>CM035117.1:38356893-39560643 GCA_020205555.1 Panax stipuleanatus
CATGTATGATATGTTACTGTAGTGATTATGAGATGTGTCTTGAGCATGTTATTTATGTGCTACGTGTTGCATGAAAACTGTTAGATCTTGCTGAGATGTCGAGCTCACTCTTGCAAATAACCATTTTTGCAGGTCAAGGATGCAAGGTAATGATAGGTGCTAAGTGAATTATAGAGATCAATGTTCAAGAATATTGCTTATTTAGATTTCAAAATGTATTTGATGTTTTGATTGTAACATAATTTTAAAGCTGTAATTTGAGCTATCCGATGTATAGTGGATAATAATTATAATGTAAGACTTTATGTAGCAACTTTGAGGAAGCGATTCATGTAATAGAAATGAATCAAAGATATGTAATGTAAATGAATCAAAGATATGTAATGTAAAGGTTGCAAGGGCAATAAAGAAATAATTATATAAAAGTTTTAAATATTCCTCATTTTTAGTGATTTTAATATCGAATAATGATGTAAAGTTAGAATAAAGTTGTATTGTTAACGATCGAGAATGAGAATTATATTGTATGAATTTTGGGGTTGTTACAGTCGAAACTTGATCTTTGAAAATAAAGTTTGAGTTCGGGGGCTTGGTTAAGTGTGGGGAAGGTGTTAGGCACCCACAAATCCCGTGTAAACACGGTACCGCGTCTTTTCAATATTTCCCTTAAAACTGTAATGCGTGTGTGAATGCTGTTTGAAAATTGGGTCTACGTTTGATTGATTGAAAGTAGTGCTTTGCTTCGTTGAACCTATATACGAAGGGTTTGATTTGATTTGTAAAAAGTCTTTGATTTGATTTGTAAAAGTGTTTAATTTGATTTGCAAAAAGCTTTTCTTTTGATTGAATTGACAATGATGTTTTGAAAGTTGGTTATCAAACCCTTACGCTAACATAGGAATTGAAGCCTGTTGATACTTCCATTTTTTTTCTTTATAGCCTTAAGTCTGCATGTGAATAGTGAGAAATAAATACAAAGTGTCGGTCTCCTCATGGGCATGAAAGCCAACGGAGGGACGCTGACACGACAAACCATATTTCACTATGTTGAGACCTTAAATCCGGATAACTGTTTTAAGGTCTTTTTGTATGTACATTTTACAAAAAAACTAGCAGGGTACATTCGTAAACTGGAGTTTGTCCATCGTGGGAATCAGATTTTGATCAGTTTGATCACGAATTCCACGATTCCTAGGCTTATATATGAGTAGCCAATAAACCTGCACAACTAAAATTTGTACAGAAACAAATATATACATCCTTACGTCTCAATGGAACCAAGGATTCATCAGTAAATCCTGGCTGCGCGTGGCCAAAGCGTATCATTCCCACTAGATAGCGATCTAAGGGACGCGAGGTTGCTTTTGAAGCTGAAACTAGAAAGAAAGCTAGATTTAAGGAAATCTCAGCCATTCTAGCTTCCCGGTTCAATCTGAACATGTTTTGAACCGTTTGAAAGCTAGAGATGGTGAGATTTAAATAAATCTAGTTCGCCCGCAGATATGTCAATGCTAATTCAAAGAAAATGAATATTGAAAGTAGCAATTGAATAAAAAAACAAGTAAAGCAATATATATATACAGTTATATATGTACAAAAGCTATAAAGGGCGATGGATTTTTACACCGGGGCCCGGACTGAAATTGAAATATATATATATATATATATATATATATATATATATATATATATATATATATTGACAGAAAAGTAGTCAACCAAGACTGGGAAGAGAACCTAGTGGTAGTGAAGGATGCTTATATATGCATATTTATATATAAAAGCAGTAAAAAGGTCACAGAATAATCCAGGCCGAACGAAAATGTAAATATACAGAAAATTAGTCAACCAGAGACTGAGAAGATAACCCAGTAATGGTGAAGTGTGCAAAAACAGTATAAAGGCCACAGAATAATCCAGGCCAGACTGAAATGTATAAATATATACAGAAAATTAGTCAACCAGGGACTGGGAAAATAACCTAGTAATGGTGAAGTGTGCAAAAATAGTATAAAGGCCACAGAATAATTCAGGCCGGACTGAAATATATAAATATATATATAGAGATAGAAATGTAGTCAACCAAGACTGGGAAATGAACCTAGTGGTGGTGAAAGTTGCTTATATATGCATATATATATATAAAAGTAGTAAACTACTTCAGATTTGACATCCGGGCTTGACAGAATTGAAAAGTTAGTACATTTACAGTTAAATAAACACAAAAAAGCCAAACCCGGACTGGGAAGATAACCGAGTTCGGCAAAGTTGCTTAAAACGAAGGTGCTAGTGCACTGAAGCTGCTGGAGCTAATGGATCGTCAATCCGAGTTGTAGAAATGCCAGAAATTGAGTTTATGTATAAAAATGTACCAAATTTTGACGAAAACTACCACGAAACTAAGTTCCGGGCTTTGTTAGAAAACGAAACTTTACGTGAAAGTGTATAAAAGTGCAAAGAAGTAGTATTCACTTTCTGATCATAAAAATACTTATAATGGACTGCTACATATGCTTTTTGCCACTTAATGGTCTTCAAACGTCCGAATCTACCGGTTAGTTTCTGATATGTGATAGTATGTGGGTATATATATGTGTTAGAGTGAAAAATTTTAGGTTTAGAAGAGGCAAAAAAGTCAAAAAATCAAACAGGCAGAGGTTCGCTGCGTTTTGGAATTCTTGAAGATGAAGGGGGGGGGGGGTGACCTCATATTTATAGACCAGGGAGCCTCAGCTCTACCTACTGCTGTCGCAAGTAGAGGTGCGGTTCCCCTAGTGGGGCCCGCAGTGCCGAATTCTATCGTCTCGAAGTACGTGCACTCCGAACAATGGGCAGTCAAAGTTAAAATTTTCTAACTTTTAATCAGAGCGTCCGTTTGAGGTGTGCGATACCATTTCAGAAAGCCCTCGCTGAGAGTGTCACAATGACATGGGATAAAACATTTTTCGGGTCTAAGAAGATGGGTTCATAACCAGGCCTTCGATTCCCCGCAGTTTATCCGTTGAGCTGTCTTGCGCTGTTTGCACTCGGGATCATTGTTATGGTTTGTTCTGACCATAGTGGCATCAATTCAGCTTGAATTTGACCGAATCGGCTTAGGGTTGGTAAAATGAACGTTTTACCCCTCCCGGGGTTGCCTTCAGTGTTGGCATGACCTTTGGTTGACTTCCGGGAGTCGTTTCCAAGACCTGGATCCCATTCGAGTTTATTTGTCCTAAGCGTTGCATCTGAAGCTGTCGTGGTCATTCCAGGTTTTCCTCTAGAGGTGTTGTGATGCTTCAGGTTTGTTCTAAAGGTTGACTTGACTTCCCGGGTTGAGACCGGGGATGACCTGCACTTCCCAGATTGAGATCGGGGCAGATTTGTACCTCCCGGGTTGAGACCGGGGCTGCATTGACATTTCGATATTGGTGATCGGGGCTTTGGGTGTCCCTATATTGGCGATCGAGTTTGAAATGATGGCCCTATATTGAGATCGAGGATGATCTGACAATTCGATTGGAGATCTGAGTTGATTTGACGGCCCGATATTGAGATCGGGGTTGATCTGACTGTCCGAATAGAGATTGAAGTTGATTTGACGGCCCGATGTTGAGATTGGGGTTGATCTGACGGTCCGATTGGAGATCAAAGTTGATTTGATAGCCCGATGTTGAGATCGGGGTTGATTTAACGGTCCGATTGGAGATCAAAGTTGATTTAAGGGCTTGATATTGGGATCGGGGTTGATCTAACGGTCTGATTGGACATCGGAGTTGATTTGACGGCCCAATACTGTGATCGGGGTTGATCAGACGGTCCAATTAGAGATCGAAGTTGATTTGAAGGCCCAATATTGAGATCAGGGTTGATCTGACGGTCCGATTGGAGATCGGAGTTGATTTAATTGACCGGTATTGAAACCGAATTTGAACTGGAGGTCCGATATTGAGACCAGAGTTGATTTGATTGACAGGTATTGAGACTGAATTTGAACTGGAGGTTCGATATTGAGACCGGAGTTGATTTGATTGACCGGTATTGAGATCGAATTTGCACTAGAGGTCCGATATTGAGACCGAAGTTAATTTGATTGACCGCTAGTGAGACCAAATTTGAATATGAGGTCTGGTATTGAGACCGGAGTCGATTTGATTGACCCTCTTCGCCCCCCTACAGTGTTAGTAACAGGAAAAGAAAATTTCGATTGTCTACAGATGCCCCTCTTTATCATGTTCATGCAATGCAATGGAATGAGCAGGATAAAGATTGCTAGACACTTGAAATGTGACCGTGGATACCTATGGTGGGTTAGGGTTATCCTAGAATGTTTACGTCATTTTTTGATGGAGATAACGTTATTCATGATAACCCTTGATGCAACATTGTTAGTCGGTCACTGGTAGTAGAACCATTGACATATTGGTCAGAGCTGAGCTATTATAGATTGTCCTCGCCTTATTATGCTAGGGAGGTCGATATTAGGCTACCGCGAACTGTTCTCGTCAGTCTCTGCTGGGGATGACCCCATTTATTGATAGCCTATTTGACTTTGACGAGGATTATATTATTGCTGCTACCTTGGTTTGAGACCAATGGTTTCTCTGTCTGGCAGCACTCTTCGTAGGGCCTATTTCTCTTCAACCGGTGCTATTGCACATTTTTCAAGGCTCCTCCACTGGGGACATTTCTCGGTTACTGAGTTTCTTTAACAGACATTTTCGATGCCTATCCAGATGATAGTTTACACCGTAATTATGCAGTGGGAGGTTGAATCACCAATTTTCTCTTGGTACTCCTTTTGAGGATGTGTATAACAGATTCTATCATCAAGGATGGACTATTACACAGTTTCCATCACAGGATCACTTCTGATGCTTCGCAGAGGTTGCTCCAATGGTTAAGACGTCTCTAGGGTTGGGCCGACAGCTGAATTGGACTCGGTCTATACCCAAACTTTGCTGGGGTTGAACCAGAGGCTGAACTGTCATCGGTCAGTACCCGATGCTTCACTGGGTTAAGGCCAACGGCTGAATTGAACTCGGTCTGTACCTGATACCTCACTGGGGTTGAACCAACGGCTGACTTGAACTCGGTCTGTACCCGATACTTCGCTGGGCTGAACTAACGGCTGAATTGAACTCGGTCTGTACCTGATACCTCGTTGGGGTTGAACCAATGGCTGACTTGACCTTGGTCTGTACCCGATACTTCATTAGGGCTGAACCAACGGTTGAATTGAACTCGGTCTGTACCCGATGCTTTGAAAATGGTAGTTTTTGGCAGTTTCGCACAGTTTTTGTGCGGTTTTTTCGTAGTTTTTTAGCTGTTTGTATTATTGATCCCCGAACATGGCTCCGGGATGAATACCAAGGGTTTCCAGAGTGTCCCCCTTTCTATCATAATTACGCTGCTTCAACGCAGGATTTCAGGACAAACCGCTCAATCGCGTATTGATTTTTCTTCAAATTTGACTTGGCAGCACATAGGAACTCCGTTTCATCCTGAACCAAATCGAGCCCGGGGAAGTGGGACACAACCTAGTGAGCCGCAGGTGGAGGTGCAGTAGCCACGGGTGGGCCCGCTTCTACCTGGGCTATTTATTGGGCAGCGGGATTTTATTTCTTCAAAGTTCTATTTCGAGTTTCAAAAAGATTTCGATCTTCTGTTTTAAATCCACGGAGCGTGGACAGCTGTTTTCTGATTCCTTCAGTTCCTACGCGTTCAGCGCAGCGCAGGTAATGTTTTACGTCTTTTTTTTCGTAAGTTTTGACCATTAAAAGCATGCGAACCACGTAGGGGGCTTTTAGACGCAATGTATGAAAAATGGTTGTCTATATGATATGTTAAATTTTTTTTGACTACATATGTATGCATATCTTACTGTAATCCACATTTGGATGTAAGAAAATTCAGATTTTGAGATAGTCAATTTTTGCTCTATTTTATCAGTTTACTCATCCTTTTTGAGGCCTAGCGAGCCTGGATTTTCAACTAAAAAATGTCCATGGTAATTTGGCTACCAAGTGAGATTATTTTTAATTTTATTTCATAAATATGAACTGTTCTTATTTTTGGAAAGGTGTGTTACTGAATGACCACCTAGACATGCCTATGTGCATGCGGACAGTCCATTTTACAAAGGAGACTCTAGCAAAAAAATTTCAAAACCCGAGTATTAAAAAAACATGCAATTTTGACTCTACTACGAATTTTTGACTGATTCATGCACGTTTTCAGGATTTATCTTTTGAAAAATATGCAGTTTTGACTTTACTGGGTATTTTTGACTGACCTATGCATGTTTTAGGACTTAGAGATGCATAGAGTACTGATTTAAATTAATAAGCCAAAGATTTTAAGCTTACCACACCCTTTTTGAGGTGATTTGGAGACTTTGTGCAGGTGATGGATCGTGATAGACCTGGCAGTGCCAGTAGGGTAGTCTCAGGAATTAGACGGAGGCGAGCTTCCGATGTTCCTCAGCCTCGTCTGGCTAGACGGCCTCGCAGATTAGCAGAGTCGGTGATTCGTTCAGCACAGGATGAACCGCCGATTGACATTGATGATGAGTAGACTGCTTTTGCTGCTCCAACACCGGCTCGTGCTCCACGCGCGGAGGTTCCAGGCATTATTGTGCCTACTCAGGAGCTGCTGGGCGACTTGAGTCGCCATCCTCCAAGATATCTTTATGCTAATGAGGTGATTTGAAGTTTTTCTCTTATTGGATTCTTCTCTTTCTTTTGCCATTCTCGGGGCACAGGTTTTTGACATGGGTTGGTTTTTGATGCAGGTTCCCGGCTTTACGCAGCCTCGAGGGAACTGGTTCAACGTGCATTCCCTGTATCACACTTTGCACGAGGATTACAGGGATATTGTTGATGGCTGGGGGTTCCAGTCTTTCTTTTCCATTCTTCCCTGTCGTTGCCCCTGGGGGTATATGAGGGCTTTGTCTGAGCACTGGTTCCACGAGACTCAGTCACTTCACTTGATGGATTGTGATGTGATGATGACCCCTATGGACTGGAGGTTCATCACCAGCATTGAGTTTGAGGGTGAGCCAGTGCCTGTCGTGACTGACATCACTCCTACTGCCGTTCGGTCCCTACTGGGAGTTTCTGTGGCGGCGCTCAAGGGTAGGTCGGTCCGATCTGGTCCCTTGAGTATAGATGCCCAGGATGGGACTTTGCTGGAGCCTCCACCCTATCGCATTCTGAGGCAATTATTTTTGGTGATCATCAGGGGTTGTTTTGTGGCGGACAACTCATCTACTGTGTTCTTTGCCCTGGTTAGAACTACCCAGTATGTAGAGCGCCTCAGTGACTTTGATTTGGGTTCCTTCACCTTTGCCTATTTTCTCCGGGGTATGCGCATACTTTTGGAGGGTTCGACGAAGGCCTGGTTAGGATTCTACTCGTTTCTGCTGGTAAGTACATCTGCCTTGTACCCTTTTGATTTCAGCATTTATATTTGTCAGTCTTGGTCACTGAGGACTTTTGATATTGATATGGCCAGTTCTGGGCGTTTGAGAGGCTTCCTTGCCTACAGCTCGTCACTGCTTTAGGTCTGGAGACCTATCCTCAAGGACGTCATTGGCATCACTTCACTTTGACTGAGGTCCCTGTTGCTGAGGGATTTACCCATGCTCGCTTACAGTTGGAGCTTTTGACTGCTGGATTGATCTTTTGGGTGCTGTATACCTCAGAGTTTTTGATCGTTGGATTCGAGGGAGGCTTCCCCAATGGTCGAGAGTTTGCCTTGTCGACCCGCAGAGTCCCGATTTTGATAGAGGGAGGCTGAGAGCTCTATTTGGGAGAGCGTGCCATCAGGAGTATTATAGGTGAGATCCGCATTTTCATTGTTCCTCCTGCTTGGCATCATTAGCCATTGCTTTTCCTATTGACAGACATTCCCATGGAGGGCATAGATGGCTTTACCCTAACATAGGGCCCGTTCAGCCAAGAGGCATTTAGCAGATGGTAGAGCCCTCATACTATTAGAGCTCAGACTCGTGCTACCCAGTTTATGGCAGATATGGTGCCAGGGTCCGTGATGATGACGGATTAGATAGCTTGCCTCAAGGAGTCTGCTCACTTAGACCAGATTGCAGATCTGACCCGGGAGTTGGATAAGGCTCGCTTCTTTATCAGGCACCTTGGCCGAGATTCGTCAGAGGCATCTTCTTTTGACCCGTCCAGCTCAGGAGTGGGCCCCTCTTTAGGTCCATTTAGCAGTAGCTTTGCAGGGGCAGATCCTCCCTTGTACCGCCCAGATATGCCTGATGATCGCAGCTTTGTATCCGCGAAGGAGATGGAGCAGGTTAATCACCTGGACGTAGATTACCTGGATTTCTTCTGATAGCTATGGCAGCTATATTTTTTGGTCAGCCACTATTTTGGCTATTTGGCAGTTGTGCCATCATTTTGATAGACCACTGTAGTAGTTGGGTGGTGGTGCCCCATTTCCCTATATTCTTCAATTTATTTTGTATTATCAGACAGGGATGATGCCCGAAGTAGATAGTTCATTATATATGCTCATGATATTTCCTATCTATCGTATCATGTTTATATTTGTCATCATGCGTGTATTATGTCATATGTATGCATTTAGACAGATGAGTTCAAGTTTGACCCCTGGATGGTCTTGTGGTACGGTGACATAGATGACGTCATCAGCCGTGAGCCGTATTGAGCATTTGCCACAGTCTGAGGTGGCTTCATCATTGAGGTCGTGGTACGAGAGTCTGCCCTTTTCAGCCAGAGGGACAGTTTACCAGATGTTGGGGCATACGCTGGCCCATCATCTAATGCTGATAGACGATCAGTTCTGCTAATTGTTCGATTTGTTCCTTGATAGACCTGATCTCTTGCTCTATCAGGAACTGCCTTTCTAAAACTTCCCAACTGTCTGTGGTGCTGTTATTGGATGGAGTTAATTCTCCCACATAACGGAGGTACTTAGATCCTTCTCCACTTGTGGTGCTGATCATGTTGACATTCTCCTCTTTATGTTTTGGGAGAGGATTGTCTTGTACATGCGGTTGCTCAGGCTTTTTGACCACAATCTCTCCGTTGTTAATCAAATATTGGATTTTGTGCTTGAGGGACCAACAGTCTTGGGTGTCAAGGCCCATAGATCCGGAAAGATAAGCACATTTCTTGCTTGGGTTGAAATTCCGTCCATTAGTGTTGGTTGGTGGAAGTAGTTGTACAATCTTTTTCTGAGATGTCAGAAGTTTGAACACGTTCTCGAGTAAGTCCCCTAGAGGGATGAAAGTTCTTCGACGCCTGACCTCCTTATTTTTCTTAAATGGAGGGTTTGAAGGTTGTGCTGCAGCTTGGAAAGGGGTATAGTTCCTCCTTTGAATGTGCATACTGTTTGACTCGCCCCTTGGATTTTGTCCTTGTAACACTAAGGACACCTCGTCATCTTTCTTCTTATGTACCCTCCGGGGATTACTCCCGTAATTTTCGGACTGGATATGTTCTACAACAGCTTCGAGGGTGGTTAGATCTTTTATCTTCCCGGATTTGAGACCTATTTTTGCCATTTCACCGTGCTTGATCATTTCAGAGAATGGTTTTCCTATGCCTGCTAGGACTCTCTCATAATATGGAGCTTCTTGGATGTCGATGAAGGTCATGACTATCTCAGACTCATTCATAGCTGGGGTGACTTGTGCTGTCACCCACCTCCATTGTTGGGCATACTCTCTGAATGATTCAGTGTTCTTTTTCTTGATCTTGGTTATTTGGTATCTATCTGGAGCCATCTGAGATTGGAAGCTATATTAACTGAGGAAGGCATGGACCAGCTCTTCCCAACTGTGGATCTTAGAGTTGTCCAGACGGGCGTTCCAGGCTCTGGCTTCTCCAGTCAAACTTTTCTGGAATAGTTGCATGCGAAGTTTCTCATCCTCTGCATAGGATCCGAGCTCCCCGATGAATACTTTTAGATGTGTATAAGGGTCCCCCAATCCATCGTATTTCTCAAAATCGGGGACTTAATACTTTTCGGGATAACGAGCCTCGGGGAATATACAGAGGTCAAAGTAATTAACACTACTGAATGCCCCAGTTCCTTTGATAGACCGGAGTGTTTCTTCCATCTATTGTACTTTCTTGAAAAGGTCACCAGTTTCTTGTTCTTTGTTGAGGATGGTGATTTCAGGGGTTTTGTTTGTTAGGCCCTGGTTTTGTGGTCCAGGAATCTGAGTTTTGGCTTTTTTGGTCTCTTGACTGCCACTACTACCACCAGGTGCTCCTGGTTCTGTATGAGTTTGGGCTTGCTTCCCTTTAATAGCCTTGCTTTGTTCTCTCAAAAAACTGGCTGATTCAGCTATCTGATTTCTCAGTCCTTCGAACTCTTCCCTAGAGACAGGGGTGGATTCTGGTTGAGCACTCGAAGTTATGTCCGTGGATGGATGTAGTGCCTTCTTAGACTTAGATCGAGTGATAGGACCAATTTTTTACCTACAACAAAACGTAGGCGTGTCAATTTCCTGATGTAGGTAGGGATAGAATGCATGATGTGTTTTTTATTCTTATCCTTCAAAACAGAGGTTAGTTGTTTTGATGACAGGATGACAAGATGTATCTGACAGGAAATGTAAATCTTTCATTATGACATTTACATTGTGTTCCTTTACATTGGAATTTTGAAAACTTTAAATTGAATTGAAAGAGGAAGGCATGAAGAAACTTCCCATCGAATTTGGTTAATTAGAGGCTAACGTATCTTAGGTTACTCTCGCGTGGCTTTTTGGCATGAAGGTTCCCAAATCATCGCAATCTACTAGAGGGGAAATTAATCCGATCTTTCAACTGAAGCGAATCTGGGTGGTGCATTTTCATGAGCCCAGAGACTTAGCCGATCCCCAGAGACATTACTTATCACCGACGGGTTTTACCTCCTTATGAGAGGAATCACAACATACATACATCGTGCCTCACCGTTATGCATATGATAATTTTGTTTGGAAAATAGGTAAACATTCATTCACATTCATTTAATGTAAAACGCAGCATTCACGCATTCATTTAATGCAAAGGTGTGGAATTTCACAAATTCATAGTTTTAAAAGGGAAATATTTGAAAAGATTTGAAAGCGGCCTAAGCCCTCTACTGTCCCCAGCAGAGTCGCCACCTGTCGACGTCGGGAATAAATCTGAAGGTCAGGTCACAACCCGGAACTTTTATCTCTTCCTAAGTTATCTCTACCCTCACTCTTTTATTGCGAAAAAGGTTTTGAAGGGTTTTTTAGGAAAAGGCCAACATTTATCATGTCGAAGATTTTAACGTTTTATAGAGTCGCCAGTTGGTAGTTTTGAAATGGTTGTACCAACTCAATCGAGTTTTGTTTGAAAAAGGCCCAATTACTGAACACTGTCGAAACTTGATATTTGAAAACAAAGTTTGAGTTCGGGGACTTGGTTAAGTGTGGGGAAGGTGTTAGGCACCCCACAACTCCCGTGTAAACACGATACCGCGTCTTTTCAATATTTCCCGTAAAACTATAATACGTGTGTGAATGTTGTTTGAAAATTGGGCCTATATTTAATTGATTGAAAGTAGTGCTTTGCTTCGTTGAACCTATATACGAAGGGTTTGATTTGATTTGCAAAAAGTCTTTGATTTGATTTGCAAAAGTTTTTAATTTAATTTGCAAAAAGCTTTTCTTTTGATTGAATTGAAAATGATATTTTGAAAGCTGGTTATCAAACCCTTATGCTAACATAGGAATTGAAGCCTGTTGATATTTCTATTTTTTATCTTTATAGCCTTAAGGCTGCATGTGAATGGTTAGAAATAAATACAAAGTGTCGGTCTCCTCATGGGCATGAAAGCCATCGGAGGGACGCTGACACGGCAAACCATATTTCACTATGTTGAGACCTTAAATCCAGATAACCATTTTAAGGTCTTTTTCTATGTACATTTACAGAAAAACTGGCAGGGTACATTCGTAAACTGGAGTTTGTCCATCGTGAAAATCAGATTCTGATCAGTTTGATGACGAATCCCACGATTCCTAGGCTATCATATGAGTAGCCAATAGACCTGCACAACCCAAATTTGTATAGAAACAAATATATAATCCTCAAGTCGCAATAGAACCAAGGATTCATCAGTAAATCCTAGCTGTGCGTGGCCAAAATGTCTCGTTCCCACTAGATAGCGATCTAAGGGACGCGAGGTTGCTTTTGAAGCTGAAACTAGAAAGAAAGCTAGATTTAAGGAAATCTCAGCCATTCTAGCTTCCCGGTTCAATCTGAACATGTTTTGAACCGTTTGAAAGCTAGAGATGGTGAAATTTAAATAAATCTAGTCCGCCCGCAGATATGTCAATGCTAATTCATAGAAAATGAATATTGAAAGCAGCAATTGAATAAAAAAGCAAGTAAAGCAATATATATATACAGTTATATACGTACAAAAGCTATAAAGGGCGATGGGTTTTCACACCGGGGCCCGGACTGGAATTGAAATATATATATATAAATATATATATTGACAGAAAAGTAGTCAACCAAGACTGGGACAGAAAAGTAGTCAACCAAGACTAGGAAGAGAACCCAGTGGTGGTGAAGGCTGCTTATATATGCATATTTATATATAAAAGTAGTAAAAAGGCCACATAATAATCCAGGCTGAACGAAAATATAAATATACAAAAAATTAGTCAACCAGGGACTGGGAAGATATCCTAGTAATGGTGAAGTGTGCAAAAACAGTATAAAGGTCACCGAATAATCTAGGCTGGACTGAAATGTATAAATATACAAAAAATTAGTCAACCAGGGACTGGGAGGATAACCTAGTAATGGTGAAGTGTGCAAAAACAGTATAAAGGCCACAGAATAATCTAGGCCGGACTGAAATGTATAAATATATATAGAGAGATAGAAATGTGGAAATGAACCCAGTGGTGGTGAAAGTTGCTTATATATGCATAAATATATATAAAAGCAGTAAACTACCTCATATTTGACATCCGGGCTTGATAGAATTGAAAAGTTAGTTTATTTACAATTAAATAAACACAAAAAAAGCCAAACTCGGACTGGAAAGACAACCCAGTCCGACAAAGTTGCTTAAAACAAAGGTGCTAGTGCACTGAAGTTGCTAGAGCTGATAGATCGTCAATTTGAGTTGTATAAATGCCAAAAATTGAGTTTATGTACAAAAATGTACTAAATTTTGATGAAAACGGCCACAGAACTAAGTTCCGGGCATTTTTAGAAAACGAAACTTAACGTGCAAGTGTATAAAAGTGCAAAGAAGTAGTATTTACTTTCTGATCTTAAAAATACTTACAATGGACTGCTACACGGGCTTTTTGCCACTTAGTGGGCTTCAAACATCTGAATCTATGTGTTATTTTCTGATATGTGGTAGTATGTGGGTATATCTACGTATTAGAGTGAAAATATTTGGGTTTAGAAGAGGTGAAAAAGTCAAAAAATCAAACAGGCAGAGGTTTGCTGCGTTTTGGAATTCTTAAAAATGAGGGGGGGGTGGCCTCATATTTATAGACCAGGGAGCCTCAGCTCTACCTGCTGTTGCTGTAGGTAGAGGTGTGGCTCCCCTAATGGGGCCTGCGGTGTCGAGTTCCATCGTCTCGAAGTAAGTGCACTCCGAACAACGCGCAGTTGAAGTCGAAACTTTCTAACTTTTGATCGGAGCATCCGTTTGAGGCGTGCTATACCATTTAGGAAAGCCCTCATCGAGAGTATCACAATGACATGGGATAAAATATTTTTCGGGTCCAAGAATTTCGGGTCCAAGAAGATGGGTTCATAACCAGGCCTTCGATTCCCCGCAGTTTGTCCGTTGAGCTGTCTTGCGCTGTTTGCACTCGGGATCATCGTTATTGTTCGTTCTGACCTTGGTGGCATCAATTCGGCTTGAATTTAACCGAATCGACTTAGGGTTGGTAAAATAACCATTTTTCCCATCCCAGGGTTGCCTTCAGTGTCGACATGGCCTTTGGTTGACTTCCGGGAGTCGTTTCCAAGACTTGGATCCCATTCGACTCTATTTGTCCTCAGCGTTGCATCTAAAGCTGTCGTGGTTGTTCCAGGTTTTCCTCTGGAGGTGTTGTAATGCTTTAGGCTTGTTCCTGAGGTTGACTTGACTTCCCGGGTTGAGACCTGGGATGAAGTGCACTTCCTGAGTTGAGACCGGGGCAGATTTGTACCTCCAAGGTTGAGACCAGGGCTGCGTTGACATCCCGATATTGGTGATAGGGGCTGTGGTTGTCCCTATATTGGTGATCGGGTTTGAACTGATGGCCGGATATTGAGATCGGGGTTGATCTGACTGTCCAATTGGAGATCGAAGTTGATTTAATGGCCTGATGTTAAGATCGGGGTTGATCTGATGGTCCGATTGGAGATCAAAGTTGATTTGATGGCCCAATATTGAGATCGAGGTTGATTTGACGATTCGATTGGAGACAGGAGTTGATTTGATGGCCCGATATTAAGATCGGGGTTGATCTGACGATTTGATTGGAGATCAGAGTTGATTTGACAGCCCAATATTGAGATCGAGGTTGATCTGACAGTCCGATTGGAGATCCGGGTTGATTTGACGGCCCGATATTGAGATCGGGGTTGATTTGACGGTCCGATTGGAGATCGGAGTTGATTTGATTGACCGGTATTGAGACCGGATTTGAATTGAAGGTCCGATATTGAGACCGGAGTTGATTTGATTGACCGGTATTGAAACTGGATTTGCACTAAAGGTCCGGTATTGGGATCGGAGTTGATTTGATTGATCGGTATTGAGACCGAATTTGAACTAGAGGTCCGGTATTGAGACCGGAGTTGATTTGATTGACTGGTATTGAGATCGGATTTGCATTCGAGGTTCGGTATTGAGACTGGAGTTAATTTGATTGACCGGTATTGAGACCGAATTTGAACTGGAGGTCCGGTATTGAGACCGGAGTTGATTTGATTGACCCGCTTCGCCCTCCTACAGTGTTAGTAACAGGGAAAGAAAATTTCGAGTGTCTACACTACCTATTCTTTTATTTCACCTACTTGTGCACAACGTTTGAACTTGACACTTGAGAAATTAGACTTTGACTTATCGGTTGAAACTCCATTGGGAGAAACCTTCATTACATCCAAAGTTTACAAATTTTGTTTAATTCAAATTGGTACCTTCACATTACCTGTTGATCTCATCTCTTTAAAAATAATTGCATTAGATGTGATTTTAGGAATCAACTAGTTAACCACTCATCATGCTAAAATTAATTATTTTCGTAAGGTTGTTAGCTTTCATATTCCTAACCAACCTGTTATGCAAATTTAAGCAGCCAAACCACTAAAATCAATCACAGTCATTTCAAGTCATAAAGCTATTCATTTATTGAAAAATGGATGTCAAGCTTTCTTAGCCCATGCCACCGATTTAAATAAAAATACGTCAGATTTGAATGATATTTCGGTTGTTAATAAATTCCCTGCCGTATTTCTCGAAGAACTTCCTGGCCTATCCCCAGAACGTGAAGTTGAATTTTTTATTGACCTTGAACCCGGTACAAAACCCATTTCCAAAACCCCATATCGAATGGCTCCTATTGAACTTCAGGAATTAAAAGCCCAACTACAGGAGTTGTTAGACATTGGCTTGATACGTCCTAGTACATCGCCTTGGGGTGCTCCTGTTTTATTCTTAAAGAAGAAAGACGGGAATATGCGACTTTGTATTGACTATCGGGAGTTAAACCATGTCACTATCAAAAATAGGTATCCGTTACCTCGCATTGATGACTTGTTTGACCAGTTGCAAGGTGCTAAATTATTCTCAAAGATCGATCTTCGTTCTGGATATCATCAGTTAAAGATTAAAAATGATGACATTCCAAAGACTGCCTTCAGAACTCGATACGGGCATTATGAATTCTTAGTCATGTCTTTTGGATTGACTAATGCTCTTGCGGCCTTCATGGATATGATGAACCGGATATTCAAGGAATATTTGGATAATTTTGTGGTTGTCTTTATTGATGACATTCTCATTTACTCCAAAAGCCGTGAAGATCATGAGCAACACTTGAAGCTGATACTCCAAAAGCTTCGTGAAAATAAGCTATATATGCCAAGTTGAAGAAATGCGAGATCTGGCTTGAGGAAGTAGCATTCCTTGGGCATGTGGTATCGAAACATGGAATATCAGTTGACCTGGCAAAGATTGAAGCAATACAAAGTTGGGGACAACCTAAGTCAGTAACCAAAATACGTAGTTTTCTGGGCTTAGCTGGTTATTATCAGAGATTCGTGGAGGGATTTTCTCGAATCGCTACTCCATTAACTCAGATGACTCGAAAAGATACAAAATTCGGATCTAGCGAAGAATGTGAGAAGAGCTTCCAAGAGCTCAAGAGGAAACTCATTTCAGCACCTGTTCTGATAATACCATCTGATTCAGAGGGATTTTTCATCTACAGGGATGCGTCAGGTAAAGGGTTAGGATGTGTTCTCATGCAACATAGGAAAGTCATAGCCTATGCCTCACGACAAATCAAATAATATGAGAGGAATTATCCTACCCATGATCTAGAGTTGGCAGCTATCGTTTTCGTGTTGAAGATCTGGAGACACTACCTGTATGGGGAGAAAGTGGAGATCTATACGGATCATAAGAGCCTTAAATATTTCTTCACTCAAAAGGAACTCAACATGCGGCAACAATGTTGGCTTGAGCTGTTGAAAGATTACGACCATAACATCCAATACCATCCTGAAAAAGCGAACGTGGTAGCTGACGCGTTGAGTAGAAGATCATATGCGGGAACGAGTGCGATGCTGTTAACACAAAGTCCCATTTTATATAACTTACAAAGGATGGAGATAGAGTTAAAGACTCCAGGGACCAACGTGAAGATGGAAAATATACGCGTAGAACCCGCTTTAATTGATAAAGTTAAAGCTGCTCAAGCTAAAGACCTGGAGCTGATGAATATAAAGAAGAAGGTGCAATAAAGTGTTATACCAGAAGCAAGAATCAACGAAGAGGGAATACTTCAAGTCAACTCCAGACTTTGTGTTCCTAACGACTCTGATTTGAAGTATAAAATCATGATGGAAGCACACAACACACCATTTGCAATCCATCTTGGAAGTACCAAAATGTATCGTAATATTCAACATATATTTTGGTGGAGCAATATGAAGAGAGAGATCGCGGAGTTTATCTCGAGGTGTTTAACGTGTCAAGGCAGAGCATCAAATGCCAAAAGGTCCATTGCAACCACTTGAAATTCCAAAATAGAAGTGGGAGCACATCAACATGGATTTCATCAACATGGATTTCGTTACAGGTCTTCCTAAGGTTTCTTAAGGCATAGATGCAATTTGGGTTATTGTCGATACATTAACCAAGTCTGCTCATTTCTTGCATATACGAGAAACTTATTCACTTGAACATCTTTCTCGTATATACATAAATGAGATTGTAAGACTACATGGTATGCCAATATCCATAGTTTCCGATCGAGACCAAAGATTCACTTCACAATTTTGGGTCAGCTTGCAGAAAGCTATGAGCACTGATTTACGATTCAGTTCTGCATATCATCCTCAAACGGACGGGCAATCGGAAAGGACTATTCAAACTCTTGAAGTTCTATTAAGACTCTGCGTTCTAGACATCAAAGGAAGTTGGGACAAGTACTTACCATTGGTGGAATTATCCTACAAAAATAATTATCACGCAAGTATAGGCATGACTCCATTCGAGGCGTTGTATGGATGAAAGTGTCGTTCTCCAGTATGCTGGGATGAGATGGGTGAAGAAACATTGTTGGGACCGGAGTTAGTATGTATGACTACGAAAAAGATTCAAATAATTCGGCAACGTATACAAACATCACAAGATCGACAAAAGAATTATGCTGATCTTCATCGAAGGGAAGTGGAATTTAATGTCGAAGACCATATATTGTTACGTGTTGCTCCATAGAAAGGAGTTACAAGATTCGGAAAGAGAGGAAAACTCAACCCAATTTATTGGTCCATTTGAAATCCTCAATCGAGTAGGAACTGTGGCCTATTAACTTGCCTTACCGCTAAGCATGTCTTGTGTTCATAACGTTTTTTACATATCCATGTTACGTAAATATGTGAAAGACCCAAACCACATTAATGAATTAGAACCAGACGAGATAGCTGAAGATTTAACGTATGAGGAGGTACCTGTCAAGATCTTGGATAAGAAGGAACATATTCTACGCTCAAAGGTTATACCTCAAGTCGACGTTTTATGGAGAAACCATGATATTGGGGAAATGAACTGGGAGTTATAATCTGAAATGAAAGCAAGGTATCCTCACCTCTTCGAAATACCAAGTATGTACGTCAATTTTGAGGACAAAATTTTATAAGAAGGAGAGGTTTTAAGACCCCAACTTTTTATGAATAAGATTTAATTTCCTCTATATATTATTTTAAATAGTAAGGTATGGATTTGATAAATGTGATAGTTAGGGGTGATATGTGCAAATTTTACAAAGTAAGCAAGTTGTCATAAAATATTCAGGGAATATTCGTTTTATCGGAGAATATTCTTTTTGTCGGGGAATATTCGTATGACGGCGCAATCATTGGTGAGCCCCATAACAGAATAACTATCAGATGAAGAAAACGACAAAAATAAGTTTTCTAAAAATTGACAGCAGAACTTTTACTGTTAACTGTTGAAATACCCGGTGATAAAAGTACAGTAATACGCGTTGTTGCACAATATCTCTAATTATTGATTCTTAGGTAAGAAGTCACTCAGCATTTCATTCAATAATTGCTACATTAATAACTGCATAGTAGTTTATATTATCAAATCAATAATTGCCACAACACAGTAACTCATATTATTTAAATGATATTATTAGACAACATTGTTGGCAATGTCTAGAAAGTTTTATTAAGGAAAGGGGTTAGGTTATATAATTGCACGCTAATAAGGATAAATCCTTATCGGAAAGCCCCCTCTTTCTTGGGAACGATCTGGTTGTAAATATTGTGAGCTTATAATATTAATTTTTAATAATTAATATGTGGTGGATATTTGTCCAATTTTTGTTATATAAATGGAGAAATTTAGCATGAGATATTTGTTGAATATTTGGCATATTTTTCTGTGAAATTATAATTATCTCCTCTGATAAAATATTCATTCAAATATATTATTATAATATTATATTATAATAGTATAGTTTTGTAATATAATATTATAATAATATAATATTATATTAACTTTGTCAGATTGTTAAGTTTTTTCAAAACTTCCCGTGCACTTCTCTTTTTCCTAATGGGAGGAATACTTCCTGTAAAATTCTTTTATTTCCAAATTGTGGGCCCTCATCAACCAATAAGAAGTTATGGAAGTTAGGCATGTTAGGCAAAGAAAGAAAGGAAGAAAAAAAAAAGGAGAGTTAGGCGGAGAAAAAAAAAAGTTAGGCAGCTCATTTTATTTTTTTTCTTCAGAGGTTGCACTATAAAAAGGGGGTTACCCCTTCATCCTAACACACCAAAAACATAAGTGTTTCTACTATTATATTGTGAGTATTTCTTTTGAGTATAAGAATACTTTGAGTGTAGTTTATAGTGCAAGAATAATATTCGGTATACCAATCAAATCTAGTTCTCTACTAAGGTAAAGGATGTTATTTTCTTTCAATATTCGTAAAAGATAATATTTTCTTTCATACTCCATATTGTGAAAGTGATATTATTTTATTTCATATTCTTAAATTTGAACTTACTATGGTAAGTATTGCTTCTCTAATTCACGAAATGATTAGAAATTATTTGAGTTTTGCGCTTCATTTAATATCATTTCAACGGAATATTGGTTTGATCTTTTTATCAAATTTTAATATTTTCATGCCGGGGTACTATTCATACGGTACTATTCACGGAGTACTATTCACGATAAAAATTAATTTCTTTTCTGTCCAAATTATTTTTAATATATGAATATCATTCTTGAATTTTACTCCATAGTTGATTATTATGTTGACAATTTGAGCATTCTTTAACATGGATAAATTAAATTACAAATCTCTAATATTTGTCCCTGATCTCACTTGATTCATTTTTTATATCATTTTTCATCATCCTCAGTCTTAAATTGTGGTGAAAGTTATCTTTGGCCTGCAGTGCAAAGATAAACTGTTGATTGATGAAATATCTTTGGCCCGTAGTGCAAAGATGAAATGTTGATTGATAAATATCTTTGGCACGTAGTGCAAAGATGGACATGTGTTTGGCATGATCATGACCACTGGTGATAGAAATGAATATCTTTGGCTCGCAGTGCAAAGATAAATTATTGATTTGAAATATTTATTGATTGATGTTACAGGGATAAAATATTGATGACAGACTTTTAAATCATAGAAGATAGTAGACATCATGCTCTACTTAACTCTTTTAATGAATTGCTATTTCCACTGCAATTGTTGATCTAAAACTTGTTGTCCATTGTATTTTATCTGATTTGTTATTGTTAAACGCTAAAGATAATTTATTCTTCATTATCTTAGTCATAATATTCTTTACTTGGCTAGTTGAGCTCACCCTTTTTTTATATTTTTCTATTCAGAAAATGAGAATATAGCTGGGACTAGCCGAAGAATGGAGTGATGGTCCGAGATAGTGCTATAACAGTCCTCACTATTTTATAAAATAGTGTGATAATAATTGTAATAAGGACTGAATTTGAGCGTTGATATTTTCTTATTATACACGACATAATATCAGTATTGAAGCTCACAGTTTATGTGGTCATATTTTGCACGACAGTTTTATATAAAAAAGATTTGTATTTGGATTCTGTACCATGTATTTGGCGACTAAGAATGGGTTGTGTGGACCTATTTTGGGGGCGTTACATAATATGTATGTGCCGGATTATGCTGCGAAGTTTAATGAGTTGGCTAGGTTTGCAACTTACCAAGTGAATACCGATAAGAGAAAGGCTATGAGGTTTGAACAGGGACAGAAGCCCTGGTTGTACAACAAAGTGTCAATGTTCTAGTTAAATACTTTTGCAGGAGTATTGGTGAAGGCAATCATCACAGAAGGTGGAAGCGATGCTCTGACCAGGTACAATCAAGAGCTTAAGAAGAAGAAGAATGAAGGTGAAGGTAACAAGGCTAGTAGCGACAATATTGGTGGTGGTAACAGTCAGAAAAGAAGATGGAATGATAGTTCGTCGACTGAAAACCAGCAAGGGAATCAGAAGAAGAGGTTTGAGGCTTGTCCGACCTGCGGAAAGAATCACCTGGGGGTCTGCATGAAAGGAAAGAGGGTCTGCTACAATTGTGGTCAGGAAGGCCACATTGCACCAAACTGCCCTAACCCTAAAAAGGGTGCTTGCTTCACGTGTGGGTCAAAGGACCATCTAGAAAGGGACTACCCCAAGAAGGTATCAAGAGGGGCAGGAGCAGGTGGAAATAGAGGAACCAACAGTGGCAACACTCTGACCATCACGGGATCGACGCCAACCAACCGACCTACCTCCAGGATTTTCAACATGACCGTTCAGGATGCTGTGCAATAACGTGATGTGGTGTCAGGTATTATTCTGATCAATTATATTAATGCATATGTGTTATTTGATTCGGGTGCTACTTGCTCATTTATATCCGATGACTTTGCTAAGAATCTAGAATTGCCTAAGGACGAATTAGAATACCCTATGAACATAGAAATTATGAATATGGAATTGATTCCTTTTAGGTTTGTACACAAGAACTATAGAGTGGACATTAAGGGAAATGTGATGATCGTAGATTTTATCCCGATTAAACTTGGGGAATTCGATGTTATTTTGGGGATGGATTGGCTATTCAATTATGGGGCGATAATTGATTACCAAAAGAAGTGTATTAACCTTGTGACCTCGTCAAAGGTTGTATTTTATGGTAGCAAGTCGCCTAGACAAGTGAGTTGTCTGACGATGATGCATGCCAAGAAGTTGTTGAGACAAGGTTGTGTAGGGTATTTAGCCTACATAGTCGATAGTCGCAAAGAGAGTCCAAAGTTAAAGGAGATAACTATTGTGAGAGACTTTGTAAGTGTATTTCTGGATGATTTGCCAAGACTTCCGCCAGATAGGGAAGTAGAATTCGTGATCGATTTGGTGCCAAGAACTGCTCCAATATCGAAAGCTCTGTACCGTATGGCTCCGGTGGAGATGAAGGAATTAATGGCGCAGCTGCAAGAGCTAATGGATAAGAAGTATATTCAGCCGAGTGTATCGCCGTTAAGAAGAAGGATAGAATGATGAGGCTTTGCATTGATTACAGAGAGTTAAATTGGTCACAATCAAGAATAAGTATCCATTGCCAAGGATCGACGACTTGCTTGACTAATTGAAGGGAGCGAGATACTTCTCGAAGATAGAACTAAGAAGTAGGTACCATCAGTTGAAGGTGAGAAAAGAAGATGTTTCGAAGACAACATTCAGGACTCGATATGGTCACTACGAGTTTTTGGTGATGTCATTTTGTCTAACGAATGCTCCTGTAGCATTTATGGACCTAATGAACAGGTTTTTTGGATAAATTCGTAGTGGTGTTTATCGACAATATCCTGGTGTATTCTAAGACCAAGGAGGAGCATATAGAACATCTGAAAGTGACGTTGGAAGCATTGAGAAGTGAGAAGTTGTATGCCAAGTTTTTGAAATGCAAATTCTGGATAGAGCGGGTGCAATTTCTTGGACATATGATTTCTAAGGACAGAATTTTGGTAGATCCCTCAAAGGTTGAAGCTGTGATGAACTGGGATCAACCGAAGACACCGTCGGAAGTGAGAAGTTTTCTCGGATTGGCAGGATATTACAGAAGGTTCATTCAGGACTTTTCCAAAATCGCGTTTGCAGACGAACTTGACTAGGAAATCAGTGAAATTTGTTTGGACGGAGAAGTGTGAGGAAAGCTTCCAAGAGCTAAAGAAGAGATTGAGAACGACACATGTGTTATCTCTTCCGGATAGCACAAGAAATTTCATGGTGTATAGTGATGCGTCGCATAAAGGACTAGGCTGTATGCTTATACAAAACGGCAAGGTCATTGTGTATGCATCACGACAACTAAAGGATTATGAGAAAGGGTATCCGACCCATAATTTGGAGTTGGCCGCGATAGTATTTGCTTTGAAGATCTGGAGACACTATCTCTACGGGGAGAAGTGTGAAATATATACAGACCATAGGAGTCTGAAATATATTTTTACACAGAAGGATTTGAACATGCGCCAGAGGAGATGGTTGGAATTAATAAAGGACTATGACTGTGAGATCTTATACCATCTGAGTAAAGTGAATGTGGTTGCCGATGCCTTAAGCAGAAAGGGTCTTGAAAAATTGATATTGTTAACTGCCCAGGAGGAGCTAATTTTAGTGATGGAGAAACTGGAATTGGAGGCGAGATATCCTAAAGAGTCTAACGAGAAACTGTTCCAGCTAGGAACTGGTACAACTTTAGTGGATAAGTTTAAGGAAGCACAACTTCAGGATGAGGAATGTGAGAAGATTAGGAAGAGTATATCTGAAGGGAATGAGCTGAAATTCAAAATGGACAACGAAGGACTGTTAAGATTCGAGGGAAGAATTTGGGTATTGCCAGTGCCAGGGATTAAAGAGGAAATTTTGAGTGAGGCTCATAGTTCACGATATTCGATTCACCCAGGGAGCACAAAGATGTACCAGGATCTCCGACAGCGCAGAACATCAGAGGCCTAGTGGGTTGCTACAACCGTTAGAAATCCCAAAATGGAAATGGGAGCATATCACAATGGATTTCGTAGTAGGTCTTCCGATGACTCAGAAGGGTTTCGATGCAGTTTAGGTTATCGTAGATCGATTGACCAAATCATCACACTTCTTACCGATCAAGATCATATTCAACTTAGATCAGTTGGCAAAGTTGTATGTCAAGGAGGTTGTTTCAAGGCACGAAGTTCCAGTGTCAATAGTTTTCGATCGAGATCCGCGTTTCACATCAAACTTCTGGAAGCGACTATAGGAATGCATGGGAACGAAGTTAAGAATGAGTACGACATATCGCCCTTAGATCGATGGACAAAGTGAAAGAACGAACCAAACATTGGAAGATATGTTGAGAGCATGCATCATGGATTTCAAAGAAAATTAGGATGATCACCTACCGTTAGTGGAATTCGCTTACAATAACAGTTACACTGCAAGTATTGGCATGCCGCCCTACGAAGTGTTGTACAGTAGAAAGTGCAGAACTCCGTTATGCTGGGATGAAGTTGGCGAACGTCAATTGCTAGGACCAGAATTGGTACAAAAGATAGTCGAAATCGTCAAGGTGATCAGGACAAGACTAGTAGCTGCTTAGGATAGGCAGAAGAAATACGCCGATCCACACTGCAAGAATATACAATTTAAATCTGGTAACTTTATTTTCTTGAAAGTTTCTCCTTGGAAGGAAAAGATCAAATTCGACAAGAAGGAGAAATTGAGCCCCTTTGAGGTGTTGCGAAGAATTGGAGAAGTTGCGTATGAGGTAGCCTTCCCTCCTGTATTAGAACACATCCACAATATTTTTTATGTTTCAGTGTTACGACCGTATAAACCCGATTACAAACATGTTATAGAATATGAACCCCTGAAATTTGAGAAAGATTTATCCTATGAAGAAGTTATTGTTCAGATTGTTGACAGGAAAGAGCAAGTTCTCAAAAACAAAGTGATACCTTCTGTTAAGGTAATTTAGAGGAACCA
Source organism: Panax stipuleanatus (assembly GCA_020205555.1). NCBI lineage: Eukaryota > Viridiplantae > Streptophyta > Magnoliopsida > Apiales > Araliaceae > Panax > Panax stipuleanatus. Next base: position 38,381,653 of record CM035117.1, read on the forward strand.
CAACGCTGAAGAAGCTACGTGGGAACTCGAAGAACATATGATGAAGACTTACACACATTTATTTGCTTAATCTATGTGTCAGCGATTCTGGGAACATAATCTTTATAGGGGGGAGAATGTAACGAGACGAATTAATTGAATCGTGATTCTGAGGACAAAATCCTTTTAAGGGGGGAAAGATGTAACGAACGAGATTTTTGTAATTTATTTTAAATATTTATTGAATTAAATAAATAATTTTATAGGTTTATTTATTGAGTTAAATAAATAATTGATGAAATTGTGGTAGATTAATTTAATTAAATGTGTTACATTGATTAAATTAATGTGGAATAATTTTATAATTCAAATTGTGAATGTAATTGAGATTATCAAATTAAATGAGTTGATTAATAATTATAATGTTATTCTAATTAATTTAATAATTAATTAGAGATTTAATAATTTATCATAATTAATAAATGAGAATTTTAATTATGTGATGATGTGATTTAATGTGTAATATTACTTTTTATTTAATTGAAATTAAATAATATTAATTGATTAATTAAAGTGTGACAAATAAACTATATAATAAACAATTAATTAAAATAAAGGGAAAAGAGCCTTTTGTATGCTAGCCAAACATTGTCTTAAGAACATGGAAGTGGTTAAGGCCCTAATGCGCTTAACTGCTACCCATGACTTCACCGGTTATTAACTATATGTAATATATTATATATCATGTCAGTCATATTATATTCATATCAGAGAAAGTTTAGATAGAAAAAGAGAGAATTTGAGAGAAGAATTGATTGAAGAGGTATTGAAGAATTAAAGAAAAGTTCCTATCATCTAAACAAGAAAGCAAGGGTAATCCCTTATCTCAAACTTTTATTTACGTTCTTGAAGTTCTTCATGAAAAACTGTTTTTAAGTTCTCTGTAAACAGATTTTTTGTGACTAATGCACGAGATAGTGATTATATATGTTAATAGATGTTTATAACATGTTTTATATCAATTATAAACTGTTTTAGCATAATCAAATCCATGTAATCATGTTTTAATTGGAGTTTTATAAGTTACAGAGTGTTAACTCATGAATATGGCTTATATGTACAAAAATTCATGCTTTAATTTTATATTAAATTGTAAATTGATGATTGGTTATGATTATGCATGTAAAAACGAAGAGAACGAAACTTAAACAGACTGATTCGGTGTTATAACGAATCTGTAATGCATGATTTCATGAAAACTGACAAAACTATGAAAAATATCAAGAACATGAAAATTATGTGTTATAATTTGATTGTTTATATGATTTAAGTTGTTAAAAGCATGCTAAGAACGTTATATAATGTTCTGTTAAGTTCAGATTGTATTGGGTAACATTAAATTTAATGTATGAGTATGATTTTGTCGTAAAATGGCTTTTTCTTGTGTTCTTCGAGAACCTATCAGGCCTCACTGCGTCGCGGTGCCGGTTCTGTGAAGAAACCGGGCGTTGCAGCACCAGGCCAATGATGGCTGACGTGTCACGGCGCCGCAGCACCGGTTCTGTGAAGGAACCAAGCGCTGTAGCGCCGGGCCAAGGGCTTGCTAACGTAGGCTCGACGCCGCTAAGCCAGTCCCCAGTGCAAACTGGGCGCTACAGCGCCGGCTAGCAGAATGACCCAGAGATTTTTATCTAAGTGTTCAAAGTTCAGAAACGTATTTCAAAACCTAATGTAATGAACATGATAACGTGTTAATCATATAATGAGATGTTAAAACAGATTAATAACTTGTCAATGATGTTCACGTGATTGATTGATAAGTTAAATACGTGGTTTAAACTCGTTATTCGTAAAGTCTAATAATGTGATTAAGAGTTAACATTTGTGGATTTAATTAATATAATTGGGTCTAGAGTTAAGATAACATACTCGAAGTGATAGTTATGTTGTAATTAATTTGTATTGTGAATGTAAATGGTATGTAGGATTAATTGGAGAACGTGATTTATAATTGTAGCTTGCGCACGAGGCAAGTTCCTAAACTTTACTTTTACATTACGCAAGTTTTCTTATTCCATCTTGATTACATTTACGCAAGTTATAAATCCTATCATTTTATTGAGCAAGTTCTTACTCTTGTTTATTCAAGTTCAAGATTTCATATGCGATGTCTTAATTCTTTTGAAGTAATACTTCGGTTATACAACGCCTTTTAAATTTTATACCGTTGAGATTCATTATTTGATTTGAGTATCAATTTTATTGTTGAACCCTGAAAGACTAGCGAACCCTTATTGATTCGACTAGTTCATAGTTGATGAGCGTTCTAAATTCTAGAACTATTATTGAACCTATCCAACCAAACTTCTTTTGGTGCGGACTCTGATGTCAAACTGAGATGAACAACTCTTTATAGGGGATTATTTACGCGATAACGTTGAGATGATGTGCACATACATGATACTAAGGGCAGATCCCCCTAAGTAAGAGAAGTAGAGTCCATATAGTCTTACGACTGTTAAAGGTTTAAAGTAGAAATACTTGATAACCTGGGATATAGTTCTTGGTCTTATAACCCTTAAATATACTATTGATTCTTGATATTCATTCTTGATTCAAAAGTCGAGCTTTCTATTATTCAGAACTCATTGATTTTTCGCATGTTATTATTGTTACTATATCGTTATACTTGTGGGCAATCGTTTCTCACTCTTGCATAATAACATTGCAGCTAAGGTTGAAAGAATTGAAGAGTCTTCCACTAGCAAAGGCAAAGGAAAGTTGAACAAGTGATGAAAACTTGTTATTTATTTGAGAAGGTTTTGTTTTAAGACTTGTGCTGTTATGCTAAGACTTAACTGTTTATTTATGTTTTCGCATTTAATGTTTAAGGTTAGATGACCTGTGATTGATTCGTTCAGACGTTGTAACCCTTTAAGGGGATGATTTCTATTTATTTATGAGTTTCATTTATTATGGGTAGATAGATGTGTTATTATTGAACAATGAACACCAAATCCTATGGAAATGAAGTACTCGGATTTGGGGGTGTCACACCATCACTCCATTATCCTGCTCTTCCCACTAGACTCATCTACACTCTTATTTTCTGAAAGGAATTATGAAACAAAATAGAACAAATAGCCCATCAAAGAATGTTATAACTAAGTCAACGAAGAACAAGTTATCGTTAGTCTTCAACAATGATAAATCATAGATTTAGAACATATGGTAGATGATATAAGATTTCAACAATAATTGCATCAAAATGAGCAATCCATTAGAAGAATCAAATAGTTCATAATGTCTACTATATTTTCCAATTGAAAATTTTCTATCAATATTTTATCATTGTTGTGACAACTCGAATTTTCAGGAATTATTTTAATAAAATTAAAATAAGAATTTAATAAATAAAATTCTTATTATGAGACGTGTCGGGTATAAATATATACGTGTTATATATGTAGATTTAATGTGATTTATGTGATAGATTTAATATGTGTGTGTATATATATATATATATATATATATATATATATATATATATATATATACGTGTGTGTGTGTGTGTGTGTGTGTGTGAGTGTGTGTGTGTGTGTGTGAAATATATACATATATGTGGAAAGTAAGATTTAATAGTTGATTAAATTAGCTACGAAATGGAATATGGAAGTTTTGAGAATTAATTAATTGGTATTAACTAATTCAGGTTAAGATAAAATTATCTTATAAGTTATTATAATTTGAATAATATGCCTTGTGTTGCAACGAATTAAATTATTATGAACTAAATTTCATGTACTAGTTAATTAATTCACTTTCTTAAAATTAGTAAATTAATGTATGTATTTTGTGTAAATAAAGATGAGTAAGATAATTAAACTCATGATTTTTAATATATTACATATATTATATGTAATAGAGATTTGATGATTTAATAATAAGAATATTTGTATTATATTAAGTGATATAAAGATATATATCATGGTCGAAGAAGTTAATTAAGTTTAATTGTGATATGTTAGATGTATTAAATGTAACATGTATTATGGCATAATGTATGATATATATTATTATATCAAGTGGAAGTTTAGTTAATATGAAATGAAGGTTCAATATAAGATATATATATATATATATATATATATATATATATATATATATATATATATATATATACACACACGTATATTGGCACCAAGTCAATAAATTAAATTAATATCGAATAATGGTTAAGTATATTAATAAATATACTTAATATGTGAATTAATTGCTTGGAAAACAATTTATGGAAGGAGCAATGAAATTAAGTTTAATTGTACAATATAAATTGTATAAATTAAATGAGTTATTTAAATAATTAATAAAGAAGATATTAATTATTTAAATAATTGATTCGTTACACTATAAGTATTTATTTTAATTATGAATTTAATTTCAAAATTTGTGGAGTAATTTTTATATATATTATAAATGTATAATTATTCAATTTTGGGTTAATAATTTATTGGAATACATGTTATTATAAAACATGAATTAAATTTTATGAGAGTATTGAAATATGTATAATGGATATGTGGGAATGCAAAGTAATAAAACTTATAGCATGTTGATGACTCATGGTTGTTAATAAGCATGAGGTGATGATTTATTAGACATGATTTATGACACTTATCACTCATTTGATAAATCAAAGAAATAACTTAAGAACTTAATAACATAACTTCATTCCTCTGCTTCTCTTCTGTTTCAAAAACCCATCATATGCTCAACTCTTCCTACTCCCAAACTACTAAGATAAGAGTTCAACAACTCTTGCTAAAAATTTCATCAAACTTACCAAGGATTAAAGTTACAAACTGAGATTGGAGAAGAATCTAAGCAAAGTACTGTCAAAAGAAGGATTGAGTTTGACTAAAAACAAGATTGGAGAAAGAATTGAAGCAAGAATTCAATTAACACATCAAATAAGAGGTAAGTTACATTTACTTATCAAATTTATAAAATTTAAGTAAGTTATGGTTGATTACTGCTGTGATTGTTGTGGGAGGTTATATGTTGGAAGAATCAGATGGATTCTGGAGTTATGAGGATGAATTTAGTAGGGGATTGTGTGTTAATATGTTCAAATTAACTTGAAATCTAAGTTTTTAAAGCTTGCATGTTAGGTGTTTGTCAAAATGCCAAAATGAGGCCATTTTGCTAAAATTGGAGAATTGATTGATACTCTTGGTGAGTTAGTATGCATACATGAGTTATAAGTTAACTCAAATTGGTTGGATGGTTTGAAATGGGTTCTAAATGGTTGTAAAGCTTTTCTTGAAAACTAGTTCAACTAAATAATCATACTTAACGCAAATTTTTTGAAACTTTGGTTTGGTATCATAAGAATGTTTTTAAAGACAAAATTTTGGCGTAAGTTACACTTTGTTGTATGATCTAGATGTTAGAACAAGTTTCAAGTCAATTGGGCTTGTAGGGTGAAAGTTATGCAAGTGTTTACGAGCCTACTAAGCATGGTCATGAACCAGACTTAAATCAGATTATGGGGAGCTCTCTGCTAGTGGGCATGGTTGCGCCACTCCCAGCCTTGTCCCTGGCGCGGCAGCGCCGCTCTAGAGTTTTTTTAAAAAAATTCTATTTTTAATTGATAGATGTGTTGGTCCCAAGTAAGATGTAATTGATAAAGTTTTAAGAGGATGAGATTTAGATAATGTGAAGTTAGTATGTGGGATTCCAATTATGATGCATAGTACAAATTAAAGATTAATAAATCAATCTAGTTATGTATTAAGTCTCAAATGAAATTATTGAGCATGTTATAACTCATTATGTTATATATAGATTATAAAAGGATGGTTGAAGTTCGAATGAGGTTATGCGATGTTCGATGAGTGTATAGCGATTAACGCAAACAGAGGTAAGTTTTTGAGATTTACTTGTTATGTGTAACTTGTTAGTGTTTATGTGCAAGATAATCCATATGATATGAATTTTTTGTTAGTATATTGATTTTTGCTTTCGTGCTTCACTGCGATATATCTTTGTTAAGGTCAAAGTATGACCAGAAGTAATTGAGTTATGGAGACTCAATAATGTGTGATATGTGCTAAATAAGAAAAAGTGATGCGTGCATTAGCAACGAGGTATAAGCGAGATTAAGAATGATGAAATATGAACTATGATTAACTTGACGATATGAGGCATGTGTAATATTAAGCATCAGAAAACTCGAGTCCAAAAGAGTTTCCTCCACCAAGATGTTTCTCTCACTAGGTTTTTTTCTCTGCCTTCTCTCAACCTTTTTCAAATCTTGCCCCCCTTTTGCCCCCACCTAATTTTCCCGTTTCCACCTACTTTTTTCGTTCTCGTTCCCCTCTTTCCGACCGAACCCCCCCTTCTCTGTCCCTCCCCTCTGCTTCAGTTTTCTTCTCTCTCTCGCTAGGTTTCTTTGTCTTTCCTCCTTACAGCTCTTTCTTTCCATCATGGTTGATCATTCACACCTCTCTGCTGGAAACTCCCTCAGCTCCGAGTCAAGAGATCTTTTCGCCGACTTTGGGGTCTCGAACCCAAACTCCTCTTCTGGAGCTTCCCCTTCGACGGATCTTGCTGTTTCCCCCCCCCCCCCCCTTTCACTTCCCCCCCCCCCCTTTCACTTCTACTGTGGCCAGTGATGTCAGCATGGGTGAATCTGAGTTAAACCCCATCCCTGCCGTTGCTATTAGCAGCAGCTCGGAAGACTCGACTGAGCTTGATATTGGCCCTGCACTTGGCAAAAATGCTAGAGAAATCTTTGTTGCTGCCCAACATTTCTCCCATAAGGACAGAGATGAAGCTCTTTTTGAGAGGAAGAAAAACAGCCACCTCATGGACTTTCTCTCTGCTCATGGAGTTTCATCCTCTGACATTCATGCCTATATCTCTAATGGGACGATGGTTAGATTTGGAGCTGCACGCCAAATGCTTGAAAATACTCCCCCTCCACATATGGCTGGCACTTGGATGAGTGAGTTTTATACCTACGAATCAGTAGTCGTTATAGCTTGATTTTGAATGTTTTTGAGTAATTTGTCTATCATTTCTACTGGATTTTTACGTTTACGTGTAGGTAATTAAATGGAGATAAAAGTTGCTTTAAAGGACAAATGAAATATGATATATTTTTATTCCTTAAATGCTTAATCTTTTTATTGTGTGCCTAAATATACTCATTAATTTATATTTTTATTTTAGGTACACTTGAAAATAAATCGGAGGAAAATTTGAGCATTGGGGATTATTAAAGCTTCCTAGTTGATATGGGTTTCCTGACAATGATAAATTGGAGATGGACAGCATAAACGGGACGGAATCAGCATAATATTAAGTGGGCCCACGTTGCAGCAGCTTGCGAAGAAAAGTTGAAACAAGTCAACATGAGCCTGCAAATTCCGGCTGGGCAGTAGTGAATCCCGCTGGGGCGGGGACTTAAGCAGGAGAATCCCCGCTGGGGCGGGGAGGCGGCAGCTGCGGAGTCCTTTTTTCTACGCGGATTATGGGCTAGCAATTGGAGGAATAAAGGGACCACGAATATTGGAGATATAAGGTGTAAAGCAGCACATGGAGGGAGAATATATTAGATATATTAAATTAGATTATAATAAAAGCTGCTGGAGGTCTCCTGTCACGAATGGGATTCGGATAAAATTATGAGGCATGATGGAAGGCGATAAAAGTATGCAAGCAGCTGGCTGTTACTTTCCTTGTCCTATTCGTGCAACAAGGGATGTTTATGAGGACTGTCAGTATTATGTTTACAAGAATGCATGCAAGTAGAGATGTGATTGTAGACCATGACTCAATGGGCAGCAGCCGGTGGCTTTTCCGTGGGAAAGTAGGAGTCGGATTGTGGGGCTTTTATTTGGGACGGAACGCAACAAGTTGGAATGATGAATGGGCTGGAGTAATAAGGCATGATAAAGGCTGATTAATGGGGGATTAAAAAGGGGGCCATCTCCTTTTCCTACTTGGACGGATACAAGGCTGGGAGTATATTTATATTAGATAATATAATATATATTAGATAGTTTAGGAGGCAACATATTCTACTTTGCTGAGGAGGACTTTGTGTTATTAATTAAAATGATAAGTGGGTCACGTGTATTAAGGGGGGACTTGACCTGTTAAGGGACGGAGCAGCTTAGCTGAGTATATATATATATATATAGCATATATTTATTAGCATAGAATTTAATAAATTCCATTAGTATTAGTTTAGTTTTTAGTTTTCAATAAAAACAATAAACTCTAGTTGAAAGCGAATTTAGAGATTGAAGCATATTGAAGCCATTGGAGATCCAGATCAAGAGCAAGAAAGAGGACGAATTTGCCGGCAACAGATTCAATTCTTTTCCTTATTCTTATTCATATTTTTAATGTGTATTCAAGTGTGGATTTTTAGTTTTAATTCAATGAACTAATTTTTTGTTTGAGATTACAATGGATCTTATTGTGTAGTTTATTTTAATATGTTTCGTTATCATTTATTGTGATCTATCGTTGAGATTGTCTATTGTGATTTGGAATTAATTGCTTAATTGCCTAGCTAATAATTACCGTGATAATCTATATGAAATCGAAAGAGGAGTATAGATTTAGATCTGATTATAATAGCATGTGTTTGTGATTTCTGCATAGATGGAAATTATGATTCGTGTTTAGGATAAAGATATGCCTTTACGCCATATGTAATCTGATAGAGAACTTGTGATTAAATCCTTTTTAATTGTAATTCACATAGAAATATAGTGGATTAGTTAATTAGGGTGTCTTGCTTAATTCTATCATATGTGGATTTGAGTGAGTATGGTATGATGCATCGAGAGGTGGTTATATTTGCTTTCGTGTTCTTGATTAACAATTCAGAATAGAGAGAATGATTGATGAGAAGTATGTTAACTTAGATGAAACAATAAGTGAAGTTGTAATCTTAAATCTCCGTAATCTTAATTTAACTAGTGGTGATTTAATAGTAGTTTAATTATATAATTTGAAATTCATTCGTTTAAATAAGATTGAGTTGGTTACGGGTTAGTACTTGGTGATTTTTATTAAATAATTCCTCGTGGGATCGACACTTTACTTTCACTCTATTACTTGTTGACCACGTATACTTGTGTGTTGTGCGTAACTAGATTTTACCTAACACACTTCTGTTAGGCCCTCCTCTGAGAGGGACGTAGCCACAGGTTTGGTGGGCAAGGCTCCCCCCATCCTTGCGCCTATTTTTCCTCCCTCCGTTCCTCTCCAGTCTGGCTCTGCTAATATTTTTCCTAAGGGGGTGGGGAAGGTGTTACTTTGGAGAACTCTAACCAGTTGCAGCAGTCTAAGTCCAATGCTGAGGAGGGTGAGTTCATCCCACCGAGTTCGGATGTAGCTCCTAGAAGCTGGAGTGTTGTGGTTACAAAAAATATGGGAAAAACGAGTTGGACTCTGTCTTTTCACCCTCCATCTGAAGAAAATGGTAGCATTATTGTTAAGCCCCCTGATGATATGCTTATTCAAGGCAACCAAATCTGGTCTTCCAACTTGGTGGGTTATTTCCTACACTCTAACCTCCCCTTTAAGGTTGTTGAACCAATTGCTAAACGTCTGTGGGGTAATCTGGGCCTCACTAAGGTGTTCTTGCACAACAAGGGCTATTACATCTTTAAGTTCTCCTCTGTTTCTGATCGAGAAAATGTTCTTGCTTCCGGCCCATAACATTTTGCCTCCAAAGCCATTGTCCTGCAGCCCTGGCAGGAAGGTGTTGTTTTCTCAAAATCAGATTGTGATAAATTTCCTATCTGGGTAAAGCTCAACCAAATTCCTCTCTCGTACTGGTCTGATGAGGGGATTAGCTACATAGCTAGTGCCATTGGGAAGCCTTTATTCACTGACGAGATGACAACAAACAACGAATTTTTAAATTTTGCTAGAGTATGTATTGAGGTCACTGCCTCATCCTCATTTCCCTCTTCCATCAATGTGGTTGTCATGAACTTTGAGAAAGCTTCTGTTCCGGTTGAGGTAGAATATCAGAGTCGCCCCCCTGTCTGCCCTTCATGTAAGGTTTTTGGTCATTCTCAGGTTAAATGCCCTCGAGCAAATTTCAAATGGGTTCTCAAACCACTAACTGGTTCTAGTCTCGCTGCTCCCCTTCTTCCTGAGACTACTCAGCCATCCCCGGCTCTTGCACCTGATCCGAGTGATTGGGTCTCCGTATCCAGAGGTGTAAAGCAGGCTTTAAATCCTCCTATCCCTCCCAGCATGGCCACCTCTAATCCTTTTTCCCCTATTGCTCACTCTCTTGGCCTGTTTCAGTGCCCTGATCAGGAATCCCCAGCCTCTGCAAATCCTTTGGTTGCCAAACTCAAATCTGTTGATGAAAAAGAAGGCAAAGATTTGAAACACAAACATAACCTGGGTCGTGGATCCGAAAGTACTCAAGCTGCTAAGAAGAGGAAAGGCAAAGGGAAGGCTGCTCTCTCTCCCCCCCCTTAATTATGTTAGCTACCTATAATGTTAGAGGGTTAAATAAAAAGCCTAAGCAGGCTTATGTTAGGCAGTTCATTGCTGGCAACAATATTTCTTTTGTGGGATTATTTGAAACTAAAATCAAAAGTCAAATTGCTCCCAGAATAGCTAGTAGACTTTGTAACAATTGGAATTGGGTCTTTAACTATGACTACCATAACAACGGTCGTATTTGGGTTGGATGGAATCCCACTTTTTGGAATGTGGATATCCATTTTGTCTCCTCCCAAGCTATCCATTGTAAAGCTCAACATATTACATGAACAAATAATTTCTTTTTTGTCACTTTTATTTATGGGCTAAACACCTACCTTGATCGGCGTGTCCTGTGGAGGGACCTTTTGGCTCTTAATCTCTCTGACTGCTGGTGTTTACTGAGGGATTTCAATGTTATCAAGAACCTTAATGAAATCAACCAAGAAGATATCAGTTGGGACACGGGCATGGATGACCTCATGGATTTCTCTGTCTCTGCTGGGCTGGAGGACATTAGAGGTGTTGGTCCTTCCTTCATTTGGTGGAATAACCAGCCTGCTAATCCAATTTTCAGGAAACTGGACCGAGCCCTTGGAAATGCTTCTTGGTTTGAAAGGTTTTCTGAGGCTCAAGCAGTGTTTGCTCCTAAAGGTATTTCTGACCATTCTCCTATTCTGCTCAACTCTGGATGTCCTGGCCCTCGACCTAAGAGACTCTTTCAATTTTTTAATCACATGCTCCTTCTCGATGGCTTCACTGATTGTGTAAATCAAGCTTGGACCCCCCCCCAATTCATGGCAACCCCTTCTTTGTGTTTTCTGAGAAACTCAAGAGGACCAAGAAAGCTCTGATCCTCCTTAACCTCTCTGCTGGGAACCTCACCTCTGCTGTCAAGTTAGCTACCCTGGAGCTACATTCTATTCAATCTTTGCTTAACTCTTCTCCCCTTGATCCCTCTTTACTTGGGGCTGAAAAGGACTGTTATCTGCAGCTTTGCTCTGCCATGGAGAGAGAAGAAACCCTCCTGCAACAAAAGTCTAGAGCTTCCTGGCTCTCCTTAGGAGACAGAAACTTTGGTTTTTTCTCCAACATGGTGAAGAGCAGGTGGAACTCAAATAAAATTCTCTCTATCACAAATGCAAATGGTGACCTTGTGCATGGCCAGGAAGAAGTGGGAAATGTGGCTGTGGATTATTTGAAGCAGTTTTTTAACTATCCAACTGATTATACTTATCCCGGGTTCTCCAATTATGGCTCCTCCCCTCTTCACTTCGTGAGTCCTGTTCAATCTGCTATGCTTTCTGCCCCTGTTACTGATTTGGAGATCCTCAATGTTCTCCAATCTATGAAGAGGAATAAAAGCCCTGGCCCGGATGGATTTAATGTTAACTTTTTCATCCACTGCTGGAGCATTGTGGGAGAGGATTTCACCTCAGCTGTCCATTATTTTTTCTCCTCTTGCAGACTTACTAAGGGCATCAACTCTACAGCCATAGCTCTTGTTCCCAAATGCTCTAACCCCACCTCTATGGCTGACTTTCACCCCATTGCCTGTTGCAACACGATCTATAAATGCATCTCTAAAATCCTTGCCAACAGACTGAAAATGGTTCTTCCTTCCCTTATTGACAGAGCTCAGTCTGCTTTTATTAGAGGTAGGAACATTAGTGACAACATACTGCTAGCACAAGAGTTGTTCAGGAATTACCATAGGAAAGCTGGCCAACCGAGATATGCTCTCAAAATTGATTTGAGGAAAGCTTTCGACAGTGTTAATTGGAACTTTCTGTTTGACATTCTGGCCAAGTACTAGTTTCCTCTGGTTTTCATTAAGTGGATTCAAACTTGTGTTACCTCTGCCATATTTTTGGTCAAAATTAATGGCTCTCTTGCTAGTTTTTGCCCCAGCTGCAGAGGTCTTCGACAATGAGACCCCTTATCTCCCTATCTCTTTGTTCTTGTCATGGAGATGCTATCTCTGAAGCTGAATTCTATTACCTCTTATCCTGATTTCCAGTTTTACTAGAGGACCTCTGACTGCAAACTGACTCATCTCCTTTTTGCAGATGATGTCCTTATTTTTTGCCATACCAACCTGCAATCTGTCTCTATCATTAAGTCTTGTATCCATTCTTTCTCCATGTTTTCTGGACTTATTCCAAATGTTCACAAAAGCCAGTGTTATCTTGCCAACACAGACCCTACCACCTCACAGTGCATCCTAGCCAACCTCGAGTTCCAAGCTGGTACTTTCCCTTCTAAATTTCTGGGAGTTCCTTTGATCTCTTCTAAGCTCTCCTTTCAGGACTGCATCCCCTTGATCCAAAGAGTCACCCACCGAGCTTCTTCCTGGACCTCTAAAGCCCTCTCATACTCTGGCAGGCTCCAGCTGATTAAATCCATTCTCTTTTCCATGTAGTCCTACTGGAGTAGACATTTCATGCTCCCAAAAGCTACCCATCAGAGCTATTCAGCCTATTTTATGCAGATTTTTATGGAAGGGCTCATCTTTAGCAAAGTTTGGAGCAAAGGTTACCTGGTCTACTATTACTCTCCCCACTTCTGAAGGAGGCCTCAGTCTAAAATGCTTACTTGATTGGAACAAATCTCTTATTATGCTTCATCTCCTTCATGTCGTCCAATTCAATACCAATTCTCTTTGGGCCTCTTGGATCAAAGCTTCTGTTTTGAAAGACAAGTCTTTCTGGCACATTCCCATTCCCACGGACTGCTCTTGGATATGAAACAAGTTTTGAATCTTAGGCCTCTTACTCTTCAGCACCTTCGTTATGTTATTGGATCTGGGCACCTTTGGTTAAATGGCTCAGCTATCAATCCTAGCCCCAACCTCATCTATGTCTCGGGAATTCCAAGGCTGGCAAAGGTTTGTGATATCCTCGTAAATTCTACTTGGGTACTTCCTCTGAGGAGATATCCTCGTCACCCTGATGTCATCATGCTCAGGAGACTTTTTTCTTCTTTTCCTCCACCGAACTCTAATATTGACACTATTCAATGGGGAACCTGTGACATCTCCAAGCTCAAATCTAAACACATATGGGACAGCATCCGGTCATGCCAACCTCCTGTCTATTGGCACAAAATCATCTGGCACAAACTGCATGTCCTCAAGTACCCCTTCATCATGTGGCTTGGTCTTCTTCGGAGACTTCCAACTAATGATCGTACTAGGCTATACTCAGGGCGTATTTGGGACTGCCCTTTATGCCAGCAAAATGAGGAATCCTTTGACCATCTCTTCTTTAACTGTGCTTTCTCTTTAGAAATCATTAGACCAGTTCTTGATCTGGGAAATTTCAGCAATGTGCCTTTGATTTGGGATGATCTTATTGCCTTCCTTATCTCTTTCCAGGGATCAAAGCTTACAAGGAACATACTTTATCTTTCTATTGCTGTATGTTTCTACAATGTGTGGGAAGCCCGGAACTCTAAACTCCATATGCATACCTCTGCTCCAGCTCTCATCATTGCAGCTGATGTGATTCAGTTGATTAAAGCCAGACTCTCCACATACAACTCCTTCATTCGAGCCACTACTTTTTGTCAATATTACTATAATTGGCTAATGCTCTGATAGTTTCTTTGTTGGGGATTTCTTTCCTCTTGTAGTCTTTTCATTTGATGGCCTGTTACTAGATGAACTTACTATATTCTGGGGTATTCCCCTTAGCCTTTGTACATGTTTTCTTTTATCCAAACCAAACTTAGCAAAAAAAATAAAAATAAAATATTAAGCATCACGAGTCATGATATATGATCTAAATGTGATGCATAGATATTAGAAAGCATGTTTTAAAATATGAGATATGATCATTGTAAATCAAGTATGAGATGCGAATTATGTGTTATGTGCTATTTGTTAAGCTTGTTGAGCCGTTGTGCTCATACTTGCAAATATTTTATTTGCAGATTAAAAGTTGAATTATTTGGTGATCATAGCGATAAAGAATTGAAGCGTATGTAGAATGCAAATGTTATCGTTTTCTTTCTTAAATGTATATTAAGTCGTTACAACTGATTGTATTACAAAGGGAACAAGTTGTAATAAACGTTCAGGATTCTGAATAAAAGGTATTTGTTTTGAGATTAAGTTATAATTGTAAAGTTTAAATTGTATGATTGTATGATGAGCATATTATAATTTGTTTTTTATAAGTCAAGCATATGACTTGTTATTTTGAGAATCCAGAATTTTATATTTAACTATTGGATCATAATAAGGTAGGTATCGAAGATTGAATTAGATATTGAGGATTGAATTAGATACTCAGAGTTAATGCGTTGAAATAAATCTTAGGAATATATGATTTTGATAAAAATGATGATGAGTTCTAAAGATTGTGATTCTAGGGATTGAAGGAAGTTTGGAAAAATTATATAATTAACAAATTTGATAAATTATATTATTGAATAATGACGTGGAGTTAGAATATGAATGTATTGTGACACATTGGACCCGAGGTTACAACTGTGACACCAATCAACAGTTTATAATGATGCCACTCAAAAGTTTTTCTTTGCACTCAGGCCAATGAAAACTTTCACCACAAACCTTTGCCTGTAACACCAAATGTCATGATTATACCAACTCACAGTTCTTGGTCATAATCATGCCAATTAAAGGTTACTCTTTGTACTCCAGCCAAAGAGAATTTTTACCATGTGTCTTTACTACACAGGCTAAAGACATTCAACAATCATTTTGTCTTTGCATTCAGGCCAAAGACATTCTCAACAACTTAGCGGGTGTTTGATAAAAATTGAATGAATCTGAATATGAATGAGCTGAATTTGAATCTGAATGAAAAAGTTGTTTGATAATTGACATGTCTGAACTATCTGAATAACATATTTTTATTAATTTATCCCTTTGAAAAAATTCAAAAAATTGTTGTAAATTTATTTAATATTACTTAATATAATAGTTAATATTGTAAAAAAAACAAACTAATCCAGCCGCTCATTCAGCCAAAAAAATGGGACTAAACCATTCAGCCCAAATCGTCTGAATGGCTGACCGATTTAGCTATTCAGACGATTTCCCCCCCCCCCCAAACAAACGCACTAAATGACTGAATCGGTCAACCATTCAGTGCTAATCAAACAACTCCTTAGTCTTAATAATTAGTACAAATCAATGACATAATGAATGGACAAAAATAATCAGAATAATAGAATAAAGAATAAACATTGGCGATTTTCAATTTAATTTATCCAGAGTCCAAATTGTCAACACGTTATCAAGAAAATTGATTAGAGTTCTTGATAAAGTATAATGTTCAAGAATAATAATTAAAATTTAATAGGAACATTCAGGTCAAATATATTAAATGAAGCACAAACTATTAAAGATATTATAATCATTTCAGGATTTTTCACTATTTAATGATAAAGCTGGAGAAACGAATAGTAATCTCTTACCATAATATGGAGTATTAAAGAAAATGATATCTCTTACCTTAATAAGATACTAGATATTGCAATGTTGTAATCAAAGAATTTGTGTTGTTGGTGTGTCATGCTTCTCAGATATTCCTCTTTTTCTCCTTCCAATTTTCTCTCTTATCCTCACTTTTTAGCTTTCTCTTATAAGTTATAAATAAAATGTAGACACTCAAAATTTTGTTTTCCTGTTACTAACCCTGTAGGAGGGCAAAATCATCTTCTTAACCCCGGTCACCAATACTGGGATGTCACTCAACCCTAATCACCAATATCGGGATGTCAACTCAACCCCGGTCACCAATACCGGGACAACCACAACCCCGATCACCAATATTGGAATGTCAGCTCAATCCCGGTCTCAATACCAGGCCATCAGTTCAACCCCGGTCTCAATACCAGGCCGTCTGTTCATCCCCGGTCTTAATACCGGGATATCAATTCAGCCCTGGTCACAACCCGGGAGGTACAGTTAAGCACTGGTCACAATCAGGAGATCCAGTTTAGCCCCAGAGATAACCCTGGGAAGCCAATTCAACCTTCAGAGACAAACCCAAAGCATCACATCAGCCCAGGTCTCAACCCAGGAAGTACAGGTCATCCCCGGTCTCAACCCGGGAAGTCAGGTCAACCTCAAGAACAAACTTGAAGCACCACAACACCTCCAGTAAAAACCTGGAATGACCATGGCAGCTTCAGATGCAACACTGAGGACAAACAGACTCGAATGGGATCCAAGTCTTGGAAACGACTCCCGGAAGTCGACCAAAAGTTATGGCGACACTGAAGGCAACCCCGAGAGGGGAAAAATGGTCATTTTGCCAACTTGAAGCTGATTTGGTCAAACCTTAAGCTGAATTGATGCCACCAAGGTTAGAAAGAACCATTACGGTGATCCCAAGTAAAAACAGCGCAAGACGGCTCGACGGATAAACTATAGGGAAACGAAGACCCAGTTATGAACCCATCTTTTTGAACTTAAAAAGGGTTAAATCCTATGTCATTGTGACACTCTCAGCAAGGGCTTTCCGGAAAGATATGGTACGCCTCAAACGGACGCTCCGATCAAAAGTTATAAAGTTTCGAACCTGACATCGCATTGCTCGGAGTGCACGTACTTCGAGATGACGAAGTCGAGCATGTGGGCCCCACCTTGGGAAGCCGCACCTCTACCTGCGGTAGCAGCAGGTAGAGTGAAGGCTCCCTGGCCTATAAATAAACGTGCACCCCCCTCATATTTTGTAATTCCGAAACACAGTGAAGCTCTGCCCGTTCAATTTTCTGACTTTTACACCTCTTCCAAACACAAATATTTTTACTCTAACACGTAAACAGACCCATATACTACCACATATCAAAAATCCACTGGTAGATTTGGACGTTTGATGCCCATTAAGTGGCAAAAAGCCCGTTGTGCTGTCCATTGTAAGTATTTTTACGATCAGCAAGTCAATACTACTACTTCACACTTTTATACACTTGCACGTCAATTTTTTCTTTCTAAATATGCCCGGAACTTAGTTCCGTGGCCGTTTTCGTTAAAATTTGGTACGTTTTTGTACATAAACTCAATTTCTGGCATTTCTACAACTCGGATTGACGATCCGTCAGCTCCAGCAGCTTCAATGCACTAGTACACACGTTTTGGCAACTTCGTCGGATTGGGTTATCTTCCCAGTCCGGGTTTGGCCAATTTTTGTATATATTTAACTGTATATATACTAACATTTCAATTCTGTCAAGCTCGGATGTCAAATCCGAGGTAGTTTACCGCTTTTATATATAATTACGCATATATAAGCGATTTTCACCACCATTGGATTCTCTTCCCAGTCTTGGTTGACTACATTTATGTCAATATATATATATATATATATATATATATATATATATATATATTTTTAATCCGGCCTGAATTACTTCGTGGCCTTTTTACTGTTTATTGCACTCTTCGCCTTACTGAGTGATCTCCCCAGTCACTGGTTGACTATTTTTCTGTACATTTATATTTCAGTACGGCCTAGATTATTTCGTGGCCTTTTTACTGCTTTTGCAATCTTCGCCATACTGGGTGCTCTCCCCAGTCACTGGTTGACTACTTTTATGTCAATTTTAATTCCAGTACGGGCACCGGCGTGAAAACCCATTGCCCTTTTTACTGTTTTTTCGTATATATATATATATATATATATATATATTTTATTTATGTCAAGCTTGGATTATTTCGTGGCTATGTACAGTTTTTTATAAATATATATATTTCAATTCCAGTCCGGGCCTGCGAGTGAAAACCCATCGCCCTTTTACAGCTTTTGTATATATATAACTATAACTATATATATATATATATATATAGCCTTACTCAATTTATTCAATTGCTGCATTAAATATTCATTTTTATATGAATCGGCACTGACATATTTGCGGGCAGACTAGATTTATCTAAATCTCGCCAATTCTAGCTTTCAAGCGGTTCAAACAGGTCCCGATAGAACCTGGAAGCTATAACGGTTGAGATTTCCTTAAATCTAGTTATTTTTATAGTTTCAGCTTCAAAAAGCAAACTCGCGGCCCTTAGATCGCTATCTAGTGGAAATGAGACGCCTTGGCCACGCGCAACCAGAATTTACTGATGAATCCTTGGTTCCATTGCGACGTGAGGATGTATATATCTATTTCTGTGCAAATTTGAACTGTGCAGGTTTATTGGCTACTCATATGTGAGCCTAGGAATCGTGGGATTCACGATCAAAATGATCGGAATCTGATTCCCATGATGGATAAACCCCAGTTTACAAATGTACCCTGCCAGTTTTTCTGTAAAATGTATGTGACGCCCCCAAAATAGGTTCAATATACAATCCATTCTGAGTCGCCAAATACATGGTACAGAAACCAAATACACATCTTTTATAACAAACGATCGTGCAAAATATGACCGCACAAACTGTGAGCTTCAATGCAAATAGTATATAATACGAAATATAAACACTCAAATTCATTCCTTATTAATTATAATTATTATCCTACTATTCTACAAAATAGTGAGGACTGTTACTGCTCTAACTCTGACCATCAACCCGTTCCCCGACTAGTTCCTGCGACATTCTCATTTCCTGAAGAGAACAATAGAAGAAAAGGGTGAGCTCAACTATCCTAGTAAAGAATATTATGACTAAGATAATGAAGAATAAATTATCGTTATTCTTTAACAAATTAGATAAAATATTATTGACAACAAGTTTTAGATCAACAACTGCAGCGGAAATAACAATTCATTAAAAGAGTTTAAGTAGAGAATGATGTCTACTATCTTCTATGATTTAAAAGTCCATCATCAATATTTTATTCCTGTAACATCAATCAATATCTATCTCGAATCAAATATTCATCTTTGTACTACGGGCCAAAGATATTCATTTATATCACCAGTAGTCATGTTCATCTCAATACCTGTCCATCTTTGCACTACGGGCCAAAGATATTCATCAGGTAATCATTTTTGCACTACAGGCCAAAGATATTCATCAAATAATCATTCATCTTTGCACTACAGGCCAAAGATATTCGTTTACATCACCATTTAAGACTGAGGATAATGAAAAATAATATAAGGAACGAATCCAGTGAGATAAAGGACAAAGATTAGGGATTCGTAATTTAGTTTATCCAAGTTCAAGAATACTCCGTAATAATCAATTGTGGAGAAAAATTCAAGAATGAAGTTCAAAACTTGGATACAATCAAAGATAATTTGAAAAAAAATAACATTTTTTATCGTGAATAGTAACTTGTGAATAGTAACTCATGAAAAGTACCCTGATATGAAAAGGTAAAAATTTCATCAGAAAGTTCAGACCAATATTCCAGTGAAATGATATTAGATGAAGCGCAAAACTCAAGAAATTTCTGATCATTTCAGGAATTATAGAAGCAATACTTACAGTAGTAAGTTTAGAGTTAGAAATCTGAAATGAAACAATATACGACACTGCAAATGGATCTTCACCCGTCATGCGATAGTCCGCGTAGACAGATCATTTCCACAATTTAATAAAGAATGAATACGAGGGGTTATTCACCAGGCAAGCGGTAGTCCGCGTAGACAGGTTATTCCCACAGAATAATAAAGAATAGAATAACCAAACAAATTTCACCATACATGCGGTAGTCCGCGTAGACAGGTTATTCCAACAGAATAATAAAGAATGGAATAACAACCCTTACGAGTATTGAAAGAAAATAACTCTCTTCATGAATACAAAAGAAATAATACCCCTTACCTTAATAGAATTTTGGATACTACACTAGTGTAATAGCAGAATACTATTCTTCTTTCTCTCTTATTCTCTCTATACTTTCTCTCTTTATAGATTTAGTGAATTGGTGAAAAATAATGAAGAAATGAGCTTCTATTTATAGGCTTGGCATAGTAAGGGTAAAATAGTCTTTTTGCCATAATTTATGATATCATCGCTTACCTCATCATTCATATGACATCATCGCTTACCTCATCATTTCGATGACATCATTGCTTACCTCATCGTTCTGATGACATCATCACTTACCTCACAAGAATTCAAATTCAATTTGCTTTTTTCCACCTCATTTTACTTTTATACCATAAATTTACTATAATAATGTTACCATTCAAATTATAAAAAATTATACTATTATATTATCACATTATACTATTATAATGTAATATTATAATAATATATTTGAATGAATTATTTTATCGGAGAAGATAAAATACCAATTTTCAACAAATGTCTCATGTTAAAAATTTCCTCCATTTATATCAAAATTGATAAAATATTTACTTATCGTATTTATAAATAATTTTTATTATTCACAAATAATATTACAGAATCACTATAATGACAACCAGGTCGTTCCCAAGAAAGAGGGGGCTTTCCGATAAGAATTTCTCCTTACTGGCGCGCAATTAGATTAACTAACCCCGTTCCTAGACAGAACTTCTTAGACATTGCCAATAATATTGTCTAATAATATTATTCAAATAATATGAATTATTGATTTGATAATGTGAAATACTGTGCAGTGGTTACTGTGACAATTATTGAATCAATAATATAAAATATCAACGTAGTAATTATTGAATCAATAATATAAAATACTGAACAATAATTAGTGTAACAATTATTGAGTAAATGAATTTTTACGTAAGAACCAATAATTCGAAATACTGTGCAATATCGTGTGCTACTGTGCAACAACGCGTATTACTGTATTTTTATCATCGGATATTTCTACAGTTTAACGATAATAGTTTTACTGTTATTTTATAAAAAGTTTATTTCTGTCGCTTTCTATATCTGACAACTATTTCGTTGTGGGTCCACCAATGATTGTGCCGTCGTACGAATATTCTCCGATAAAAAGAATATTTCCCTACCAAACGAATATTTCCCGACACAACGAATATTTTATAACCACTTTCTTACTTTGTAAAATTTGCACATTCCACCCATAACTTACCACATTTATCAAATCATCCCTTACTATTTCAAATAATATATAGAGGAAATTAAATCTTATTCATTAAAAAGTTGGGGTCTTACAATGTACATACAACATACCTTAAAACGGTTATCCGGATTTAAGGTCTCAACATAGTGGAATGTGGTTGGTTGTGTCAGCGTCCCTCCGATGGTTTTCATTCCCATGAGGAGACCGACACGTGTATTTATTTTCATGATTGAGAATGCTTCACATCACCATTCACATTCAGCCTTAAGGCTATAAAGATAAAATTTTAAAGTATCAAAAGGCTTCAATTCCTATGTTAGCGTAGGGGTTTGATAACCAGCTTTCAAAACATCACTTTCAATTCAATCAAAAGAAAAGCTTTTGCAAATCTAATCAAAACACTTTTGCAAATCAAATCAAAGACTTTTGCAATTCAAATCAAACCTTTCGTATATATGTTCAACGAAGCAAAGCACTACTTTCAATCAATAAAATCAATAGGCCCAATTTTCAAACAGCATTCACTCACGCATTCCAGTTTTTAAAGGGAAATATTAAAAAGATGTGGTACCGTGTTTACATGGGAGTCGTGGGGTGCCTAACACCTTCCCCACACTTAACCAAGCCCCCGAACTCAAACTTTATTTTCAAAGATCAAGTTTCGACAGTGTCCAGCAATTGGGCCTCTTTTCAAAAAACAAACTCGGTTGAGTTGGTACAACCATTTTCAAATCTACCAATTGGCGACTCTGTTAAAACTATCAAATCGTCGACATGATACATGTTGGCCTTTTTTCTAAAAACCCTTCAAAACCTTTTTCCCCAATAAAAAGAATAAGGGTAGAGAGAACTTAGGAAAAGAGATTAAAAGACCCAGGTTGTGACCTGACCTGCGGATTTTTTAAACCAACGTCGACAGGTGGCGACTCTGCTGGGGACAGTAGAGGGCTTAGGCCGCTTTCAAATCTTTTCAAATATTTCCCTTTTAAAACTATTGAATGCGTGAAAATTCTGCATCTCCACAGTCAATGAATGAGTGAATGCTGCGTCTTTACATTGAATGAATGCATGACTGCGTCTTTACATTGAATGAATGATTTCCGCTTTCCAAACAAAGAATCATATGCATAACGGTGAGACACGATGTACGTGAATATGTTATGTGTCCCTCTCACAAGGAGAAAAACCAGGTCGGTGATAAGTAATGTCTCTGGGGCTCATGAAAATGCACCACCCAGATTCTCTCCAATTGAAAGATCGAATTAATTTCCCATCTAATAGATTGCGATGATCTGGGAACCTTCATGCCGAAAACAAAGTCGCGAGAGTAACCTAGGATAGGTCAGCCTCTGATTAACCAAATTCGATGGGAAGCTTCTTCATGCCTTCCTCTTTTAATTCCATATCAAGTCTCCAATTACAGAGGAGCACAATGTAAATATCATAATGAAAGATTTACTTTCCCTGTCAAATACCATGTCATCCTGTCATCAAAATAACTAACCTCGGCTTTGCAGGATAAGATTAAAAAATACATCATGCATCCTATCCCCACCTACATCAGAAAATTGACACGCCTACATTTTGTTGTAGGTGAAAAAGTGGTCTCATTACTAGATCATAATCTGAAAAGGCACAAAGCCTATCCACCGATATGGCTGAAAGTAGCCAATACGAGCCGGGTTCCGTATCTTGAAAAAAGTTTGAGGGACTTAAGAATCAAATAGCAGAGTTGGCTATCCTTATAAGAAAACAAAGTAAAAGAACTCATGGCCAAACAATAAAGTCCTCCTCATAGGGTGGTAATCAAAGTACTGACGAAAAGGGGGAAATGCAGATCCCCAAACTCCGATCTAGTCAAAGAACCAACAAAACCCCTGAAATCATAAATCCCAGAGAAGATCGGGAAACTGGCGATATCCGAAGAAAAGTCCAATAAATAGAAGAAACCATCCGAACAATCAAAGGGATTGGAAACCTTGGAAGTGTCACATATTCAGATCTATGCATATTCCCAGGGGCTAGATATCCTGACAAATTCCAAGTCCCAGAGTTTGAAAAGTACAATGGGGCAGGCGATACCTATACGCATTTGAAAGTATACATTGGCGAGCTAGGGTCTTATACTGAAGATGAAAGCCTCAGAGTGCAGCTTTTCCAAAAGAGTCTCACTGGAGAGGCTAGGACATGGTATGCCCGACTTAATAATGCAAAAATCCACAGTTGGGAGGAGTTGGCCCATACCTTCCTAACTCAATACAGCTTCCAGTCTCAGATGACTCCAGATCGGTATCAAGTGTCCAAAGTCAAAAAGCAGAGTACCGAGTCTTTCCGAGAATACGCCCAAAGATGGAGACATCTGGCAGCACAAGTCAGCCCGCCTATGACAGAAACTAAAATGGTGATGGCATTCATAGACATCCAAGAGGCACCCTACTATGAAAGGATCCTAGCTGGAATAGGAAAGCCATTCTCAGAGATGATCAAACACAGCGAAATGACAGAGATGGGCCCGAAAGCAGGCAAGATTAAAGATCTCACGGCTTTAAAAGTCGTCACTCGGCATATACAGTCTGGCAACTATGTGAGTGATCCCATGAGGATACCTAAGAATGGCGATGAAGATGTATCCCTTATTCTACAGGGGCAGTCTGGGAAACCTAACCGTAGTCCCCCCATTTGGAAGAAGGAAGACAATCTGTTATTTCAACAACAAGCAGGATTCAACCAATGCCAAGATAGAAACAGAAATTTGAAAGAACAGAAAATCGGGTGTTCACTCCACTTAGCGATTCCCTTGAAAACATGTTGGTGATGTTAATAGATCACAAGAAAATTATCGAACTGGCTCCACCTCTAGATCCAAAAAGCAAAAGATATAATCCTAGCCAGATATGTGCTTACCATTCAGGATCTCCAGGACATGATACACAAGATTGTTGGTCCTTGAAGCATAAATCCAAAACCTGATTGAAAACGGCGATATTGTGGTCCAATAACCTGACTATCCCAATGATAACCCCAACCTTCTGATGTAGCATGATACAGAGGGAGTAAACATAATCGGGTCAAGAAGCGATGAAATGCATCCAAATCGTAAATACATACGAAGGATGGAGGAATACCCCCAAAGAAGCAGAACAAATGTCCTAGAACTGGAAAATGTAGAGGAGGGTATGGCATTGATGCAAAAATTGGATACGATCCAACATCAAGTAACTCTATTGGCTAATCTGATAGTGCCCCAACATCAGGATACGAGGTAACTTTTCACTTAACTATCAGGAAGTCAAGGGAAAGAGGAGGTTATTCAGAATGTAAGCATATCTCCCTCCAAGATCAGCCATCTAAATGAAGGAGATCAAAGCATGCTAAGTAGACGAGGAAGGGGGAATGATGAAATTACTAGAAGATCTCATCAAAAGAAAAATTGTCCGGTGGAGTACGAACTCCCAAATAGGAAATATCAAGCAACATTCTAAACACGGGCAAACCCTCAAAATCTTACTACACCGAGAGTCGGGGAGAGTAGGCGGAGAAGGGTATTCACACATTTGGGGGACTCATTGGAAAATATGTTAGCATTGATGGTTGCGCAGAGAAAGATTACCAAGTTGTTGCCTCCTACCAAACCCGAGACGAAAAGTTATGATGCCACAAAGATATGTCACTTCATTCTAATTCACCTGGACATGCAACTGAGGAGTGCTAGTCTCTAAAGCACAAAATCCAGGATCTCATTGAAAATGGAAAACTACAGATAGAAGTCCCCATGACCAGAAAAGGCGAAATGAAAACAAAGAGCTTAAGATGTCCACTCGAGGCAGGTAGTTCAGAGGAGGTGACGACTGTAAGCACCAATCCTGGCAGAACACTAGGTGGACAAATCTTAATGCTTGGAGTGACAGAGGAAACAGGAGATTCCTCTAAGGAAATTTATCTTCCACCATCAAACATCTTGTTGCCAGAAGTTAGCAACCACATATCTGACCTTATCCTACAAGATGACAAGGAGGAGATACTGATCCTTCCCCGTATGAAAAAAGCCCAAAAGGAAAGTTCCTTGCGAGAGATACAACATCAATGCGAGGGGAATTTCATACTCAAATTCTCTCAAGCCTATGAGCAAGGTGAAGGAGCAGATAAAGGGAAAAGTGGTGAAATTATCAAGGAAGCCAACCCATCGAGGAACCTAGAGTTCATACCTTTCTGCGATGAGTCTAGTTTGAGCCTCCTTAAGGGATATGCTGATTCAAGAGGCGATTAGGTTATGACTAGGATTGAAGATATTCAGAGCCAAGAGGCAACCTATATCACAAGCCTCGAAGGCAACATAACCACGGACGACTAGACTATCAGGCCTCAGCTAGCCAGGAGGACGTAGATCTAGAAGAAAGTTGCGAGTTCCAGAGGATGTTGGGACGTTATCCTTTTCTTAGCATTATGCCCTTTATTTTCCATTCATACAAAATCAAAAGACCAAAAAAATCAAAAGACCAAAAAATCAAAAAATCATAAAAATCAAAAGTAGAGCCTCTCATGTAAAACGTGAACTACGAAAGACCTAATCTCCCTAAACCCAGGAGTTTGTAGGCAACCATCTTGGTGCGGTCAAACCAAACAAAAAAAATTCAAAAACCCGCGAATCCCAACACAAAAATTCAAAAACCTGTCAAATCAAACTCAAACCCCAAAAGAGACACTTCTCAAGCCTCTCACACAAAAACAGGAACTATGAACGACCTGATCTCCCTCAACCAGGGAGTACGTAGGCAACCATTCCTGGTGCGGTCTGACCTTTAGAAAAAATAAAAAACCAGTCCCAAGATACCGAATCTTCTAAAACTCAAATTTTGTTAAACCTCCTGGTCAACAAGCCCTGCGGAGGAAAATTAAAGTTGGTCTCTGAACCCGTGGATAAGCGGGATAACAGTGCCAATATGGCATCTCTCCGAAGATAGAGGAGCAGCTGCAAGCTCCTAACCCTCGGTCTCCATATGAGCCAGAACATCCACTGCCATATGCATACTATGGTCTCGTCCCTCTCAGCAAAAGCGGCATCCCGAGCAACTGAAACCTCCTGAATCTCCTCAAAGGCTGCATCTATGACAGAACGGATCTCATCTCTCTTCTAAATGCTGTATCTTGAGTAGGTTGAGCCTTGTCTCTAGCGGTGAAAGCTGTATCTCTGCCAGATAGGGCTGTCAACATCAACACCCTAGCCTAATCCCTCTCAAAGGTCATCCGAGCTAGTGAATCAACGATAACTGGATCTGTCCCAACAAGGATGCTCGGAGGGTCACTAACTAAAGCCGCTGTCAAACCGGTAAATAAACCATCCTTAGTGGGAGAATCAGGATCCTCCATAGGTTCCTCCTCATCAGAATTAATACTCGGAGCTGACTGGGCAGCCGCAGCCAATGCGATATTGGACTCCAACCATGCCAAATACTCTGGAGAATGATCTGGATGGCTAGTAGAGAAATCAACCATCTCCCTACGAGTTAACACTCATAAGACCTGGTAAGGTCAGCTGATGACAAAGACGAAGCTGATATCCGCTGATCTATAGCCCCTCAAAGTGGTGAATGCTCTAAAATTGATCAAACTGGCCCATGACTGCCAGCGGATGATATGTGCTCAGCTCTCTCAAACCCGCCAGAGGCAGATAATCCATGCCAATTGCATGAGTAATAAAGCTGTAGGGGGAACTCAGCCCTGAACATGGCGAGATTGAAAAGGGGTGCTCGATCTCCGATAAAAAAGTCGACCATGATGCCGCATATGAACACTCCACTAGCTGGAAGGAGTACGACAAGGCTATCTCATGGGTAAAGTAGTAACTATGATTTCTGAAGGTGCCGATCGAACTCAAATGCATCATAAACCATACATACAGCAGAACGACGCTGCCTCTGAAAAATCACTCTTGATGGATACCGCAGAAAGTTGCCGACCGCAGAGTCTCAGCTAATATTATCGACAGAATCGTACAACCCTGTCTGAGGGCACGGACCACTATCATTAAGCCAGTATCTAAGTGGTCCATATACAGAGGCATATACAGATAAGCAGTGATGCACATCAACAGTACATCCACTCGTGCAAACTACCACTCATCTTACGGAATAATAAAATCCCTAGAGAATCGCTCGTAGCTGTCCAAACCACCAAAGCGATCAATCAAAAAGTCCATGGACACTACATATTCGACAGTAATCTTTTCAGTGTCAACTCTGCGTCTCAGACCAGTCATAGTCATGAACGGTCGTCTTATGTCACTAATGGCTATCCTGGCAAATGGCAGATCTAATAACAAACCCGTGAGGCGCTCATACTTCTCCAGCGCAGGAGTCAACTCATGAAGGCCAAACATGAAAAGCCTAAGTTCAAGAAAGACACTCAAGATCGATGACCCAGGTTGAGAGTGTAACAATTGAGATTTTAATATTTAATTTTAGATATTTATTGAGTTAAATAAATACTTTGGGTGATTTATTTATTGAGTGAAATAAATAAATTATGTGATTTATGGAAGTAAATTAGTTAAGTGTTATATATTAATTAAATGAATGTTTAGTGTTTATTTAGTTGATGTATATTAATTTTATATTATAGTTCTAATTTAATTGAGAGGATTAAATTAGATGTGTTATGTGAAAAAGTATTACATGAATTATAATTAGCGAGTAATTATAATTATGTGGCAATTTTATGTGATTAATTGATTTTAGATTTTAATTGATTAAATTAGATGTTAAAATAGTTAATTAATTAAAAGTGTGACATTAAAAGAGTATGTGTTAAATGGTTTATTAAAATGAAAGGAAAAGAATTTTTTAAATGATTTTTTAACCAAACAAGGCCCTTGTTTTTGTTTTAAAGGACTGTTGCCAAATAGGGCCCTTACACTAGCCTAACCCTAAATTACCTAAACCATGTTTGAATTTAATAAAGCTAGTTTCTAATTTTCTTGTAGTCAAACAAGCCAAGATAGCTTTTGAATTTTTTGTAACTGATAATTTAATTAGAGTGAGTACATATATTATTATATATCAGTTATATATTATCTATATACTACATTAGTCTTAAAAAAAAACTACGTTAGTTTTTTTTAAGTCTAAAACTAAGAAAAAAAGAGAGAGCAGAGAAGAAGAATACAGAAAAGAAGAAGAGAAGTTTGAGTAATCAAGAGGAAAATCATCATCTTCTTCACTTTTATTAAGCATTAAGGTATTTCTGTAATTCCTTATATTTGATATATATATATATATATATATATATATATATATATCATGTTCTTCATGCTCAATCTCTGTAAAATATTAAGATTTCATGAAAGTTGTAATTATGAGTTTATATGTGATGTTCATATGTTTTCATAATTGTATGCCATGAAGAGTTTTCAAGAATATAATTGTTGTAAAACAAGTTCTAAAGTTATGTTTCATAATTCCATTCTCTGTAAAAGTAAATTTTCATGAAAGTGGTATAATCATGAATTGAATATATGTATTGTGTTCATGTTATACTGACAGTGATTGTATGCCATAATGATTTTCAGAAATCAAATCAATGTAGAAAGATATTTTAACAAAAAATTCATGTTGATATGAGTTCATATGAGTTTTAGTTTTGTTGTCGATTTTGGTTTGAGAAATTGATGAATTGGAATATGCTAGCATGCTTATTAGGAAATTGGTTGATGTTATCTTCAATTACGTATATAATGTATGTATATAGAGTGGAATTGATGGAGAAAAATTATTATAGTGGGTTATTTTGGAAAAGATATGAGTTTTCATGAAAATGGCCAAATTGGATTTCAAAACTTGGGATTATCGGTGTTTAGATGGTTTTGTGTTGTAGAAACATGTTATGTATATGTATTATTGTATATGTATGGGTTACAGTGGCTACGTTGCTATATTTTTTCGTTTGTTGGCTTGTTTGGATTATTCGGTAAAGCTAAGTGTCGTGGCTGTCTGCGTCGGGTCGCGTTGCTGCGCAGCTGCGCCGGCAGCAAGGCCAGAAGCAGCGCAGCTGCGCCGCTTGCCCTTCCCTGATCCGACCCCTGCGCAGCTGCGCCGGTGCCCAAGCTGCTGGCTGCGCAGCTGCGCCGTGCACAGTGCTGAGGCAGTGACTTTAGTTTATTTGTGCAGATTATTTTAAAACTTTAGTTTAATTATTCCTTGATAGTGGACATGTATCTAAATGATATAACATATTGATTAACATAGAATTGACAAATTCATATTTGGAAAATAAAAGGAGTTTTGAAAACCTTAATTGGATTATAAATGTTTTATTAATGAGTTTCTTAATTATAATTTGATTAATTATAATTAAGAGTGAGTGTTTAATTTAAAGTATAATATTGTTAAATTGAAATGTATAGAAATTGATTATTTTAATCAATTAGATATTAATTTAAATTATAATTTACATAATGGTAATTTAACGAATGTATGTTTAATTATGGATTTAAAATTTATAATTACATGATCAATTATAATTTGTGTAATTATAATGCATGATATAGTTTAACTAATTATTAATTATGAATTGTTTATAATTTAAGAGGTGATTATAATTTGAGTAATTATAATTAGATTAAGTGTTTAAATTATAATTGTTTAATTATAATTTAGTCAAATACATAATTAATTTAATTATGTGAATAAGTAAGTGATGTAAATAAATATGTGATAGTTGATTGTTATTATTTATTTAATTAGAGTGAGTTAACCATGAGGGTTAACCACTCATGTGATTAGTTATGTGTTAACTAATTTAGATTATTATAATTGAATGTATATAGAAAGTGTTTAAGTACGTGGTTGAGTTAAGTAGCTTGCGCGTAAGGCAAGTCCTCTAAACCCTAAGCTCGTTTATTTAAATTCATTTATTCACTTTTGAATGTCCTTTAATTTCTATATTGGACTAATTACTCAGCTAATGGAAATGATCTTGACTTATTGTTCAAGTAAGATCCAGTTATTGATTTAAATGCTTTACATTTAATTCTAAAGCATATATTAGTTCCTAATTCTTTTATTATTGAAAGTCGAGTCAACTAATCCTTAGTTGATGAACGTGAACTCTAAATTTCCTTGTAAGCTTATCAACTAATCCTTAGTTAATAAAAGAGAATTCTAACTTACCCTTTTAGTTATCCAAACCAAACTTTCTTTGGTGCGGACTTGAATTCAAATTACTGAGTTGAACAACCCTATTTACTAGGGTAGGTTACTACGCAGAGCGTTAAGATTTTTGTGCACAATACATGGTACGAAGGGTTGATCCCCCTAAGTACGAGTTAAGGTCCATAGTCTTCTTGACTGTTAAAGGTTTAAATAGAAATATTTATAACCTAGGACAAGAGTTCATAGGTCTTATGACCCTCAGATAAGTTCCATATTTGAATTTTAATGTTGATAGAGAATTATTATTCAATTCTTTATTATTGAAGCAAGCTAAGTTTTTCAGATTCTTTTAAAGATATTCTTTCATGTATTATTATTGTTAAACTCCAGTGAGCTGTTGTTGCTCACTCTTGCATTAATAACAATTGCAGTTAAGGTTGATAACGTTGATGCCCCGTCTACGAGTAAAGGCAAAGGGAAGCAGAACAAGTGAAGACTTGTTTATTTATTTTAATAATGATTGTAATAAGACTTTGATGTGATGTTTTTAATTTTGCACTTTAAGTTATGTCAGGGTTAGAGTAACCTGGGATCTATTTTAACATGGTTGTAACTCTTGTTTTAAGGGAGATTTTATTATTTATATTAAAGTTGTATTTATTTTAAAATTATATTGGGTAGATGTATGTTATAGTTAGAAAGTGAACACCAAATCATGTGGAAACGAAGTACCCGAATTTGGGGTTGTCACAGGTTGGTATCAAAGCTGTAGGTTATGAAACCTTAGGTGGGGGAAAACCTTAGGTAGTAGCCTTATGGTAAGATCGAAAAGATAGATGTGCTAGGTAAAGATAATAAACTACCTTATGTGCTATGTGTTTATGTTTTTTTATTCGAAGAGTGACGATTCGATATCACGTAATATTGAACTTTAAAATTCTTTTGTCAGGATGTCTAACGTTGGAGAACCTAGTCAGGCTAGAGAGGATGTACCTCAGGTGCCTAGAGAGGAGGAGCCCCGTGACATACATATTGTCTAGGAGCAGCTGGTTAGGAGAGAGCCATCTCCAGTGATCACCATAGCTGGTCAGGAGCGTGAGCTGACACCTATTCCAGAGGAGAAGGATGAGGACGAGTCTGAAGAGGAGGAAGAGGATCCAGAAGAGGAATTTCCACCTCACTCTGCTAGTGCTGAGATGTACGAAGCAGTCTACGACAGCAACGTGGATCTTCATAGACGAGTCGGAGATCTCAAGGAAACTATCCAGCAGCGAGACGAGAGGATTGAGGATATGGCAAGTGACTTAGGAGATGCACAGTGGAATCTGATACACATGGAGAATGATAGAGACGTTGCTCGAGCTGAACTTGCGAAGCTGAAGCAGGACATCCAGGAGGAGTCGAGGAAGCGTGCCATAGATGAGGAGATAAGCTTGAGGGCTACTCAACGAGTCGATCGAGCTGAAGATGAAGCCGAAGTTAAGAGGGCCAAGCTAAGGGAAACAGAGTATGCTTTCCATACAGCGATAGAAAGAGCTCAGGATCGTGTTTTCTACTACCTGGCTCAGTTCCAAGGTTCACCTTGGTATGTGGTGGACTGAAGAACGGTATTTCTGGTAATGGAAGAGGAACGCAGAGAGACTGTACGACGCATTAATATGCCTAGGCAGTAATAGAGCTTTTGTTTATGTATTATTTTTTTATTGCATAATGTAAATCCCGTAATTTGAGATAAGAATGGGATGAGTTAAAAATGTAATCTTGTAATTTTTCCAGTTCAGGAAGAATGATGTAAATAGCAGAAATGCTATCTATTTGATGTTTTTACTACGAGTAATGAATAAAAGAAGTTTATTTGACGTGCTAGGTGTTCTATGTGAACTGAATTGTTTAAAACATTTAAGTATGAACCTGAATACTTAATAGTCGAATAAAGGATCTAATAATAATATTTTCTTAACAGAAAATGCCTCCTAGAAGAAGACCAACGCGTCAAAACCCCGAGGGTTCGACGAACAACAACAACCATAACGATGGGATGAATCCCAACTCGGTTCAGCAGTTGGTGAACTTATTGACCGGAGCTCTTGCGAATTTGCCGCAAGTGCAGGGTACGACTTTTAAGGAATTCATGGCAGTAGGACCGCCTGAATTCAAGGGATCGAATAATCCTATCGAGGCTCAGACGTGGGTTATGGAAATGGAGAAGGTCTTTGACGTAGCCAGAGTAGGTGAAGACCAGAAGACAGCATTCGCTGCTTTCATGTTGAAGTCGGATGCTAGCTTTTGGTGGCAGGCTAACAAGACCCGAGAGGGAGAGGGAGTCATAGCGTGGGGACGTTTCAAGGAAATGTTCTACGAGATGTATTTCCCAGTGAGTTCGCAGGACCAGATGGAGGTCCAGTTCCTAGAACTTAAGCAAGGAGGGATGACGGTGTCCGAGTATGCTGCTAAGTTCAACGAGTTGGCCAGGTTCGCTACATACCAGGTCAGCACTGACGCTAGGAAAGCGAGAAGGTTTGAGCAGGGATTGAAGCCCTAGTTTTACAACAAGGTTTCCATGTTCCAACTGAACACCTTTGCGGCTATACTGGAGAAAATCATACTGGCTGAGGGAGGAAGCAAAGCGGTGACGAAGTTCAACCAAGACAAGAAGAAGAAGAACGAAGTAAAAACCAAGGCTTGGGGTAGAAGCGCTGTGAATCAGAAGAGGAAGTGGACTGATAATACCTCTGCTGGGAGTCAGCAAGGAAGCCAGCAGAAGAGGAAGTTTGAAGCATGTGCTACATGCAGTAAGAATCACACTAACGTGTGCATGAAGGGAAAGCGGGTGTGCTTCAACTATGATTAGGAAGGCCACATTGAGCCTAGTTGCCCAAACCCGAAGAAGGGAGCTTGCTTCACATATAGATCCAAGGACCACATGGCCCGCAACTACCCGAAGAAGCTGACGGCAGGGTCAACAAGGAGCGGAGGGAATGGAAGCGGTAGTTCAGTGACTATCGCTGCACCATTGCAAGCTGTTCGACCCACTGCACGTACATTTAATTTGACGGTGCAGGATGCTGTGCAATCAAAAGACGTGGTGTCAGGTATTATTCCGGTCAATAGTATAAATGCATATGTATTATTTGATTCGGGTGCTACTTGCTCATTCATGTTTGATAATTTTGCTAAGACCCTAGACTTACCTGTAGAGGAGTTAGTTTACCCTTTGAACATAGAAATTGCGAATAGGGAGGTTATTCCTGTTAGGAGTGTCTATAAGAGCTGTAGATTAGACATTAAGGGTCAGGAGCTTAGAGTAGATTTAATTTCAATTAAACTTGGGGAATTCGACGTCATACTAGGTATGGACTGGTTGTTCAACCATGGGGCGATAATCGACTGTCAGAAGAAGTCGGTAAACCTTACGATTTCGTCGAAGTTAGTGTTCTATGTAGCAAATCGCCTAGATAAATGAGTTGTCTGACGGTTATTCAGGCCAAAAAACTTCTGACGCAAGGCTGTGTGGGATATCTATCCTACATAGTAGATACGCGTAAGGAAAGTCCGAAGGTGGAGGAGATATCGGTAGTTAAGGAGTTTGTGGACGTATTTCTGAGCGACTTGCCAGGACTTTCTCCAGATAGGGAAACAGAGTTCGTGATCGATCTAGCGCCGGGAACTGCTCTGATTTTGAAGGCTCCGTACCGAATGGCTCCAGTTGAGATGAAGGAACTGATGGTTCAACTACAAGAATTGCTGGACAATAAGTATATTCAACCGAGCGTTTTGCCTTGGGGAGCGCCAGTTTTGTTTGTTAAGAAGAAGGATGGATCGATGCGTCTTTGCATTGATTATAGGGAGTTGAATAAAGTTACGATCAAGAATAGGTATCCTTTACCTAGGATCGATGACTTATTTGACCAGTTAAAGGGTGCTAAGTACTTCTCAAAAATTGATTTGAGGAGCGGGTATCATCAATTGAAGGTGAGGAAGGAGGATATATCGAAAACTGCGTTTATGGGCCTAATGAACAGGGTGTTCAAGCCATTTCTGGACATGTTCGTGGTAGAGTTCATAGATGACATCCTGGTTTATTCCAAGACCGAGGAGGAACGTGCTGAACACTTACGACTAACCTTAGAAGCACTGAGACGAGAGAAGCTTTACGCTAAATTCTCGAAGTGTGAATTCTGGTTGGAACGTGTGCAATTTCTTGGCCACGTGATCTACAAGGATGGTATTTCGGTGGATCCGTCGAAGGTTGAAGCTGTTATGAATTGGGAACAGCCGAAGATGCCGTTCGAAGTGAGAAGTTTCTTGGGGTTGGCTGGTTATTACCGAAGATTTATCCAAGACTTTTCTAGAATCGCAACTCCGTTGACGAATTTAACTCGTAAAATAGTTAAATTTATTTGGACAAAGAAGTGTGAGGAAAGTTTCCAGGAACTGAAGAAGAGGTTGAGCACTGCGCCTATGTTGTCTTTACCGAATAGTACGGGGAATTTCGTAGTATATAGCGATGCCTCACATAAAGGATTAGGCTGTGTGTTGATGCAGAGCGGCAAAGTCATTGCCTATGCGTCAAGTCAGCTGAAGGATTATAAGAAGGGGTATCCGACCCATGATCTAGAATTAGCGGCAGTAGTGTTTGCCCTAAAGATTTGGAGGCACTACTTATATGGAGAAAAGTGTGAGATATACACAGATCACAAGAGTCTCAAGTATATTTTCACCCAGAAGGATTTGAATATGTGCCAAAGAAGATGGTTAGAACTGATCAAAGACTATGATTGCGAGATACTTTACCATCCGGGTAAAGCTAACGTCGTCGCAGACGCTTTAAGCAGGAAAGGTCGGGAGAAACTGAACGTGTTAACTGAACAGGATCAGTTGATAGAGCAAATGGCTAGATTGGAGTTGGAAGTGAAGTTTTTGAAGGAATCGGATGAGATGTTATTTCAAGTAACCACTGGTTCTACTCTAGTAGACAAGGTGAAAGGAGTACAACTTCATGATGAGGAATGTGAAAAGATTCAAAAAAGGATAACCGATGGCAAAGAGTTCAAGTTCAAGATCGATAAGGAAAGTCTGTTGCGGTTTGAAGGTAGAATTTGGGTACCACTAGTACCAGAGGTCAAAGAGGAGATTCTGAGCGAGGCTCATAGTTCTAGATATTCTATTCACCCTGGGAGTACTAAGATGTACCTGGATCTTAGGCATCATTTCTGGTGGCCGAATATGAAGAGGGATGTTGCTGAATGCGTTGCAAAGTGCTTAACGTGCCAGAAAGTCAAAGCAGAGCACCAGAGACCTAGCGGATTGTTACAACCGTTAGAAATTCCAGAGTGGAAGTGGGAGCACATCACGATGGATTTTGTGGTGGGTCTTCCAGTGACTCAGAAGGAATTTGATGCGATATGGGTTATAGTGGATTGACTGACGAAGTCAGCCCACTTTCTGTCGATCAGGGTTAAGTACAACCTGGATAAGCTAGCAAAGCTATATGTGAAGGAAATTATTTCTGGACACGGTGTTTCGGTGTCGATTTTGTCCAACAGAGATCCGCGTTTCATGTCTAATTTCTGGAAGCGTTTGCAAGAATGTCTGGGAACACAATTGCCAATGAGTACAACATACCATCCTCAAACTGATGGCCAGAGCGAAAGAACGATTCAGGCACTTGAGGATATGCTGAGAGCTTGCGTGATGGATTTTAAGGGAAGTTGGGAGGATCATCTACCGTTGGTGGAGTTTGCCTACAACAATAGTCACCATGCGAGTATAGGCATGCCGCCTTATGAAGCATTATACGACAAAAAATGCAGAACTTTGTGCTGGGATGAAGTCGGTGAACGTCAACTGTTGGGACCAGAACTGGTACAACAAACTGCCAAAATTGTGAAGTTGATCAGAACAAGATTAGTTGCTGCTCAATATAGACAGAAGAATTATGCCGATTTGCATCGACAGAATCGAGAATTCTTACCAGGGAGTTTCGTTTTCCTGAAGGTATCTCCCTGGAAGGGGAAGATTCGATTTGGTAAGAAGGGGAAGCTGAGTCCCAGATTTATTGGACCTTTCGAGGTACTACGAAAGGTGGGTGAGGTTGCTTACGAGATTTCATTACCTCCGGAGCTTGAAAATATATATAATGTTTTCCATATTTCTGTGTTAAGACCTTACAAGCACGATTATAAACATGTAATAGAGTACGAACCTTTATAATGTGACAAGGACTTAACATATGGAGAAGTGTCTGTTCAAATAGTTGATAGAAAGGAACAAGTACTTAGGAATAAAGTGATACCTTCTGTTAAGGTAATCTGGAGGAACCACATCGCTGAAGAAGCTACGTGGGAACTCGAAGATGTTATGATGAAATCTTATCCGCATTTATTTGCTTAATTTTCTGTGTGTAACCCCTTATGGATTGATTCTGGGGACAGAATCCTTTTAAGGAGGGAAGAATGTAATAGAACGAGAATATTTTTTTTGTGTGAATTTTTTTTTATGCGATTCTGGGAACAGAATCTTTTTAAGGAGGAAAGATTGTAACAATTGAGATTTTAATATTTAATTTTAGATATTTATTGAGTTAAATAAATACTTTGGGTGATTTATTTATTGAGTGAAATAAATAAATTATGTGATTTATGGAAGTAAATTAGTTAAGTGTTATATATTAATTAAATGAATGTTTAGTGTTTATTTAGTTGATGTATATTAATTTTATATTGTAGTTCTAATTTAATTGAGAGGATTAAATTAGATGTGTTATGCGAAAAAGTGTTACATGAATTATAATTAGTGAGTAATTATAATTATGTGACAATTTTATGTGATTAATTGATGTTAAATTTTAATTGATTAAATTAGATGTTAAAATAGTTAATTAATTAAAAGTGTGACATTAAAAGAGTATGTGTTAAATGGTTTATTAAAATGAAAGGAAAAGAATTTTTTAAATGATTTTTTAACCAAACAAGGCCCTTGTTTTTGTTTTAAAGGACTGTTGCCAAACATGGCCCTTATACTAGCCTAACCCTAAATTACCTAAACCATGTTTGAATTTAATAAAGCTAGTTTCTAATTTTTTTGTAGCCAAACAAGCCAATATGGCTTTTGAATTTTTTGTAACTGCTAATTTAATTAGAGTTAGTACGTATATTATTATATATCAGTTATATATTATCTATATACTACGTTAGTCTTAAAAAAAACTACGTTAGTTTTTCCTAAGTCTAAAACTAAGAAGAAAAGAGAGAGCAGAGAAGAAGAATACAGAGAAGAAGAAGAGAAGTTTGAGTAATCAAGAGAAAAATCATCATCTTCTTCACTTTTATTAAGCATTAAGGTATTTCTGTAATTCCTTATATTTGATATATATATATATATATATATATATATATATATATATATATCATGTTCTTCATGTTCTTCATGCTCAATCTCTGTAAAATATTAAGATTTCATGAAAGTTGTAATTATGAGTTTATATATGATGTTCATATGTTTTCATAATTGTATGCCATGAAGAGTTTTCAAGAATACAATTGTTGTAAAACAAGTTCTAAAGTTATGTTTTCATAATTCCATTCTCTGTAAAAGTAAATTTTCATGAAAGTGGTATAATCAGGAATTGAATATATGTATTGTGTTCATGTTATACTAATAGTGATTGTATGTCATAATGATTTTCAGAAATCAAATCAATGTAGAAAGATATTTTAATAGAAAATTCATGTTGATATGAGTTCATATGAGTTTTAGTTTTGTTGTCGATTTTGGTTTGAGAAATTGATGAATTGGAATATGCTAGCATGCTTATTAGGAAATTGGTTGATGTTATCTTCTATTACGTATATAATGTATGTATATAGAGTGGAATTGATAGAGAAAAATTATTATAGTGGGTTATTTTGGAAAAGATATGAGTTTTCATGAAAATGGCCAAATTGGATTTCAAAACTTGGGATTATCGGTGTTTAGATGGTTTTGTGTTGTAGAAACATGTTATGTATATGTATTATTGTATATGTATGGGTTACAGTGGCTACGTTACTATATTTTTCTGTTTGTTGGCTTGTTTGGGTTATTTGGTAAAGCTGAGTGCCGTGGCTGTCTGCGTCGGGCCGCGTTGCTGTGCAGCTGCGCCGGCGGCAAGACCAAAAGCAGCACAGCTGCGCCGCTTGCCCTTCCCTGATCCGACCCCTGCGCAGCTGCGCCGGTGCCCAGGCTGTTGGCTGCGCAGCTGCGCCGTGCACAGTGCTGAGGCAGTGACTTTAGTTTATTGGTGCAGATTATTTTAAAACCTTAGTTTAATTATTCCTTGATAGTAGACATGTATCTAAATGATATGACATATTGATTAACATAGAATTGACAAATTCATATTTGGAAAATAAAAGGAGTTTTAAAAACCTTAATTGGATTATAAATGTTTTATTAATGAGTTACTTAATTATAATTTGATTAATTATAATTAAGAGTGAGTGTTTAATTTAAAGTATAATATTGTTAAATTGAAATGTATAGAAATTGATTATTTTAATCAATTAGATATTAATTTAAATTATAATTTATATAATGGTAATTTAACGAATGTATGTTTAATTATGGATTTAAAATTTATAATTGCATGATCAATTATAATTTGTGTAATTATAATGCATGATATAGTTTAACGAATTATTAATTTTTTATAATTTAAGAGGTGATTATAATTTGAGTAATTATAATTAGATTAAGTGTTTAAATTATAATTGTTTAATTATAATTTAGTTAAATACATAATTAATTTAATTATGTGAATAAGTAAGTGATGTAATTAACTATGTGATAGTTGATTGTTATTATTTATTTAATTAGAGTGAGTTAACCATGAGGATTAACCACTCATGTGATTAGTTATGTGTTAACTAATTTAGATTATTATAATTGAATGTATATAGGAAGTGTTTAAGTACGTGGTTGAGTTAAGTAGCTTGCGCGTAAGGCAAGTCCTCTAAACCCTAAGCTCGTTTATTTAAATTCATTTATTCACTTTTGAATGTCCTTTAATTTCTATATTGGACTAATTACTCAGCTAATGGAAATGATCTTGACTTATTGTTCAAGTAAGATCCAGTTATTGATTTAAATGCTTTACGTTTAATTCTAAAGCATATATTAGTTCCTAATTCTTTTATTATTGAAAGTCGATTCAACTAATCCTTAGTTGATGAACGTGAACTCTAAATTTCCTTGTAAGCTTATCAACTAATCCTTAGTTGATAAAAGAGTATTCTAACTTACCCTTTTAGTTATCCAAACCAAACTTTCTTTGGTGCGGACTTGAATTCAAGTTACTGAGTTGAACAACCCTATTTACTAGGGGAGGTTACTACGCAGAGCGTTAAGATGTTTGTGCACAATATATGGTACGAAGGGTTGATCCCCCTAAGTACGAGTTAAGGTCCATAATTTTCTTGACTGTTAAAGGTTTAAATAAAAATATTTATAACCTAGGACAAGAGTTCAAAGGTCTTATGACCCTCAGATAAGTTCCATATTTGAATTTTAATGTTGATAGAGAATTATTATTCAATTCTTTATTATTGAAGCAAGCTAAGTTTTTCAGATTCTTTTAAAGATATTTTTTCATGTATTATTATTATTAAACTCCAGTGAGCTGTTGTTGCTCACTCTTGCATTAATAACAATTGCAGTTAAGGTTGATAACGTTGATGCCCCGTCTACGAGTAAAGGCAAAGGGAAGCAGAACAAGTGAAGACTTGTTTATTTATTTTAATAATGATTGTAATAAGACTTTGATGTGATGTTTTTAATTTTGCACTTTAAGTTATGTCAGGGTTAGAGTAAATTGGGATCTATTTTAAGAAGGTTGTAACCCTTATTTTAAGGGAGATTTTATTATTTATATTAAAGTTGTAGTATTTATTTTAAAATTATATTGGGTAGATGTATGTTATAGTTAGAAAGTTAACACCAAATCATGTGAAAACGAAGTACCCGGATTTGGGGGTGTCACAGAGAGGACCCAAAGACATCCCAATGTTGTTCGATCAAATCCGAAGCAAGTCTCGAAAGGAAGAGACATCGATACCTCAAGGCGACCAATCATAAGGATGAAATGGCAATCATCATAGGCTGCAACCTGTCAGCAACTCATCACTCTTGAAGTGCGAGAAGACTTGATCTCTTTTGACCTACAGAAGAATAGGGGCGACCGTCATGAAAAAGTTTATCTCATACCCGATGAT
Organism: Panax stipuleanatus; assembly: GCA_020205555.1. Taxonomy (NCBI): domain Eukaryota; kingdom Viridiplantae; phylum Streptophyta; class Magnoliopsida; order Apiales; family Araliaceae; genus Panax; species Panax stipuleanatus. The sequence goes on from CM035117.1 coordinate 38,422,517, forward strand.
CTATTCCTTGAGCAAAAGGCCACAAATTAAACCTCACAGATTAAACAAAATCCGGTCAAAGCCATCATATCACCAACCATCACAAGCCCTTGAGTCCAATTCAGTGGAATCCGCAGGCCTTTCGATATCAACCATTAAAGCCAATTGCTCCTACAAATCAAAAATAATGACTGGGGCATCCAAGCATTAAAGCCAAAATCCACTACCTGTTCACCATGGGGGTCATGCGATTAAAGACTTTTGCGATCTCTGTATTTTATCAGCCCACAGGTCAAACATACCATAAAGCAATCACCCCCGATGACAAGCAAGACTGGGGCAAGTTCAGAATCAATGAAAACCCGATGCGGGGACCCTTACAACAAGACTGGACCAATTCCGAAAATGGCAAAAACTCAATACTGGGGCATTTATCAACCATCCAATGAAAATGCATCAGTCGGCATCAGCATGGTCCATCATCATCCAAGCTTCCATCATTGGCGATCCGGTATGATCAATCGATCTTTTCCAATCATAATTTTTTGAGAATACTTAGATCCACTGATAAGGTACGACTCTTTCATCTCTTTATGTGCTTTCAATTTCCAGTTACATACATTGGCAAGGGTATACATGTTAAGCGTAGATAAATCTTGCATTAGAATCTCAGAAAAAGAGGAAAGGAAAAAAAGATTTTTGCTTAACTTGGTATGAATTAGATTAATTCTGATAAGCGTCCGTGGAGCAAGAATCATGAAAGTGATTAGAGAATTAAGACTATTCAACCTTTTGATTAGGCACGCCGTCTTAGTTCAATGCAGTTTTTAGAGCAAACTTGACCTCATTTGCATGTCTGCACTTTGCGATTGACCTGAATCTTAGTGGTGGGGTATGAAACTATGACGATAAGGATGACAATAAGTATCCAACCTAATGTCTCTAATCGTGGCCTGAGTTACTTGAGTTATTAAGCCTGAAGGGTGTCTTTACACTTGGTGCCCTAAAGCCATCTGGTTTGGGAGCCACCGGCCCAACGCTCGTTACATGAGTAACTCAGTGCCTAAGAAAACGAGCATTACAAGAAATCAAAACCTAAGCAGATCCGAAGCGTGGCCTAGGTTACCCGAGTAATTAAGCCCGAGGGGTGTCTCTACACCTGGTGTCCTAAAGCCGTCTGTTTTGGGAGTCACCGGCCCAACACTCGCTACATGGGTAATTTAGAGCCTAAGAAAACGAATCTTGTACAAGCTCAGGAGAGGATCAAAAAGAATAGACTGCCTGACATGTCTTGAAATGTGGCCTTTGTTATACTTGAGCTAGTAAACCCTAAGGGGTGTTTTAACCCCTAGTGCCCTAAAACCGTCTGGTTTAGGAGTCATTGGTCCAAAACTCGTTAAATGGGTAACCCTGAATAGCCTAAGAAAATGAGACGAAGTTAAGCGAGGAAAGCAAAAAATTTTTGCAAGAAAATGAGATCATCTAGAAATCATAGAAGAGAAACCCTACTTAAGGTTGCGTCACTCATAGTGCACATGTTATATAGTGTTAATTCTGTGAAGAGCAATGTCTAGAGCAAAAATGAGGTGTCCTTGATGAAGGGAGATAAGTCTTTTGAATCTGATCCTACCCATGAAAAATGATCATGGAAGCTTAAAAGTTTTCTTGCGATTTCATAACTTGTCAAATGAAAATTTTGATTTCCTTAGGAAAAATGCATTTTCATACTCAATTTCAAGATCTTTAGCGATAAGATAAGAGCGCATTAAATACAAGCATTCAATTTCATAAAATTTAACTTCAAATGCCTCATTCACAAGATCATACTAACCCCGACAGCCCGAGCCATCAAGCTTTCGGCACATTTTGTTATTTGTCTGAATGTGCAGGATATTGCTCACCGTGGATGTGGTCGACAAAGTGAGTTCTTCTGTGAACCCCGGTAATAACCCGTGAAAGGGCTGGGGCATTGTCGATTCTAAGAAATGGAAAGGATCTACGGCGGGACCAAGTTCCTCATCAAAAGAAAAGGGAGAATTCCTGAAAGAAATCAAGGTGACATAAGATGTCCCTCCACGAAAAAGGAAAAATTCTCAAGAGAGTTCTTAACCTAGAAAGAAATAGATTCCCAATGACAAAAGGTCTGGCAAATGAAATCCGCATCATCAAACATGTCAACCTGCGCCAAGTCATCATCAGTCGAGGCCTCTACACTGAAGTTCAAATCTAGGCAATGAAAGAACGAGCTACATCCTCCAGAACGTCAGCATCACCTGGGTCATCAGCCAAGCCAGCATCCAACCCAGCAAGGCCATAAGTAAAGAGCTTGCCCCTTTTCATACTCAATGATCAGCCGTTGACACAACCCGGCGAAGCATCAAAAATAGTCCGGTGATATTCTGCCATTGAAGGTCACTTTAGCGAAGGTCAGATTGCCTGACACTATCAGCCGTTGGCACAACCCTAGCAAAACATCAGGAATGGACCGATGGCGAAAACAGTATATCAATCCATCCTTATAGAGGACAAATGATGGAATATGTTATACAAATACTTATAAGGGGCATTGAGAAGGATCCGATAATGTAAGCCGTGGAACGCTACAACGAAGATATCGAGATATCTCATAATAAAGCCATAAGTGTCTGGACTGTTAGCGGAACCAGCACCAGATCCAGATCTAGGAAAATAGCAGCCTCAACAAGATCCCCGCCAAAGACGACATATAAAAGGGGGACATTTAAATCTGTTCTGCAAATGACAAAAGGAGCCATACAGAAGTTAGAGCTGCTAAGCCCAGTAAAATTTATGCATGAAAAGAAATTACAAATTGCCTCAGAAAGGGTGAGGTATGGTTCTACATCAATTAAGCATATGCATCAACCGAGGATAAATTAAGATCATCGTATCATATCTGGTCTGCATATGTGCAACAAGCGCTACATCAGCGCACATCTCCCTTAAAAAATTAGGCATACATACCCAGTAGAGTTAAATATGCATACATATTAAATACACAAACTCAATGAAAAAGTCTGCTACCGTTCGAGTAGGCATCGGGACAGTCCAATGATCAACCATTGTCCCTACCATCAGGGTAGGCACTGTTGCAAACTACTGATGTAATTTATCATCAGGATAGGCATCGGGAGCACCCACTGAGGTAGCTCAGCAAAAGAGATATATCCCCATCAGCATCAACCAAGAGAAAATTTTCCCCCTGATAGTATCAACAGATTGGGGAAACCATTGGCCTTAAAACCAAGATAACAACAAAGGCTATCATAAAGAACGTTATCCCCATCAGAAATATGGGAAATATTTTAGTATCGACAACACCGATGAAAATCAAACAGTTGGAGTCAACGCCAGCATAGACATCAGCATACTGATAAGAGTCAATCGTGGATATCAGCCGCAACATAAGCACCGGTAAAGGTAAGCGATTTGCGATGCGATATGCGATTTGCGATGCGAGTTGCGATGCGATATGTGATTTGCGATACGATATACAATATGCAAATTGCGAAATGCGATTTGCAAAAATATGTTAACATTCATTGCATTGCGATTTGTATCATTAATATCTTGTCATATTTCAAGTGTCTAGCAATCTTTATCCTGTTCATTACATAAACATGATAAAGAGGGGCATCTGTAGACACTCAAAATTTTGTTTTCATGTTACTAACCCTGCAAGAGGGTAAAATCGTCTTCTCAACCCCGGTCACCAATACCGGGATGTCAACTCAACCCTGATCACCAATATCGGGATGTAAACTCAACCCCGGTCACCAATACCGGGATAACCACAACCCCAATCACCAGTATCGGAATGCCAGCTCAATCCCGATCTCAATACCAGGCCATCAGTTCGACCCCGGTCTCAATACCGGGCCGTCAGTTCATCCCCGGTCTTAATATCGGGATATCAATTCAGCCCTGATCACAACTTGGGAGGTACAGTTAAGCACTGGTGACAACCAGAAGATCTAGTTTAGCCCCAGAGATAACCCTGGGAAGCCAATTCAACCTTCAGAGACAAACCCAAAGCATCATATCAGCCCAGGTCTCAACCCAGGAGGTATAGGTCATCCCCGGTCTCAACCCGGGAAGTCAGGTCAACCTCAGGAACAAACCTGAAGCACCACAACACCTCCAGAGAAAACCTGGAATGACCACGGCAACTTCAGATGCAACACTGAGGACAAACAGACTGGAATAGGATCCAAGTCTTGGAAACGACTCCCGGAAGTCGACCAAAAGCCATGCCGACACTGAAGGCAAGCCCGGGAGGGGCAAAATGGTTATTTTGACAACTTAAAGCTGACTTGTTCAAACTCAAGCTGAATTGATGCCACCAAGGTCAGAAAGAACCATAACGGTGATCCCATATAAAAACAACGCAAGACGGCTCGACGGACAAACTGCAGGGAAATGAAGACCCCGTTATGAACCCATCTTTTTGGACTTAAAAAGGGTTAAATCCTATGTCATTGTGACACTCTCAGTGAGGGATCTCTGAAAAGATATGGCACGCCTTAAACGGACGCTCCGATCAAAAGTTATGAAATTTCAAACCTGACATCGCATTGCTCGGAGTGCACGTACTTCGAGATGACAAAGCCGGGCACTTGGGCCCCACCTTAGGGAGCCGCACCTCTACCTACAGTAGCAACAAGTAGAGTGGAGGCTTCCTGGCCTATAAATAAACGTGCACCCCCCCCCCTCATATTTCGTAATTCTGAAACACAGTGAAGCTTTGCCCGTACAATTTTCTGACTTTTACACCTCTTCCAAACCCAAATAATTTTACTCTAACACGTAGACAGACCCATATACTACCATATATCAAAAATCCACTGGTAGATTTGGACGTTTGAAGCTCACTATATGGCAAAAAGCCTGTTGTGCTGTCCATTGTAAGTTTTTTTACGATCAGCAAGTCAATACTACTAATTCGCACTTTTATGCACTTGCACGTCAATTTTTGCTTTCTAAATATGCCCGTAACTTAGTTCCGTGGTCGTTTTCGTCAAAATTTGGTATGTTTTTGTACATAAACTCAATTTCTGGTATTTCTACAACTCGGATTGATGATCTGTCAGCTCCAGCAGCTTCAATGAACTAGCACACACGTTTTAACACTTTCGCAGGATTGGGTTATCTTCCCAGTCTGGGTTTGTTCCATTTTTGTATATATTTAACTGTATATATACTAACATTTCAATTCTGTCAAGCCCGGATGTCAAATCCGAGGTAGTTTACTACTTTTATATATATTTACGCATATATAAGCAATTTTCACTACCACTGGGTTCTCTTCCCAGTCTTGGTTGACTACATTTATGTCAATATATATATATATATATATATATATATATTTATATATTTTCAATCCGGCCTAGATTACTTCGTGGCGTTTTTACTGTTTTCTGCACTCTTCGCCATACTGAGTGATCTCCCCAGTTAATGGTTGACTATTTTTCTATACATTTACATTTCAGTACGGCCTGGATCATTTTGTGGCCTTTTTAATGCTTTTGCACTATTCACCATACTGGGTGCTCTCCCCAGTCACTGGTTGACTACTTTTATGTAAATTTCAATTCCAGTACGGGCACCGGCGTGAAAACCCATCGCCCTTTTTACTATTTTTCTATATATATATATATATATATTTCATTTATGTCAAGCCTGGATTATTTCGTGGCTATTTACAGTTTTTTATAAATATATATATATTTCAATTCCAGTCCGGGCCTGCGAGTGAAAACCCATCACCCTTTTACATCTTTTGTATATAGATAACTATATATATATATATATATATATATATATCGTTTTACTCAATTTATTCAATTGTGCATTAAATATTCATTTTTATATGAATCGGCACTGACATATCTGCGGGCAGACTAGATTTATCTAAATCTCACCAATTCTAGCTTTCAAGTGGTTCAAACAGGTCCTAATAGAACCTGAAAGCTATAATGGCTGAGATTTTCTTAAATCTAGTTATTTTTATAGTTTCAGCTTCAAAAGCAAACTCGCAGCCCTTAGATCGCTATCTAGTGAGAACGAGACGCTTTGGCCATGCGCAACCAGGATTTACTGATGAATCCTTGGTTCCATTGCGACGTGAGGATGTATATATCTATTTCTGTGCAAATTTGAACTGTGCAGTTTTGTTGGCTACTCAAATGTGAGCCTAGGAATCGTGGGATTCACGATCAAAACGATTGGAATCTAATTCCCACGATGGACAAACACCAGTTTACAAATGTACCCTGCCAGTTTTTTTTGTAAAATGTACATACAACAGACCTTAAAACAGTTATTCGGATTTAAGGTCTCAACATAGTGAAATGTGGTTGGTCGTGTTAGCGTCCCTCCGATGGTTTTCATGCCCATGAGGAGACCGACACGTGTATTTATTTTCATGATTGAGAATGCTTCACATCACCATTCACATGCAGCCTTAAGGCTATAAAGATAAAATTTGGAAGTATCAAAAGGCTTCAATTCCTATGTTAGCGTAGGGGTTTGATAACCAGCTTTCAAAACATCACTTTCAATTCAATCAAAAGAAAAGCTTTTGCAAATCTAATCAAAATACTTTTGCAAATTAAAATCAAAGACTTTTGTAAATCAAATCAAACCCTTCGTATATAGGTTCAACGAAGCAAAGCACTACTTTTAATCAATCAAATTAATATGCCCAATTTTCAAACATCATTCACTCACACATTCCAGTTTTTAAAGTGAAATATTGAAAAGATGCGGTAGCGTGTTTACACGGGAGTCGTGGGGTGCCTAACACCTTCCCTATAGTTAACCAAGCCCCTGAACTCAAACTTTATTTTCAAAGATCAAGTTTCGACAGTGTACGACAATTGGGCCTATTTTCGAAAAACAAACTCGGTTGAGTTGGTACAACCATTTTCAAATCTACCAACTGGCGACTCTATTAAAACATTCAAATCGTCGACATGATACATGTTGGCCTTTTTCCTAAAAAAAACCTTCAAATACTTTTTTCCAAATAAAAAGAATAAGGGTAGAGAGAACTTAGAAAAAGAGATTAAAAGACCCGGGTTGTGACTCGGCCCGCGGATTTTTTAAACCAATGTCGACATAAAATATGAAAAATTCTTGCTTCTATTTATAAACAACTTTAAATTGGCCTTTAGCTTGACCTAAATTGGCTCTTGGCAAAGAGTCAAAGTGGCTCTTGAACTTATGGAAGAGGCAAATTGGCTCTTGGCAATATGAAAGAAACAAAATGACCCTTAGAAATATGGAAGAGACAGAATGACCCTTAGCTAAAGTGGCTCTTGGATAAACTGGTTCTTGGTCAAATTAGCTCTTGGATAAACTATCTCTTGGTCAAATTTGCTCTTGGATAACTGTGGGTCCCATCGAAGAAATTAAATAAAGTTGTGGGTTCCACTGATTAAATAAAGTTATGGATCCCACATAATAAATTATGGGTCTACCGAAAAATAAGTCAAACTTACAACAAACGTCTCATGCTAAATTCTTCTATATATGACAAAATTTAAACAAATATCTACCACATAACACTTAACATCCTTATTTCTTTCGAGTGTCGGCACCTTCTTACTAACGATTATAAGATTATACTACGCATCATGTATCAACACTTTTTAATCCTTTAATAATTAATCACTATTAATATTATAGACTCACAATACTGACAACCAGATCATTCCCAAGAAAGACGGGTCCTCTGTATACACAATGCACAATTAAATAACCCCTTTTAGTGTGCTGTCGCAGGCAACCAAAAATAAAACCTTACTGCGAAAGATAATTATGTAGTAGTGCAAGTAAGAGTAGATCCCACAGAGAATGATTAGTCTATTTATTATGCTTTGTGAACCAAAACAAAGGTTTTTGAATATTATTAATCCAAAATATACTAATACGTAAATAACGCAAAATAATCTAACGAAATATATCAAGAAAACGAGTCTTGGATTAAGTTAACTTCCACCTTCAGAATATTAAACTGATCATTGACACGAGCATAAACAGTTAGTACTTTAAATATTCATCGTTAGAATCAATTCACCATTTAGAATCATTACATGTCTTTCCTTAATTTTAGTTAGATAGAAACAAGCAATCTAAAGAACCCTAAATACTAAACAACTTCAGAAAAGCGCTAAAAATTTAATATAGTAGATGCTTTAAGAATTAGAAAGTCCAATGAAGCTAAACAATACAAGCACAAACGGTTGCATTTAATTTAGTTGAATATTCTTCCTAAGATATAATAATCTCATGATCTACAGTCAATTATTAATTTTAGTTGCCTCGCAAATTAGAGTGAACAAACAATTAAAGATTTGATTTCTAATTTAGCAGTAGATTTCAATGAATAATAAACTAGTTTGCAACCTAGTAATTAAATGATTCAATTATGGAATTTAAGCATAAAAGAATAATCAATACTTAAAATAATAATTGACAATTAAAACCAATTAGATCTCACAGTAAATAATTCTGAGGCTTTCATCTCCTTAAACCAAGAATAGAAGTTTAGCCACACGTGGACATGAAAAACACTAAAGAATAATAGAGAGAAGTTTGTATACATCTCCTTCAATATCTCTTGGTAATCCTCTATTTATAGGCATAAGACATTAATTCTTTTTCATGTAGGTTTCAACCTCTTAGTGGCAATCAACTTCCTTCAAAAAGATCTTCTAGATAGATTTTCCTTTCCTTCATTGGATTTAACTTGCACACCAAAATTGTTCACCTCCTTCCTCCTTCTTGTAGGATTCTTCTTGTTTCTTTTCTTCCATGAATAGGAGCATTAAATGTGACACCCCCAAATCCGGGTACTTCGTTTTCACATGATTTGGTGTTCACTTTCTAATATAACATACATCTACCCAATGAATAATGCAAAATAACCTATAATTTAAATTAAAATAAATAAATCTCCCTTACAACAAGGGTTACAACCTTTTTAAAATAATCCCGGGTTACTCTAACCCTGACATGAATATAATAAGTGCGGAAATAAAAACATAACAGTCAAGTCTTAGTACAATCATTCTCAGTTAAATAAAAACAAGTCTTTACTTGCTTTGCTTTCCCTTGCCCTTACTTGTAGACGGAGCATCAGCGTTATCAACCTTAACTGAAATTGTTATTTAATGCAAGAGTGAGCAAACCACAGCTCACTGGAGTTTAACAATAATATATACATGAAAGGATATCTTTCAAAGAATCTGAATAATATGATTCGCTTCAACAATAAATAATTGAATAATAATTCTTTCATCGCAATTACAATTCAAAAATAGAATTTATCTGAGTGTAATAAGACCTTTGAACTCTTGTCCTAGGTTATAAATATTTCTATTTAAACCTTTAACAGTCAATAAGACTATGGACCTTAACTCGTACTTAGGGGGATCAGCCCTTTGTACCATGTATTGTGCACAAACATCTTAACGCTACGAGTAGTAACCTCCCCTAGTACATAGGGTTGTTCAACTCAGCAATTTGAATTCAAGTCCGCACCAAAGAAAGTTTGGTTTGGATAAGCTTACAAGGGTAATTTAGATTTCACGTTCATCAACTAAGGATTAGTTGAATCGACTATCAATAATTCGTAAATAACAGAATTATGAACTAACATATGCTTTAGAATCAACTTAAAGCATTTAAAATAATAATTGGATCTTACTTGAAAAATAAGTTAAGATCATTTCAATTAAATAAACAATTGTCCAATACAGAAATGGAAAGGACATTCTCAACAATGAATATATGAATTCAAGAATTTGTATATAATTAACAAGTTTAGGGTTAGAAGACTTGCCTTAAGCGTAACCTACTTAACTCAACCACGTACTTAAACACTTCCTATATACATTCAACTATAATAATCTAAATCAGTTAACACATAACTAATTTACATAAGTGGTTAACCTTCATGGTTAACTAACTCTAATTAAATAAATAATAATAATCAACTATCACATAGTTAATTACATCACATCCGTAGTCACATAATTAAATAAATTATGTTTTTAGTTAAATTATAATTAGACAATTATAATTTAAACACTTAATCAAATTATAATTACTTAAATTATAATTACCTTTTAAATTATAAATAATTTATAATTTATAATCAATTAAACTATATCATGCATTTATCAATACACAATTTAATCATGTATTTATCAATTATAATCAATAATTAAACATTCATTATAATTACACAATTTAAAATTCACAATTAAACATGCATTTATTAAATTATAATTACTTAAATTATAATTTAAATTAACATCTAATTGATTAAAATAATCAATTTCTATACATTACAATTTCACAATATTATACTTTAAATTAAACACTTACTCTTAATTATAATTAATCAAATTATAATTAAGTAACTCATTTACAATAAAATAATTATAGTTTATAATTTATATACTATATTAGATTTTCAAAACTTCCTTTTTCTCAAATATGAATTTATCACAATTATATAACAACATGTTATATCATTTAAATATATGTCCACTATAAATAAATAATTAAACTAAGGCTTTAAAAATAAACTGCACAAGAAACTAAAGTCACTGCCTCTGCCTAGGACACAGCGCAGCTGCGCCACCTTTAGCCTTGACACCGGCGCAGCTACGCAGGGGTCAAACCTAAGAAAACCCAGCGGCGTAGCTGCGCCGCTTCTACCCTTACTACCTGCGCAGCTGCGCCGGCAGCGGACAGAAACAGAGCAGCTTCGCGAACAGTGCAGAGAAAAGCCAATTTGGCTTAATTCTCTACAATGAGTTCTCAATTAAGCCAACAATTTTTTTCATATAAAACTTTACAGAAACAAAGTGCAAAGCTTCTAATATGTTTTGAACACACTGATACATCAATTAATAAGATTACAACGCTTAATTTTTACAAAAATTTAAAGAAAATACCAATGTCAGTGTTCTAGATGAAATTGAATACTGTGAATTTGTTTCGAAACCAATTCTCAAAATTCTAATCCCAATCAACTACTTTCTAAACATAATAACATATTCCACAATTAATTTATACAAAAATCAACAACATATATTTTGATTTCTATGAGAAACTTTATTTTTCCCCAGACACTTCACTGTGACTTTTGAAAAACATAAATTCTCCATTTATATCATATATATTCATGAACTAAACAACTAATTAAGCATACCATCACATATAGACATGCTATGAACACAATTACATATATATATATATATATATATATATATATATCCATCATGCTATACAACTTTCAAAATATGTTTTACAGAGAATGAAAATATAAGGATCATAACTTTAAAACTGATTTTTACAACAATTGTATTTTAAAAATCTTTCCATGGCATACAATTACATATAAAAATATATGAATATCATATATAAATAGTCATAATTATACAACTTCATGAAAACATAATTTGACAAGAAGAATTACAACACGTAAGAATTGATTCTCTGGTTAAGAGTATAATCTTACTAGCTTGAATTGGAAAAAGAAATGAAGATGATGATGTAGAGTTTTTCTCTTATTTTCCCAAAATTCTCTTCTTTGTATTCTCTCTTCTCTGCTCTTCTTCCTCCTTTGTTCTCTTTTCTTAGCTTTAGACTAACTTAGGATTATAAAACTAACATACTAAGTGTATATACAATATACATATAATAGAATATGTAACTCCCATATAATAATTATATACACTAACTACTACTAATTACGTAAGTTTCAAAATTCAAATGCCAACTTGGCTTGTTTGGCTACAAGAAAAATTAGAAACTAGTTTTTATTAACTCCAAACATGGTTTAGGTAATTTAGGTTTAGCTAGTGTAAGGGCCCTATTAGGCAATAGTCCTTTAAAACAAAAGCAAGGGCCTTGTTTGGTAAAATCATTTAAAAACCATTTTAATAGATACACTTTAATGTCACACTTTTATTAATTAAATATTAATCATCTAATTTAATCAATTAAAATCTAACATCAATTAATCACATAAAACTATCACATAATTATAATTACTCGCTAATTATAATTCATGTAACACTTCATCACATAATTCATCTAATTCAATTATCTCAATTAAATTAGAACTAATTTCATAAAATTAATATACATTAATTAAATAAATATTACACATTCATTTAACTAATATATAACACTTAATTAAATTATTTCCATAAATCACATAATTTATTTATTTAACTCAATAAATAAATCACATAAAATATTTATTTAACTCAATAAATATTTAAAATTAAATATAAAATCTCAATCGTTACATTAAATATTGCTTGATCACCAATGTATTATCTTTATTAAAATTATGTGCTTACGTAATTACAACTTTGCCCCTCCTTTTGCTTTAAGTCCAAATAATGTTCAATTTGTCTCCAAAGCACTTTCAAAGTCACGAACTTCTTTAATTGCACCTTAAATAAAAATATAAAAATAATGAGTGTATTTAGGCACAAAATAAATATAAAAGATTAAGCATTAAGGGGTAAAAATATAACATATTTTATTCTCATCACCTTTCCTTTATTGGTTTGATAAATCTTCATCCCTTAGTTTTGATGATGACTTGGCTTATGAACTAATTCTTATGATGTTATATCTTCAGGGTTCATATAGCAGAATGAAAATCTCCCATACAGCAGACTGCATTGACACAGATGCATTAATCAAAGTGACCGTGAAGAAGCTTTGGATAGTAGCAACAAGCTATGTGTCTTAGGATATCATGTAAGATCCTAATATTTAAATATATTTTGATTCAAATCTCTAGGGTTGCATTGCATAAGTTGCATGATAAATAAGAAGTTGAAAATAAATAATTTTTTTTTCATAAAGAAAAGAGGGAAAATCTTTTATTTGAAAATTATGTTATTAATCAGCCTTATGTATACATGGTCGAATATGGTAAATAATATAAAGGCTAAACTTATGCATTTCAAAATTGAGTTACTGAGCTAAATGGAGAGTTGTTTATGTTTAAATCAATTAAGGAAACAAGTATGATTCTCTTAAAGGAAAGTGCTGAAATCTTGCTTTCATATCTATCATATTGAGAGGTCTGCTCCATCTCTAACAGTAATATATATATATATGGAAGGCATATGCAATATCGCAAAGTTTGTTCACCATCTTTGATTGATCCTAACGGGTAAAAAATCAATTAGTTTAAAATTATTAACGAAAATCTGTCCTAATTGATTCTAATCTTTCAAATGACTATAATATGCTAAGTTATATAAAAAGCCTTCAGCCGTGTCATAAGAGTAGGACCGAGCAGAATTAAAAACACAAAGCATATACTGAAAGTTATACTTTATTTCTCTGATCTTCATAAAGTCTTTGTTGTTGTGCTTATTCAAAGTACTGTGAAGAGTCATACAGGCTTCTGTATTACTCTAATTATTTCATAAAAAGTCCTTAAACACTCGGTGATATCTTTCTCTCTTTGTTTGATCATTGCATATGGAAAAACTTTGAATTGATATATACTTATTGCTTTGATCATAGTTGTTATTGTAATTTGATTATCTTTAATATTGTGTAATAGACTAAGGTTGTTGGTCTATTAGTTTCTAATCTGTGTGGGATTAAGGTGAGTGTTACAAACAAGTGTAAAGGTAGCATAAGTGCTTGGGGTGCATAGGTGCACAAAGGGAGCAGAGGTGCTCAAGGGAGTATAAGTACTCAAGGGGTGCAAAAGTGCACAAGGTGAACATAGGTGTTCAAGGTTATTTGTAAACTTGGTTTGTAATAGAGTCACATTAATTAATTAATAAAGTGAGTCTTCAATACCATTTGGTATTGGACGTGGAGGTAGGCTACTAGACTAGAGGTTAGGGGCTGAACCACGTAATAATTCTCTATGTTCTTGTGATTGGTTTGCCTCTCTAAAATTGCTAGTTGCTTAAAGTTGTTTAAACTGTAAAATTGATGTATAAACACTATAACACATATAGTTCATCATAAAAGTGTTTATACCAACTTACGTCGTAAATTAATTAAGTCAAATCATATTACAAAATCAATCAGTAAACTGCTTTTGAAAATTGAAATAGTAACAAGTTGTATTGTTGAAAAACAGTAGACTACATTCTTAACAGTTTCTATTAAAATGAAAATTGGACATCACTTTCTCTACACTTATTCAACCCCCCTTCTAAGTGTGCCTATCTAAATTTCATCCTTGGCAGAACTTTCTACACATTGCCAATAATGCTCACCGATCTAATAATATTATATCAATAATATGAGTCATTGTGTCGTGTAAATTATTGATTTAAAAATATGTAATATTGTTCAGTTGCTGTTGTGGTAATTATGGAGTTCAATAATATGAAATACTATGCAGTTGCTACTGTAACAATTATTGAATCAATAATATAAAGTATTGTGCAATATTGTGTGATATTGTGGGATGTTGTGTGCCATTGTAGAATACCGCGTGCTACTGTACTTTTATCACCGGGTATTTAAACTGTTAAAAGTTATAGTAACGTTGACAGTTTTTAGTAAAAAGGTTATTTCTGTCCTTTTCAGTATCCAACAATATTTCTTTGTGGGGCCACCAATGATTGGTTGATTCAGTGCCATCGTACTTTTATCTAATATTCTCGAATAAACAAATAGTCACCGACATAACAAATATTCCCTGACATAATTTTATAATTTACACATATCACGCTTAACTATAACCTTTTTATCAATTTAACAATTTACTGATTAAAATATTAATCATAAAGAAAATTGAATTTTTAATTCATAAAAGTCGAGGTCTTACATATTATAGAAAATAAAGGGATCATCAAAGCTTAAAAGCATATTGGGGAAACATGGTGCAGGAAGAGATCGTCAGATCTTCATGCGTACCATAAGAACTATCTAAGAGAAACATAGAAGGAAGCTTATGTGGTGCTTGTCTATGGACAAATTGAATGTGAGTGGAAAAATGGTGAAACCGGTGTTAAAGGAGAAATTCAAGAGTTTTAATGCGATATTTGATGAGATACACAAGACGCAGAACACGTGGGTGGTGAGTGATTAGTAGCTTCAATCAGAGCTCAAAGAACGGTGGTGGTAATTTCGGCGTACCGGTCATTTATGGCGAGGTTTAGTTTGACTTGAACTGTGGGGAGGAAAAATAAGAAGTATATAAAGTACCAACCCGAAGATATTGAAACATATATTGAGGAGGTACCGGTCAATTATGGTGAGGTTTATGATTGTTGTCTTTGTTGCAATATAATGATACTTGCAATATGAATCAATATGCTGCAATTGTGTTGTTGTTGTATTGGATGAATGCAATTCCAAACTAAATTCATTCAATAACATTTACTTGCTAAAGTTTATTTCTTGCCCTCACCCAATTATTGGAGCTAATAATTAATTTCTAATTATCCTATTTAGTTGACATCTACAAAACGAGTTCTATTTGGTGAAGCTCCTACGAATTGCTACTGTTCATAAATCTTGCTATCATTATTACAATATTTTGGTTGTTCTCCAAATTGGTGCATCAACCTATAAGATCCTCACAAGCCTGTGTTCTCATCTCCTCAATTACTATTGCTCATCAACCTGTTTAAAAAGTTGCACACTTGCACCATTGTTAAGTTAGACTACTGTAAAAAAAATTTACATTTTAGATAATTCATAGTTTTCATTGTTGTATTTGTCTACATTAATGAATTTATATCAATTTCAAAAACAGAGAACTTATTTTATATTAATTGTTGTTTCAATTGGTTTTGGAACCGAAACCGCACCAAATGAAACAGCACCGCACTATTTAAAACCGTAACACACCAATCATAAGCAGTTTCATGTGCGGTTTTGGATTTATCAAACCGTACCTAAGCGGTTTCGGGTGTGGTTTGGGCTTCAAACCGCACCAAACCGCACCATGCTCACCCTTATTTGGGATAAAGTGTGTAATGTAATACCCGAGAATTTTCATATATTATTAAATGAATATATTAATGAAAATGAATATTTATTTGAATATAAATGATTTTGTGTTACGAGATAAGTTAACTCAATTATATTAAACTGAATAATTATAATAATTGAGAAAATGTGGAGTTTGCGATAAACTCGTTAAATGCCTTGTGTAACACAGTGATGAGAAATATTAATAATTATATTAATTAACAAAGAAATTATTAAGTGGACAATTAATCTATGTTAATTGTTAATTGTTATTATATAATATTAATTAATTGTTATAGAATATTAATGGTGATTAATTAATAATATGTGATTATTATTATTGCAAGAGGCATGATAATAATAAGCAACGTGTTTATAAATATAATAAGATTTACATTCATTTAATGTGATACTTAATCATATAAGTGTTAATCAATTATTGTGGAAATAATAATTTCAGTGATTAATGAGAAATGGAGTAATTAACATTATTATTAATTAATTGATAAGATAAGTAAATTCCTATGTGCAAGCATGCGATATTGAAAGTATAACGTATAATAACTAACTATATATTATACAGAGTGTAAAGTGCAATGTGACTATGTGTATATATATATATAAACTATATAGTAAAGTTTATTAAGTTGTAAGAGTTACATGAAATGTGTATGTGACAATTGTATGTGAAGTGTATATTAAAATAATATATCATGGATAATTGGTGAACAATTTAATAGCAACGGAGATAATGTAACGTAATAATATCCGAGTAAGTTAGACTGGCATGATAAAATATATATGGATTATATGTGTGTAAATTACACTTATTACATTATGTGAAGTACATTGTGACTTAAATTATAGCCTAAAGTATATATTATATAACCTAGGTGGACTTATATATATGTAACCTTAGCATGTGTAGTATAACTAAGTGTTGTAAGATTGTCCAAATGCTGAGATCTTGTCCCACAATGAGGCTCATTTCCCTCACACGTGAAAAGGCTAAAGCCTATACTTCCTCAACTTCAGCAAAACCTTAGCTATCATGATGAACAAGGGAGTGGGAATTATGATTGATTCTAACAACCAAATACCAACTCTCCCATAACCACCATGCAATCCTCTTTTCTGTTAGTTTAATTTGGAAGTTAAAGGTATTGTCTGTATATTGGTTTCTCTATAAATACAACCCATCTCCTTCAATTTCATTTGCTGTGAGTTTGCATAAGTGTTGAGTTGAGAGAATACATTGATAGTATAGCAGCATTGTGAGTGGGAGTATAGTAGCAAGTTTAGTTCACAATTTAATAGAGGTATAATTCTTCTTCTTGTTCTTCATTAATGTTTACTATCAAAGTTTCAAATTCTTAAAATTCTCTGTCTAAGTTCCATTTCTTGTTCTCTGTTAATTCCAAGCTTCTTGAGTATGGATGCAATATATGCTAATTGAGTTATAAAAAGCTTGTTTAGTTGTTATATGGACCTATATACATGTCGGAATTACAATATAACTTCCTTGTCCTTCATTTTCATTCTCTATCAAGACTTTTCATTTTTGAATTTCAATTTCTTGATTATGCCAAATTGGATTATAATTGGGTTGTAGAACACTTATATAGTTGTTATATAGACTTAGTAACATGTTAGTATGCAATGTGACATGCTTTGAATCAAATTCGTGAATGTTTTCTGTGGTTGGGCTGGAATCCTGCCGAAGCAGGCTGTTCTTGGCTTGAACCAGACGTGGTGCAGCTGTGCCGGTAATACACTGGGGCGCAGCGCAGCTGCGCCTGCCCTTGAACTCAGTTTTTGCATTCTGCTTAAAAATCTGTCAAGTGTTGGTTTATTTATATAACTTAGGTGAGCATGCAAGCATGTGTAATATATATATATATATATGAGTACATTGAACTAATGTAAGCATGTTATATTAGGATCGCATGCTTGAATGGTGAAGTTATAAATTTCATAATGAACTTAGAGTTTCAAAATGGACATTGACTTATTATATTCGTTTTGACGTTCTGACTTTTGATGCATATTAGTATGACCTAGAAACACATGAGAAGCATGTTAACTTGCGTATATAAGATTCATAATGTAATGTGAACATGCGAACCTCACTAGTGCACATTCTAATCGAGAGCGTGAGTCTTATAACCAAACTTCGACATGTTATTTATATTCTAATTTTTGGTGCATGTTAGTATGATGTAGAGGTGCATGAAAAACATATTAACTTACGTATATATGTTTCATAGTATAACATGAGCATGTCGAACCTCGTTAGTGAACATTTCTAACAAAAATGTAAGTTTTGAAGTTGGACATGGACATGTTACATTAAGATTTTGATTCTAATGTTTATGGAAATATGTGATAGTACTCTTAGACTCACTCATGTATCATACATGTATATATGCCATGATTAGGTGTCGTGATTCAAGTGAAGCATAAACGAAGCATATTTTTAAACTAATAACTATGATAGTTACATATATGCAATGTGAATACTCATAAGCATGCCTAATATGAGTTACATGACTACCTTATATGTTTACAAGGTGAGCATGCTAGATTTTGTAATTTCATGGCCTTGAATGACCGTAAGTTGTCAAAAGTGTTAACTTAGAACCTATATCATGTAAATTGAACGTGAAAAAGTTGAACGAGCATGAAAGTATCCTTTAATATGAATACATGCTATATGATATCATATGTTGACACTTGAATCCGATTTTGACGGTTAACTTATGAAAATGCCATAACTTACTAAAATAAAATATATTTAGTATTGATTGTGGTCTTATGTGATATTAATGATATGAGAATATGTTTAAACTCAAAAGAGGAACGTTAAGGATGAAAGTTATATTAATATGATACTATATATAGTATAACTGTGTAGCTAGGTCAAGACTTAGCTTATGTGTTAATCGTATATACAAGATGAGATATAATGTTAAACTATATGACTAACGGATATCGTATATACAGAACTATATTACGATAGGATTCGAAAAGTGGTGAATTTCTTAACGTGGATAAACTACGCTAAAGGCAAGTATCCGAACCCTACTTTTATTGTGCAAGTTTCCTAACTTACACTCTTTTACGGTGCAAGTATTCTATTCTTGTATATTATGAGCTAGTTTTCTTACTTACTCGTTTAAATTGAGTTAATATGCTTATTGAATAACTCTTATTCCATTGAGCCTTACGAAAGTTATTATTCATGTTGAACTTGGTATTGTTCTTGGATATTGTGAAAGTGTCTATGCCATTTGATTTGGCTAGACTATATGCATATTTATAAAAGTGTTCAAACCAATTGACTGGTGCAAAAATCTTGAAAACTGAGTTGAACAACCCTTATGGTAAGGGGAGTGTATATTGTTGGAAGCCCCAACACACGCGTGAATATTACTGTGATGTTATGCATAACATAGAGTATTGTAGACTGGTCATCTATCGTACTTAATTCTTTTGGGTTATCAGTTTAATATTAATGATTCTAGTAGATGTTCAATAGTCCTTAGTGAATGCTAAGTATAAATTATTTTATCCAGTTGGATACGTTGATAGCCTTGAATTCATATATATCTGTTGATCTATATTGAACTATCATTTCATATTCCAAAGATTTGATTCGAGAATTATTGATACTCATTGTTCATGATATTATTCTGAAACTCTGAACTATCTTAGAGATTATACTTTGATATTTCAAACTCGTGATATAATACTCATCACCCTTGTTGTATATTACTTGCTGGGAAATTTGTGCTCATTCTTGCTTATTTAAACCTTTCAGTTAAGGCGGAATAGGGAAGTGTATCTGCGAAAGACAAGGGCAAGGGCAAGGCTATCGACTAGCTTGTTCTTTTATGTTTAAAATTGTTATGTTGTATTAAGACTGGTTTCGAACTATGTTTAAGCTTAAGTAGGATTATGTAATAAGTCTTTATTCGATATTATTATGTAATCTATTAAGTACTGTAGGTTGCGAGACTTGGGAGAATAATTATAATAAATCATTGTATAATATTCTAGATTAGATCTTTCGCTGTGAATGTGTGATTTTAGTTATTATCATATTACCATGAGCACGTGACGAACCGAATTCGAGTAACCAAGTGGCGGTCAGAATTTGGGGGCGTCACAGGTTGGTATCAAAGCTGTAGTTATAAACCTTAGGAGCGAGTGCCCTTAGATTATAACTTAGGAGAACTTAGAAGTTAGGAATGAGATAAAACTCATATAGAGTTTTCCTTGAGAGACTTAGTGTGTTATGAAATGTAACTTCATTCTATACAATGAACTTATGTTTTGTTTAACATTCTAATGGAGTTGCTGTTGCTTGTCTTGTGTTTGCGATTGTAGGATGGTAGATATGCGAGTACCCAGTAGAGTGGCTGAGGAGGAGCCCATGGATATTCATGTAGTGTACGAGGCACCCTTAGAGGCTGTGCCAGTGCAGGCTGTTGCACCATCCGAGTTTGACGATAAGGATGTGATCGAGGTGGAGTCTGGCCCCGAGGAGGAGCCTATGGAGGACTCTTATGAGCCTAACCTAGAGGAGCATATGCTAGGAGAGTATGAGAAGCGGATCCTAGAGTCGGACTGTAGAGCCCAGGAGTTAGAGGCAGAGGCCCTAGAGAGAGTCGGAGTTCCAGAAACTGCGGGACGAAGACCATCAGAGGAAGCTGGCCATGCAGGAGCTAGAGGTAGAGATTGCTTATCGCAAGGAAGCGGGAATCCAGATGGGGACCTTGTTTCACAGGTCGGTATCCAGAAACGTAGATCTGGCAGGGAAGCTGGAAGAAGTAGAACAGAGGGAACTGAGTGAGAAGACTGAGAAGGAAGCCCTCAGTACTCAGTTAGAGTTGGAGGTGATGGATAGAATACACTTCGAGGAGAAGTGGGAGGCGACCCATGAGAGAGCTGATAACTTGGAAGATGAGGTCAGATACAAGAAGAGAAAGATGAACAAGATGGGGTACGTGTTTTGTTCGGCCTTCGAGAGGGTGATTGACGGTGTGTACCACTACCCAGCGGAGCAGGTACAGACCCTACATACTATGAGTTGAGAGCTGGTAGTATATATAGCACAGATCGAGTATAAGAGCGCCGTGGAGCGTGGGATGATGGGATGAGACCCTTAGTTAGTTTAGTAGTAGTATTTTCTTTATGTGATGTATATACTATGTTGTAATCCCAACTTTTTGTGTAAAGTGTGGGATAGTGCTGTAAACCCCAAGTAAGCTTTTGTTAGAGGGGTAGTATGGTAGTATGTTGGTATATTCCCTATCTTTTGTGATATTGAGGGATATATGTGATAACATTTATAGAAATATGCTAGGGAAAAATCATGTAATGAAACGATTTGGCATATAAATATAAATGAAACTTATTTCAGAAACGTGTTATAAATTTATTCTTCTTGATGTTAAGAGAAATACTTAGTAATATGACTGAATAATAATAAAATGAAAATTTGTGATGCAGATCATGGCACCAAGACGTAGATTGACTGCACCCGAAGAATAGCTGATTACTGCTACGTAGTATAGTATTATACTTATTACTTATAATAATAATATAGATTACATATATATTATATATGTATATGTATATCATATGTTAGATAAGTTACGTTAGTTTAGAGTTAGAGACAAAGAAAGAAAGAAAGCAGAGAAAAGAGCAGAGAAGAACAACTTGCCTTGATAGCTGATTACTGCTACGTAGTATAGCTTACGCTGTTATCTTTAATACAAAGTCCTATCATCAATAAAATTATTCTTTTAATTAGAATAATATAACTTAATACATAATACTGCTTAAACACGTTGTCACATATTCATGTCAGTCATTAAAACACATAAGAACGTGTATGTAGTCAAACTATGTCGATTTGGTTTGAGTTCGGTATCGTTTCGGCATCCCAATTGCATTATCGGATAATTAATGAATTTTTTTTTAATAAAACTTTGTTAAAGAACTTAAATATTATATTATATAATTTAATTATCATTTATAATATTTTTCCAAACATTAAAATCATTTATAATAATTTTTGAAACACTTATATCATTTTTAATGATTTAATTGTCAACTAATATCATTATCTTTAATAATTTAAAATATTAATGAGGTTCATGTCAACACTTTAAAAGTTATTTATTATAACTTAAAAATATTTTTAAAACCGTAATATTACCTTTAAATAATTTTTAAGATATTTAAATAATTTTTAAATAAATATTAAAATATTAATGTATTTCATTTCTAAATATTCAAAGTTATTTATTAAACATTTTTTAAAACATCAATATCACTTTCAAATGATTTTTAAAGTATTAAAATAATTTTTAAATAATTACTATGAATATTAAAATAGTAATGTTATTCATATCCAAATATTAAAAGTTATTTATTATAACTTAAAATATTTTTAAAATATTTATTTCACCTTTAAATGATTTATAAAACATTTAAATCATTTTTAAATAATTTATTTAATATAATTATTAAATAAATTCACTATCATTAATATTAAAATATTAATGAAATTCTTATCAAAATATTATAAGTTATTAATTATAACTTAAAATATTTTTTAAAACTTTAATATCATTTTTAAATATTAAAATCATTTTTAATTAATTTATTTAATATAATTATTAAATAAATTTATTATTATTAATATTAAATTATTAATGATATTTATCTCAAAATATTAAAAGTTATTTATTATAACTTAAAATATTTTTTAATACTTTAATATTATTTAATATGATTTTGAATAAATAAATATTATTTTTATCTAATTTATTTAATATAATTATTAAATAAATTAAATATCATTAATATTTAATTAAATTAAAATATTAATGAAATTTATATCAAAATATAAAGAGTTAATTTTTATAACTTAAAATAATTTTTAAAATTATTTTATGAATTTTTAATAATTAATTTTTATTTATTTTAATTAATTTTAATTCAAAACCGTCGCTAAGGGCTATAGTGACAAGAAAGCGTCGCTATAGGTGTTCTTGAGCAACTCAAGAACAGCTCGGTCAATGCCAAGGGTCCTAGTTTGACTTGGTTTAATTTCTAACCTGTTTGGTTTCTGGGCAAGCAACTGTAATGAACTCGTAGTGTTAGTGTAGTACTACACCCTTAAGTTCATTTCACAACCTAACAATTACTACACAAGATTCAGTGGCCAGTCAAACCAACCTTGGCCTGTTCTTCATTTTCTGGGCTGCCCAGAAAATAATGTCAATGTCGGTCAACCCACTTGTTGGCCTTAGATCTTGCAGGATATTCATGGTTTAAGGGTGTTAGACGTCGGGCTATGTAGTATAACTACCAGAGAACATGGTTCGAGCACTTAGACTGTCTAACAATCATCAAGCTGTAAGATCTAAGTCCCTAAAGAATTTGTCAAACCACTGTCACGAAATTCTGGGTTACCCAGAATTTCCAGATGAGCGAGCAGCCTAGTTTGACCGCTTATAGTTTCCGGTCGGTTAATCTTTAAGGCTTGAGAGTGCTCTGGACTTGTAGTCCTCATGTCAGGGTACAACCTAGATACAACTTAACATCCAAACAAACTAGCAGATAAAAGATCGAAGCGGTCAAAGTAACGACCAAGCAGTGTTCTTCAGTTTTCTGGGTTACCTAGAAAACACAAAGTCATGCTCGGTCAATGGGTTTTGACCGTTCATATCTTTTGATCTATTAGTCCGATTTCCATTCTACCACTTCCAGGCTACTAACAACATGTCATAGAACACATATAAACACATAAACACATCATATGATAAATAGATTGAGAAATATAAGCCCCGACTTTGACTGCCAGACCACTTTTTTAAACTTTTTCCAATTTTCAAAAATTCATGATTTCGATCCTTTTGATGTTTTGAAAGTGTAGTTTCTCAACCCAGATCATCAATACACATATCATAGAACATATTTTAACACTTAAACATAACATCTAACAAAAAATTGAAGATCTAGCATAGTTAGGGTTTTATACCTTTTCTTAAACAAATTTTTTATTTCTGACCTTGGATCTGTTATGGGTTAGTGTATGGGATGTTCTTGGCTGGTATTTGGAACTAAGTTTGAGAGAAAATTCATGGTTCTAGAGAGAGAAACTTGGCTTGAGTTTTGAGAAAATAATTATGAAAACTTCTTTTCTTTTTCTTTTCTTTTCTTTGCTACACTTTGTTGCATTTAATCTGATTTGGCTAGGGGACAATTTTGGCTGGTAGACGAGAGATTGAGCATGTGTTGATATCTTGGCATTAATGAATCCTATATTTTGGCAAGATTCACAAGTTATCTCAACCAAATAAATCCAAAAATAGTATTTTTGTCAATTATAAATCCTCTTAAGGGTATTGCACATGAATCTAGGGTTTAACCCTTAGGTTCTAACACTTAGGGTTTGCCAAATAATTCCTAGGGTTTGGAAAAATTAAATAGGAATAAAGAAAATTTAATTAAAACTTACTAATTTAAAAATTATGGTTTTTCATAGAAAATTAGGGTTTCTTGCTATGATTAGGGTTTCCAAATTATAAATTAGGGTTCCCTAATTATTACCCTTAATCACATAATATCCACACTTGAATTTAAATACAAACATATCAATTACTATGTTTAATATTTAAATAAAATAAACTAAAGAAATTCTTAACATATATTCATATAATTGTGTTATTTATCATAATTATATATAAAATTCATAATCATAACTTGTATTAATATACTTACATATATTTGAATAAAAATATAATTAATAATTATATTTAATATCCAAATTCCTTAAGAAAATAATTTCTTATTATTCATAACATAAATACGTTTTACTTTTAAATACAATTATACAATAATTGTATTAATTCATGAAATTTCATAACTTAGATCAAAAATTAGGATTTTGATCTATAATAACACTTTACCTTATATACCCTTATTAATTAAGTTAACTTAATTAATCTTGATAAATTCATATAATAAAATAATTATTATAATGATTCTAGAAATCATTTCATATATTATTTAAATAATATATTAATCATATTTTCATGAAAAATAAATAATAAAATATTTTGACTATCAAAATTAGTTTATTATAAGAATATAATTTATAATAATTAACAATTCCTTTTTCAAAAAATATATTCAGAATCATATATGCAATAAGTAAATATATATTTATTACACATTCACATATGTTTTACCTTGCACATATTCTCACATATTATTTTTGATAGAAATAATATAAAAAAAAAATTTATACACAAAATTTCTTATTTAATTATATAAAAATATTGGGTTATTACAGTAGATGTACGTTTTAATTAGAAAGTGAACACCAAATCATGTGAAAACGAAGTACCCGGATTTGGGAGTGTCACATTATCAATTATACGAAAGAGACGGAGATATAGAATCATACCCTCGTAGATCAAAGCTTCCTCGGTTACAAGTTCACCTCCAATTCCTTCGCGTTCTTCTTGAATTTCTCTGATGTGATTCCTTCTTTAGATCAATGCAAGCCACCCAAGTGTTTGGCCTCTAGAGGTGATCCACCAAGGAAGAACAAGTATTCAAGAAGATGGGTGTTTAGCAAAATCCTAGTTTCTATCTCTATAGAATATGTGTACTCTCCCAACTCTTGGAATTAGGACTGAGCAAGTAACCAAATTGGAACTGAAACCGCACCAAAAGCCGCAAAAACCGCACCAATTAAAACTGCACCAACGGTTCCAGTGTATGTTGCGGTTTTAGGTGGGTTGAATAACCAAATTTACGATTCTGGTTTGATTACTAGCCAAAATCGCATGCATAAAACTGAAACCGCACCATGTGTGTGTGTTTGTATGAAGGGGCAAATGGAGTACAAGGGAAGCTTATGCTCAATTTTTTTAATAAGTAAACTCAATAGGGGCAGAATTTATAAGTTAGTAAAGTCAAAGGGCCGGATTAATAAACAAGTTGAACTTAGTGGGCAAAAGCAAAAACATCCATTCAAATCTAAATAAGTAAATATCTAATTCTTCAAAGTTCAAAGTAACTAAAGGGAAAAGGCTACTGTTGACTGCATACAAATTAAGAGTTATCATCGACGACTACGAGAGCTTAGAGTACTTCAAAAGCACTGTGACGTTGTGATCGCGAGTCCACCACTTCTTTTTTTCTCACGATCTTGTCTTGTCTTCTCATTCTATTGCAGCCTTTTCTTTTCATGCTTAGACCTCTGAAATTATTAGGATACTTTGCTATTGGGGTATGGATCAAAAATTGTATTATGTTCTGTTAAAGGTTATAGAGTCAAAAATTGAGCATTTGGGTTTTGGAATTTTGGATTTGTTTGATGCGTTATTGGAGGGGCTTATAGCTGAGGGGTCAAATTCGTTGGTTCGAGTACTTGATGCATTGGTTAAGGTCTATGATATAGTAGTAACAGATTATTTTTCAAATTAGGTACAGTTAGGATATTCTATAAGTCCTCCTTGCAATCATCAAATGCTCAATTTCTAGTTTTTATTTATTATTATTATTTTATTTTTTTAGGTTTAATGTGTTTGGTTGATTTCAATGTTGGTTCATAGTTCTAATCAAGATCTCCTCAAATTTTAGTTACCAGGTGAAAAGCTGAACTAGCCCCAAATTATGTCTTCTACCCCTCAAATTCCTTCAAATGAACATATTGAACAACAAAATCAACAAGCTGCTAATGGGTATAAAATCAACACTCTTTTGTTATGCTATGTATTTCTAAGTAGTAGTTAATTATCATTTTATATACTTTTTATTTTTAGAATCAGCATGTATCATCTAATGCTACCAATCCTATCAACATAAACGATGATAAAAAGGAAGATAAGGATGAATGTAAGAGTAAAAAGTGTTCGATTGCTTGGGAACATTTTAAGGTATTAGAGGGTTGTGAAGTGGGTAAAGAGATAGCAAAATGTAAACATTGTAAGGTTGTAGTGGGATGTAACATTAGAAAGAATGGCACGGGCTCAATGGTTAATCATTTGTATAAATTTTTTGTTAGATCCCTCCTTCGAATCAATAAAGACAAAAAACAAAAGACTTTAGAATTTGTTGCTTTGACAAAGGAAGAGAGAGAGAGAGAAAAGTGCGAGCGCAACTCATAACCTTGAAAGTTATACATTTAATCAAGAGAGGTTAAGGAAAAGAATTACAATAATGTGTATTAAAGATAACAAACCTTTTAGAATTGTGGAACATGAGGGGTTTAGAGAATTCACGAGTGATGCGGAACCAAAGTTTAAGATGCCATCTCGTTGGACAATTGCTAGAGATTGTCTAAAAATTTATAGGGAAGAAGTGATGAAATTGAAGCAAATTGTCACCTCACAACGAGTCTCCCTCACAACAGATACTTGGACATCCGTTTAAAATGTTAATTATATATGTCTAACGGCTCATTGGGTTAACGATGATTGGAAGCTTTGTAAAAGAATTCTAAACTTTTGCCAAATTGAAAGTCATAAAGGGGTTGCAATTGGGAAATTGGTACATGCTTTGTTGACAAAGTGGGGGATAGATCGTGTATTTACTATCACGGTAGATAATGCATCTTCTTTATGGAATATTTTATGTGTGGATCTATCCAAATCTGATTTATGTTCTGGGGAAATATTGGCTTTGTTCTTTTACTCTGTTGTGTTGCATAACTTTGTGTTCTACTTGCTGCATGCGATAGTAGTCTTTTATGTTTGCCACAGATTTCTCTCTTCTTCTTTTTCCCCTTTTAATTTCATCTAGCATGCCAAAGGATGTTTTCATTAGTTTCTTGTCCCAAATTCATTGTTTCTTTGAGTTTGCTTGCTTCACCTGCTTTTGCATCTCACTTGTTATTGGTGTTCTGTGCTTTCATCTTCAATAATTTTATTCATTAAATGGACTTGTATTTTGGCTTCAAGTCACTTACAACTCTTTGTTGCAATATAATGATACTTGAAATACCTGAAACATAGTATAATGATTGTTGTCTTTGTTGCAATATGAATCAATATGTTTTGATTGTTGTTGTGATGCCCCCAAATTTGGACAGCCACTGGTCACTCGAATTCGGTCCGTCACTATCTAACCATAATACAATAATAATATCTAAAACATACATTCACAGCGGAAGATCTAATCTAGAATAATATACAATGATTTATTATAATTTTCCCCCCAAGTCTCGCAACCTTCTGTACTTAATAGATTACATAATAATATCAAATACAGACTTATTGCATAACCCTACTTAAGCTTAAACATAGTTCTGAAATAGTCTTAATATAACATTAGAGATTTTAAAACATAAAAGGGACAAGCTAGTTGGTAGCCTTGCCCTTGCCCTTGTCGGCGCCCGACGGTCCATTCTGCTCTATCTTAACTGAAATGTTTTAGGGAAAGAAAGAATGAGCAACAAGTTTGCTCAGCAAGTAATATAACAACAAGGGTGAGTATTATAGTTCTCGAATCCAAAAGGGTATAGCAAGGTATGATAGTTCAAAGATAGCAAGAAGTATCAATAATTTTCAATAACAGTCGCTAAGGACAACAGAATATCAATAAGATTCAATGTTAAACCAATTCACGATTTTAAGATAATTGAATACTGAGCAGTTACTAAGGACTATGAACTCTTATTATAATTAACATTAATATACTTATAATCCAACAAAAATAAGTACAATAGGTGATCAGCCTAAAGTACCCTATATTATACATAACATTTAATCATACTTAAGTGCGCACGTCGGTCTCCCTACAATGTACAGTTCACTTCAAAGAAGGTTGTTCATATCAGTCAATATAAGGCTCCGCACCAATCAATTGGTTTGGATAGCTTTCTAATCATGATATGAGTTTAGCCGAATCAAATGACATAGACCACTCTTTATAAGTTTAATACTTGACATTAAAGTTCGAAGAATATAATTGGCTTTATCATAACTATGACGCAATAAGTCATAATTTGAATAACTCACTTGCACAACAATAAACTTAATACGAATTCAATAAGAATAGAGTTCAAGTACTTGCTTACAATATTCGTTAAATAAAGTAATGCAAGGGTTTAGGATACTTGCACAATAAAATAGTGTAAGTTAGGGAACTTGCCTTAAGCGTAGTCTATCCACGTTAAGTAAATCAACACTTTCGAATCCCTATCGTAATATAGTTACGTATATATATGATATCCATTAGTCATATAGTTTAACATCATACTTTATCTTATATATACAATCCACATATAAGTTAAGTCTTTAACCTTACTATACAGTCATACCATGTATAGTATCATACAAATTCACAAATCTCGACTAATATAACTTTTATTTTCTTTTATCCTTAACGTTCCTCTTTTTGAGTTAAACATACTCACATATCATCATTATCATATAAGGCCACAATCAATACCAAACTTATTTTATTTAGTAGGTTATAGCATTGTTATAAGTTAACCGTCAAAATCAGATTCAAGCATCAACATATGATATCACATAGCATATATACATGTTAAATGGTCCTTCTATGTTTGTACAACCTTTCCAAATTCAATCATACATGATATAGTTCTAAATCACAGTTTTTAACGACTTAGGGTCATACAACGCCATGAATTCACATAAGTTATCATGTTTGTCATATAAACATGTGAAACGGTCATATATCTATTAATAAGTATGCTAACATGTTTCTACATCTTAAATGCGCAACTAGTGTCGTTATTTGTTTGAAAATATGCTTAAACTCTCTTTCGTGATTGACTTTTATTGAATCTAGCAAGTGGGTACATGTGTATATATACTAGTCATGTTAAAAGCACCCTTATGTATGCCCAAAATATCAGAACATATGACTTTGGTTCATGCACTTTAGTTTTCCAAAACTTTCAAGTTTTAGCCTTTGAAATCACTTTAGACACAAACCATGTATGCTAGTGTAATCATAATACCTTAGACCGACTTTTCATGCTCAACCAACCATATAAACATGCTCGCAAAAATCAGAATGTAGATATGGTACATACGTGTCGAAGTTTGCTTTCAATACTTATATTTTTGTTAGTAGCATTCACTATTGAGGTCCACATGCTCATGTTACATTAGAAAACCTATATACATAAGTCCACATGCATTTCATGCATTTCTAAGTCATACTAACATGCTCGCAAAATCAGAATGTTAACATGGCATGTATAGATATCAAGTTCGTTTCTAAAATTCTAAGTTTATTTTGAAATCTATAACTTTATCAATCATGCATGCAATCCTAGTAAAACATGTTTACATTGTCTCAATGTACTCATATAGGCATGTCAAACCTATTAACATACTTGTGATAGTCATTTAAGTAAATCAACAACTAACAGTTTGCAGCAGAATGGAAAAAACAAGAATCAGGGACTGGCGCAGCTGCGCTGCGCCCCAGTTCAAAACTGGCGCAGCTGCGCCAGGTCTCGGCTAGCAAATCTTAAGTCCAGCACTGGCGCAGCTACGCTGCACCCCAGTATAACCAGGGCGCAGCTGCACCGATGCCTGTACAGAGCTGAAAGCTTCTACTTCGGTAGACAGCAACCCAATTCACAAAATTACTTTACCAATTCAATTATAATCAGCTATATTGTCTCACTAACATGGTCATAAGCTAATATAACAACTAATAACCATTCTCCAATTAACTTAACATGTATTGCAAACATAATTAAGGGCTTAACAATTCCCAGAAAATGAGGAACAAGAAATGAAGAATCAAGAATGGAATTATACTGCTGCTATAGGTGAATTGGACTTGCTGCTACTGAATTCTCTCTCAATTCTAGAATGATATTACTAATGTATGTATGTGCTTTTGATTCACTTCTTAGAGAATCTCAACAAATCAAATTAGAAGGAGAATAGGCTATATTTATAGAAGAACTATAATCCAGACAATGCTTTTGCACTCTAAAATAAACCAATGGGATTATGAATTATATGTTGGTTATGAAAAAGTTGGTAGTTAGTTGGTGAATCTCATCATTAAAACCACTCCCCCATTGATCATGAGCTAGCATGAGCTTGGGAGAAGAAAGGGGAATATGCTTCTAGCCTTTTGTCATGCACGTGAGGGAGAAGGAGGGTGACTATCATATTGGGACAAAGAAAATAACTCAGCATTCCGTCTAGCAAGTGTTGTACAATACCATGTTATAGCATATAAGCCTACTATATATTATATATACTTGGGTATTGGTGTCACAAGGTAATTTCATTAAATGAGGACATTACGATGTATGTAATTCAACTTGCACATATATAATCCATGTACATTTTACCATATTACATTGTCTCCTTTATTATTAAATTCTATTAATCAACAATTGTTTATAATATATTCATGATGTACTATTTTAATGTATACTCACACACAATTGTCACATAAGCCTCATGATGTATTCATTTAATTAGTCAGAACATATAGTTTCAATATGTATAGTCACATTGCATTATATAATATAGTTGTAACCACTATACTTTATATGATTAACATTTCATAATATTCCACGTAACAATTACTCGAGTAATTATAATCTTATTATATTAATAACTTACTCGTTTGTCAATTAATCAATAATAATTAATTACTTATCTTATCCATTAATTAACAATAATATTAATTAATCCATTCTTCATTAATATACTTTTAACAACGATTATTATTATATGATAAATTATCACATTCCTCAACAGTTTAATAAATACAAATCTTATTATATTTATAAACTATTTTCTTATTATTATTCTATTATTTGTAATAATAATAATCAACATATTATTAATTAATCACCATTAATATTTTATTCCTCATAATCACAATTAACAATTAATATAGATTAATTGTTCACTTAATAATTCCTTCGTTAATTATCTCATCAACGTTTCTATTCCCGTGCCACACAAGGCGTTCAACGAGCTTATCATAAATTCCATACTTTCCTCAATTATTATATATATTCAATTCGAAACAATTGAATTAACTCATCTCATAACACACAAATATTTATATTTAAATAAATATTTATTTTCATTAATATATTCATTTAATAATATTCAGAAATTCTCGAGTATTACAATTTTCTTTGTTGCAATATAATGATACTTGCAATATGAATCAATATGCTGCAATCGTGTTGTTGTTTTATTTGATGAATGCAATTCCAAACTAAATTCATTCAATAACATTTGC
Organism: Panax stipuleanatus; assembly: GCA_020205555.1. Taxonomy (NCBI): domain Eukaryota; kingdom Viridiplantae; phylum Streptophyta; class Magnoliopsida; order Apiales; family Araliaceae; genus Panax; species Panax stipuleanatus. Next base: position 38,454,803 of record CM035117.1, read on the forward strand.
TTGCTAAAGCTTATCTCTTGCCCTCACCCAATTATTGGAGCTAATAATTAATTTTTAATTATCCTATTTAGTTGACATCTACAAAAGGAGCTCTATTTGGTGAAGCTCCTACGAATTGCTACTGTTCATAAATCTTTCTATCATTATTGCAGTATTTTGGTTGTTCTCCAAATTGGCGCATCAACCTATAAGATCCTCATAAGCCTGTGTTCTCATCTCCTCAATTGCTATTGCTCATCAACCTGTTTAAAAAGTTGCACACTTGCACCATTGTTAAGTTAGACTGCTATAGAAAAAAATTACATTTTAGATAATTTGTAGTTTTCATTGTTGTATTTGTCTACATTAATGAATTTATATCAATTTCGAAAATAGAGAACTTATTTTATATCAATTGTTGTTTCAATTGGTTTTGGAACCGAAACCGTACCAAATGAAACCGCACTGCACTATTTAAAACCGCATGCATCGCACCAATCATAAGCTATTTCATGTGCAGTTTTGGATATATGAAACCGCACCTAAGCAGTTTTGGGTGTGGTTTGGTCTTCAAACCGCACCATGCTTACCCCTATTTGGAATAAAGTTTGTAACAACAACTTAACCCATAATAAGACTTCTTTTATTTATAGATGTAGGCAACCCTCCTAAACCTTTTAGGATTAGGATTTCATATTTAATTAATTGAACTCTTTTAATTAATTAGGCTTCCTAATCTTATTAGAAATAATTAATTAAACTATTTTAATTAATTAGTCTCCTAATTTTATTAGGAATATGTGAGAGGGTATTTTTATTAATTAATTTCTAAACTCCTTTAGGAATTAAATAATAATAATAATAGTAATAATATTAATACGACTTCTCTTATTAATTTATATTTAATATTTTCTAAATATTAAATAATAAATATTAAGCTATTTAATTTATTCTATCACCATAGATTAAATTAAATATACTTAATATATTATTACGATTATGTTATTTACTTCTTAAATAAATATTTTCCTTTTATGGTGTGACTTTTTAGGTTCTCCATATTAAACCGGTTGTGAATAAATACATTAGAAAATTTATAATCTTATTTAAATAAATAAATAAATTAAACAATTTAATTTATTTAAATAAATAATATTTATTCTACAATAAGGGTAAACCCCCTTAGTGATTAATGACTTTTCAGATAATATAGATTTCAACATTAATCATAAAAGAACCTTTGAGTGGATAGTTATCGTACAATTCAATCCTTCTACCATTCAATGCCCAAATTAAATATAAGACATAGAATTACTGTCAATTCTTATTTTATTTAATTATATGTATTTTGATCCTAAATGCACAACTCTGATTAATGCAAATTAGAAATATTTTCATTCTGCTTTGGCCAAAGACTACTAAGTTGCTATTTATCGAATCACATAGGACATTTTCTTCTTTTACTAGAAGTAGTAGATTCTTTGTTGATCATTCTTTATCTCCATGTATAACTTATTATACCCAAGCATACCCTTTGATATACCCTAAGGGTCTTAAGGAGTATGTCAAAGCATAACTCATCATACACAAGATACTATGATAATCTCTAGTCCAAGAATCACTTGTACTACTATCACTATAGGAATTCCTATTGACAGACAAGTAAAACTCCATTAGGTATTTCTTAAGCGAGCCACGTTTATTGAACTTACTCTCAAATAAGCACCTACATACTTATTTTAGTGTCTCCACACAAATGATTATGAGATCAATTATTCTCATCCAATGAGCAAGCAACGTATGTACCAATCTATCCGGATTCACTAATCCCCGTTTTAGTGATCCATCGATTGAAAATTATTTTAGTTTTAAGCATTCTAAGAATTTAGATCTCATTAGCATGATCATTATCATGATTTTAAAGGCATTGCTTAAAACTATGGGTGTGACAAACGAGAATTTTATAATTTAATTTAAATATTTATTGAATTAAATAAATTTTTTTGATGATTTATTTATTGAGTTAAATAAATATTTGATGTTCATTTATTGAGTTGTGGTACATTAATTTAATTATATGTGTTACATTGATTAAATTAATGTGGAGAATTTTTATAGTTCAAAGTGTAAATTTAATTGAGTTTATTTAATTAAATGAATTATTTAATAATCATAATGTTATTCTAATTAATTTTATAATTAATTAGAAATTTGATGATTTGACATAATTAATAAATGAGAATTTTAATTATGTTACGATGTGATTTAATGTGTAATATCATATTTTATTTAATTAATTTAAATAAGATTATTTGATTAATTAAAATGTGATAAATAAACTATATACTAAACACTTTAATTAAAATAATGGGAAAAGGAAGAATAAAGGGTCAAACCAAACAATGCCTTAAGGGAGTGGGGGGCAGTTAATCCATTATGGGGATTAACTGACACACATTATATCGTCGGTTATATTATACGTTAACTTATATACCTTATATCATATATCATATATTCATCTGTAAAAACTTCAGAGAAAAGTAGAGGGAAAAAGAGAGAAAATTGAGAGGGAATTGTGAATTAAAGAAGAAGTAGTGAAGATCTCTATCATCTTTGAATTATCTTAAGAAGTAGCAAGGGTAATCTCTTCATCCCAAATTTTATATTTCACGTTGTTATGTCTTCTCCATGAAAACCATTTTTTAAGTTCTTTGTGAATGAAATTCTTGATGAATACTTGAGATATGATCATATATGTGTTAATATATGTTCATAACATATTTTATATCATTTATGCATATTTTAAAGTAATTAAATCCATGTAATTATGCTTTAATTAGAATTTTATAAGTTACAGAGTATGAACATATGAATATGGCCCTTATGTACAAATTTGCATGCTTTAATTGTGTATTTAACTTGAAATTGGTAGTTGATTACAATTATGTATGTTAAAATGAACAAAACAAAACTCAAACAGACAGATTCAGTGTTATAACGAATCTGTAATGATGAATTTCATGAATTCTCTCGAAATTTTGAAAAATACCAAAAACATGACATTTATGTGTTTTAATTCGACCAAGTATGTGATGTAAGTTGTCAAATGCATGTTATGTATGTTACTACATATTTCTGTGAAGTTTATACTTCATGGGTAACATAAAAAATCGTTGTTTGAGCTTAATTTGCATTATTTGGGCTTTTCTGTGTTCTGTTCGTGAACTGTCAGACTTCACTGCGACTCGGCGCTGGTTCTGTGAAGGAACTGGGCGCTGCAGTGCCAGTTGGCTGACGTAGTCGTGGCGCGTTAGCGCCAGTCCTAAGAAGGAACCCAGAGCTATAGTGCCAAACCAAGACATGGCTGACGTAAGCATGGCGCGACAACGCCGGTTCTGTGAAGGAACCCAGCGCCGCAGCGCCAGGACAAGTAGCTTGCTGACGTGGGCTCAGCGCGGCAGCGCCTGTCCCCAGTACAAACTGGGCGCTGCAACGCCGACCAGAAAAATGAAATAATAAATTTTATTTAGGTGTTCAAATTTCAGAAAAGTGTTTTAAAACTTAATGTAATGAACATGATGATATGTTAAGCATATATTGAGATGTTAAAATAATTTATTAACTTATATTACGTGATTAATTGATAAGTTAAATACGTGATTTAAACTCGTTATTTGTGAAGTCTAATAACGTGTTCAAAGACTGATGTTGTGATTCGATAAGTATAATCGAACTTAGAATTAATTGGTATTGTGAATGTATTGATATGTATGATTAATTAAGGGACGTGAGTTATATTTATAGCTTGCGCACGAGGCAAGTGTTCTATCCCTAACTTATTATTGTAATGCAAGTTCATTAATTCTAAATTATTCGTTGAGCAAGTCCTAGACTTATATTCTATATCAATCAAGTTCATGTTCTTGTTTATTCAAGTTATGATTCCATTTAAGATAAATTAATTCTTTGGAGATTTTGAAGTTATACTTTGGTTATACAATGCTTATTCAATTGTATACATTTGAGATTCCTTATTTCTTTTAAATATCAATATTATTATTGAACCTTGTAAGACTAGCGAACCCTTATTGATTCGACTAGTTCATAGTTGATGAACGTTCTAAATTATAGAACTATTATTGAGCTTATCCAAAGCAAACTTCCTTTGGTGCGGACTCTGATGTCAAACTGAGATGAACAACCCTTTATAGGGGATTATTTACACATTAGCGTTGAGATGCTGTGCACATTCATGGTACTAAGGGTTGATCCCTTAAGTACGAGTAGTAGAGTCCATATAGTCTTATGACTGTTAAATATTTTATAGTAAGGTGTTGATTTAATAAATATTTATATATTTATATTGTTGTATTTTATCATCACTCGAGATGCTGACTTAGTGGTGGGAAGCCGGACATAAGTCCCCATTAACGTGGGTTCGAGTCTTGGTAAACTTCTCTATGCTCAAGTGGTCTCACGCCCTAGATTTATTCGGGGGTAAGTTGAGCCCTGAATTTATTCGAGTGTAAGCTGAGTTGTGCCGATGAAGACACCACTGAGGCCTCTAAAATTTTTGGAGATCATGTACTTATTTTCTCCCGATCATGCATGTAATTATTTATTACGAATATTCTTTTGGTCTGAGAATATTCTTTTTATTGAAAAATATTCGTACGACGGCACTGAATTAAATAATCATTGGTGGCCCCATAACGGAATAACTGTCGGATATAGAAAGCGACATAAATAACCTTTTTAAATATTGATGGCAAAACTTTTACCGTTAACTTTTTAAATACCCGGTGATAAAAGTACAGTAATACGCGTTATTCCACAATAGTACACGGTATTGTACAATATCTCTGATTATTGATTCTTACATGAGAAGTCACACAGTATTTCATTCAATAATTGCTACAGTGATAATTGCATAGTATTCCATATTATTGATTCAATAATTATCACAGTAACAACTGCATAGTATGTCACATTATTAAATCAATAATTACAACGACACAGTAACTCATATTATTTGATATGATATAATTAGACTAGTTGACAGTATTATGAATCTATGTGAATAATTGTTGAAAGATTGAAAAGGTGTAAATAATTGATGATTAAAAGGTGTTGATTAAAGATAAGTATGATATGCAAATGCTTACTCAATTATTTTCTTTTTACGAAAGTAAGTTTGGCAGGACTTGCCGACACTCTACTTTTCCTAAAGTAGTATGGACCACAACTCTATTATTGAACAAATTTTGTTAAAACGTGTATAGGTTGGTTTAATTTCCTTTATGAGGCCATAAATTTTACTATCAGTATTTTTATATAGCTCATTTGGTTATTTTATCAAAGCACGTGTGCTAGTTGTCTCCTCAATTTTTAGTATAAATAGGTTACTTGGTTAAGTAACTAAACACACACCATGACTACACCAAAAGTATAAAATTCTTTTATTACAATATTGTGAGTATAAAATTGTGAGTATTTCTTTTGAGTGTAAGGTTACTCCAAGTGTTGATAAAGAGTGCAAGCATTATTCAGGGTTGATCAATTTCATAGAAAGCAGAATCCAGTCAAGTGCTAATTAAGGTAAGGGGTATCATTTTATGGTAAAGGGATATCATTTTCTTTCATACTCCATGTTATGGTAAGATATTATTATTCGTTTCTTCAGCTTATCATTAAATAGTGAAAAATCCTAGAATGATTAGAATATTCTTAATGGTTTGTAATTCATCTAATATATTGACCTTAATCTTTCTATTCATTTTTAAGTTATTATATTTGATCCGGTAACTTTACATTTACTTGAACTTTATATTCTATCAAGAATTCTAATCGATTTTCTAGATATCGTGTTGGTAATTTGGACTCTAGATAACTAAGTTGAAAATCACTAAGATTATTTTTATCTTATTATTCTGATTATATATCATTGATATAATCATTGTGGTGAAATTTCTCTTCGGCCTGTAGTGCAAAGATGAAATGTTGATTAGTATGATCATGACCATTGGTTTTACAGTTGTATGTCTTTGGCCCGTAGTACAAAGATGGACTATTGATTGACACGACCATTGGTTTTACAATTGTATGTCTTTGACCCATTGTGTAAATATGGACTGTTGATTGGCATGACCATTGGTTTTATAGTTGTATGTCTTTAGCCCGTGGTGCAAAGATGGATTGTTGGTTGGCATGACCATTGGTGTTACAATTTAATATCTTTGGTCCGGAGTGCAAAGATGAATTTATTAGCATTAATATTATGAATATAAACTGTGAATTGGTATAACCATGATCTTTGGTGTTTCATGTAAAGACAAGTGATGAAAGTTCTCTTTGTCTTGGGTATAACGAAGAACTATTGATTGGTGTTACAAGAATAAAATATTGATGATGGACTTCTAATTTGGAGAAGATAGTGGACATTATGTTCTACTTGACTCTTTTAATGGATTATTGATTCCGTTGCAAATATAGTTGAAAATTTTTATCATCTACCATATGTTCTAAATATCTGATTTATTACTGATGAATGCTATTGATAATTTAATTATCGTAGTCATGATATTTTTTACTAGGCTATTTGTGCTCACCCCTTTTGCTTCACAACTCCTTTCAGAAAATAAAAGTGTAGTTGGAACTAGCAAAGAGGACATGTGTATAAAGTGGTGTTTCGAATTAGTCGCGGTCCTCATCAAGTTATAGAACAGTGTGACATAATAACTGTACTGAGAACTTAAAATGTGTGTCATATTTTATACATCATTTAATAGTTGATTTTGGTGAATCAAATAAGGGTGATGTGAACCCGAATTTGGAAGCAAAAAAAATGCACCCCATTAGAGTGATGAGAGCAGAAATCTTCTCGGGCTCCTTTGAAGACTTGAAATATTTGTTGATTTATTTGATACGACATTATAATAATTTGGGTAGGAATATTGTCGTGCTATATACGACATGGTAATAGTTGTAAATAAGAAGATTTGGATTCGGATTTTTGTGTGTGTATTTTTTTGCCGACTCAGAATGGGTTGTGTGGACCTATTTTGGAGGCGTCACACCTATAGTCTTTCACAAGGGAAGGTTCAAAGCCAAAAATCTCCTCTCTCGATACAGATGATTCCAATTTTGTCTCACTCTTAGAATATGCATAACATTTGCATAAGGCTGATAGTCAATATCATTCATGTGTGGGATTGTTAGAATTTGAGCCAAAATTAAAGTGAGTTTTAATAATTATTTAAAGCGAATCCACATATCAATGTGTTCTATTTCATGAGTAGATTAAATTAAGTATTTGAAAGCTCAAATCCATGAAGTAATGAATGAGATATTAACTCCCAAAGATGACCTTTCGAAATGATAAATGATAATAAATATGTGGAAAGCCAAGTTCCCACATCGGTTAAGAACTAAAAGTTTAATATGTTTATATACAAGAAAATTGCTCTTGGGTTTGGGCCCCAAGGGGCACTCCACTTTTGTGGAAGAGAGAGGACCTAGCCAAAGCTTGGTTCGAACCCACATGCGTGCGTCGCCACTGACCAACCGGCCAGGCCTGGATCGGGCTCGTGGCACCGTGGCTCGAGGTTCGTGGGTCTGGGTCCTTGTAAATAATTTTTTGGAAAAAATTTATTTAAATTTTTATTTAAAAATATAATTTAAATTTCATTTTATTTCTATTGTCAAAAACTTTGTCGTTTTGATAAATATTATTTATTATCAAAATTGTGTCATTTTGGGAAGAGGTATCTGCCGACGGAAAGCGCTATCTTTCTGAACGGACGCCCCAAAACTATGTCGTTTTTGACTGAACGGACGCGCCCTTTTCTGCTAAGCCTAAAACTATGTCATTTTTGTTCTGCTAAAGCTAAAACTAGTCGTTTTATGGTTCGAACGGACGTGTCTTTTCTTCTATGCCTTAAAACTACGTCTGTGACACCCTCAAATCCGGGTACTTCGTTTTCACATAATTTGGTGTTCACTTTCTAATTTAAAACATACATCTACCCAATAATAAAGAATTGCAAGTAAATTACAACCTTCATAAAACTTAAATAAAATCTTCCTTGATAAAGGATTACAACTTGTCCAAATACAATCCCAGGGTTTACTAAACCTTAACATCAATCAAACAAATGCGGAAATATAAAACATTGCCAACTAAGTCTTATTACAATAAAAACTTGAAACGACAAGCCTTCACTTGCTCATCTTTCCTTTTCCTTTACTCATTGACGGTACGTCAACATTCTTGGTTTCCACTGCAAGGGGTGGTAAAACATGCAAGAGTGAGCAAACAAAAGCTCACATGAAATACAACAGTGAATGACATAAGTGAATAGTTTTAAAAGAGTTTGAATAACTTTACTTGCATCAAAATAAAGAATTGAATTATAATTCTTTCATCAATACGTAAAATTCGAATATAGAATCATCTGAGGGTCATAAGACCTTGAACTATATCCTAGGTTATCAATATTTCTATTTAAACCTTTAACAGTCAATAAAACTATGGACCTTTAACTCGTACTCAGGGGGATCAACCCTTTGTACCATGAATTGTGCACAACCATCTTAACTCTTTCGCATAAATGTCCCCTAGTAAATAGGGTTGTTCATTCTCAGAAATTGAATACAAGTCCGCACCAAAGAAAGTTTGGTTTGGATAGATAAGGGAACTTTAGAGTTTCAACTATCATCAACTATAATTAGTTGAATAAACTCACAGTACTTCAAAAGTTCAATAATATAAGAATTATGAACCAATTGTAAGATATGATAATAAATTACATGATAAGTAGGCATGCTTTAGAAATAATTTAAAACAACTGAAAGAATAAGTAGACCTTGCTTGAACAATTAAGTCAAGATCACAATGCTTTAATAATATTTCAATACTTGTGCATTAGGAATAATAGAATACAACCACATCTTGTACAAATTGAATAACAAGTTCAAAATGGAAACTTGCTTAACGTAAGAGAATAAGGATTAGAAAACTTGCACAATAATAAGTTTAGAGATAGGAAACTTGCCTCAAGCGTAAGCTACACTTAACAATTACAATCACTTTCACAATTACCCTACACATATATGTTGCGTACAAAACATCTATTAGTATCCAACTACAACATTCAAACCATCGAACTTCATATCCAAGTCCAACTCACAATGTAATTTACCACATTGGTTGTTAACTAGTCAAGTACGTGAGTCTATACTCACGGCATACATTCATAAGCTTATAACGCTTTAAATCGTGTTGTGTACCTTATAAAAGTAACACACTCACACACATGTAACACATTCATAAAATACTTCACTCTATCTTAAACATATCAAAAACATATTATCTTATTACCTATTTCACTTATCAAGTCATAGAAATAAGTTAGCTAAACAAATGAAGCATGAAAACTCAACAAGCAAAAACCAACATTCCCGGACAGCAGGAACCCCCGCTGGGGCAGGTCCTCCAGGCCTAATAGCCCCGCTGGGGCGGGTCACCCCCTGGTGCACATCCCAATTCGCGAACTGGTGGAGAAATAAGCCAATTTACCTTATTCCTTCACACGAATTCGATTTTTCCCAACATGATAAATATGAAACTTGATACAAACAATATTTTAACCTCTTTAACATGATCATAACATATAAAATCCATACATCACATAATCCAAACCAAGATTTTATGATTTTTGAAGAAAACTACAATATTAAGCGTTCTTGACGAAAATTACTACTACGAATTCGTTTTTCAATCAACTCAAGTAATTTCAATTGTAATAACTTCTATTCTTAACATTCTAACATAATACATGATCAATTTCGACAATAACCCATAATCAAACATCAATTTGATAGTTTCAAAAGCTATTTTTCAGAAATTGATTTACAAAAAATCACTATGAACACAATCCTTCATGTTTATCAAAATTTCATGAATTGATTTGTTAAAACAACCATATAACTCATATATAGTCATGCTATATCACATATTATACATAACTTCATGATTTCATCAATTTCTTTGATAATTTAAGAACTATTTTCAACATAACTTCATAATAAAACACTATGAACATGATTTCTCCATGTTCATCATATCTTTGTGAAGTAAAACACTTAAACCACTATAAAAATCATATGTAAACATATATATATATATATATATATATATATAAATATATATGTACACATCCCATACATATATCAAAATCAAGAACTTTCACACAAAGATTTTTACAGAGAGGTCTAAAACCATGAAAACATAGAAGAACATAACTTTAAAAACTTGTTTTTGAGACAATTGAACACGAAACTCCTTTCATGGCATACAATTACATATGAATACAACATATACATATAAAATCCACGATTATACAATTTCCATGAAAACCTAATTTGACATATAATGAAAACATATGAATTGATTCTACAACTATAAGGGTTAAGATTATAACCTTACTAGTTTGGATTAAGAGAAGGGATGGAGATGATGATGATGATGAGTTCTAGAAATTCTTCTTCTTCTTTCTTTTTCTCTGTATTTCTTCTCTGCTCTTTCTCTATTTTCTTCTTAGCTTTTCTTTCTTTGTTTTGTTTTAACTGACGTACTTTTAACTTAACATATATTATACAATATACATATATAATATATATGTAACCTATAAGTAATAAATATAATACTTAACACCATATTAACTCTTACTAATAGCATATGTTACAAAATTTGAAATTTATCTTTTAAAAACAGATCATTAGCTAAAGTCTTGTTTGGGTAAAATCACTGAAAAAAATCATTTTCCATTCTTTTAATAAATCTTTAATTCATAGATTAAATACTACACTTGTTTAATTAAATTACAACATTCTAATTCAATTAAATAAAAACTAACATTCATTAATAAATAAAAACACATAATACCAAATTGTTACACAATTGTAATTCCTTTATTAAACATAATTCATGTAACAAATTATTATTAACACTTAGCACATAACATTAAATCTAATTGAATTATTCTCAACTAAATTAGAATTATGCTACAACATATCAATTTAATTAAATATTACTCTTAATTAAATCAATCCACACAATCACATAATTCATTTATTTAACTCAATAAATAAATCCCATATAATATTTATTCACTCAATAAATATTAAAATTTACTATATAAAATCTCAATCGTTACAACGTCGTTTTGGCTAAATAGTGTCTTTTCAAGTGGTTGTGTCCCTACTGATCAGTCACTAACCCCTCCTATAAATAGACTAGCAGGGCTGCCATTCAAATCATTCAATATCCAAACATAAAGCATTCTAGTCTTCATTTCATAAGCCAGTTAAAGTTATTTTAGAGATTTCAGAGCATTTTATTTTGGTTTGTTGTGTATTCTATTTGGATTGCTACTATAGCATACGATTGACATTGTATCCTGGAAGACAAGTTGTATCAACTCTAAACACCATAAGGAGGACATAATTATCTTAATAACATAGTACAGAGTACTAACCTTAACAAATTCGTTTATGCAGTTTCTACAATAAGTTAATATATATATATATATATATATATATATATATATATATATATATATATATATATATATATATATATATATATATATATACAGGGACGAAACCAAGAATTTTTTTTTTTTTTTTTGGGGGGGGGGGGGGGGGGGGGCCAAGAATTAATTTTTTTAACAACATAATATACATTAAGAAAAAGGATAATCGAAAAGAATGTATTGATATGGACCGTAATAGATGTAAGCTCATCGAATTTCATCACACCACGAAATTTTTAAATTTCGATACGTTTTTCAGGATCACGTTTCAAATAATTAATATCTCATTCTTTACATTTAATTCTTGGTGATTTTAGAGAACGTTGTTCTTGTTCAGAGGTAGTTATAGATGTTTGAACATTAGGCTCAGGGGTAAGCAGAGATGTGTTAACATGATTTGATTGCTTTCTCTTAAAAAATGAATCAATAGTATGTGATTTTCCCATAATTCTAAAATAAAAAATAAAAAATAAAAAATTTAATTAACTACACTACAAGAATGAGTTAATCAATATTATTGGACCATTTATTGAACTTTTTAATAATAAATTTTTTATAAATTTACAATCAAATAAGTAAGGTTTTAGTTGGTTACCGAAAAACAAATTGAATATACATTTGGAATTAATATATACAATATTATGATCACTCATTAAACTTTTAAAAATTAAAATATCAAGTTTAATAAAATAAACAAAGAATAAAAAAAAAAAAATAAGGGTTTAAGTTGGTTACATGTATATAAATGTATCATTCAATTAGAATAACACATACAATATTATGTTCAAATTATACAAACTTACAATTATAATAAAATTAATAATGATATATTTTCAAACTTTAGGGTGAATCTTGTAAATTTTTCAAACCTTGGGGGGAAGGGGGGCGTGGCCCCCTCCAGTCCTACATATATAGATAGTATCCATTCTGTTTTACTAACAAATGAAATAGTCAATAATTAGAATTATTGAAAGTATTAATTTTTTTTAATAATAATAAAGTTGAACTCTTGAACTCTTCCACCAATTTGAAGCAATTTTTGACTAATGTTGTCTTATATTGTCTTTTGCTGACATGATGCCTAATACTATACGAAGTCTTAACGGAAATACTTAATACTATTCGCGCATTATGTTTGAAATAATTTTTGACTTTCTGTGCATGACAAATTCTAACAGGAATTAAAATTATATTCATAAACTAGCTACTATATAAATGAGACTCCCCTGCCTTGGCTTCAATATCAAAACAACACAACACGTACAGTTATATTATCTTCTTCCTAGCAAATATAGAAATTAACATGAAGTCCCTAAGCACGAGCCGAACTGCATTCTCTCTCTCCTTGGTTTGCATTCTTTTTCTCTCTCCTGTTTTGGCATTGCACACTTGTGATTTTCCAGCTATCTTCACCTTTGGTGACGGGAATTCGGACACCGGTGGGTTTACTGCTGCCTTCACTGCAGGGACACCTCCATTTTATGGACAAACCTACTTTAAAAGGCCTGCAGGAAGAGCCTCTGATGGGCGTATCTTGATCGACTTTATAGGTTAATATTTTTGGATTCTAATTTTAGACAATTTGAAATGTGAAGTTTATTTATAGAAACGAGTTGCATTTATATAGCACATACTTGCATTATTTTTAGCCAACTTGCATTATAGATGACTTTTGTTATACAAATGTTATATATTTGCAACTCTCATCTGTATATATAAATGTCATTTGTTATTATAGAACTGTCCAAACAAAGTAACAAACTGTCCAATTTTAACAGTTTAATCCTACAAGTTCACCCGCTTTCTAGTTACTAAATTACTTACAAACCTAATGACTAATTTTAATGTTGCAGCTTCAAGTTTAGGTAAACCATTCCTCCACCCTTATCTTGATTCCTTGGGTGCCAACTTCTCTTGTGGTGTTAATTTTGCACAACTATTGGCTACAATCACACCACCCAAGTTAATTCTTCCGGTGGCCCAACAGCCGCGTGGATATAGTCCTTTTTTCCTTGACATTCAAATCGAACAATTCAGACAATCTATGAATAGACCACAGACGGTCAGAAAAAAGGTATATTTTTTTTAATGAAATGTGAATTAATTTGTATTATTCCTCATATAACTTTTTATCTTGTATTTTTATAAATGTAAAAATTTTTGGTTGTTATTTAACTTATTTTAGGAGGGGTGTTCAAGAATTTGCTGCCCAAGAAGGAATATTTTTCCAAAGCATTGCATACTATTGATATTGGCCAAAATGACCTCACCCAAGGATTAATTACTAACATGACATAGGACGAAATTAAAGCAATTATACCAGTTATTGTCAACAGCCTCGCACTGAATGTGAAGGTGTATAAGCCTTGTTCAATTTGTATATATTTTGGCGTAATATGTAATTAACTTATAAATTCACTTAACTAATACTAATTCCTTCTGCTGAATATTAATTCTTGAAGAAACTATACGATTTGGGAGCTAGATCATTTTGGATCCAAAACACTGGACCCTTTGGCCGTCTTCCTTATATGTTGACATTGGTACCAGTTTCAAATGACCAAAAAGATAGTGTCGGTTGCACAATACCTCACAATGATTTAGCTCAATATTTCAATTCAAAGTTGAAAGAGGTCGTTGATCAACTTCGAAAAGACCTTCCCCTGACTGCGTTCACATATGTAGATGTTTATACTCCAAAGTACGATCTCTACAAGGAGCCAAAAAAATATGGTATGTCATGCTTCATCTTACTCAAATCCAATTTGAGTAATTAATACCACAAAAATATCTATTAATCATATATATAAGAAATTCTCATATAGAATAATTTATTTCACTCAAACACATTCAAATAAAATAATAATGGTTATGCCTTAATATAATAATCATCAACATGTTAGAAAGTTGTAGAGCTTCATAATATCAATAATACTCAATCTATTCATTTGTATTGTATTATAATTTTTTTAATGAAATTTATACAATATGCAGGATTCAAGTTCCCTCTTCTAGCTTGTTGCGGTTTAGGAGGAAAATATAATTATGGAGAAACTGGGTTTTGTGGACAAACAACTACCATAAATGGAACCCAAATAGTTGTGGGTCCATGTGAAGAACCCTCTGAATGAATAAGTTGGGATGAAGTTGCTTTCTCAGAAGCAGCTGATCAAATCGTTTTCAAGAAAATAACTACAGGCGAATTTTCAGAACCACCTCGTGCCCTAAACATGGCATGCAAGAAAATATGATTTCCAGATGTTACTAGCAGATATTGCAGTCATGCATGATTTCCAGATGTTACTAGCAGTCATGCATGGATCCAGATGTTACCTTGTTGATAATTTCCTCATTCAGTTTATTACCAGTCTAATGAAAAGCTCATATTCATTTTTAAAATACTTTGTTTCGTGTATCCCCAAAATAAAGTGTAAAATTATTTTATGAAAAAATGAAATTAAAAAATTCTTGTTTCTTATATACGACAATTATATTTCTTTTAGATGTGTGATTTATGTACTCCTATCCAAATTGATGATATTAACTAGACTCTTTACTAAAGCTGGCACAATGTAGAAATTGTGAATTCGCTGCCATCTTACCACGAGCTTACTCCATCTTCATATTATACTAGTATCAAAAACTTTTGATGTAGAGATATCAACTAACTTAGGTACTATGCAAAATTGCTCCTGATATCTTCTTTGACAAATCTGCCTCATTGATAATACTCTGTTCCATAATTTTGGAGACTAACATTTTCTAAATTTAAAAGTCTGCTATCCAATACAAGGATGAAAAAGCAACTCAATCCCTCCATATGCATTCCATTCTAGCCAAATCATGATACCATCTTTACACTACCATTTGGATATCAGATTGCAGAAAACACAAACCTGGGTAGTATCATGACCATTCTGGTTTAGATGAGATACAGTTTGTTCCTTCTACTACCCAAGTAGTTGATATCTTGACTAAAGCCTTGTCTACTTAATTTTGTTCATTCCGATCCAAGCTTGGTGTGTTGCCTTTTTTTAGCAAACTAAATTAAATTTATAAATATCTTCTAGATTGTTCATGAATTATCTTAATTAGTATTAGTACATGAATGGGCAATGTCTAAGTACATGATACATGTATGTACATAAATGTATTTAGAAGTGTCTTGGAACATGTATGATTAGATTCATGTACATGTATTTGGTAATGTAGTAATTATTAAGTGGTTCTAGAAGTGTCCTAGAAACCCTATAAATAGTCTTGTATGTTGGTTATTTTAAGTAAGTGAGTTGCATCAAATATATTTTGAGGTTTAAACATTGTTCATCACTTCTCTATTTTTTATCCTCCATTGAAAACAAAGTGGTATTAGAGCCAAGGTAACTTCAAAGTTTAGAGAAGGTTAAGCCAATGTGAAGTAAAGGTAGACGACCCAAGAGAGGTGACTTGGTGCTATCAAAGTGTTCTGTTGGGCGAGTGCAAAGTGTGCAGCTCCGGAATGCAATCTAGCGAATGTGTTTGTTGAATTTTTTTTTGAAGAAGTTTGTGAGTTGAAGCACGTCATAAAGGTTTCATATTAATAGCGTTTTGGAGAGGTAAATTGTGAGCCCCCAAATCCGGGTTACCTTTACCTCGGGTTTGGTGCTCACGATACTAACATATCTATTCATCTTAACATATTACTAACTTAAACCTGTCTTAGATTAAATATAATTAATCTTAACTTAAATCCCAAATTCTATAGACCTTTACATATTACAATACCAAATAATAATACCAACCAATACTAATAAAGTAATTATTACAATAACTCCTTCATATAAGTACATGCGCTTAATAATAAATTATTCCATCACTTTACATTTTCCCTTATTTTTCTCGGACATACTAACATTCTCAGTTTTAACTGAAAACATTATATTCAACGCAAGGGTGAGCAAAATCTTGCTCAGCAAGGAGATAAACAGTTGAATATAATAGAACATAAATATTTATAATAAAGGGAATATAAATCATGAGATACTGAGCAAAATAGTTCTTTAAAAGTTTTGAGTTTGAAAATCAGGCTTTAGCATGCTGTAAGGTTAAATGACCAGTGAACTCTGTACTAGAATTATCAGTACTAAAACTGCAATCCATGGATACAAACAATTATGAAAACTGAACTATATTATATACTTGTACTTTATGGGATTAGCCTAAGTACCCTATATTGTGCACAACATAACAGTCTAATGACACATTACATGTCCTTCGAAATCATATGTCCGGAATCATATACCCCTATAAAAGGGTTGTTCGTTCACAACATTATATAAGAGTCTGAACCACAACAAAATGGTTTGGAGAACATTAAATGAAATTTTCATGAATGAATAATATCAATATATCTCAACATTTGTCTAGCCGAAATAATGACATTAACCTACTTTCAATATGATAAGAAAAACTGAATCTGAAGTATTGCAGTTCAATAATTTCAATAACTTGAAAAGAAAAGCTTTCGAACTAAATACTTGTAATATAAACTTATTTGAGTAAGAAAGGTTGATGTACTTGCCTTTCGCGTTGATTAAACCTCTTTAATAAAGTTTCTTGTCATTGAGTAGCCTACATATATATACAAAATCGGCTTACTTAGTGATCTTATAGCACAAAGTCTATATTTATTGATACACATATAGCTCCACTATGGTTATTGAAGCTATATCTAATAACTAACATGTATGTTACTTACTAACGTCAACCAATTCTATAGATAGCTTTTATTTGCAAATATAGTTAAGCACACATAGCCACTTAGCTTACACCATTCATTTTCACAGTTTAGTACATACATATATAGCACTTTCTTATAAATAGTTCATATAGGCACACAACCCATTTATAGCTTAGATATATTCTAAAACATACTTGATTCCCCCTAAACATGTTATGATATAGATCTTAGATCATAAAACACTTTTATTATCTTATTTAGTTATGCTAAGACAATTACAAGCCTTAAACTTTAGTTTTAAAATATAACTCAAAAACACAAAATTGTGATTTTTGAGGTACTTTTGAGAATTTTTAATAATTTCTATAGTACCTTTTGAACCTCCCATTTGGGCAATATTATAGATCTCATACCAAAGTATTTTATTATTGGTTTAGGTCTTTAAAACTATAAAGTTAAGCAATTCAAAAATAGGCCCCAAATGGGCAGTTTTACACATCTTCTTAGCAAAATCTGCAGTTTTTAAATTTTCTAGGCTACTTTGATGATTTTTGCAAGTTTTTGTATTAAGCTTTTAGATCAAAACTTTGTACATACCTATAGACCTTACTTTGTAGTATTTTATTCCATCATTGGACCATTGAAAAAACTAAACAAAGCCTCTTAAAACAGCAAACCAAAATTGGTGTTTTCACACTTTTAACTCTACTTCTACAACAGAGGTGTACTTTCATATCTAGTTTGGTGATTTTTATAACTTTTTATGTTAACCTTTTGGATTCCAAATTTGGGCAAGTATCTAGAACTTACATCATATTATTTTTTTCCATATGTTTGGTTTCTTGAACTCAGCCCTACAAGTTGACCAAAACTGGGCCCAAACTAGGGTTTTTACCCACTTTCACTCTATTATCATTACTCTACTATTTTCACTCTACTATCTTCACTCTACTATCTCCATTCTTCGATTTTTACTCTAAAATTTTCACTCTACTATCTTCACTCTACTACTCAACTATAGCAAAATTTAATTTACTGCCTACTTTGATGATTTTGTAGACACTCAAAATTTTGTTTTCCTGTTACTAACACTTTAGGAGGGCAACACCGTCTTTTTAACTCAACCCCGGTTCTGATACCGGGCCTCCAATCCAAACTCGGCCACCAATGCTGGTCCTTCAGCCTAAATTCGATCCCTAATGTCGGCAAACCTAAATTCGATCCCCAATGTCGGTCAACTCCAGTCAAATCCGATCACCAATATCGGTACTCCAGCCAACTCCGATCTTGAATTGGACCGTAAATCCAAATCCGATCGTCAATCGAACAGTCAATCTAACTCCGATCATCAATCGGACCGTCTATCCAGCTCCGATCGTCAATCGGACCGTTCATCCAACTCCGATCGTTAATCGGACTGTCAGATCATCCCCGATCTCAATATCGGGACATCAGCTCAAACCCAATCACCAATATCAGGACAACAACATCACTAATCAACCATATCGGGATGTCAACTCAGCCCTGACAGCAACCCGGGAGGTACAAATCAGCCCCGACAGCAACCCGGGAGGTACAGGTCAGCCCCGACATCAGTCGGGAAGTCAGGTCGACTTCAACCATAAATCAGAAGCATCACAACAACTCCAAAAGAAAACCTGGAATGACCACGTCAGCCACAGAGGCAACACTGGGGACAAATAGACTCGAATGGGATCCAAGTCTTGAAAACAGCTCCCGGAAGTCAACCAGAGGCCATGCTGACACAAAAGGACCACCCCGAGAGGGGCAAAATGGTCATTTTAGCAACTCTCAGCCGATTCGGTCAAAATCAAGATGAATTGATGTCACCAAGGTCAGAAAGAACCACAACGGTGATCTCGGGAGGAAACAGCACCAGACGGCTCGACGGACAAACTGCGGGAAAACGAAGACCCGGTCATGAACCCACCTTTTGGTACTTAAAAAGGGTTAAATCCTATGACATTGTGACACTCTCAGTGAGTGCTTTTCGGAAAGCTATAACACGCCTCAAACGGACGCTCCGATCAAAAGTTATGAAGATGCGAACCTGACATCGCATTGCCCGGCGTGCACGTACTTTGAGACGACAAAGCCGGGCATGTGAGCCCCACCTTGGGGAGCCGCACCTCTACCTGCGGCAGTAGCAGGTAGAGTGGAGGCTCCCTGGCCTATAAATAAACGTGCACCCCCCTCATATTTTATAATTCCGAAACGCAGCGAAGCTCTGCCCGTCTGATTTTTCGACTTTTACACCTCTTCCAAACTCAAATACTTTTACACCAACACATAGACAAACCCATATACTACCACATATCAAAAAATCATCGGTAGATTTGGACGTTTAACGTCCACTAAGTGGAAAAAAGCCCGTATTGCAGTCCATTGTAAGTATTTTTATGATCAGCAAGTCAATACTACTACTTTGCACTGTTTTACACTTGCTCACAAAGTTTCATCTTCTAAATATGCCCGGAACTTAGTTTCGTGGCCGTTTTTGTCAAAATTTGGTACATTTCTGTACATAACTCAAATTTTTGCATTTCTACAACTCGGATTGACGATCCGTTAGCTCCAGTAGCTTCAATGCACTAGCACACACGTTCTGGCAACTTGGCCGGGCTGGGTTATTTTCCCGGTCCGGTTTGGCCCTTTTTGTATATATTTAACTGTATATATACTAACATTTCAATTTTGTTAAGCCCGGATGGCAAATTCGAGGTAGTTTACCGCTTTTACATATATTTACGCATATATAAGCTATTTTCACCATCACTGGTTATCATATCAGTCCTGGTTGACTATATTTCTGTAGATATATATATATATATATATATATATATATTTATATATTTTCAGTCCGACCTGGATTACTTCGTAGCTATTTTACTACTTTTGCACACTTCGCCATACTAGGTGCTATCAACAGTCATTAGTTGACTACTTTTATGTCAATTTCAATTTCAGTACGGGCACCGGTGTGAAAACCCATTGCCCTTTTTACTGCTTATATATATATATATATTTCATTTTTGTCAAGCCTGGATTATTTAATGGCTATTTACAGTTTTTATAAATATATATATATATATATATATATTTCCATTTCAGTCCGGGCTTGCGAGTGGAAACCCATCGCCCTTTTACAGCTTTTGTATATATAATTATATATATTGCTTTACTCAATTTATTCAACTGCTGCATTTAATATTCATTTTATGTGAATTGGTACTGACATATCTGTGGGCAGACTAGATTTATCCAAATCTCGCCCATTCTGGCTTTCAATGGTTCGAACAGGTCCCGACAGAACCTGGAAGCTATAATGGCTGAGATTTCTTTAAATCTAGTTATTTTTATAGTTTCAGCTTTGAAAGCAAACTTGCGGCCCTTAGATCGCTATCTAGTGGGAAAGAGACGCTTTGGCCACACGCAGCCAGGATTTACTGATGAATCCTTGGTTCCATTGCGACGTGATGATGCATATATCCCTTTTTGTACAAATTTGAACTGTGCAGGTTTATTGGCTATTTCTATGTGAGCTTAGGAATCGTGGGATTCACGATCAAAACGATCAGAATCTGATTCCCACGATGAACAAACTCCAGTTTACAGATGTACCCTGCCAGTTTTTCTGCAAAATGTACATACACAGACCTTAAAATGGCTATCCGGATTTAAGGTCTCAATATAATGAAATATGGTTGGTCGTGTCAGCGTCCCTCCGATGACTTTCATGCCCATGAGGAGATCGACACGTGTATTCATTTTTATAGTTAATCATGCTTCACATCACCATTCACATGCAGCCTTAAGGCTATAAATATAAATTTGGAAGTATCAAAAAGCTTTAATTTCTATGTTAGCGTAGGGGTTTGATAAACAGCTTTCAAAACATCACTTTCAATTCAATCAAAATAAAAGCTTTTGCAAATCTAATCAAAACACTTTTGCAAATCTAATCAAAGACTTTTTGCAAATCAAATCAAATCCTTCGTATATAAGTTCAATGAAGCAAAGCACTATTTGCAATCAATCAAATCAAAAGGCCCAATTTTAAAACAACATTCACTCACGCATTCCAGTTTTAAAGGGAAATATTGAAAAGATGCGGTACCGTGTTTACACGGAAGTCGTGGGGTGCCTAACACCTTCCCCACACTTAACCAAGTCCCCGAGCTCAAAACTTTGTTTTCAAAGATCAAGTTTCGACAATATCCAGCAATTGGGCCTCTTTCAAACAAACTCGGTTGAGTTGGTACAACCATTTTCAAATCTACCAACTGGCGACTTTGTAAAACGTTCAAATCGTCGACATAATACATGTTGGCCTTTTTCCTAAAAAACCCTTCAAAACCTTTTTTCTGAATAAAAAGAATAAGGGTAGAGATAACTTAGGAAAAGCGATTTAAGAAAACCCAGGTTGCGACCCGACCCGCGGGATTTTTAAAACCAACGTCGACAGGTGGCGACTCTGCTGGGGACAGTAGAGGGCTTAGGCCGCTTTCAAATCTTTTCAAATATTTCCCTTTCAAAATTATTGAATGCGTGAAAATTCTGCGTCTCCACATTCAATGAATCTGTGAATGCTGCGTCTTTATATTGAATGAATGCATGAATGCTACGTCTTTTACATTGAATGAATGTGAATGAATGTTTACCTGCTTTCCAAACAAAGCATCATATGCATAACGGCGAGGCACGATGTATGTGAATGTATGTTGTGTGTCCCTCTCACAAGGAGGAAAACCCGATCGGTGATAAGTAATGTCTCTGGGGGCCACTAAGTCTCTGGGGCTCATGAAAATGCACCACTCAGATTCGCTCCAGTTGAACGATCGGATTAATTTCCCTTCTAGTAGATTGCGATGATCTGGGAGCCTTCATGTCAAAACAACAGCAGCGAGAGTAAACCTAGGATAGGTCAGCCTCTGATCAACCAAATCCGAAGGGAAGCTTCTTCATGCCTTCCTATTTCAATTCCACGTCAAGTCTCCAATTACTGAGGAGCACAATGTAAATATCAATAATGAAAGATTTACTTTCCATGTCAAAATACCATGTCATCCTGTCATCAAAACAACTAACCTCGGTTTTGCAGGATAAGATCTAAAAAACACATCATGCATCCTATTCCTACCTACATTAGGAAATTGACACGCCTACGTTTTGTTGTAGGTAAAAAAGTGGTCTCACTACTAGATCATAATCTGAAAAAGCACAAAGCCTATCCACCGACATGGCTGAAAGTAGTCAATGCGAGTCGGGTTTCGTATCTCAAAAAGAATTTGAGGGACTTAAGAATCAAATAGCAGAGTTGGCTATCCTTCTAAGAGAACAAAGTAAAAGCACTCATGGCCAGACAACAAAGTCCTCCTCACAGGGTGGTAATCAAAGTACTGACGAAAAGAGGGAAATGCAGATCCCTGAACCCCGATCTAGTCAAAGAACCAACAAAACCCCTGAAATCACAAATCTCAGAGAAGATCGGGAAACTGGCAAAATCCGAAGGAAAGTCCAACAAATGGAAGAAACCATCCGAACAATCAAAGGGACTGGAAACCTTGGAAATGTCACCTATTCAGATCTCTGCATATTCCTAGGGGCTAGATATCCTGATAAATTCCAAGTCCCAGAGTTTGAAAAGTACAATGGGGTAGGCGCTCCCTATACGCACTTGAAAGTATACATTGGCGAGCTAGGGTCTTATGTTGAAGATGAAAACCTCAAAATGCAGCTTTTCCAAAAGAGCCTCACTAGAGAGGCTAGGACATGGTATGCCCAACTTGATAATGCAAAAATCCACAGTTGGGAAGAGCTATCTCATGCCTTCCTAACTCAATACAGCTTCCAGTCTTAGATGGTTCCGGATCGGTATCAAGTGTCCAAAATCAAAAAGCAGAGTACCGAGTCTTTCTGTGAGTATGCCCAAAGATGGAGATGTCTGGCAGCATAAGTCAGCCCGCTTATGACTAAAGCTGAAATGGTGATGACTTTTATAGACATCCAAGAGGCACCTTACTATGAGAGGATCCTTGCCGGAATAGGAAAGCCATTCTCAGAGATGATCAAACATGGCGAAATGACAGAGATGGGCCTGAAAGCAGGCAAGATCAAAGATCTCACAGCCTTGAAAGTAGTCGTCGATCATATACAGTCTGGCAACTATACGAGTGATCCCATAAGGGTACCCAAGGAAGGTGATAAAGATGTATCCCTCATTGAACATGGGCAATCTAAGAGACCCAGCCATAGTCCCCCCATTTGGAAGAGGGAAGGCAATCTGCTGTCACAACAAAATGCATTCAACAATTACCAGGAGAGAGAGAAAATTGAAACAACGAAAAATCGGGTGTTCACTCCACTTGGCGATTCTCTTGAAAACATGTTGGCGATGTTAATAGATCACAAGAAAATTACCGAACTGGCTCCACCTCTGGATCCAAAAAGCAAAAGATACAATCCGAGTCAGAGATGTGCTTACCATTCAGGATCTCCAGGACACGATACACAAGATTGTTGGTCATTGAAGCATAACATCCAAAACCTGATCGAAAATAGCGATATTATGGTCCACCAACCTGACCATCCCAATGACAACCCCAACCTCTGATGCAGCATGATACGGAGGGAGTAAACATGATCGGGTCAGGAAGTAATGAAATGCATCCAAATCGTACATACATACGAAGGATGGAGGAATACCCCCAAAGGAACAGATTAAATGTCCTCAAGTTGGAAAATATAGAGAAGGGTATGGCAATAATGCAAAAATTGGATACGATCCAACATCAAGTAACTCTGCTGGCTAATCTGGTAGTGCGCCAACATCAGGATATGAGGCAGGTTTTCGCTCAACTATCAGAAAGCTAAGAGAAAGAGAAGGTTTTTCAGAATGTAAGCCTATCTCCCTCCAGGATCAGCCAGCTAAATGAAGAAGATCAAAGCATGCTGAGTAGACGAGAAAGGTGGAATGACAAAACTACCTGAAAATCTTAAAGAAGGAGAAATAGTCCAGAGGAATGCGAATTCCCAAAGAGGACATATCAAGCGACATTCCAAACAAGGGCAAACCCTTGAAATCCTACGGCACCGAGAGTCGGGGAGAGTAGGCAAAGAAGGGTATTCACACCTTTGGGAGACTCGTTAGAAAAATGTATTAGCACTGTCGATTGCGCAGAAAAAGATCACTGAGCTCGCTCCAGCTATGGATCCCAAAGGAAGGCAATATGATCTCAACAAGAGGTGTGCTTACCATTCTAATTCACCTAGACATACAACTGAGGAATGCTGGTCTATAAAGCACAAAATCCAGGACCTCATTGAAAATGGAGAACTACAGATAGAAACCCCTATGACCAGAAAAGGAGAAATAAAAATAAAGGGCTCAAGATGTCCACTCAAAACGTGCAGTTCAAAGGAGGTGACGGTTGTAAGCACCAATCCTGGCAGAACACAAGGTGGACCAATCCTAATACTGGGAGTGACCGAGGAGACAAAAGAATCTCCCAATGAAGTTCATCCACCATTGTCAAATATCTTATTTCCCAAAGCCAACAACTACATTCCTGACCTTATCCTCTTAGAGGACGAGGAGGAGATAATGATCCTTCCCCGTATGGAAAAAGCCCAAAAGGAAAGTTCCTTGCGAGAAATACAGCAACAGTTTGAGAGTGATTTCATAGTCAAATTCTCTCAATCCCATGAGAAAGGTGAAGGAGCAGATAAAGGGAAATGTGGTGAAATTGTCAAGGAAGCCAACCCATAGAGGAACATAGAGTTCATACCTTTCTGTGACGAGTCTAGTTTGAGCCTCCTTAAGGGATATGCTGATTCAGTAGGCGATCAAGTTATGACCAGGATTGAAGATATTCAGAGCCAAGAGGCAACCTCTATCACAAGCCTCGAAGGCAACATAACCACGAACGACTGGACTATCAAGCCTCAGCTAGCCAGGAGGACGTAGATGCATAGGAAAGTTGTGAGTTCCAGAGGATGTTGGGACGTTATCTTTTCCTTAGCACTATGCCCTTTATTTTCCATGCATACAAAATCAAAGAAAAAAAAATCAAAAAATCAAAAAAATTAAAAAATTAAAAAGGAAAAAAAAATCAAAAATTGAGCCTTTTAAGCCAAAAACGTGAACTACGAAAGACCTGATCTCCCTCAACCCGGAGTACGTAGGCAACGATCTTGGTGCGGTCAAACCAAACAAAAAATTCAAAAACCCTTGAATCCCAATATAAAAATTCAAAAACCTATCAAACCAAACTCAAACCCCAAAAGAGACACTTCTCCAGCCTCTCACATAAAAACAGGAACTACGAACGACCTGATCTCCCTCAACCCTGAAGTACGTAGGCAACCATTCTTGGTGCGGTCTGACCTTCAGAAAAAACAAAAAAAAAAAACCAGTCCCAAGACACCGAAACCCTATAAAATTCAAAATCTATCAAGTCTCCCTGGTCAACATGCCCTACTGAGGAAACTTAAAGTTATTCTATGAACCCATGGACAAGCGGGCCAGCAATGCCATCATAGCATCTCTCTCAGACGATGGTGGAGTAGCTGCAAGAGCAATCCCCTCAGCCTCTATACGGCTCAAAACATCCACGGCCATCTGCATCGTAGTACTGCGGTCATCAACATATGCACTTATCTCGGTGACCAAACCATGGGTGTAAGATCAAAGAGCAGTACTATCGGCAATGTGGAAATCACGGGAAGCTATAGCCTCATCCCTCTCTTCAAAGAGCTGACACCCTCAATCTGAAACCTTCATCAAATCAGAAGAAAGATCATCAAAGCCAATTGCTCCTACAAATCAGAAACCATGACTGGGGCATCCAAGCATTAAAGCCAAAATCCACTACCTGTTTACTATGGGGGTCATGCGATTAAAGACTTTTGTGATCTCGGCATCTTATCAGCCCACAGGTCAAACATACCATAAAGCAATCACCCAAGATGACAAGCAAGACTAGGGCAAGTTCAGAATCAACGACAACCTAATGTGGGGACACTCACAATAAGACTGGGGCAATTCCAAAAATTGCAACAACTCAAAACTGGGGCATTTGTCAATCATCCAATGAAAATGCACCAGTCGGCACCATCAGCATGGTCCATCATCATCCAAGATTCCATCATTAGCGATCCGGTATGACCAATCGATCTTTGCCAATCATAAATTTTCTTAGAATACTACGATCCACTGATAAGGTACGACTCTTTCATTTCTTTATATGCTTTTAATTTCCAGTTACATGCATTGTCAATGGTTGAGATGTTAAGTATAGATAAATCTTACATTAGAATCTTAGAAAAAGAAAAAAAGATTTTTGCTTAACTTGTTATGAATTGGATTAATTCCGATAAGCGTCTGTGGAGTGAGAATCATAGGAACGATTAGAGGATTAAAACTATTCAACCTTTTAATTAGGCATGGCATCCTAGTTCAAAGCACTTTTAGAGCAAACTTGACCTGACTCATAGTTGTGGGGTATGAAACTATGACGACAAGGATGACAATTAGTAGCCAGCCTAATGTCTCGAATCGTGATCTGGGTTACTCGAGTTATTAAGCCTGAGAGGTGTCTTTACACCCGGTGCCCTAAAACCATCTGGTTTGGGAGCCACCGGCCCAATGCTCGTTACAAGGGTAACTCAATGCCTAAGAAAACGAGCATTATAAGAAGTCAAAACCTGAGCAGATCCAAAGCGTGGCCTAGGTTACCCGAGTAATTAAGCCCGAGGGGTGTCTCTATACTTGGTGCCCTAAAGTCGTCTGGTTTGGGAGTCACCGGCCCAACACTCGCTACGTGGGTGACTTAGAGCCTAAGAAAATGAATCTTGCACAAGATCTGGCAAAGATCAAAAAGAATAGACCGCCTGACTTGTCTCGAATTATGGCCATTGTTACTTGAGCTAATAAACTCGAAGGGGTGTTTTAACACCTAGTGCCCTAAAATCGTCTGGTTTACGAGTCATTGGTCCAAAACTCAATAAATGGGTAACCCTAAATAGTCTAAGAAAATGAGATATAGTTAAGCGAGGAAAGAAAAATTTTGCAAGATAAAAATGAGGTCATCTAGAAGTCATAGAAGAGAAACCCCTGCTAAGGGTTGCTGATAAGTAGTTTTTATAACCACTTATTCAGATATTATCTAACTGGTTTTATTGCTTAAACTCAAGTATCTTTGTGTTTTTCATATATTTTTGCTTTGTTTTGTAGTTTTCTTGTTTTGGAACTCTCTTGGTGCATATGTGGCAAAAACGACTGAAAAAAATGCTAAAAGGGATGATGGCATGATAATGGAGGAGTCAAACAGCTTGATGGGAATGTGATAATGCAAAGAAGCTCAAAGGAGGCAAGAAGGCAAAAGGTGCAAGAGAAAGAAGCAGAAAAATGTAGCAGAAACCAAAGCACCAGCATATATCACAGACCCACGCGGCCGCGCTGGGATAACAAAGCACAGCCGCGCGCCCGCGCCAATTAGCCGAGCGGAGAACAAATTCTGAGGATCCGCGCGGCCAGGCCTGAACCAAGGCCAAAGCCTGCGCGGCCGCGCCAGCTCGAATTTTGACCAGACTTTGACTTTTGCTTAGGCTGAATGGGAGTTGGCTTGGGAGGCATATATTAGGGCTTGTATGCCCATTTATCAGGATACAATATACTCCCCTCTTGGGAGTTTAGCTTAGCCCTAGTTCTTCCCTTCTCCTCTCTTTATTTCATTGTCTAGATTAGGTTAGGAGTAGATTAATTCTAGTTTTAATTAGTTAGTTTCTAGAGTTTAGTTAGACTGGAAGATTGAAGCATTTGGATAGCATCAAAGATCCAAGCTTGGAGAAAGAACTCAGATTTGCATTCTCTATCTATATATTCTCCTTTTATCTTTTTATATTCGGATGATGTTTATTCAATTTGTGAAAGATATATTTGAGTCATTTATGACTTAAACTTTATTTTGAGGTTTCAATGGAACCTAATGAGTAGTTTATATTGATATTCTTTAATGTTAGTCTTATTGATTGTTATGTGATTGTCTATCACGATTCGTGCTTTCATTGCTTAATTGATTAGCTACCAATTATTGTGATAACCCATATGGACTTGAAAGATGAAATATGGGTTTAGATCTAATCGTAGTAGCGGGTGATTGTATGTTCTACATGGCATTGGGATGTATGATTTGTGCTTAGGATAGACATATACCGAAGTCAATTGAGAACTTGGACTTAAACCCTATTTATTTGTAAATCACATTGACATATAGGGGTTTAGATAATGTGGGTGTTCATGTGCGTTCTATCATCTATGGATTGTATGCGATATGGATTAGGTGCATTGAAAGATGGCCTTATCTCACTTTCGTGTTCTCGGCTAACAAACTTTGATTATTAAATTGACTTAACTGGAAGTATGTTAACTTAGATGAATCATTAGGGGAAGTTGAGATCTCATGTCTTCATTATCTGATTTTACTCTAGGTTTAATTAGTTTAAGTTTATTTACTTGTCTAGTTTTAATTTAAAACTCTTTATCGCTCGTTTAGATAAGACTGAAATGATTACGGGCTAGTGGTTTGGTGACTTTTAGCAGTTAATTCTCCGTGAGAACGATATCTGTACTTACTCTTTATTACTTGTTGACCGCGTATACTTGAGCGTATTTGTCATACCTAATCGGGGACAACAAGTTTTTGGCGCCGTCGCCGGGGAATTAATTTGTTAACTATTTGCCAACAATAGTTTCAATCAAATTAATCTTAATTTAATTTTTTTTTTTTTTAATTCTCTTCATATATTCTCCTTTCAGGTACAATGGATTTCAGTGCTTATCCATGGTTTACACGAGGAATGATCAACCAAGGGAAATAAGGAATGATGGCCTTGACCCAATTGCTATATTATCAGCACAGCTAGAGGTTCTCTTAAGGAAGTTGGACACTGTTACAGCTCAAAAGAGTCGACAGACGGCAGTTCCTTATGACTATTGTGTGCTGGAAACTATATGAGCCATCAGGACCCCATCAGTTTTGAACAAGAGCAGTATGGGGGTGATTACTTCAACCACGAGTATTCCAATTATCACCAAGATTTGGAGTATCACCCAAACTCTTCAGCGAGCTATTATCAAGACCAATACTGCAAGCAAAGTCCAGCATATGCACCAGAATTCACATTCCAGACTCCAACTCATAAGCCTCATTACATTGAGGGTGACATAGAAAAGGCAAGCTTGGAGGAAGAATGTGGCATAACATCAGTGAAGGAGACCTTGATTGAGCAAGCAAAGTCAATTGAGAACCTTTAGAAGTGGATGGATAAAATTAGCATGACTGTCATGAAAGGGGAATTGATTGAGCAAGGGATTAAGACTCAGAATCATCAGAATCAATTAGCTCAAATATTGGAAGCCTTGAGCAATGGTCCTCAGACAAATTGGTGTTATGACATGGATGCTGACAATGATGGAGAGCCCAAAGTGCACATGCAACTGGACAAACTAAAAGAAAGGAATATCGAGGAGACATTTGGGGATGTGAAAAATGAATGTGAGCCAACCGTGACAACACCCCAAGTGCCTTCTCCGCCTAAGTTGGAAAAGCCAGTGAAGTTTGCACACCCGTGTCCCCTTGGAAGTCACATCACAGATATGGATCTTGATGATATGAGAGAGTCCACATTCTTGAAACCATAGTGGTCCGAAGAAGAGAGAATTGAAGAAGAGCCCGTTGTGTTGTTTGTGCATCCATGCCCAATAACTTTACAAACACAACAGAAGAAGTGCCTAGCTTTTCGAACTTCAAAATGGGGAATTCATATACACATCATATACTAGGCAACTCAAATCCGAAGCCTCTCATGATGGGGAACCTCCAAACTAACACGATAATTCTAATGGATGGAGGGTTTCTCAAATATCGTCTGGGAATCGGATAGCGGTGGCAAGACAAAGTCCAGCTAACGGACTATAAACCGAGCGCTCGATGGGAGGCACCCCATCAAATCTCTCTCTCTCTTTCTCTCCCTCCTTGTTTAATTCTACTTACTTATCTCCATTTCCTCCCCCTTGTTTAGTTCTATGCATTTTGATTTAGTTATAAATTTTTGAATACTCTTGGATGTAGGAGATCATTGCCTACATTTTTGGACTTAGGCATTGATGCGTATATTTTTGGGACTATAAAGTATTGAACATATTTTTGATGCACTTGCATGTTGCATATACGCACATATAGGAATTTTTAGGATTTCACATACATATATCCACCTGTGTTTAATTCTCCTAGTTGTAAATAGTTAATATTAAGTTTTGGTGGTTTAGAGGGCTTAATAAATGTTGCGTGCCTTTTACAGGTTAAATCTGCTTGGACTGAAGCAAAAGTCAAAAGGCCCATCCTCAATGCATGTCAAAAGTTGCATATAAGAAATTTAGGAAAGGGCGCGATTGCGCCTGAAAAAGCATATGTTGGTGTGCGGCCTCGCGTCATGCAGTGTATCTCAGACTTAAGGCAAAATTCAGCAAGAACTGAGCACCACATCATTTCATGTAGCAGACGAGGCTGACTAGGGGAGTTCCCTTTTTACCTTTTACCTTCAATGAGGACATTGCAGTTTTTAAGTTTGGGGGTATTAGGTTTATTTTGCATGTAATGTAGTTTATATCATATTGCATATTGTGTTTAGATCATATAGTGCATGTAGGTCGTGTTTTGTTAAAATTTGTCAAAATTTTTTGTTTTTGTTTTAATCAATTATGTTAGGACATATTGCATGAATCCAGTTTCAGTTGGTTTGTTATTTATTTGGCCTATGAGGAAACCAAAATTACTTGATTGATTGAACCGATTTGAGACTTAAGCTTGCTTATAATGTCATATATGTAAATCCTTATCTGTCAAATACTGTGTAACCGGTTAGCACTCTAGAGTAACCATCATGATATGCTTAGTTTAAATTTTCAAATACTTGTCTTCTGGTGGAAAATCTATGTTTTAATGAAAGAGTTTCAGTTCTCATATGATAATAACTAGAATGTAAAAAGCTTAAGTTTGGGAGAAACAGGAGGTAAGCTTGCCAAAAAAAAGAAAAGAAAAAGCAAAGAAAAATAATAATTGATTGTGAATAAACACTTCGGCTACGTCGAATCCTGTGGCCTTTAATATTCGAGCAAGTAAGCCCTAGGGGTGTCTCTACACCCAGCGCCCTAAGGCCTTTTGGTCTGAGAGTCGTTGGTCGAAAGCTCGCTACACGGGTATCACTGAAAAGCCTAAGAGGACTAGGCATTGCACAGTCAAATGTGTGCACGGGAAAGAGCAAAAACGCCTTTGTGAGTAAATAAAAAGCATAATAAACCCCCTGTCGACTCTTAGCTTAAGTAATGCATGGTCTTAGTTAGAACTTATCTGATTTACTACTTTTCATAAGTTGAAACTTATTTTTCTCCTTAGAAGCATAGTATGTGATATATTTGTTCAGAAGCATGTTTAATGGTTGCTAGGCACACACTACATCAGTGCTGATAGGTTTAGATTTGTAAGAATATGCCTTATGGTCTTGTCTTGAGTAGCTTTCTGTTTGATTATTTTGTGATTTTTCTGAGGCATTGCTTATGAATTTCAAGACTGACTGAGGCTTGAATTCGCATTCATGAATATGATAGATTGCATTCATTTTCGTTTTTGCATTGCATCTTTTGTTTGGTTTTGTTTTGGTCACTTGAGGGCAAGCAACGTTTAAGTTTGGGAGTATTTGATAAGTGGTTCTTATGACCACTTATTCAGATATTATCTAACTTGTTTAATTCTTTAACTCAAGTATCTTTGTGCTTTTCATATATTTTTGCTTTATTTTGCAGTTTTCTTGTTTTGGAACTCTCTTGGTGCATATGTGGCTAAAACGACTTAAAGAATGCTAAAAAGGATGATGGCATGATAATGGAAAGAAATCAAGTAGCTTGATGGGAATGTGATGATGCAAAGAAGCTCAAAGGAGGCAAGAAGGCAATAGGTGCAGGAGAAAGAAGCAGAAAAATGGAGCAGAAACCAAAGCACCAGCAGATATCATAGACCCGCGCGGCCGCGCGGGGATAAAAAAGCACAGTCGCGCGCCACCGCCAATTAGAAGAGCGGAGAACAAATTCTGAGGATCCGCGCGACCGCGCCTGAATCAAGGCCAAAGCCCGCGCGGCGCCAACTCAAATTTTGACCAGACTTTGACTTTTTCTTAGGCTGAACGAGAGTTGGCTTGGGTGGCATATATTAGAGCTTGTATGCCCATTTATCAGGAAACAATATACTCCTCTTTTGGGAGTTTAGCTTAGCCCTAGTTCTTCCCTTCTCCTTTCTTTATTTCCTTGTCTAGATTAGGTTAGGAGTAGATTAATTCTAGTTTTAATTAGTTAGTTTCTAGAGTTTAATTAGACTTGAAGATTGAAGCATTTGGATAGCATCAAAGATCCAAGCTTGGAGAAAGAACTCAGATTTGCATTTTCTATCTATATATTCTCCTTTTATCTTTTTATATTATGATGATGTTTATTCAATTTGTGAATGATATATTTAAGTCAATTATGACTTAAACTATATTTTGAGGTTTCAATGGAACCTAATGAGTAGTTTATATTGATATTCTTCAATGTTGGTCTTATTGATTATTATGTGATTGTCTATCACGATTCGTGCTTTCATTGCTTAATTGATTAGCTACCAATTACTGTGATAACCCATATGGACTTGAAAGATGAAATGTGGGTTTAGATCTAATCGTAGTAGCGGGTGATTGTATGTTCTACATGGCATTGGGATGTATAATTTGTGTTTAGGATATACATATACCGAAGCGCCACTCGTAGTCAATTGAGAACTTGGACTTAAACCCTATTTATTTGTAAATCACATAGACATATAGGGGTTTAGATAATGTGGAAACATGTGCGTTTTATCATCTGTGGATTGTATATAATATGGATTAGGTGCATTGAGAGATGGCCTTATCTCACTTTCGTGTTTTCAGCTAACAAACTTTGACGATTAAATTGACTTAACTAGAAGTATGTTGACTTAGATGAATCATTAGGGGAAGTTGAGATCTCATGTCTTCATTATCTGATTTTACTCTATGGTTAATTAGTTTAAGTTTATTTACTTATCTAGTTTTAATTTAAAACTCTTTATCGCTCATTTAGATAAGACTAAAATGATTACGGGCTAGTGGTTTGGTGACTTTTAGCAGTTAATTCTCTGTGGGAATGATATTTATACTTACTCTTTATTACTTATTGACCGTGTATACTTGCGCGTATTTGTCATACCAAATCGGGGATAACAAGTTTTTGGCGCCGTCGCCGAGGAATTAATTTGATAACTGTTTGCCAACATTAGTTTCAATCAAATTAGTCTTAATTTAAACATTTTATTTTTGTTTTAATTCTCTTCATATATTCTCTTTTCAGGTACAATGGATTTCAGTGCTTATCCATGGTTTTACATGAGGAATGATCAACTAAGGAAAATAAGGAATGATGGCCTCGACCCAATTGCTATATTATCAGCACAGCTAGAGGTTCTCTTAAGGAAGTTGGACACTGTTACAGCCCAACATAGTCGAGAGACGGCAGTTCCTTATGACTATTGTGTGCTGGAAACTATATGAGCCATCAGGACCCCATTAGTTTTGAACAAGAGCAGTATGGGGGTGATTACTTCAACCACGAGTATTCCAATTATCACCAAGATTTGGAGTATCACCCAAACTCTTCAGCGAGCTATTATCAAGACCAATACTGCGAGAAAAGTCCAGCATACGCACTAGAATTCAAATTCTAGACTCCAACTTATGAGCCTCATTACAATGAGGGTGACACAAAAAAGGCAAGTTTGGAGGAAGAATGTGGCATAGCATCAGTGAAGGAGACCTTGATTGAGCAAGCAAAGTCAATTGAGAACCTTCAAAAGTGGATGGATAAAATTAGCATGACTGTCATAAAAGAGGAATTGATTGAGCAAGGGATAAAGACTTAGAATCTTTAGAATCAATTAGCTCAAATATTGGAAGCCGTGAGCAATGTCCTCAGATAAATTGGTGTTATGACATGGATGCTGACAATGATGGAGAGCCCGAAGTGCACATGCAACTGGACAAACTAAAAGAAAGGAATATCGAGGAGACACTTGGGGACGTGAAAAATGAATGTGAGCCACCCGTGAAAACACCCCAAGTGCCTTCTCCGCCTAAGTTGGAAAAGCCAGTGAAGTTTGCACACCCGTGTCCCTTTGGAAGTCACATCACAGATATGGATCTTAATGATATGAGAGAGTCCATATTCTTGAAACCATGGTGGTCCGAAGAAGAGAGAATTGAAGAAGAGCCCGTTGTGTTGTTTGTGCCTCCGTGCCCCAATAACTTTACAAACACAACAGAAGAAGTGCCTAGCTTTCCGAACTTCAAAATGGGGAATTCATATACACATCATATGCTAGGCAACTAAAATCCGAAGCCTCTCATGATGGGGAACCTCCAAACTCACACGACAATTCTAATGGATGGAGGGTTTCTCAAATATCGTCTGGGAATCGGATAGCGGTGGCAAGACAAAGTCCAGCTAACGGACTATAAACCGAGCGCTCGATGGGAGGCACCCCATCAAATCTCTCTCTCTCTCCCTCCTTGTTTAATTCTACTTACTTATCTCCATTTCCTCCCCCTTGTTTAGTTCTATGCATTTTGATTTAATTATAAATTTTTGAATACTCTTGGATGTAGGAGATCATTGCCTACATTTTTGGACTTAGGCATTGATGCGTATATTTTTGGGACTATAAAGTATTGAACATATTTTTGATGCACTTGCATGTTGCATATACGCACATATAGGAATTTTTAGGATTTCACATACATATATCCACCTATGTTTAATTCTCCTAGTTGTAAATAGTTAATATTAAGTTTTGGTGGTTTAGAGGGCTTAATAAATGTTGCGTGCCTTTTACAGGTTAAATCTGCTTGGACTGAAGCAAAAGTCAAAAGGCCCATCCTCAATGCATGTCAAAAGCTGCATATAAGAAATCTGAGGAAGGGCCCGGCCGCGCCTGGAAAAGCATATGTTGGTGCGCGGCCGCGCGTCATGTAGTGTATCTCAGACTTAAGGCAAAATTCAGCAGGAACTGAGCACCATATCATTTCATGTAGTAGACGAGGCTGACTAGGGGAGTTCCCTTTTTACCTTTTACCTTCAATGAGGACATTGCGGTTTTTAGGTTTAGGGGTATTAGGTTTATTTTGCGTGTAATGTAGTTCATATCATATTGCATATTGTGTTTAGATCATATAGTGCATGTAGGTCGTGTTTTGCGTGTTTTGTTAAAATTTGTCAAAAATTTTTGTTTTTATTTTAGTCAATTGTGGTAGGACATATTGCATGAATCAAGTTTCAGTTGGTTTGTTATTTATTTGGCTTACGAGGAAACTGAAATTACTTGATTGATTGAACCAATTTGAGACTGAAGCTTGCTTATAATGTCATATATGAAAATCCTTATCTGTCAGATACTGTGTAACCGGTTAGCACTCTAGAGTAATCATCATGATATGCTTAGTTTAAATTTTCACATACTTGTCTTCTGGTGGGAAATCTATGTTTTAATGAAAAGGTTTCAGTTCTCATATGATAATAACTAGAATGTAAAAAGCTTAAGTTTGGGGGAAACAGGGGGTAATCTTGCCAGAAAAAGAAAAGAAAAAGAACAATTGATTATCAATAAAAACTTCGGCTACGTCGAATCCTGTGGCCTTTGATATTCGAGCAAGTAAGCCCTAGGGGAGTCTCTACACCCAGCGCCCTAAGGCATTTTGGTCTGGGAGTCTTTGGTCGAAAGCTCGCTACACGGGTATCACTGAAAAGCCTAAGAGGACTAGGTATTGCACAGTCAAATGTGTGCACAGGAAAGAGCAAAAACGCCCTCGTGAGTAAATAAAAAGCATAATAAACCCCCTGCCGACTCTTAGCTTAAGTAATGCATGGTCTTAGTTAGAACTTATCTGATTTACTGCTTTTCTTTAGTTGAAACTTGTTTTTCATCTAAGAAGCATAGTATGTGATATATTTGTTCAGAAGCATGTTTAATGGTTGCTAGGCACACACTACATCAGTGCTGACAGGTTTGGATTTGTAAGAATATGCCTTATGGTCTTGTCTTGAGTAGCTTTCTGTTTGATTATTTTGTGGTTTTTCTGAGGCATTGCTTATGAATTTCAAGACTGACTGAGGCTTGAATTCGCATTCATGAATAGGATAGATTGCATTCATTTTAGTTTTTGCATTGCATCTTTTGTTTGGTTTTGTTTTGGTTACTTGAGGGCAAGCAACGTTTAAGTTTGGGGGTATTTGATAAGTGGTTCCTATGACCACTTATTCAGATATTATCTAACTGGTTTTATTGCTTAAACTCAAGTATCTTTGTGCTTTTCATATGTTTTTGCTTTGTTTTGCAGTTTTCTTGTTTTGGAACTCTCTTAGTGCATATGTAGCTAAAACAACTGAAAGAATTCTAAAAGGGATGATGGCATGATATTGAAAAATAGTCAAGCAGCTTGATGGGAATGTGATGATGCAAAGAAGCTCAAAGGAGGCAAGAGGTGCAGGAGAAAGAAGTAGAAAAATGCAGCAGAAACCAAAGCACCAGCAGATATCATAGACCCGCGCGGCTGCGCCAGGATAACAAAGCATAGCCGCGCGCCCGCGCCAATTAGCAGAGCGGAGAACAAATTCTGAGGATCCGCGCGGCCACGACTGAACCCAGGCCAAAGCCCGCGCGGCCACGCCAGCTCGAATTTTGACCAGACTTTGACTTTTGCTTAGGTTGAACGGGAGTTGGGTTGGGAGGCATATATTAGGGCTTGTATGCCCATTTATCAGGATACAATATACTCCCCTCTTGGGAGTTTAGCTTAGCCCTAGTTCTTCCCTTCTCCTCTCTTTATTTCCTTGTCTAGATTAGGTTAGGAGTAGATTAATTCTAGTTTTAATTAGTTAGTTTCTAGAGTTTAATTAGACTTGAAGATTGAAGCATTTGGATAGCATCAAAGATCCAAGCTTGGAGAAAGAACTCAGATTTGCATTCTCTATCTATATATTCTCCTTTTATCTTTTTATATTATGATGATGTTTATTCAATTTGTGAATGAAATATTTGAGTCATTTATGACTTAAACTTTATTTTGAGGTTTCAATGGAACCTAATGAGTAGTTTATATTGATATTCTTCAATGTTGGTCTTATTGATTATTATGTGATTGTCTATCACGATTCGTGCTTTCATTGCTTAATTGATTAGCTACCAATTACTGTGATAACCCATATGGACTTGAAAGATGAAATGTAAGTTTAGATCTAATCGTAGTAGCGGGTGATTGTATGTTCTACATGGCATTGGGATGTATGATTTGTGTTTAGGATATACATATACCGAAGCGCCACTCGTAGTCAATTGAGAACTTGGACTTAAACCCTATTTATTTGTAAATCACATAGACATATAGGGGTTTAGATAATGTGGAAACATGTGGGTTTTATCATCTGTGGATTGTATGTGATATGGATTAGGTGCATTGAGAGATGGCCTTATCTCACTTTCGTGTTTTCAGCTAACAAACTTTGACGATTAAATTGACTTAACTAGAAGTATGTTGACTTAGATGAATCATTAGGGGAAGTTGAGATCTCATGTCTTCATTATCTGATTTTACTCTAGGGTTAATTAGTTTAAGTTTATTTACATATCTAGTTTTAATTTAAAACTCTTTATCGCTCATTTAGATAAGACTGAAATGATTACGGGCTAGTGGTTTGGTGACTTTTAGCAGTTAATTCTATGTGGGAATGATATTTATACTTACTCTTTATTACTTATTGACCGTGTATACTTGCGCGTATTTGTCATACCAAATCAGGGATAACTAGTTTTTGGCGCCGTCGCCGGGGAATTAATTTGATAACTGTTTGCCAACATTAGTTTCAATCAAATTAGTCTTAATTTAAACATTTTATTTTTGTTTTAATTCTCTTCATATATTCTCTTTTCAGGTACAATGGATTTTAGTGCTTATCCATGGTTTTACACGAGGAATGATCAACCAAGGGAAATAAGGATTGATGGCCTCGACCCAATTGCTATATTATCAGCACAGCTAGAGGTTCTCTTAAGGAAGTTGGACACTGTTACAGCCCAACATAGTCGAGAGACGGCAGTTCCTTATGACTATTGTGTGCTGGAAACTATATGAGCCATCAGGACCCCATCAGTTTTGAACAAGAGCAGTATGGGGGTGATTACTTCAACCACGAGTATTCCAATTATCACCAAGATTTGGAGTATCACCCAAACTCTTCAGCGAGCTATTATCAAGACCAATACTGTGAGAAAAGTACAGCATACGCACCAGAATTCAAATTCCAGACTCCAACTTATGAGCCTCATTACAATGAGGGTGACACAAAAAAGGCAAGTTTGGAGGAAGAATGTGGCATAGCATCAGTGAAGGAGACCTTGATTGAGTAAGCAAAGTCAATTGAGAACCTTCAAAAGTGGATGGATAAAATTAGCATGACTGTCATAAAAGAGGAATTGATTGAGCAAGGGATAAAGACTTAGAATCTTCAGAATCAATTAGCTCAAATATTGGAAGCCATGAGCAATGTCCTCAGATAAATTGGTGTTATGACATGGATGCTGACAATGATGGAGAGCCCGAAGTGCACATGCAACTGGACAAACTAAAAGAAAGGAATATCGAGGAGACACTTGGGGACGTGAAAAGTGAATGTGAGCCACCCGTGACAACACCCCAAGTGCCTTCTCCGCCTAAATTAGAAAAGCCAGTGAAGTTTGCACACCCGTGTCCCCTTGGAAGTCACATCACAGATATGGATCTTAATGATATGAGAGAGTCCATATTCTTGAAACCATGGTGGTCCGAAGAAGAGAGAATTGAAGAAGAGCCCGTTGTGTTGTTTGTGCCTCCGTGCCCCAATAACTTTACAAACACAACAGAAGAAGTGCCTAGCTTTCCGAACTTCAAAATGGGGAATTCATATACACATCATATGCTAGGCAACTAAAATCCGAAGCCTCTCATGATGGGGAACCTCCAAACTCACACGACAATTCTAATGGATGGAGGGTTTCTCAAATATCGTCTGGGAATCGGATAGCGGTGGCAAGACAAAGTCCAGCTAACGGACTATAAACCGAGCGCTCGATGGGAGGCACCCCATCAAATCTCTTTCTCTCTCCCTCCTTGTTTAATTCTACTTACTTATCTCCATTTCCTCCCCCTTGTTTAGTTCTATGCATTTTGATTTAGTTATAAATTTTTGAACACTCTTGGATGTAGGAGATCATTGCCTACATTTTTGGACTTAGGCATTGATGCGTATATTTTTGGGACTATAAAGTATTGAACATATTTTTGATGCACTTGCATGTTGCATATACGCACATATAGGAATTTTTAGGATTTCACATACATATATCCACCTATGTTTAATTCTCCTAGTTGTAAATAGTTAATATAAGTTTTGGTGGTTTAGAGGGCTTAATAAATGTTGCGTGCCTTTTACAGGTTAAATCTGCTTGGACTGAAGCAAAAGTCAAAAGGCCCATCCTCAATGCATGTCAAAAGCTGCATATAAGAAATCTAGGGAAGGGCCCGGCCGCGCCTCGAAAAGCATATGTTGGTGCGCGGCCGCGCGTCATGCAGTGTATCTCAGACTTAAGGCAAAATTCAGCAGGAACTGAGCACCACATCATTTCATGTAGTAGACGAGGATGACTAGGGGAGTTCCCTTTTTACCTTTTACCTTCAATGAGGACATTGCGGTTTTTAAGTTTGGGGGTAATAGGTTTATTTTGCGTGTAATGTAGTTCATATCATATTGCATATTATGTTTAGATCATATAGTGCATGTAGGTCGTGTTTTGCGTGTTTTGTTAAAATTTGTCAAAAATTTTTGTTTTTATTTTAGTCAATTGTGTTAGGACATATTGCATGAATCAAGTTTCAGTTGGTTTGTTATTTATTTGGCTTACGAGGAAACTGAAATTACTTGATTGATTGAACCAATTTGAGACTGAAGCTTGCTTATAATGTCATATATGAAAATCCTTATCTGTCAGATACTGTGTAACCGGTTAGCACTCTAGAGTAATCATCATGATATGCTTAGTTTAAATTTTCACATACTTGTCTTCTGGTGGGAAATCTATATTTTAATGAAAGGGTTTCAGTTCTCATATGATAATAACTAGAATGTAAAAAGCTTAAGTTTGGGGGAAACAGGGGGTAAGCTTGCCAGAAAAAGAAAAGAAAAAGAAAAATTGATTATCAATAAAAACTTCGGCTACGTCGAATCCTGTGGCCTTTGATATTCGAGCAAGTAAGCCCTAGGGGAGTCTCTACACCCAGCGCCCTAAGGCATTTTGGTCTGGGAGTCTTTGGTCGAAAGCTCGCTACACGGGTATCACTGAAAAGCCTAAGAGGACTAGGTATTGCACAGTCAAATGTGTGCACAGGAAAGAGCAAAAACGCCCTCGTGAGTAAATAAAAAGCATAATAAACCCCCTGCCGACTCTTAGCTTAAGTAATGCATGGTCTTAGTTAGAACTTATCTGATTTACTGCTTTTCTTTAGTTGAAACTTGTTTTTCATCTAAGAAGCATAGTATGTGATATATTTGTTCAGAAGCATGTTTAATGGTTGCTAGGCACACACTACATCAGTGCTGACAGGTTTGGATTTGTAAGAATATGCCTTATGGTCTTGTCTTGAGTAGCTTTCTGTTTGATTATTTTGTGGTTTTTCTGAGGCATTGCTTATGAATTTCAAGACTGACTGAGGCTTGAATTCGCATTCATGAATAGGATAGATTGCATTCATTTTAGTTTTTGCATTGCATCTTTTGTTTGGTTTTGTTTTGGTTACTTGAGGGCAAGCAACGTTTAAGTTTGGGGGTATTTGATAAGTGGTTCTTATGACCACTTATTCAGATATTATCTAACTGGTTTTATTGCTTAAACTCAAGTATCTTTGTGCTTTTCATATATTTTTGCTTTGTTTTGCAGTTTTCTTGTTTCGGAACTCTCTTAGTGCATATGTAGCTAAAACGACTGAAAGAATTCTAAAAGGGATGATGGCATGATATTGAAAAGTAGTCAAGCAGCTTGATGGGAATGTGATGATGCAAAGAATCTCAAAGGAGGTAAGAAGGAAAGAGGTGCAGGAGAAAGAAGTAGAAAAATGCAGTAGAAACCAAAGCACCAGCAGATATCATAGACCCGCACGACTGCGCCAGGATAACAAAGCATAGCCGCGCGCCCGCGCCAATTAGCAGAGCGGAGAACAAATTCTGAGGATCCGCGCGGCCACGACTGAACCCAGGCCAAAGCCCGCGCGGCCACACCAGCTCGAATTTTGACCAGACTTTGACTTTTGCTTAGGTTGAACGGGAGTTGGGTTGGGAGGCATATATTAGGGCTTGTATGCCCATTTATCAGGATACAATATACTCCCCTCTTGGGAGTTTAGCTTAGCCCTAGTTCTTTCCTTCTCCTCTCTTTATTTCCTTGTCTAGATTAGGTTAGGAGTAGATTAATTCTAGTTTTAATTAGTTAGTTTCTAGAGTTTAATTAGACTTGAAGATTGAAGTATTTGGATAGCATCAAAGATCCAAGCTTGGAGAAAGAACTCAGATTTGCATTCTCTATCTATATATTCTCCTTTTTATCTTTTTATATTCGGATGATGTTTATTCAATTTGTGAATGATATATTTGAGTCATTTATGACTTAAACTTTATTTTGAGGTTTCAATGGAACCTAATGAGTAGTTTATATTGATATTCTTCAATGTTGGTCTTATTGATTGTTGTGTGATTGTCTATCACGATTCGTGCTTTCATTGCTTAATTGATTAGCTACCAATTACTGTGATAACCCATATGGACTTGAAAGATGAAATGTGGGTTTAGATCTAATCGTAGTAGCGGGTGATTGTATATTCGACATGGCATTGGGATGTATGATTTGTGCTTAGGATAGACAC
Source organism: Panax stipuleanatus (assembly GCA_020205555.1). NCBI lineage: Eukaryota > Viridiplantae > Streptophyta > Magnoliopsida > Apiales > Araliaceae > Panax > Panax stipuleanatus. The sequence goes on from CM035117.1 coordinate 38,497,220, forward strand.
ATACCAAAGTGCCACTCTTAGTCAATTGAGAACTTGGACTTAAACCCTATTTATTTGCAAATCACATAGACATATAGTTTAGATATTGTGGGTGTTCATGTGCGTTCCATCATCTGTGGATTGTATGCGATATGGATTAGGTGCATTGAAAGATGGCCTTATCTCACTTTCGTGTTCTCGGCTAACAAACTTTGACGATTAAATTGACTTAACTGGAAGTATGTTGACTTAGATGAATTATTAGGGGAAGTTGAGATCTCATGTCTTCATTATCTGATTTTACTCTAGGGTTAATTAGTTTAAGTTTATTTACTTGTCTAGTTTTAATTTAAAATTCTTTATCGCTCATTTAGATAAGACTGAAATGATTATGGGCTAGTGGTTTGGTGACTTTTAGCAGTTAATTCTCCGTGAGAATGATATCTGTACTTACTCTTTATTACTTGTTGACCGCGTATACTTGAGCGTATTTGTCATACCTAATCGGGGACAACAAGTTTTTGGCGCCGTCGCCGGGGAATTAATTTGATAACTGTTTGCCAACATTAGTCTAAATCAAATTAGTCTTAATTTAAACATTTTATTTTTGTTTTAATTCTCTTCATATATTCTCTTTTCAGGTACAATGGATTTCAGTGCTTATCTATGGTTTTACACGAGGAATGATCAACCAAGGGAAATAAGGAATGATGACCTCGACCTAATTGCTATATTATCAGCACAGCTTGAGGTTCTCTTAAGGAAGTTGGACACTGTTACAGCCCAACAGAGTCGAGAGACGGCAGTTACTTATGACTATTGTGTTGGAAACTATATGAACCATCAGGACCCCATCAGTTTTGGACAAGAGCAGTATGGGTGTGATTACTTCAACCACGAGTATTCCAATTATCACCAAGATTTGGAGTATCACCCAAACTCTTCAGCGAGCTATTATCAAGACCAATACTGCAAGCAAAGTCCAGCATACGCACTAGAATTCACATTCCAGACTCCAACTCATGAGCCTCATTACATTGAGGGTGACACAAAAAAGGCAAGCTTGGAGGAAGAATATGGCATAGCATCAGTGAAGGAGACCTTGATTGAGCAAGCAAAGTCAATTGAGAACCTTCAGAAGTGGACGGATAATATTAGCATGGCTGTCATTCGTATGTTTACATTCTATTATTCGTATGTTTACAATCACAAAGAAGGTAAACTACCGATTCTAGTACTTTAGGTAATTAGCCTATCGTACGCTTACGTTATGCATAACGTATCAATCTTGTTTAGCGACTATTGGCGCTACTAGATTGGATTATTTTATCTAATCGGCATATCCCCCATATTCGGGGTTGTTCACCTCAGACTTAGCATAAGATTCCGCACCAAAATAATTTAATTCGAGATAAATTCTCAAAGAGATACTTGAATTTTCATAAACATTTGTCTAGCTGAATCAATTAGCTTAGATGTATACCAATAATTCGAATATCAATCAAAACATGTGTCTTACCAAATTTAATTGGCACTTAACTTTACTTTAAAATTCTGAAAATCATTTTATGACGTCATGATACCGCATTGTATTTACAGTCCGTTTGAGGATTCTGTCATTTTGTGACTTTGTCATACTACATCGTACCATAGTGGGCTAACGATCCTTAGATCACATCCAACACTAGGTAATTCAGCATTGATAACTCCATCATTTTTATCATTTCAGCATCAGGTTTCATGATGCATCGATGATATATAAAATACATTTTGACATCTCAAATTATTTTTGTCTATTCGAAACAATTAGCTTAGACTCTTATTTAAACAGCTCAAAACCGTTGCAAAATCATTTTTTTTGGTGTTATCATGCCGCAATAGATAACAATGTGTTAATGGTACGAATCCCATTTCTACACAATTGTAACCATGTGCTGCTAATAATAAAAATTCATTTATATTTTTAAAGGCACATCAGTGCGAATTTAGCTTAATGTCAAAAATTTCGATGTCTAGCATAGCTAGAAGATTTGGAATACCTATGCTTCCACTATAAACTTCAATTCTTCTAACGATCAATTGCTTAATAATTCTATCTATTAAAAATCCTCAATACTTTATTCACAATTTTCCTATACCCCCGTATAGTTCCTCAAACATACCACACGTTATGAGTTCAGGAACTTACCACAATCATATGGGTTTAGGAACTTACCCTAGTCAGACCAAAGTCGTCCATTCACTGAGGGGTTCCACCAGACGATTATGAGTCACGAACTTACCATACATATGAGCTTAAAGAACTCACACCTAATCTTATATTCTCTACCTATCCGTTATATACATGAGAAAAGAATCACATTCTGATCATACATATAGCGAATAGCGCGACACCGATATTTCAATGATTATCAACATGATAAACTAAGTAGTCGTTAGACCAAGCACAAAACCCCTGCCCATACAAAGGTTTGTACAACTCAGCTATCACATGAGTCCTCAATCGAAATCTCACATAATCTTAGCTTCCTCTTTGCTTAATATGAATTTTACTTAATCCGTATATCATCCTTTTCATCTCTTTTGAGTTTAACTCATACTATTTCATAGTACCATATTCGTATAGCAATTCTGCTAAAAAGTCTTCAACCAACAGATTGATTATCTGTCCTCCTATGACCTCATCAGATCACGTTATGATCTTTTCTTTTAATCGTGTTAAATTACGATTCTTTTCTATCTTCTGATCGTTTTATTTTACGATCTTCTTTCCTTTTAATCATACTATATTATGATTTTACTTACACTTTTCATCTTATAGATATTGTCTATTTATTATCACTTTTCATCTTTATTATTGGAGTCAGGTAACTCCGAATTCTTATCTTATAATTCTTCAAGATTCTTCTTTGAATCTTATTTATCTTCTTCTTATCTTTAATGATGAATTTTCTGAATTCATCTCTTATCACTTAAACTCTATTTGAGTTTATTCCTTATCCTCATCTCTGCAGTTATAGCATAAGGTAACACTACCTAAGGTTTATAACCTACAGCTCTGATATCAACCTGTGACGCCCCCAAATTCGGGTCCCAAGAACCTCAGACTTGGTACGTTACGGTACTTCATTATCATACATATTCTATCATCTAATGCGGAATAATAAACTTATATTGTTTATTTCACATGATTTTATAATATTTCCCCAGGTTTATTAACCTTAACTGAATACATACCTTCACAATTACAAAAGGTTTACATAAGATAACTAAATAGTTATTCGTATAACAATCTATTACTGTACTTTGCTCTTGTCTCTGACCTTCTTCAAGTCTTCATCTTAATCTGAAATTTAATATCATTATATAGCAAGGGTGAGCAACTACTTTGCCCAACAAGTTTAAATTCAATAAAGATATATCATGATTGAAAGAATAATAAGCTTTCAAGTTCTCAACAATTTAATAATTATGAAAGAGCATGAATCAACATGTCAATAATTGAATGACTGAATCAATAATGTTTAATGTCACAATGATCATGAACAACTTTAACTGAACCTTAGGGTAATGAAGCTGATCAGCCTTTCATACCTGATGAACATATGCAACATGTACTAAGTGCGAATCAATAATCAGTTTAGACGTGAATAACCATCAATAATCATTCACTAACATGCTTTGAAATATAACTCGAGTTTGAGTTAGGGAACTTGCCTGCATAGTCGATTACCGCTACCCAATTTAACTTAATCTCCCTATTAAAAAGACCTATCAGTTATAAGATTGATCTTTCAATCAGCATATCATACTTATCTCATAATACTATTACTTTAAAAGTAAATCATCTAACACTTAACCACATAGTCAAATATTAGATATCCTTAACACCATACACATTTACAAATCTAACCTAGCACACCTCGAGTCTTTAATAGTATTCAATATAGTATACTGAGTGATTTTCCACAAACAACCAATAAATTAATTTATGTCTCGTCTACACAGTTTTCACAGCGAGTTAGATCGGTTACTAATTCGTATATACCTCTGATCACTAAAGGAATTGTTTAGCCAGCTACTATACATTAACTATTGCAAAGTACGACTGTACTACTTTAGACTTATCATTTACTTCATCATACAACTTGTGAATTAACACTTAATCTTTTATTTTATAAGTCCTTCTTTATAATCTAGTATGCCAAATACCTAATCCAGCAACCTAGATTCAAACCACTCGTTGTTTGTAACGACCCCAAAATTCATACAATAATATTTTCCTTCTCGATCGTAACATACAACTTTAATCTCTCATTACATCCTTATTCGATATTAAAAATCACTAAAAATGCGGAATATTTAAAACTTTTATAAACTTTCTTTCTATATTGCCCTGAATCGCAACATTTACATTACATCTCTTCGATTCAAATCTATATCATGAATCGTTACAACAAAATGACTATACAAAGTCTTACATAATAAAACAATATCCATCTATATTGGATAACTCTACTTATAACTCAGCGACATATTTCATTCAAAACATTAACTACAATTTGAAATTGAACATAACTAATATTCTTGAACATTGATCTCTATAAATCACTTAACACGTATCTTTACCTTGCATCATTGACCTGCAAAAATGGTTATTTGCAAGAGTGAGCTCGACAGCTCAATAAGTTCTAACAGTTTTCATGCATCACGTATCACATAATACATGCTCAACATAAATCTCATAATAATTAAAGTAACATAGCATACATGCTTTAATTCACATAACAAATATAAAGATTGAGTTCCTTACTCAATCAACATTATTTAACCAAAATAGCGTAGTCATAAATTGACTTTAACATTTCATGATTTCAACATGTATAACATATCATGCTCGCTTACAACATATATAACATATCATGCAATCTAAAATAATTCATCAAATTCACGTAGACAAGTAGGAACCGAAAGACTTGCCTGGCTCGTGGATTATCAATTACCGAAAAACTTCTTAATATAATATGCTTCATGATCCTACATAACGTATCACCATACGCATCAATTATTAGTCACTTAGCAACGCTTATCAAACGTCTAAGAAAATTCTAATTTACACTTTCTAATTTACACTTCGTAATTCTCTTCCATTCACTCGTTTGACACTCGCTGTCAAAACATATGTATAATTATTACATAGCTAATCTTCATCGTTAGTTAACCAATTTAGGTTAACTCATTCCTTACTAACTAATAAGGTAATAAGTAATCACCACGTAATTTAATCACCTCATAATCATATTATATTTCACATAATTAATCAATTATAATTACATCTTACGTCAATAAAATTACATTTCAAGTTAAACATCATTATATTTACTAACATTCATGTTTTATAACTTAGAACAACATCTAATATCGTCGACAGCACTATACTTGCGTATGTGCATGATCGACGCCCTCCGATTGCCTCCGAATACGCATCAATCACAAAGATGACCATTTTGACCCTTTCTAACAACCTCAAATAAAACAAGTTAAAGAACAAAAGTTGTAGGTCTACTCGTGCTCGTTCCGGATCATCTTGAATCTCCTCAATCGGAGTTCATATGAAAACGTTATGGCCGTTTTACTAACGGAGGTCAAAACAGTTTTAAATTACGACAACTAAACTACCCCGGACAGCAAGTGTATCAGCTGGGGCGGGTCCCCCAAGGCTTAAACACCCGCTGGGGCGGGTCCAAGGGCTGGTGGAGTGGCTGGTTCACGAACTGGTGGAGAAATAAGCCAATTTGGCTTATTCCGTCACACCGAATTCGAATTTTTCCAACATGACAAACATGAAACATGTGACAAACAATATTTTAAGCTTATTAACATGCTCATAACATAAAAATTTTATATAAACACATAATCACAACCAAGATTTCATGGAATTCGAAGAAAAACACAATTTTAAGCGTTCTTGATGAAAATTGCTATTACGAATTCATTTTTCATCCAATTCAAGTGATTCCAATTGTAATCACTTCTATTCTTAACATACTAACATAATACTTGATCAATTTTAACAATAACTCATAATCAACATCAATTTTGATAGTTTCAAAAGTAATTTTTCAGAAATTGACTCAAAGAAAAACACTATGAACACGATTCCTATTATTTATCAAAAATCCATGGTTTGAATTGCTAATACAGCCATATAATTCATATACAATAATGATATATCATATATTACACATAATTTCATGCTTTCACCAATCTCTTTGATAATTTAAGAATAATTTTTAACATAAATTCATAATCTAACACTATGAACATGATTTTCATAGGGTTCATCATATACTTGTGATTGAAATTCTTAAACAACTATGAAACTCTCATGTAAACATATATATATATATATGTATATATACATACGTATCCCATTCTCATAACAAAATTTTGAAGTTTCACAAAGAGATTTTTACATAGAATTCCAAAACTATGAAAATATAGAAAACATGATTTTAAAACTTGTTTTTACAACAATTGTATTTTACAACAATTGTATTTTGTTTCATGGCATACAATTACCTATGAAAACATATAAACATCATATATACATATAAATTCATGATTAAGAAAATCTAATTTGACAAAGACTAAATATAAAACATATGAATTGAGTACAAAGGGTTAGTATGGTACCCTTCTAGGTTGAATTAGGAGAAAAGATGATGAAGATGATGATCTTCTCTCTTGCTTTCTCAAGCTTCTCATCTTTTTCTCTCTTCTTCTTCTCTGTATTCTCTCTTCTTCTCTTTGTTCTTAGTTTAGACTTAGGTTTAGAAAACTAACGTAACTTAGTGTATATACAATATAAATATAACACATATAATTATAGAATATGTAACTCCCAACCTAATTACATATACTAATTATCAATTTAATATATAAGTTACAAAAATTAGAATTTTAAAAGCCCTAAGGCTTGTTTGGCAAAACCCCATTATTTTAAAAATAAGTTTTAATAGTTAAGGCCTTGTTTGGATAAAACAGGTTTAAAACAAAAGTAAGGGCCTTGTTTGGAAAAACGGTTTTAAAAACTCTTTTAACTCTTTTAATAAATCCTTTAACACATATTCTTAAAGTTATCCTTTAATTAATTAAATCTTAACATTAATTTAATTAATTAAAAGTTTAACATCAATTAATCACATAAAATTATCACATTATAATTACTTGCTAATTATAACTTCATGTAATACTTACCACATCACTACATCTAATTTAATTATCTCAATTAAATTAGAACTATAACATAAAATCATTACATATTAATTAAATTAAATATTAAATAATCATTTAATTAATATAATACACTTAATTATATTACTCCATATTAATCGCATAATCTCAATAAATAATTCAATTAAAATATTTTTTTACTTCAATAAATATTAAAATTAACATTTAAATTCTCTTTCACAATTATCGTTGAATAACTTCAACACGTTAACTTAGCAAAAAGTTTTACATATATATATATATACTTCATTCATTTCTTCAACAACTATTAGGTTTTATTACATAACCTTCAATCAAACATAATCACATATCAAATATTATATATCTTTAACTCGTTCATTCCTTTCTAATGATCATTACCGAATACTATACTCGTCGAATTAATATACTACATAATTCATCATCTATAATTGTTCGGGTTATCACATTGTTTCCCAATACAACAAAACTGACATAACTAATCCAGCGACCTCGATTTAGATTGAATTTTAATTTAGTAACTAATTCCCAATCCAGTAGACTGGATACAACTGACCTTCAATCCAGCAAGCCTAGATTTGTTAATCCTTTAATCCAGCAAGCCTGGATTCATCAATCCTTCAATCTAACAACCAAGATTATTTAAACAGACCAATCAAGCATCCTGGATTATCCAAACATCTCATCCAGCAAGCCTGGATTCATTAATCCTTCAATCCAGCAACCTGATGGCCAGCCAGTAAACTAGATTGAAATCCAGCAAGCTGGATTCCCCCCTTTTAACCAAATAATCTAATTATTTCTCCACCCATTGGCCAAACATATATACACATATTTCATACACAAAAATAATTTTTCAGGAATTTTTCAATTTTCTTTAGTATTTTTCAAAAATCCATTTCTAGTTAATTCCTTAAGAAATTAACTACCTCATGCTTAACTCCAGAAATTTCTAACTCTTGGCAGGATCTTACACATGTTATCTTGAGCCTCCAGTTTAAATTTCATGGTCATCGGAGTTATAGAACTCCGGTTATAGCGATTTTCGTCAAAAAAATTCAAATATTGAAATAGTCATAACTTGCTCAATTTAAGTCGGAATGAGCTCAATTTTGGACAGAAGATACTTTATAACATATATTTTCATGTCCCAAAAGTTCAGAACTTATTACACAAATTCAGTGGCCGAAACGGCCCTTTAAAAATCCAGACATCCTACTTTTGTCATTTTTTAAATTTTTTCTACTTTGCTAAACACTATCCCGACACAAATTCACATAGAATTTTTCAGTGATTCCACTTGAAAAAGTTAGAAAACTTATAGATCTAACTCTAGAAATTGACCACACTCAAAAATTCAAAATAGAATGAGAGTTACGATCTTTTGAATTTCATGTTCTGTTTTCTCACAAATTTGATTTTTCTATCCTTGGAGATTTTTAAGAAAACTTCTAGATCTCTTGATCAATCACACAATACTCATCATAAATCATCATAATACCTCATAAACTTCCTTAAACACAAGGATCTACCATGATCCTTTATTAATTTCATCAAACTTTCATGAAACCCAAACAAAACATACTTTAGGCTAGGAAAATTAGAGTTTTCTTCTAACTTTTAAAATATAGTTTCCTTTTTCTTGCTTTTGATCATCAAAAATGATAGATCTACACATAACACACTTATTAACAAGTAGATCTAAGATTTTAGAGTTTTGAAACCTAAGATCTCCATTCCATCAAAATAATTAAACAAAAAGGAAACAAATTAGATTAGGATGTTTTATACCTTTTGTGTGCAAGCTCTTCTCTTTCCATGGCTACCTCATTCTCTCTCTTTGCCTCATACATGGCTGATCTCCCTCTATTTTCTTTCTCTAAGTGGTGGGTGGAAGTGGAAGGAAATGAGAGAGAGAATGACTTTGATTTGGTTTTCTCTTTCTCTCTCCACCTCTCCCCTTTCTCTTTCCTATCTCTTGAATATCTATCCATCTTCTCTCTCCTTATCTCTTCCTCCCTTATGATCGAAATTTTCCCTTTCTCTTGCCTCTCTCTTTAGCTTTGTCTTGCTAGCTAATTATGGAAGGAATGAGATGAAAGAGAATTAGGTGTTAAGTGTTGGTAAAAGTTTATAGATATATTTGGTATATCTATGTATAATCTACTAACATATTTTGCTCCTTCTCTCTCATTATTAAGGTTGCTTTGCTTGCACTCTTGGTAAAAATGAGTGGCTTGTCCAATGAGTGACACATAATAAGGAGTGGTTGGGTTTGGTAGGAGTTGTTAGATTACATCATTACATTCATCCCTTCTCTTTTTCCTCTCTTGTGTGGGCCGAAATTATTGGGCCCTTCTTCCCATTTTGGTTTAATTCTTTATGCTTTATTTAGCTTATCAAATATCCAAATAAATCCCTTAACAATTGGGCTAAAGTCTTCAATTCCAAATTAATTATTTGGACTTTCTAATTTAATCTTTTGGGCTTTTAAATTTATTAGTTTGGCCCATGTAAAATGACATGGTCCAACACTTTAATTTTATCTTACCCTAATCATTTATTTAGGGTTTCTATTCACTTACTTGTAATTCAATTCCTTACTCATATACATTTAATTTTTTAACCCAATTATATTTGCTTAAATTAGGTTATAAAATTAATTAATTGAGATATATAAAATAAATCTCTTAAGGTTAGTATATAATTTTATATACTAACATTCTCCTATATTATGACCCCTTGGATTATTTAGTTACTATACCTAATATATATATATATTAGGTTACATAACTTTATTCTTCATTCTCTTTATATACAAAATAAATGTATCCACATTATATAATGTATATTTATTCAATCAATTTTATTATTCACATAAGTCATCACATATACCACTTTTAACTCCAATTTTAACTTTTCTCCATAAAAGTCCACTGTTGACTTTGACCAAAAAGTCAACCCTTACACATTTTATTTTTATTATTTTTTCTGACTAAACTTGACATTCCGGACTCAACCGAGCAGTCCGTGCTTCAAAATTCTATCTCTAACTCAAATTTTGAGTTTTAACTTACTCTATTTTTATTGCTAATCATATTAGCTAATAACTTTATACTTATTCCTCTTCTTATTTGCCAGTTAAGGCCAATATTCAAACTATGCTAATTACTAACATAGTTTTATCTTGATTCTCATACCCTTAACTTAATTCATCATTCCTCTTGCTAAAATATATAACACCTTACTAATTATATATATATATATATATATATATACATATACTCATCTTCGTTTAACCTCATAGTATCTCTTCATGTGAAATTTTATTTCCTTACTAAAATTTCCCAAGCATCAATATAACATTTCTTAAACTATTCAATTTACATCAACTTTCTAGGTATCGTAATACCTTAGCCTTAACATTCCTTCACACCATTTCTAGGATTTTGGAATTTTGTAACCCATCTTTCCTTTATTGTCATTTAAATAGCAAACCCTATAGGTTTTACTTAAATTTTTTTAAATAAATCCTCAAATTCTCATCTAGGTTTTATTCTTTAACCTTTATTTTAATCATTTAAAATCTTATAGATTTTCGGGTTGTCACAATTAACTTCTGTTTTGAAAATTTTTTATCCCATTGCTGCTTCTCACAATCTTAATTGAAGTAACCTTATACGGTCCCCACAAATATCAGTGTACTAATTCAAATTTTTTTTACTAGATATTTCACTGTTACGAAGAAATAATTCATGTTGCTTAGTAAGAGGACATGTAGTATTACAAGTCGAAATTCGTGAAAACGTTATGTAATAAATCTCTTTATACTTCGTAGGTATTGCGTAATGCAACTTTGATAAACCAAAATGGTAAGACATTTAGAGGTCTAAATGAATCTATTTCTATGATGATAAATTCAATTTGAAATAGATTAGAGCTATACTTCTTAGCGAACACCGTGAATGTTTAAACGATGATATAATGCCAATTACTCTACATAGGATATAGACGAATGGGTTTTGATAATCAACGAATAGAAGGTTATTCAATGAAAGTTCGATGAGATTATCATAATGAACGAGGACACAAGGCAAGTTCTTTTAGTACTTCTTGAACTTGTTGCTATGTGGATGATAATATGTTATATTATGATGTTGACTATTTGATTTATGAGAAATGATGAATTTGTTGCATTATGTGAATTTAATGACTTTGAGAATATGCGAAACATGATTTTGTTGTAATATAAGTAAATGTTACGTCTGTAAATTGAGATGAATGTTTAAACTGCATAATATGAGATGCATATCACATGTGTAAAGCACATTGCACAAGATGCATAATGTATGATTAAAATGCAAGCATATGTGAAACGTAAAGCATGAAAGATGTTAACTGTTAGACTTACTGAACTGTCGTGCTCATACTTGCAAACAATTTTTGCATATTAAGACTGTAACTCGCTCGAGACCCTGATGATAAAGACTTGAGGCATGTTAAGAAGAGGATTGTTATTGTTTTCTTTAGTTAGACTTAAAATAAGTCAAGATGTTTATTATAATATACATAAGCTAGAATGTTGTAAATTTTTGAGTTATGAAATAGAAAATGTCGTCGTGATATTTGAAGTGTTACTTTACAATTACCTTGTAAAGTAAATTGTCACGATAACAAACGAGTATGAGAAGTGGTCAATATTAAATAAATAATTGTTGATTGTGAATATGGTATATTATTGAGAATTCGGTTTGCTATTTATAAACCATACAATTGTTGGATTATAGCTATAAAGGTCAGGGCCGGTCCTAAGAATTTGGAGGCCCTGTGCGAGAAAAAAATAGGGGCCCTCTCGCATATAAAAATACTAATTTTTTTATCAGCACCAATATATAAAGCACAATTTATATCAAAATTCATCATTAATTAAAATAATAAATGTCAACATCGAGTAACAAAATTATCAATTAGAAAGAAAATATAGCTAAAACTTCAATAAATTATCAATTAAAAAGAAAAGGTAGCTAAAACTTAAATGGACAATAAACTTCACACAATCGCTAGCATCATTCACAAAAGCTCCATATCCGTGAACAATCCCATACTACACCGTCACTTGAAATTGGTTCTTCTTGCATTTTTTGCTGCAAAATCATCAATCAAACTTTCATAATCAATTTTCTACCTATACACAAAAAAAAAATTGAGGGCCCTCCAAATTTGGGGGACCTGTGCGGTCGCCCCTTCTACACCCCCTCAGGGCCGGCCTTGGTAAAGGTATAAAAGAATAATTTCGAATAGTGAAGGTTGAGGCTCATGTACTCATATCTAATGTTGTAAAATGAATTATAATATACATATGATTGTGAATTCAAGAATGAAATCTAAAGGTTGCGATTCGAGGACGAAGAACAGTTAAAAAGCTTTTAAAATTATATTTTTTTTATTAAAATGAGGAAAGTTTTATATATCTAAATCTGATATCTTTACTTAATAATGAATGTTGTAAAAAAGTTTTAAATTATCCGCATTTTTATTGATTATAATATTAATTAATGATGTAAATTTAGAATGTGATTGTATTAACGCACAAGATTGGGATTGAAAAGAGGCCCGAATTTTGGGTCGTTACAGTTGATATCAGAGTTGTAGGTTATAAACCTTAGGTAAGAGTACCTTAGGTTATAACCATAGTGAAAATGACGAAGATAGTAAACAGATAAACTCGGACAGAGTTTGATTAATAAGAAATAAATTTAGAAGATTCATAAAGAAAGGAATTAAGGTATAAGCATGATGATTCAAAGTAGAATCTCAAAGAAATATAATAAATTAAAAAGAAGAGGATCATGGAACACCTGACTCGAAATTATAGAAATTCAAAGAGATAATGATAAATATAAGCTGAAAGTATAAATGAAATCATAATATAACATGATTGAAGAGAGAAGTAAGAAGATCGTAGGACGAAACGATCATATGGCAATGAAAATTATAATGTAAAACAACTTTAAAATAAGATCACGACGTGATATGATTGAATTGTGGAATAACAAATGATCAATTGAATGATTGAATAGTTATAGTCTGATGCTATAAAGAGATGTACTAGAAATAGTACGAGATAAACTCAAAAAGAGTTGTAGATGATAAGATACAGATTAAAGAATTTGTATTGAGAAAAGAAAAAAAATTATGATTTTGTGGGATTCCAATGATGAAAAGTTGGGATGAAAGTTTGGGAAAAACTAAAGTTGATGGAGAAATGGGATATTTCAAATCTTCTAGCTATGCTAGATTTTGATATTTATTGACATCGTGCTGATATTTACACTATTATGTCTTCAAAAAATATTGGATCAAATTATCGAACAAATAAGTTTTAAAGGTTCTATTATTCATGTCTATGCTAATTTTTTTGGCTAAACAAAAATGATTTGAAAATATCAAAATATATTTTATGTAATCATCTGCATCATTTAACATTGTGTAAAAATGATAAACGATGGAGTTATCAATGCAATCTAACCTGATGTTGGATGTGATCATATGATTGTCAGCCCACTATGTTATATTGTAATATGACAAAGTCATAAAATGATTTTCACTATTTTGAACTATTTAAAGAAAATATGCCAATTGAGTTGGCTAAAATATTTTGATTAATATCCGAATTGTTGATGCAAGTCTAAGCTATTTGATTCGGCTAGACGAATGATGAAATATGTTTATAAAATTCAAGCATTCTTTGAGAATTTGTGCCAAACCAGATTGTTCTAGTGCGGAATTTGTATTAAGTTTGAGGTGAATCAACGTTGTAATAGGAGAGACATGCTATCGGAGGCTATATTCTGAGCTACACTTATGCATTAATATGTATGTGCACAATACATAGGTACAAAAGGCTAATCACCTTGCGTACGATGATGGTTTGTCCATAGTCTTATGACTGTTGAATGTTACGGTAGAAATACTCGTTAACCTAGGACAAGGTTCAAAGTCTCTACGACTACTAATCATAATATGAAAAGTTTTAAAGTAATCTTTTAAATTCCTAGTTATTCACACTGCTTCACAATTACTGAAAAATTGTTGAAGATTCCTATTATTCTGAAAATTGAATGGGGAAAGGATGATTTTTCCTAGAAAGAAGACGCCATAGAAGCGACAATTCTAAATACATTCTTGAAGAAAGAAAGTGGAGATTTGTTGAAGAAGTAAAAATTTTAGCAAGAAGAATATGTAAAATGCAATGATTGGTTATAGAAGAACCCTATGAATGAAAAAAAATACTAATACAAAAAAATTAGTTTAATGAATCAAATAGACGAAGATTCGTGAGTTGAAATTTTGAGGACAAAATTCTTAAAAGAATGGGTGAATGTGATATCCCAAAAATTTACGTGATTAATAACTCATGAGATTAAACAACTATGACAAATATGGTGTTCGGTAACCTGCAGAAAAAGGATATTAATGGGTTAAAGAAAGAATAATACTCGAAATATAATTAAGTTTAAATGAAGATTATGAAACGAAATCTATACAAATTAGTTAAGGGAATGAATGAGATGGGTAATATAAAACCTATATCAAAGCAATATGTTGAAATGATTCAAGTTATCAAAATTTTGGAAGAGGATATAAGTTGACTGAGTAAGAAGATTTCGATGCTTGTGATTCCTAGGACAGAATCTTTATAAGAGGGGGAAAATGTGATGACCCGAATTTTCAAAAAATATTAAAATAATAATTTAATATATATAATTCTTATTGTGAGATGTAATAATTTCGAATGTATAAATAAATATATGTGATATATGTTTATGTAAATTATGTGGTGAAGTTAATGTGTAAGAATGAAATACATACAAATATTTGGAGCAAAAGAGTTAATAGTTAATTAAGCTAGTAAATTGATTAGCATAATTAATTTCAACTTAAAAAAAATATGAAGATGAAGGAAGTAATTGATGGATATTATGGAATTATTTGAGAAATGGAATCGAGATTTGGAAATTGATTAACTTATATTAGTTAATCTTTTTATGTTGAACGATGTTAAGATATGAAATTTGTGAAACAACTTAATGTAGAGACACTAGTAGAAAAATCCTCAAAAAACGTACTTAAGTAATGGCACCGGCCTAAGTGAGAGACATAACATCCAGTAACAGTCCTAGACTGAGGACTATTCAACATTTACTCATAATGAGAGACTGTCAAACGAGTTTCTTAGCTCCAAACTATGCTATATATGCACATGTATAAATTGAGTTTATTAAAGATTGTGACAAACTAATCAAATGCTACTTAGTTTATTTAACCAATGAAAAACTAAGTAAATGCTACTTAGTTTATGAGAACTATTATTTGAATATGGAGACTACTATTCGACATTACATCCTAATTGTCAAAAGAGTTTCTAAATTCCAAAGTATAATACATGCATAAATACTTATTCAGTTTATTTTAATTATGGAAAAATAAACAAATACTACTTAGTTCATTTCAATTATTTTATGTTAATTTATTTAGCTATAATTTATTTTATTTTACTTTATTTTATTTTGTATTATATTATATTATATAATTTTTAAAATTTATTTTATTTTATTAAATTTATTTTAATAAATTAAATTTATTTTATTCTAATTTATTATTATTTTTAATTTAATTTAATTTTTTATATACTATATTATATAATGTTTAAATTTATTTTATTTTAGTTAATTTATTAAATTAAATTAAATTAAATTAATTTTATTTTAATTTATGTTATTTTAATTCATTTTATTTTATTTTTTATTATATTATATTATATTTTTTATTTTTATTTATTTATTTATTAGATATAATTTAAGTTATTTCATTTAGTTTTTTTTTCTTTTCTTTAATTTATTTTGTATTACATTACATTATTTTATTTTATTAATTTTAATTTTAATTTTTTCATTAATTAATTTTATTTTAATTAATTTTTATTTATCTTAATTATCTTATGTTATTTAATTTTATTATTTTATGTTATCTTATATTTTGTTATGTAAATTTAGTTTATATTAATATTATTATATTATTTGATTTTATTTAGTAGTGGCAAAACTAAGTAAATGCTACTAATTAGCTCATTTTATTTTATTAGCAACAAACTAAGTAAATGCTATTTTGTTTATTTTAATATTGAGAAACTAAATAATACATAAATATATGTAGGGTTCACATATTTTACAATTGAATAATTCTGACAAAAATTTTATCGGAAATAGCAAATTCACCACACAACATGAATAATCACTTATTATCAGAATCAATTAACATAAGGCAGCCCCAAAATCAATAACAAGTTGGATAAGACAGTCCCAAAATCAATAGCAAGTTTGATAAGGTAGTCCCAAAATCAGTGGCATACTCAATTAATATAAGTATTCCCAAAATGATTTACCAAAATTATATATATATATATATAAGGCAGTTTAAATTAGGCAACAAAAATTAGGTCAAAATTATTCCAATATGTTAGAAACAGAACAATATGTGTTTACTAAAATTATTTAACATAAAAGTTTATACAGAAAAATCTTAATTACAGTATGCAATATTGAATTCACTTAACTGTCAGAATCAAATATCCTAATATGCATCAATAATTATAGAAAAAAAACATTTAATGAAAATTCCCAATTTCAGTGTGCAATATTCAAAAATTTTAATTGAACTCAACTGTCAAATTCTAATATCCCAACTGCCAATTTATGATTCAACAATTATAAACAATTCCCAATTTCAGTACATGATAAAATTATCAAAAATTCCCAATTTCCAGTTTCAGTGTAATAAAAATCAATTTGTTTTTGAAAAATTAACAACTAATCTTGCCTTTACGAACGACAGAGGGAGCACTGACGACTGAGACGACGATGCAGCGGCACCAAAGTGGCAACAGGAGATTCTAGAAGGAGGATGCGACGATGGACTAAGCTAGGCCACGACGAAGAAGGAGGCCAATGGACCGAGAGATGAGAGACACACACACACACACACACACAGAGGACTAGCGACAAATAAAGAGAGAGCTGAGAGAAATCTAAAATGAAAATGAAATGGGGCAGCTGAAGGAAATGTTCTTTTGACTAGGGTTTATTCATTATTTCTGACAGAATATCCGTCGAGAATAAGTCACTCGAAAATAACTTATTCTCGACAAAATCTGTGTCGAACATAATACTATTTCGTCGAAACTAATGTTGGCGCTGGACAAAAATTTGGCACCAAAGATTGCACCTTTCGAAGAAATTTCGTCATAATTAATTCATTTTTGAGGGACTTATATTCGAGGGAATATTCAATCGATATTTAGAGCTTTGTTAGGTTTTGCCTCCTTAGGGTTTAACCCTAAGGGTTTGGCTCCCTAAGGGTTCCTTCTTTAAGGACTCTTGTCTTCAAGACCTGTAAAGTGGAGCCCTGCTAGCTCAAAGTATTTTTGCACGATCGTCTCTTTGGAATACGACTCTCGTGCAGGGGGCAAATGTGGGCCCAAGTGCAAATTAGGGTTCACATGACCTAATTGAATTAAATACACAATTAGGGACGTTCCACAACCTCATTAAATGTACAAATTAGGGTTCACATGACCTAATTAAATGAAGATGGAAAAGTTGGAAATAAATATGCTAGACCCGAGAGAAGCCTCCACGTGTCCCGAGGCAGAAGGCTCGTTGAGGGATTGGATTGGTGACTAGAAGGACATGACGATATGGGTATTATTCTAATGACTAAAGGGTATTTTTGGAATGTCACTGAAGACATGTGCCTGACATGTGACCACTTAAGTTTCAGGAAGCTCTATAAATACCCTTTCCATTATATGAAGGGGGGGATCTCTCTTCTGATGCAGGACTTGGACATTCTCTTAACCAGAAGCACTCAAGAATGCTCTTGGAATCCCTACTACCCTAACAAGGTTTTCGGATTCTAAGAGTTCATCAACCCGAAGCACTCAAGAAGGCTCTCTAAATCCCTACTACCCTAACAAGGTTTTCCGATTCTGAGAGTTCTGGCTTGTGTCATTGGAGTAATCGCTCACCTGTTCTTCTCCCTTCTTCAAGAAATCAATCAATTCCATACTCTTCGTGAATTTCTCCCCTCCTCAGCCAACACAAAACCTTAACCCTAGCAAGGTACGATTTCCTTGCCCACAGTGTGCATGTATTGCATATAATGATTATGATGTTTTATTTTAATTAAACTGTATTGTGAGAGGAAAAGTTTACCAAGAGAGGGTATTGGGTTGGGAATAAGTTGTTCAAAATTAACTTTCCATAGAAGAATCAAGTAAGAACTTTTGGAAGCATAAATATATGCTCCTTTTCTTAGATGGAATTTAAGTTTGGGATTGGCTAATATTTATACGTGTTCCATCATTGGTCACTAAGACAAGGTAGTTGGGGATTTATTAGTAGTCCGGTGATCTTGGGTTTTACTAATGCATTGAGTTTCATGGGTGTGAGACCATGTTATAACGGTTAGGGTTTTATAATAACAATGAAAATATGGTTTGATGTATGAATCATTGTAGAGTGTGTGAGAAAAATATATGAATATATCAGAAAAGTAGAACTAGCCAAAATTTGGTGAATCTGGATAACTTCCGATGTTGTTTACTTTTCCATATTCTTCTTTAATTCTGTGTGATTGCTTGATATATCCAATCTTAAATCTAACAAAGCATATGGATCCTAGACCTAAAGAAAAGAAGGAAAGGTTAAATCTTTTTTGATGTGCTTCTACCATCGTCGTCGCGTTACCGCCCTCCTATTCAGTGCACAACCTCCTAGTTAAGGTATTTTAATATTAAAATTTGTTAATGTCAAGATTCGTCAACGCCCCTGAATCATCAAAAGTGCGTCTAATCCTGCAAAGAAACGAAATCACACGTACGAAGAAACTTGACGGCTTGGGCCGTAGAGGGATAGCTCCGGTGTGAGAATAAGTATAGCTTGAACAAGGTTTAGCAATGGAGGTATTTAGTGTTGGAAAATAATAGTGAATTGTGTGCACCTGAGATCCAAAGTATAGCCTTGTATTTATAATAATCACATTTCCTTTACATGTCCTTCCCCGTATGGAAACAGGATAACTCATTAGGCCAGATTCCTTAATAGGATTGAACTGAATCTCCTTAAAGTAAGGAAGTCAGATTCTATCCTGACACTTTTCTTAGGAGTTAAAATCAAATATAATTAAAAATCTTGGATTCCTTAAAGTTTTTTAATTGCCCAAATTCGGGTACTTAAAACTCGTACTTGGTCTCTACGATAGCATTCATACAAACTACTTAAAATATTAAATAATTAAAAGTATTACATCAGATTTGTATATTCCCAAGTACGAATACCTTTAAGTACTTTATTACATCAGAGTTATCTATTGGCTTGAGTATTAGCTCTGATGGAACAGTCTGTTCTTCACTTGCGACATGAAAGTCTTTTACTTCGTCTTCACCTGACATATACACGTAAATTATCTTGATTAGCACATAATATACATTATATACACATAGCAACCAATAGTTTTATTTAAGTTACTTTTATTTCATTTTACGATGAATTTTCTCAATTCATCTCTTTTAAACTTTATTTGAGTTATTTATTTTTTGACGCTTCTATCTAGCCTAAAGTTATAACCTAAGGTGCCCAAACCTAAGGTTTCTAACCTACAGCTCTGATACCACTTTGTGACGCCTCCAAATCCAGGTACTTGAAACCCGTACTTGGTGCTCCACGATAGCATTCATACAAACTGGTTAATATTTTAAAAAATTAAAAGTTTTACATCAGAGTTGTCTATTTCCAGGTACGAAGACTTTTAAGTACTTTATTACATGATAGATAATATATTATCACATTACAAATCTCTAACTATCACAAGTAACGCCTTCCAACTATTCATTCAGCTTCCCTTTACCCCTTTCCTTGCCAGAACCTTTTGTTCGATCTCGCTTAGCTAAAAATATTTAATTTCAAAGCAAGAATGAACATTCAATTGCTCAGCAAGTAATAACAGTTAATGAACATTGTATCAAATGATTAAGTGCTTTTTATGAGTATACTTCTACAACGAATCAATAGTTATGAAGAAACTGAAATAATTCTGAATAACATATCAAATTGTTCATTTTTGAAATGACGTATCGACTATAGATGTTGAGCGGTCACTAGACCATGAACTTTTATTTTCAAGTTCGAAAAGGTTTGAACAGAAATTCATCTACAAACCGTCTGACTTACTGGCATGGTGGGTGATCAGCCTATTATGCCATGTGTTGATCAATATTAACTATATGAACGACATTTGCGTTCATCATCACCACCTCGGTGCAAATAAAAATTTCCCAATTCAGGGATGTTCTGCTCAGACTTGAGTCCAAACCAAAACAATTTAGGTGGACGATTTTATCTAATCTCAATAATATTTCAAGACTTAATGTAAAAGAATTGAAATAATTAAATCTTCTGTCTAGCCGAAACAAGTGGCTTAGACGGCTTTCAAACTGCTCATGTTTACTAAATTTCATCTAGTAAACAAGATATATCAACTATCTTTCGAAGCTGATTGAAAAAAAAATCGTTATATGTAAACAATTGCAAAACACTTGCTTAAAGTAAACAAGTTTAGGATACTTGAACAATGGAAAAGCAGAGTTAAGAAACTTGCTCAATAAAAGAGTAAAGTTCATATACTTGCCTCTTTCGTTTAATACCGATATAAATTCTAGTTTAATCTCACTTCTTGTATTTTACACAATTATATACACATTTATACATACATTAGCCACATATTCATGTCACATAGTTTATACATCTATTAAACATTCACATAAGCCATATCAATACCTTTCCACACTAGCGTATACATGAGGTATATATAAGTTTTGTATAGACACTTTGTGGGCAAGGAAATCGTGTCTTGCTAGGGTTAAGGTTTCGTGTTGGCTAAGGAGGAGAAAAATTCATGAAGAGCATAGAATTGATTGATTGATTGAAGAGGGGAGAAGAACAGGTGAACGATTACTCCAATGACACGTGACAGAACTTTCAAAATCCGAAAACCTTGTTAGGGTAGCAGGGATTCAGGGAACCTTCTTGAATACTTTGGGTTGATGAACTCTTCAAATCCAGAAATCGTGTTAGGGTTGCAGGGATTCAAAGAGCCTTCTTGAGTGCTTTGGGCTGAGAGAATGTCCAAGTCCCGAGTCTGAAGAGAGGTCCTCTCCTTCATATAATGGAAGGGGTACTTATAGAGCTTCGTGGAACTTAAGTGGTCACATGCCAGGCACATGTCTTCAGGGAAATACCAGAAATACCCTTTAGTCATTAGAATATGCCCATATCGTCATGTCCTTCTAGCCACCAATCCAATCCCTCAATCAATTCTCAAAACGAGTCGCCTCCACGAGCCTTCTGCCTCGAAACACGTGGAGGCTTTTCTCGGGTCTAGCATATTGATTTTTGGCTTTTTCGTCTTCATTCAATTAGGTCATGGGAACCCTAATTTATATATTTAATGAGGTCGTGGAACCCTAACTATGCATTTTATTCAATTAGGTAATGTGAACCCTAATTTGCACTTGGGCCCACATTTGCCCCCTGCGCTAGAGTCGCGGTTCCAAAGAGACGATCGTGCAAGAATACTTCAAGCTAGCAGGGCTCCACTTTACAGGTCTTGAAGACAAGTTTCCTAGAAGAGGGAACCCCTAGGTAGCCAAACCCTTAGGGTTAAACCCTAAGAAGGTAAAACCTAGCAGGGCTCTTCCTTGGACATATTGGGAAACCTTCTGAAAATCTCTCTATAGATTGCTCAATATTTTTTTCCATATTTTTTCTGGAAATTGAAACAAGAAAGGTCATCAAATATTACCAAATAAAATTCAATCTAATAAAATCTCTCTTTTGGTAAACCAAATCTTTCCTTTTATCAAATCAAATATAACCAAATCAAATCTTATTTTATATTAGAAATAAAATAAAATCTTTCTTTATCTTATTTGATTTTGAAGACAATATCCTTCCTCATCACTATTATTATTATTATTATTTAGAAGGAAATTCAAATTTCAAAATTTTCCTTTATTGGGAAAGAAAAATCAAACCTTTTTTTGTTTAGAAAATAATATCTTTATATATTTCTATTTAGAAGCAAGATCAAATCTACTATCTTTTGGAAACCAGATTGAATCCTTCTCTTAATAGGAACATTGTGACTGCTTCCTTTTTTGGTGCAAGCATATTTGAGAACATATATATGCATTTATATATATATATATATATATATATATATATATATATATACATCTCCCAAACCATTCAAGCTTCACTTTTTCATCTTGCTTCGTTTTGGATTTTTGTCCCTTCCTACGAGCCAGTAATATCATCAAGGGAGTAGCAATGAGATATTCTTCAATCCGATCAAGAGGTAACAAGGAGAATTCCTCCCTATAAGGCCAAACCCTAGGGGTTGAACCCTATAGGGTCGAACCCTAGGGGGACCCGAACCCTTGGGGTTCCATCCCCTCTTCTCGTTTTTGCTTTTCAATTTGCATGATTTCTTCCAGATTTTTCTTGTTTTTCTTCATTTGTTTCCCTTTTCAGGCAATTTTAGTCTTTCTTTTGTTTTCCGAGACTTTGATCATATCTTGGTTTTTTCCCTCAGATATTATCAAAGAAAGGCTATAATTTTCGCGGCAAAGAAGCATTCATTTCGAGCAATTGATTTGTGGAGAACAAAACTCAAAGGTATAAAAGGGAAAACCTCCCCCTAAGTAGCTGAACCCTATAGGGGGCCGAACCCTATGGGGGGGGGCGAACCCTATAGGGGCCGAACCCTTTTTTTTCGAATGACTTCTTTTTTTGTTTATGTTTCTTTTTCTCCTTCTCTCAGGTATTTCTAATCTTTCTTTTGTCTTTCGAGCCCCAGTATCTTGATTATATCTTGGTTTTTTTCCTCGGATCATAAAGAAAGATTGATGTTTTTGGACAAAAATACAAAGACCATCCTAGGTGGTCGAACCCTAGGGGGTGAAACCCTAGGGGACGAACCCTGGGGGGTCGAATCCTGTGGAGAAATCATCAATTAAATAGAAAAAATAAAGTCCGAGAGGAGCAATCATTATTTTGATCATAACTTTTGACTCGTTTGAAGTTTCGGGACCCATAATATATCAAACGAAGCTAACGACGAGACCTACAAAAGTCATCGCCTTTGGCCATGATAGATACTTGAATATGTCCAAACAATGTAATGAGTTAAGCAAATGTGTCAACCTAATAATAAAAGTACTAAAATTATATTAATTTTAATGAGTCACTCCTAAATTGTTCATATATTTTACTCCTTGATGGCTCCATTGCACTGCATCTTGCTCTCCTTCGTGATTCTCTTCATATTGTTCATCATCTCCATCAATTGTGGTAGCTCGATCATACTGAGCAAATAACTCCATCAATATATACATCCCCCAAACCTCCACAAATACAAGAACACCTAAATAAATACAAACAAAAGCAAAAACTTCAGATAAAGGATTATATACATAAAAGGAATATAAATGTTTCAGCTTGTAGACATTGGCCAAGATAATGTACCTTTATCACATCACAACTTAAATAATTAATGTTCCTCACAGAACCTTTAACTGTCTTCCCTTTTGCAGGAATAGAGCCACCATATTTCAACTGTAATGAAATCCAAAATACCCTCAACACACATAGAAATTAAAAGAAATATTTGAAATGGATGTTAATACTGTACAAGCAGACTACACTTTTAGGACAAAAAATACAAGGAATACAAGTTCTTCTGCTCTTGTGGCATTTTTTCAAATAGTAAAGTTGCATCATAAATAAACATAGAGAAATTATAGTATTCAGCAGTTCTAGAACACATTAGTAATATTTTGATTCACATTCTCTATAAAGTGAGCATTACAAAATTTAGAGACTACTCCTGCCTTATTCCCCAATAAAAAAAGGAGAATTAATCAACACAAAACCCCAAGCCCCTAATCCAAGAATCTACACGCTAATCTTGATGTGAAGATTACATCTCCCAAATTTACAGTAAGAAAATATAACAGCAAAACAACTCTTAAAACCACAAGGCACCCAAAAAACAAATTAATATCTCTTGCACTCTACCAGCAGACATTTACTAAAGATAAAAGTAAAAACGAGGCTAATAATACTTAACAAAACAACATCAGCTACAGTTCAGTAGCGTCACTAGTCACAGAAGAGTTTATGTCATAACTCCTATAATAATGCAAGGATATGTAGATGGGGTGCAGCCCATTAAGGAAATTTAACCAATAATAGAGCAGAGCACATAAACTATTCAGGAAATTTACATCAATGTTCATGACCTTTTGAATTGCCATCATAGTTGTTATGGAGCCACGACGAGTCATGGCAGTAGCTAATTGCCTAGACGCCTAGGCGACAAGGTGACCGCCATGGCGTCCGTAAGGCGATAAGTCGTTTACAATGTGTAATTTATATATTATTTATTTTACTTAAAAAGTATATTATCAATAAAATTTCATATACATTAAAACTCAAAACATAACACTATGGAATAACATGAAAGGCATAATTATGTAATTCCTTAGCAATAACAATCCAAAAAACAAAACACTATATATTAAAAATTAGTAAAAGAAATGAAGAATTCAACAAACAACACATAGAAAATAAAGTTGCAACAAACCATCGCAAATATGTAGTCTAATAACTAATAAAACACCACCATAACAAGTCAAAATAATGTCTAGACTCTCTACACTAGTCTAGAAACATCATTCAAGTATATATAAATTTTCTAACCACACCACTCATCAGCAGGCATGATCCATAATCCAAGCAAGATTATATATGCTTATACATACACAATGCCATTTAATCATGCTTATATATATATATAGGATAAGGCTCTGGAACGAACAGTTCGTTTACGAACATATATATGTAGGGCCCAGTGTTGAACGTTGTTGATTGGATGAGAATATTTAATACTAATTACGAATATATGATGCTTACATAATTGGGCCAATCAACAACCTTCAACACTGGGCCCTACATATATTCGTAAACGAACTGTTCGTTCTAGAGCCTTATCCTATATATATATTACCTAGCAAAAAGAAAGAAAGAAACAAAGGCAGTATTTAGTAAGGCACTAAGGCTAAAGAAAAAATAAGGAGTCAATAGTCATACAGCCAAGCCGACCAACATACTTCAACTTCAGTATACATGAAGGGGAAGAAAGCAAGAAATCGACCAAGGCAGCCAAGCAGTAAACAAAAAAGGGGAAGAAAAAAAACGAAGAAGACATACCTGATGTAAGAACCCAATTTTTTATGAATAAAGATTTAATTTTCTCTAATTTTTATTTTAAATAATAAGGTGAAAATTTAATAAATGCTATAGTTATGGGTGATATGTGCAAATTTTACAGAGTAAGCAAGTTATCATAAAATATTCGTTTGGTCGGAAAATATTCTTTTTGTCGAAGAATATTCGTACGACGGCGCAATTATTGGTGGACCCCACAACAGAATAACTGTCGGATATAGAAAGCGACAGAAATAACTTTTTTATAAAAATAACGACAAAACTTTTACCGTTAAACTATTAAAATACCCGGTGATAAAAGTATAGTAATACGCGTTGTTGCACAGTAGCACACGGTATTACACAGTATCTCTGATTATTGATTCTTACGTGTTCACACAGTTTCATCCAATAATTGCCACAGTAGTTGCTACATAGTATCTCATATTATTGATTCAATTATTGTCACAGTATCATCTGCACAATACTTTATATTATTAAATCAATAATTGGCACGACACAGTTACTCATATTATTATTAGCATTATTAACAATGTCTAGAAAGTTCTGTCGATGAAAGGGGTTAGGTTATTTAATTGCGCGCCAACAAGGAGAAATCCTTATCGGAAAGCCCCCTCTTTCCTAGGAACGATCTGGTTGTCAATATTGTGAGTTATAATATTAATGATGAAAAATTGCTACAAGATTGTGTTGATTAAAGATAAGTATAATAATTGATGAGTGAAAATTATTTGTTCAATTTGTGATATAAATAGAGGGGTAAATTGTAAGTTTGACTTATTATTCTATGGGCCCCCACGTACTAATTTGTCAAACCGTCGGTAAAAAGTTATCTCAGTTTTGTTTTATTATTATTATAATAGTAATAAAACAGAAAACTTTTTATATAAAACATAATACTTTTTATATTATATATAAAGTTTTTGCTTTATTAGAATATTTTATTACATAGTGCTACATAGTAAAATTAAATTTTTGCTGAATTCGTCCGTGAGTTTTTTCTTCTGTTCATCCGTGATTATTTTCTTAAATAGTGCCCTGCCATTCTCCTATAAATAGGTTGTTTAGTTAAGAAATGAAAATCACAACAGAATCAGAGAATTCTTCTTCTATAATATTGTGTGTATTTCTTTCTAGTATAAGAATACTTTGAGTGTAGTTAATAGTGCAAGATTTTTTCAAGAATATCTCTGTTATACCAGCCAGATTTAGTCTCCTACTAAGGTAAATAATGTTATTTTTTTCAATACTTGTAAAAGTTGTCATTCTATTCCTTATTAATCTGTGGGAATAACCTGTCTACGCGGACTACCGCATGCATGGTGAATAACCCTTCGTATTCATTCTTTATTAAGTTGTCGAAATGATTTGTCTATGCGGATTACCGCATGACGGGTGAAATCCATTTGCAGTTTCGTATATTCTTTTATACTCATATGAGATATTATTTCTTTTGTACTCATCAAGGGATACCGTTTTCTTTCATATTTCTCCATTTATGGTACGAAATTATTGTTTGTTTCCATAATCTTATTATTAAATTGTGAAAATCCCTACAATTAGAAGAATATCCTAAATAGTTTACGCTCCATCTAATATCATTTCACTGGAATATTGGTCTGAACTTTTTTATTAAATTTTAATCTTTTCATGTCGGGGTACTATTAATTCGGGGTACTATTCATATCGTACTATTCATACGGCACTATTCATGAGTACTATTCACAATAAAATTAAATTTTTATTTGTTTGTCCAAGTTATGTTTTTATGAATCTTATTCTTGAAATCGAATCCATGTTTTGATCTTCATGTTGACAATTTGGACATTCTTGAACTCTGGATAAATTGAATTATAAATCTCTAATATTTATCATTGATCTCACTAGATTCATTATTTATATTATTGTCATCATCCTCATGCTAAAATTTGTGATGGAAAGTCAACTTTGGCCCGTTGTTAATAGATGGGCTGTTGATTGGTATGATTATGACCAAAAATTATGTATTGGTACAATCATGACCTTTAATGTTACAGGCAAAGGTTTGTGGCGAAAGTTCTCTTTGGCCCGTAGTGCATAGAGGGATAGGTGTTTGGCATTTTCATGACCATTTGTGATACAAATGAATATCTTTGGCCCGTAGTGCAAAGACAAAATGTTGACTTGCATAATTATTGATTAGTGTTACGGGGATAAAATATTTCTAATCGACCTATAACTCGTAGAAGATAGTAGACATCATTCTCTACTTGACTCTTTTAATGGATTGTTATTTCCGCTGCTGTTGTTGATTTAAAACTTATTCTTCATTATTATTGAAGGCTAACGATAATTTATTCTTCATTATCTTAGTCATAATATTCTTTACTGAGCTAGTTGAGCTCACCCTTTTTCTTTTGGTTCCATTATTTTTCTCAGTAATGAAAGTGTAGTTGGGACTAGTCGGGGAGTGGTGTAATGATCCGAGATATGCATGATAGAAGTATTCACTATGTTGTAAAATAGTGTGTCAATAATTGTAATGAGAACTTAATTTGAGTATGGATATTATCGTATTATGTACGGTGCAATAATTGTATTAAACCTCACAGCTTATGTGTTGTCGTATTTTGCACGACAGTTAATAGTTGTAAATATGAAATTTGTATTTGGATTCTGTACCATGTATTTTGGAGACTCAGAATGGGTTGTGTGAACCTATTTTGGGGGCGACACAGTTGGTATCAGAGCTTAGGGATATGATCTCTGGTGGAGATTTGGGATTAGAACTAGGAGGGGGGAAACGAGTAAAATACTTCACTAGTGTGTCCTACCTAAACTTATTTGTTATTTAATTGGTCAGTCAGAATATAGAAATAATATGTGACATGTCAATTTCTTTAATTAATCATTATTTTGTGGCAGTATTTAAGAATGACATCTAAAAATATAGAGATAAGCAATGGAGCATATGAGACCATTGAGACACTGCCAATCAATAACCAGGATAATGTGCATTGGGAAGGCAATAATCCTCATGTAAACAACACCACCGACCAAATGATGAACAATGGGGTGTTTAGGAGCTTTCTATAATTCATGCAAAACCAGACGAGAGAGACTCCTATTCAAAATGCAGGTGGAAACAATGGTAACTCACGGCTGGTCACTGCTAAGCAATTCAAGGAGTTGGGATCGCCGGAGTTTTTGGGGAAGCCAGAGCCACTCAAGGCAGAAGCTTGGATTAAGCAGATCACCAAAATATTTGATGTCCTGGGATGCACATAGGAGCAAAAGGATCCCTTCGCCATCTTTATGTTGCGTGGAGAGGCAGATTACTGGTGGAAATCTGTGAAACGTACTAATCTTTCCACACTTAAGATGTAACGATTGTGATTTTATATAATAATTTTAAATATTTATTGAGTTAAATAAATATTTTATGTAATTAATTTATTAAGTTGAATAAATAAATTCTGTGATTTGTGGAAGTGATTTAATTAAGTGTTATATATTAATTAAATGAATGTTTAATATTTAATTTAATTGATGTATATTAATTTTATAGTATAGTTCTAATTTAATTGAGATAATTAAATTGGATGAATTATGTGATAAAGTGTTACATGAATTATAATTAGCGAGTAATTATAATTATGTGGCAATTTTTATGTGATTAATTGATGTTGGATTTTAATTGATTAAATTAAAATGTTAAAGGATTTAATTAAGTAAAGTGTGACATTAAAGTATGTGTTAAAATAATTTATTAAAATAAAGAAAAATAGTTTTAAATGATTTTAACCAAACAAGGCACTTACTTGTGTTTTAAAAGACTTTTGCCAAACAAGGCCCTTACACTAGTTTAAGCCTGATTTACCCTAAACCATGTCTAGATTTAATAAAATTGGTTTTTGAAAATTCCTGTTGCCAAAAAAGCCAAAAGGGCTTTTGAATTTTGTAATTGATAATTTAATTATAGTTAGTACGCGTATTATGATATATCAGTTATATTTTCCTATACTACGTTGAGAAAAAAAACTACGCTAGTTATTTTATCCTAAGTCTAACCAAGAACAGAGAGAGTAAAAGAGTAGAGGAAAATACACAGTGAGTTAGAGAAGAAGAGAAAAGAGGAAGAAGAATTGCTAGAATTGAACTCACATCACCTTCTCTGTCAACCTATTAGCAAAAGGTATCATCTATAATCTCTAATTGTTATAGAACTCGGTTATATATTTTCATCTTCAATCACTGTTAAAAATAAGCTTTCATGAAATTGTAAAATCATGAATTGTGTATATGTATTGTGTTCATGTGTTATTAGTGGTGAATTATATGCCATAGGAAGGATTTTCAGAAATTAAAATTTTGTCAGAGCATGTGTTAATGGAAAATATGTTTACTTGGAAAATTGTGTTCATATGATTTTATGTCTTGGTTATGAGTAAAGTGGAGGAATTCGTAGGTGTTATTGTACAATTGAGAGTTAGTTTGATACTATATCTTCAATCATGAATATAATGCATGTATATAAAGTTGAATTGCTTGAGAAAGTGATCTACAGTAAATGGTTTTATAAAATATGTAAGTTTTATGAAAATATCAAATTTGATTTCTAAAACTTTTGATTATTGTTGTTTAGATGGTTTTTGTGTTTGGAAACATGTTATTTGCGTATATTGTTTCAAAGTATGGGTTATACACTGTTTCAGTAGCTTGTAATTGTCGTGGTTGGAATGTTGGGTTTAATCGGTGAAGCAGGGAGGCTGCACTGCCTACTTCTGTCTGCGTACCTGCACAGCTGCGCCGGTATCATAGGAAGAAGCAGCGCAGCTACGCTGGCTGCCTTTCACAGACTTAACACCTGCTCAGCTGCGCCGGTGCCAAGGCCTGTGGCTGCGCAGCTGGCTGTGAAGTGGCAGTAAGTTGGGTTTAATTGTGCAGTCTCAGTTGATAGCCTAAGTTAAACAATTCAGTGGCTATAACATGTGTTAACATGAAGTTGACAATTTCATAATTTGGAAAAGAAAAGAGTTTTGAAAACCTTAAGGTAGAATTATAAATTATAATTGTTTAATTGTAAAATGAGTTACTTAATTATAAATTGAGTAATTATAACTAAGAGTAAATGATTAATTTAAATTATAATTTTTGTTAAATTATAATGTATAGAAATTGATTTATTTTAATCAATTAGATGTTAATTTAAATTATAATTTATGTAATTATAATTTAATAAATGCATGTTTAATTATGGATTATAAATTGATAATTGCATGATTAATTATAATTTGAGTAATTATAATGCATGATATAGTGTAATTAATTTTAAATTATAATTGTTTATAATTTAAGATATGATTATAATTTAAGTAATTATAATTAGATTAAGTGTTTAAATTACAATTGTTTAATTATAATTTAGTTAAATACATAATTGATTTAATTATGTGAGCATGTTTGTGTGATGTGATTAACTACGTGATGGTTAATTATTATTAATTTAATTAGAATGAGTTAACCATGAGGGTTAACCAATTGTGTGGATTAGTTACGTATTAACTAATTTAGGTTATTGTGATTAAATGTATATGTATGTAGGAAGTGTAAGTACGTGATTGTGTTAAGTAGCTTGCGCTTAAGGCAAGTCTTCTATCCCTAAACTTGTTAATTCTATGCAAGTTCTTTGATTTCATATATTCATTGTTGAGAATGTCCTTTTCATTTCTGTATTGGACAATTATTTATTTAATTGAAGTGATCTTAACTTATTGTTCAAGTAAGATCCAGTTTATTATTGTAAATGCCTTAAGTTTACTTCTAAAGCATATGTTAGTTCATAATTCTTTTATTTATGAATTACTGTAAGTCGATTCAACTAATCCTTAGTTGATGAACGTTGAATTCCAAATTACCCTTTTAATTTATCCAAACCAAACTTCATTTGGTGCAGACTTGTATTCATTAGTGAGTTGAACAACCCTATCTATTAGGAGAGGTTACTATGCGAAAGCGTTAAGATGTTTGTGCACAATACATGGTACAAAGGGCTAATCCCCCTAAGTACGAGTTAAGGTCCATAGTCTTATTGACTGTTAAAGGTTTTAAATGGAAATGTTTACAACCTAAGACAAAAGTTCAAAGGTCTTACGACCCTCAGATGAATTCTATATTCGAAGTATAATTGTGATGAAAAGAATTATTTTTCAATTCTTTATTGTTGAAGTAAGCTAAGTTATTCAAATCTTTTTAAAGATATCCTTTCATGTATTTATTATTGTTCGACTCCAGTGAGCTGTTGTTTGCTCACTCTTGCATTATATAACAATTGCAGCTAAAGTTGATAATGTTGATGCCCCGTCATCAAGTAAAGGCAAAGGAAAGATGAACAAGTGAAGACTTGTTTAATTATTTTAAAATGATTGTAATGGACTTTAATGTTATGTTTTTATTTTCGCACTTTATTATTATATCAGGATAGATTAAACCCTGGGATTATTTTGAAGAAGGTTGTAACCCTTGTTTTAAGGGAAATTTTATTATTTATATAAAGGTTGTAATTTATTTTAAAAATTTATTGGGTAGATGTATGTCTATAGAAAGTGAACACCAAATCATGTGGAAACGAAGTACCCGAATTTAGGGGTGTCACATAAGATGTCTTGGTTGAAGTTCCAGGAATTGTTCAACGACAAGTATTTTCCAGAAAGTATTCGTCATATGAAGGAGGTGAAATTCATCAAACTAGAACAACACAATATGACTGTATCACAAAACGAGACCAAGTTTGCTGAATTATCTTGGTTTACATCCCATTTGGTGGATAATGAGGAGCGAATGACATGAATATTTTTGAGAGGTTTGAAACTTGAAATTCGTCAATACTTGATTTCTCATAAACTTTATTTGTATTCAGATGTTGATAATAAGGCTCAATTATTGGAGCGAGATAATTAGACTTTTCAACCAAAAGATAACAACCGACAACAGGATAATAGTCATACTAGTGGCAACAGTCATCGGAACAATGATAACCACCGTGGAGGAAGTTATCATACAAGAAATGGTAACCACTTCGGTGGTAATCTTGGCCAAGATAAAAGAAGAAGTTAGTCAAGTGGAAATTTCAAAAGGAGAAGATTTAATAATGACAACAGAAAGATGTCGGCAACGACACCACCACCAGCATCTGTTTCTAGGGGAGGAAAACGACCACCGGTCATATACTATAAATGCAGACAGGAGGGACACATCAGTCTAAACTGCACACAATAACCCAAATTATGTTACAATTGCGAAAACGAAGGTCACATAGCTCGAATGTGCCCTATAGCAAAGTCAAGTCCAGCTGGGATGGTGACACCAAAGGCTATCCAGGACAAGTCAAAGTCGATCGTTCAGGGGAGAGCTTTTGTCGTGACTTCCCAAAAAGTTAGGAACCCGAAAGAAGATATCGCGGGTAAGCTAATCATAAACTCTTACAAAGTCTATCCCTTATTAGATACCGGTTTTACCCACTCTTTTATTTCACATGCTTGCGCTCAACGTTTGAACTTCACCCCTGAGAAATAAGACTTTGACTTATCTGTTGAAACTCCGTTGGAGAAACATTCATTACATCCATAGTTTACAAATCTTGTTTGATTCAAATTGGCACCCTCACATTACCTGTTGATCTCATTTCTTTGAAAATACATGCATTTGATGTGATTTTAGGAATCGAATGGTTAACTACTCATCATGCTAAAATTGATTATTTTCGTAAGGTCGTTAGCTTTCATATTCCTAACCAACCTGTTTTGCGAATTCAAGAAACCAAACCACTAAAATCAATCATTGTCATTTCAAGTCATAAAGCCATTCGTTTATTGAAAAATGGATGTCAAGCTTTCTTAGCCCATGACACCGATTTAAACAAGAATACGTCAGATTTGAATGATATTTCTATTGTTAATAAATTCCCTGATGTATTTCCCGAAGAACTTCCTGGCCTACCCCTAGAGCATGAAGTTGAATTTTTTATTGACCTTGAACCCGGTCTAAAACCCATTTCCAAAACCCCATGTCGAATGGCTCCTATTGAACTTCAGGAGTTAAAGGTCCAAGTACAGGAGTTGTTAGACATCGACTTTATTCGTCCTAGTACATCGCCTTGGGGTGCACCTGTGTTATTCGTAAAGAAGAAAGATTGGAGTATGGGACTTTGTATTAACAATCGAAAGTTAAACCATAACACCATCAAAAAATAGGTACCTGTTACCTCGCATTGATGACTTGTTTGACCAATTGCAAAGCGCTAAATTTTTCTCAAAGATCGTTCTTCATTCTGGATATCATTAGTTAAAGATTAAAACTGATTACATTCCAAAGATTGCCCTCAAAACTCGATACGGGCATTATGAATTCGTAGTCATGTCTTTTGGATTGACTAATGCTCCTGCTGCCTTCATGGATATGATGAACCGGATATTCAAGGAATATTTGGATCATTTTGTGGTTGTCTTTATTGATGACATCCTCATTTACTCCAAAAGCCGTGAAGATCATGAGCAACATTTGAGGCTGATATTCCAAAAGCTTCGTGAAAATAAGTTATATGCCAAGTTAAAGAAATGCGAGTTCTGGCTTGAGGAAGTAGCATTACTTGGGCACGTGATATCGAAACATGGAATATCAACTGATCCGGCAAAGATTGAAGCAATACAAAGTTGGGAGCAGCCTAAGTCAGTAACCGAAATACGTAGCTTTCTGGGCTTAGCTGGTTATTATCAGAGATTTATGGAAGGATTTTCTCGAATCGCCACTCTATTAACTCAGTTGACTCAAAAAGATACAAAATTCGGATAGAGCGAGGAATGTGAGAAGAGCTTCCAAGAACTCAAGAGGAGACTCATTTTAGCCCCTGTTCTGACAATACCATCAGGTTCAGAGGGATTTGTCATCTGTAGCGATGCTTCACGAAGAGGTTTAGGATGTGTTCTCATGCAATATGGGAAAGTCATAGCCTATGCCTCACGACAACTCAAAGAATATGAGAGGAATTATCCTACTCATGATCTAGAGTTGGCAGCAGTCATTTTCGAGCTAAAGATCTGGAGACACTACCTGTATGGGGAGAAAGTGGAGATCTATACAGATCATAAAAGCCTTAAATATTTCTTCACTCAAAAGGAACTCAACATGTGACAACGATATTGGCTCAAGCTATTGAAAGATTACGACCATACCATCCAATATCATCCTAGAAAAGCGAACGTAGTAGTTGACGTGTTGAGTAGAAGATCATATGCGGGTACGAGTGCGATATTGTCAACACAAAGGCCCATTTTGTATGACTTACAAAGGATGGAGATAAAGTTAAAGACTCCATGGACACACGTGAAGATGACAAATATATGAGTAAAACAAGCTTTAATTAATAAAGTTAAAGCTGCTCAAGCTACAGACCCAGAGCTGATGAATATGAAGAAGAATAAGAAGAAGAAGGTGCAAGAAGGTGTTATTCTAGAAGCAAGACTCGATGAGGAAGGCATACTTTGAGTTAACTCTAGACTTTGTGTCCATAATAACCCTGATTTGAGGTATAAAATCATTATGGAAACACACAACACACCGTCTGCAATCTATCCTGGAAGTACCAAAATGTATCGTGATCTTCGTCATATATTTTGGTGGAGCAACATGAAGAAAGAGATCGTGGAGTTTATCTTAAGGTGTTTAACTTGTCAACGTGTCAAGGCGGAGCATCAAGTGCCAAAAGGTCCGTTGCAACCACTTAAAATTCTAGAATGGAAGTGGGAAAACATCAACATGGATTTCGTTACGGGTCTTCCCAAGGTTTCTCAAGGCATAGATGCAATTTGGGTCATTGTCGATATATTAACTAAGGTTGCTCATTTCTTGA
Source organism: Panax stipuleanatus (assembly GCA_020205555.1). Classification (NCBI taxonomy): domain Eukaryota; kingdom Viridiplantae; phylum Streptophyta; class Magnoliopsida; order Apiales; family Araliaceae; genus Panax; species Panax stipuleanatus. Next base: position 38,532,767 of record CM035117.1, read on the forward strand.
ATATACGAGAAACTTATTCACTTGAACGTTTTAATCGTATATATATAAATCAGATTGTAAGACTGCATGGTATGCCAGTATCCATAGTTTCTGATCGATACCCAAGATTCACTTTATGATTTTGGGTCAGCTTATAGAAATCTATGAGCACTGATTTATGATTCAGTTCTGCATATCATTCTCAAATGGACGGGCAATCGGAAAGGACTATTCAAACTCTTGAAGATCTATTGAGATTCTGCGTACTAGATTTCAAAGGAAGTTGGGACAAGTACTTACCATTGGTGAAATTCTCCTACAACAATAGTTATCAAGCAAGTATAGGTATGGATCCATTCGAGGTGTTGTATGGAAGAAAGTGTCATTCTCCAGTATGCTTTGATGAGGTGGGTGAAATTGGGACGAAAGTTGGTATGCATGACTACAGAAAAGATTCAAATGATTCGGTAACGTATACAAACAGCACAAGATCAACAAAAGAGTTATGTTGATCTTCATCGAAGGGACGTTGAGTTTAATGTCGGAGACTATGTATTGTTACGTGTTGCTCCATGGAAAGGAGTTACGAGATTCGAAAAGAGAGAAAAGCTCAACCCATGATTTGTTGGTCCATTTGAAACCCTTGATCGAGTAGAAACTGTGGCCTATAGACCCGTTTTGCCGCCAAATATATCTCTTGTTCATAACATTTTTCACATATCCATGCTACGTAAATATGTGAAAGACCCAAAACACATTATTGAACTAAAACCAGACGAGATAGCAGAGGATTTAACGTATGAAGAGATACCTGCCAAAATCTTGGATAAGAAGGAACATATTCTACGATCAAAGGTTATACCTCAAGTCAAAGTTTTATGAAGAAACCATGATATTGAGGAAATGACATGGGAGTTAGAATCTAAAATGAAAGTAAGGTATCCTCACCTCTTTAAAATACCAGGTACATACATCAATTTCGAGGACAAAATTTCATAAGGAGGGGAGGTTGTAAGACGCCAACTTTTTATGATTAAAGATTTAATTTTCTCTAATTATTATTCTAAATAGTAAGGTGAAAATTTAATAAATGCTATAGTTATGGGTGATATGTGCAAATTTTACAAAGTAAGCAAGTTGTCATAAAATATTCGTTTGGTTGGGGAATATTCTTTTTGTCAGGGATATTCGTATGACGGCGCAATTATTGGTGGACCCCACAACGGAATAACTGTCGGATATAGAAAGTGACAGAAATAACCTTTTTATAAAAATAACGAGAAAACTTTTACCGTAACTTTGTTAAAATACGCGTTGTTGCACAGTAACCCACGGTATTTCACAGTATCTCTGATTATTGATTCTTACATAAGAATTCACTCAGTTTCATTCAATAATTGCCACAGTAGTTGATGCATAGTATCTCATATTATTGATTCAATTACTGTCACAGTATCATTTGCACAATAATTTATATTATTAAATCAATAATTGACACGACACAGTTACTCATATTATTATTAGCATTATTAACAATGTCTAGAAAGTTCTGTCGAGGAAATGGGTTAGGTTATTTAATTTCGCGCCAATAAGGAGAAATCCTTATCGGAAAGCCTCCTCTTTCCTAGGAACGATCTGGTTGTCAATATTGTGAGTTATAATATTAATGATGAATAATTGCTGCAAGATTATGTTGATTAAAGATAAGTATAATAATTGATGAGTGGAAAATATTTGTTCAATTTGTGATATAAATAAAGGAGTGTTGGATAAAATCTAGTTACACATAACACGCAAGTATTCGTGGTCAACAAGTAATAAAGTGAAAGTAAAGTATCGTTCCCACGAGGAATTATTTAATAAGAATCACCAAGTACTAACCCTTAACCAACTCAATCTTATTCAAACGAATGAATTATCAATATATATAATTAAACTATTATTATTCACCACTAGTTAAATTAAGATAACGGATATTTAAGATCACAACTTCACTTATTGCTTCATCTAAGTTAACATACTTCTCATCAATTATTTTCTCTATTCTGAATTGTTAATCAAGAGCATGAAAGTAAATATAACCACCTCTCGATGCATCATACCATACTCACTCAAATTCACAGATGATAGAATAAGCAAGACACTCTAATTAACTAATCCACTATATCTCTATGTGAATTATAATTAAAAATGATTTAATCACAAGTTCTCTATAAGATTACATATGGCGTAAAGGCATATCTCTATCCTAAACACGAATCATGAATTTCATCTACGCAGAAATCACAAACACATGCTATCATGATCAGATCTAAATCTATACTCCTCTTCCGATTTCATATAGATTATCACAGTAATTGATGACCAATCAATTAAACAATTAAGTCCAAATCACAATAGACAATCACAACGATAGAACATAATAATTGATAGAGAAGCATATTAAAATAAGTTACACAATAAGATCCATTGTAATCTTAAACAAAGAATTAGTTCATTGAATTAAAACTAAGAATTCACACTTGAATACACATTAAAAATAAGAATAAGATTAAGGAAAAGAATTGAATCTGTTGCCAACAAATTCTCGCTTCTCCTCGCTCTTAATCTGGATCTCCAATGGCCTCCAAGTGCTTCAATCTCCAAATTCCCTTTCAACTAGGGTTTATTATTTTTATTGAAAAACTAAATTAATCTAATTTCCTATTAATCATAATCTCTAAGCTAATGGACTATCTTATATATATATATATATATAGGGTCAGTCTCTCCAGCGAACCATAGGGAGCGAACTAAAAACGAACTGGCTATAGCGACGGTTTTTTTCGTAGCTATAACATAAAAAACTGGTTTTTTATGTTATAGCGACAAAAAAAACCGTCGCTATAGCCAGTTCGTCATTAGTTCGCTCCCTATGGTTCGCTAGAGAGACGGACCCTATATATATATATATATATATATATATAAGCTATCCAATCTCCGTCTACTAACCTATATTATCTTATATTAAGCTAATAATAATACTAATATATTAACTCCCTTCCTTTTTTTTTGCTTGTAGCAGGCTTCGTCCAAATCCCATATAAGGCCCACTTGCACCACAATCCACGTCGGCAAATGAAAAGGATCGGCAGCTCCGTGTCTCCAATTGTTGCACCCGCGTCCATGTAGGAAAAGAAGATATAGCAGCTGGCAGCCTCCTTTTAATTGAATCTGTTCTCATATATATTATATCCCCACTCAGCTCCAGCTTCTCCTTTTGTAACCGGTCAAGTGTCCCTTATATACCATACATAGGAAGCCCACAATCTCTTCTTGCGTCCAATCCCTTTTATATTTTGTGGCCCACCAATTTCGCCCAAGACTAATTCGTGTAGAACTAGGAAATTCCCCAGCTGCTTGCGTCTTTATGGCATATATATACTAGCAGCCCACTTAAACTTGTTGCGTGTCCCTTAACAATGTATCATGAGTCAGCAGCTATATCAAAAATTGAATAAGAAAAGGAGACATGCAGTGTCGCGCCTCCTCGCCCCAGCGGGGAGTTTACTCATGATAGCCCCGCCCCAACGGGAGTAAGCACTGTTCAGCCTATTGGTTCCCGCCCCGGCGGGTTATTTGGTCTTCCGGGCCCAGCCCCAGCGGGAGTTCACCTCAAATAATGTTGGAAATTCACCTTTTAAGCTTCTTTTTATCTCGTTCGTTTCCTGCACACAATAATATAAATCCGAGGTAAAATGATAGCAAAAGTACTTGAAAACCTTAAAACTCAAGCTATTAAGAATACCGATTCGTGGGTATTAAACACACTCATCAAGGAGTTTATTGTAAGTTTGACTTATTATTCTATGGACCCCCACGTACTAATTTGTCAAACCGTCGGTAGAAAGTTATCTCTGTTTTGTTTTGTTATTATTATAATAGTAATAAAACATAAAACTTTTTATATAAAACATAATACTTTTTATATTATATATAAAGTTTTTGTTTTATAAAGTATTATGTTTTATTAGAATATTTTATTGCATAGTGCTGCATAGTAAAATCAAATTTTCGCTGAATTCATCCGTGAGTTTTTTCTTCTGTTCATCCGTGATTATTTTATTAAATAGTGCCCTGCCATTCTCCTGTAAATAGGTTGCTTAGTTATGAAATGAAAATTACACCAGAATCAGAGAATTCTTCTTGTATAATATTGTGTGTATTTCTTTCTAGTACAAGAATACTTTGAGTGTAGTTAATAGTGCAAGATTTTTTCAAGAATATCTCTGTTATACCAGTCAGATGTAGTCTCCTACTAAGGTAAATAATGTTATTTTTTTCAATACTCGTAAGGGTTGTTATTCTATTCCTTATTAATCTGTGGGAATAACTTGTCTACGCGGACTACCGCATACATGGTGAATAACCATTCGTATTCATTCTTTATTAAGTTGTGAAAATGATCTGTCTACGCGGATTACCGCATGACGGGTTAAAATTCATTTACAGTTTCGTATATTCTTTCGTACTTGTATGGGATATTATTTCTTTTGTACTCGTCAAAGGATACCATTTTTTTATATTTCTCAATTTATGGTACGAAATTATTGTTTGTTTCCATAATCTTATTATTAAATGGTGAAAATCCCTAAAATTAGAAGAATATCCTTAATAGTTTGCGCTCCATCTAATATCATTTCATTGGAATATTGGTCTGAACTTTTTTATTAAATTTTAATCTTTTTATGTCGGGGTACTATTCATACAATACTATTCATACGGTACTATTCATGAGTACTATTTATAATAAAATTAAATTTTTATTTTCTTTGTTAAAGTTATCTTTTTTGAATCTTATTCTTGAAATTGAATCCATATTTTGATCTTCATGTTGACAATTTGGACATTCTTGAACTCTGAAAATTGAATTATAAATCTCTAATATTTATCCTGGATCTCACTGGATTCATTCTTTATATTATTATCATCATCCTCATTCTTAAATTTGTGATGGAAAGTCATCTTTGGCCCGTAGTATAGATGGACTGTTGATTAGTATGATTATGACCAGAAATTATATATTGGTATAATCACGACATTTAATGTTATAGGCAAAGGTTTATGGTGAAAGTCCTCTTTAGCCCTTGGCATGATCATAACCATTGGTGATACAAATGAATATTTTTGATTCGTAGTGAAAGCATAAAATGGTGACTTGCATAGTTATTAATTAGTGTTACAGGGATAAAATATTTCTGATGAACCTCTAACTCGTAGAAGATAGTAGACATAATTTTCTACTTGACTCTTCTAATGGATTGCTATTTTCGCTGCAGTTGTTGATCTAAAACTTGTTGTCCATAATATTTTATCTGATTTATTATTGTTGAATGCTAACGATAATTTATTCTTCATTATATTAGTCATAATATTCCTTACTAAGCTAGTTGAATTCACCCTTTTTCTTTTGGTTCCATTGTTCTTCTCAGGAAATGAAAATGTAGCTGAGATTATTCGGAGGGTGGAGTAATTAATGATCCGAGATAGGCATGATAGAAGTCTTCACTATGTTGTAAAATAGTGTGTCAATAATCGTAATGAGAACTTAATTTGAGTATGGATATTGTCGTATTATGTACGGTGCAATATTTGTATTAAAACTCACAGCTTATGTGTTGTCGTATTTTGCATGACAGTTAATAGTTGTAAATATAAAGTTTGTATTTGGATTATGTACCATGTAGTTGGCGACTCAGAATGGGTTGTGTGAACCTATTTTGGGGGCGCCACACCTGCTGGTTGTTGCCAATCACGCCCTCGCTGTCTAAGTCCCTCGCCAACGTCGACTTCGTCCCTCCCCGTCGACTTCGTTTTCTCTCTCTCTCTCTCTCTCTCTCTCTCGGTTCTGTCGAGAGTCGACTTCGATGGATTTGAATTCTACTTCTTCTCTATGAACCGACTCCATAAGGGCTTCGTTATATCATAGCGCGACGTCGTTTTTTTTACCCAGTTCAGATTTGGGTCGACCCATGATACTAAGTCGCTCGACCAGAAGTCATCGTTGCGTTGTCCACGGTGACGACTTTATTTGATAGGCGCTCGCCTTGCAACCATGGACTAAGTCGGAAGCTCGCCTTGCAGTTCTTTAGCCGACTGGATGCCTAGACGACGCCTTAACAACTATGATTGCCATACACATTCAATCTCAAATTTGACAACAGTGATGATAAATGGAGTAAGAAAAATTATAGATTTCCTCTCCAAGAAATATATTGACAAAATGTACTAGGGACAAGGGTTTTTTTACCAGGAAAAACAAGCTTAAAGTTAAAAGCTAATGAAATAGAGAAGGGCGAAGGAAAGAATTGAGGGAGAAACATAAAACAAACACACATACCCAACTTATATTTTGCAGTAATGATAGATTCGTGTTCAAGTTCTTAAGATTTGTCTATAATAACAAATGAAAGGTAATTAGCATGAAGGGAAAAAGGGGCAGCTATCGATGAGACAGTGAAAGGAGCACCTGCCAACTGATAGCAGTATTTGTGATCAGTTGCAACAATAAATTGCTAACATTCATATCAATAACTCTTGTTCCCAATATTAAAATTAATTAAAGCTCTGAGCAATCTATGCATAAAGGTAACCATTCAACTGGAAATTATTAATGATTACTATATATATCTAATGTCAATATCCAATCATTCACACTTGTAAGTGTATGCAGTAATGTACCATGTTTCATTGAACCAGAATAAAGTTTGGGCATAAATGATACTAATAAAACTAAAGGACCAAATGTTAAGCATTACTTGTGAAATACTTCCAACTATCAAATTGCAATTTTTAGAAAGCAAAGTGAAATTAGATATAAACTACTCTGATACTGACAAGATTATTATCATTGACACCAAATGATATATGGAGATTGAGTGCATTACAATAGAAGTTTACTAGACAATAAACTAAAATTTTGATGTATTTAATCCCAAAAGTTTTAAGGAAAAGATCAATTCTCGGATCTACATAATCAAACAAAAAATGAAACAACAAACAGTACAGTAAGGTTATCTAACACAAATAATACTAGATTCAAAACTTATGAAGCTGAATCACATACCCACCATATACAGGAAGAAATAGAGATAAAATTCAAGTTCAAATTAGGGCGATGCAGAAAAGCGACGAAGATGGAGATGAAGACGAGAGCGGTGATGGCTATTTGGGTAAAAAAAACATTTCTTAGACGTATTCAGCCCATTCTGCCAAATTTTTTAAAAAGATTTTCTCATATTTATTCAGCCCAATTCAGATTTCAAAATTTGTAAACAAACAGTCTTAATAACTTATTCGCTCAGATCTTGACTCATTCAGATCCATTCAATCCTAAACAAATAGCCCCTAAGGCACTAACTAGCCAACCCTTAGGGGCTGGATCAGGTCGGACTCAGGCCACATGTCGGTCTAAGTCGGAGCTTATGCCTTCAAATAGCAACCTCTTTAAAGCCTCCAGATCGGTCCAAACCTTGACCAGGCTAAGTCTAGGCTAGACCAAGGTGTTTTTGTGTTCTCCCTTTGCATGGTGTTAACGCCAAGATCTCGCCATGCGCCTCAACAATGAAAAGCGCGCCTAATCCTACACAATGAACACGTTAGCACCGGATCTCGACGGTTTTGGGTCGCCGGGGATCACTCCGGTGTGAGAATAAGTACAGGCTGGAAAAAGGATAAACAATAGAGGTTATGTTCACTTAGTGTCTGGAGAAAAAAAAATGTTCGTTACCTCCTTTGTGTAGTGCCTTGTACCCATATATCATCTCACCAACTTGCATGTTTTCCCCCGATGCTTACGTCAGCTGGATGCATGCAGGCTTTTCCATACTTGCTCACCACCCAGTCAATATTATGTCAACTCCACATTAATGAAGGAGGTTAAAGACAGCTGGGCCCATTACCTCAATCAGCCGCCTGCTAATCCCATAGATTTGGGATAATTTTTAGTTCATAAGCTGCCACCTGTCACCCACCACCAGCTCCGGACCAGACCAATTAATCATTTAGAAAATAGTCCAATGCACCAAGGGTAAAATGGGTTTGACCCGAAAAGCCCAAAATAAATAAGATTTGATCGGTCCAAATGTCCACAGCCCAACATTGCCCCCTAGTCTTTTGTCAAACAAAATGTTTGACGAAAGAGTATACCAAAGTTCGCCCAGGATCCTTAAAAAGAATTTTAATAGACTCTGCCAAATCCACTTAGAGAACCCAGGAATGAATACGGATCCCCAACTCCTCCTTCAATTTCAAAAAGGAACCGCCAGCTGTTAACTCTATGATTACATTTATTGAATGCGCGGCCTTTGGGTTTCGTGACTTATTGAAAAGGCTCTCCTATAAAACCCCCGAATCTCCTACTTAGACAGCTTTATCAGCCCATTTGAATTTTAAAGACTCTCTAGCTTTCTTCCCTTCTCTGGTTTTCTTCTTCTTAGTTAAATCGTCATCAATGGCTGCTCAAAACTCCGATAACACCATTCCGGAGATGAATCCCAAACCAAAGCCCTCATCTGGTAAAAGTCTTCCCCTCCCCATTCCAGAGATCCCTCCTTTCAATTTCTCAGACGAGCTGCAACACCCCATTGCCAATACTCCCTCTAATTTCTCAGAGGATGATCTCGACGTCATCCGAAAGTGATACCAAATCCCTGACACTCACCCTCTGAGAGTGCCCACTCCAGCTGAGCGAATGTATCAACGTCCAGAGGGCTGGACTGCCATGCCCATCATTTTTTTCGAGAAGGGGATTCGTTTCCCTCTTCATACCTTCGTCATTACCCTTTTAGGGTTCATGGGTGTAGGATTCGCCCAATTAGCTCCCAACTCCTACATTCATATCCTTGCTTTCATCGCCTTTTGCAGTGAATTAGGGATTTCTCCTTCTATCGACTTGTTCTTCACTCTCTTTACTTCTGGCAAGTCTCGCGAAAAGGGATTCAAGGTTTTAGGCAAACAGGCACCAAAGCCTAATTCTAGATTTGATAAACGCCCCCTGATGGATACTTCGTCAAGTAATAAGAAATGGTACGAGAAGCGGTTTTTCGTCAAGGGGCCTGAAATATCCTCCATCCTAGACCGGACCACTGCCGCTCATGTTACTTCAGATCTCGGTGATATCCCAGAGGAGCGCGTACGGGAGATAGCGAAGATCATGGAAAAGCTTCCCATGAAAGAGTGGAGCTTCGTCCTTCTAAGCAAGCAGGCATGGCTGTACAATCACAGATGTAAGTCCGAAGTCAACGTTTGTGTAGCTTCTTTAATCTTATTTTAATATCTAATCTGAAATATATCTTTCAATTTTGCAGTATCTCTTATCAAGCCCACCTCCTCCGAGATAAGAGATTTGGAGGAATATATTGCTACCAAACCAACCCAAGACCCTCCTGAAGCTCAAGACATCGAAGAACAAACCGTCGAAGACCAAGCTGCTGACCCCCCAGTTACTGATTCAAACCCTGTCGAAGGGGCCAGCCATCTTCGCCAGAAGAAAAGGGCTGTTAAAAAATCCCAACACGCCCTAGCCCCAGCCCTTACCGAAAGTCTCTTAGACATGCCTATCGAAAAAAGAACCAAGATCCTTCATACCAAAAAACGGAAGGCCAAGGCAAAAATTATCCCCCTCACCGCTGAAGATTTAAGAGTACCACATACTGAAACTACCCAATCTTTTCCCAAACCTGCCGAAGCTGATGAATTTGAGGTCGAACCCAGTTCTCCTCTTATTCGGAAGAAAAAACACACTTCTGATGGCCGCTCACCCCCACCAGTTGACCCTCCTCTTTTTGAAGAAACGAAAACTTCACCGCCACGTCCATCTTCTCCCTATTTCGGATCGAAGCCTGGAGCTTCTCGATCACCTAGCCTATAGCCTAACCAGAACGAAGACTTCCCTCTGCACCTCTATAACTCTTTTGTTCTAGATACAGATAACCCTCGGTTTGGCAACAGTTCTGTTTCTGACCTGCTCGAAGAGGGCATGGCTAATCAAGCTAGGGTAAGTAAATTATCTCTTGTCTGCCTTAGCTCACTGATATTTTCTTAAAATTTCTTCTAACCATGAATAACTGTAGGTGAATAGAGTCTTCGGGAGTCTTTATCAGAAGTATAAAGAAGTTGAAGCTGATGAGGAGGCTGCCCGGAGGGAAAATGCTATCCTAAAGTCGGCACTGGCGAAAGAAAGGAGTGAACACGAAAATATCCGCTTCAACTGTAAGGGTCTTCAAAATGACGCCAGGATGAAAGAGCAGCTGGTCGCGTCTGAAGTTTCACAAAACGCAATTATGCAGCGGAATGAAGAACTTCAGCGTGCCAATGAACAATTAATTGACAATAACCGGAACCTGTCCTTAGCCGTGTCAGACGCTAAGAGATCCGAAGAACGTCATCTGGATCTTCGAGGGAAAGTTAAAAGAGAGCTTCGTGACCTCAAGCTGATGGGTCCTCCTCTTACCGAAGAGCTTCGCAAGGAGATTCAGAATGAGTACCGGAAGTCTCCTGCCTTAACTAATGAAATAGTACAAATGTATGCGGAGGGTTACGAGGCGGCCCGGAGCAAAGGTAAAGCTAAATTGGCTGCTGTTGCTGTGAATCCGTTGCTGCTTGATTCTTCTGAAGACGAAGACGAGGAGTAATGCCGGAGACAATCTATTCTTCATAAACTTGTATAAATTTTACTGATAATGTAATTTCTTTATTATGGTTAATAAAATATGTCTTATCCCTTTTTATTTCTTTCCAGTTTGAGTTATATTGTTATCCAATCAGCATGTGATTTAACTTCACCACTTCAAAAAAAGTCAAATAATAATATAAGACGAGACTTACTTATTACTGAAGAATGCCATATACCATTGTTAGAATGAATAATTCACTGATATTTCAATAAGAATATTAGTTCCGAAGAACTTATAATGTTATTTAGCTTCATAACAATTTGGCAGTCCTGCTCTCCTCAAGGGCCGAAGAGGTTAGATAACAAATATCCACTTCGTCGTCTTATTCAGCAAAAAATATATTTTTTATTTCACTACGAGGAGACGAAGGTATTCAGCCTCATAATTTGGCGAACTCATTTTTTCCGGGAGCCGAACGGGTTCAACCAATAATAATTCGTTTCGCTACGAGGAGTCGAAGGAATCCAACCTTATACCAAGCTGGCAACCTCGTTCTCTCCAAGAGCCGAACAGGTTCAACCCAAGAATAGTTCACTTCGCTACGAGGAGTCGAAGGAATCCAACCTTATAACTGGTGACCATATTCTCTCCGAGAGCCGAACGGGTTGGACCATCAGTAGTTCATTTCGCTACGAGGAGTCAAAGGAATCCAACCTTATACCAAACTGGCAACCTCGTTCTTTTCGAGAGCCGAACAGGTTCAACCTAAGAATAGTTCGCTTCGCTACGAGGAGTCGAAGGAATCCAACCTTATAACTGGTGACCACGTTTTCTCCGAGAGCCGAACGGGTTGGACCATCAATAGTTCACTTCGCTACGAGGAGTCGAAGGAATCCAACCTTATAACTGGTGACCACGTTTTCTCCGAGAGCCGAACGGGTTGGACCATCAATAGTTCGCTTCGCTACGAGGAGTCGAAGGAATCCAACCTTATACCAAGCTGGCAACCTTGTTCTCTCCGAGAGCCGAACAGGTTCAACCAATAATAATTCGCTTCACTACGAGGAGTCAAAGGAATCCAACCTTATAACTGGTGACCACGTTCTCTCCGAGAGCCGAACGGGTTGGACCATCAATAGTTCGCTTCGCTATGAGGAGTCGAAGGAATCCAACCTTATACCAAGCTGACAACCTCGTTCTCTCTGAGAGCCGAACAGGTTCAACCAATAATAATTCTCTTTGCTACGAGGAGTCGAAGGAATCCAACCTTATAACTGGTGACCACGTTCTCTTCGAGAGCCGAACGGGTTGGACCATCAATAGTTCGCTTCGCTACGAGGATTCGAAGGAATCTAACCTTATAACTGTCATGAAGAAAAGCCATTATTGGAGAAAAAAACCACTTTATTGATAATTGTCGTAGTAGTTACAGACTTCCGGACTTTGACATTAGCTCTACTGAAATTATTTGCGGAGCCTTCCAGCATGCCAAGTATTCTTAATTTCAGGCCCATCTAAGGCTCACAACCGGTAAGTTTCGGGCTTTGATACACTAATGACTTCATAAGGGCCTTCCCAATTTGGCATGAGTTTACCCATATTTTGAGGCGTAGAAGCCTCCACCTCCCGAAGAACAAAATCCCCAACTTTGAATCTCCGAAGCTTTACCCATTTGTTGTAGTATTTAGCCACACGACGTTGATATGTGGCCAATTTAACAAGGCTGCCTCTCGGGCTTCTTCGAGCAGATCTAAGTTAGCTTTGAGTCCCTCATCATTGTATAATTCTTGAAATTGACTGACCCAAAGACTTGTAGATCCAATTTCCACCGGAGCTAGAGCATCAGAACCGTATGCCAGTCTAAATGGGGAATCTCCCATTGTAGTCCTTGGTGTAGTTCGGTAAGCCCATAGCACGCTAAGTAATTCTTCAGGCCATCTTCCTTTGGCGTCATCCATCCTTCTCTTGATCCCATTCAGGAGTATTCTGTTAGCCACCTCAACTTGCCCATTAGATTGTGGATGGGCATACGAAGTCTTTCGATGCTGAATCCCTAACTCCTTCAAGAACACCTCAAATTTTGATCCTACGAACTGGCGTCCATTATCTAAAATTACCACCATAGGAATTCCAAATCGAAATACTACTGACTCCTTTAAAAACTTCAAGCATTCTTGTTCCGTTATCAGCCGAAGAGGCTTCGCCTCTACCCACTTAGTCATATAATCAATTGCCACTATAACAAAACTGACTTGACCTTTTGCTTTCGGGAGTGGACCCAGTATATCTACCCCCCAGACAGCAAAGGGTATAGAAGATAAAACCGAGTATAGCTCTTCTGGTGGCTGATGTGGGATTGAACTATTCAACTGGCATTTCGGGCATTTCTTCACGTAATCAGTAGCTTCTTTGAAAATTGTTGGCCAATAAAAGCCTTGCCGAAGCACTTTATATGCCAACGACTTCGCGGCCATGTGATCACCGCAGATACCTTCATGAACCTCCCAAAGGGCATATTCAGCCTCAGATGAGACCAGACATTTCAGTAATGGAGTGGAATAAGCTCTTCGATATAGATCTCCATCAATAAGTATGAAGTTTGAACTTTTGTATCTCACCTTTTTAGCCAACATCTGATCTAAAGGTAGTACGCCGTCTGCTAGATAGTTTATATATGGAGTCATCCAACAATTAGACCGCTCTACGCACATTACTTCCCCATGCTGGATGCTAGCTTGTTTCAGGATTTCCAAGTAAACTGTTTCGTCAAAGGCGTTTGATTCAGTAGTAGCCAGCTTTACCAATGCATCAGCGTTTGAATTATCAGTTCGACCAACACCTTGAAATTCACACGAGCCAAAGTGTTAAAGTCGATCTTTCAATTCTGCAAGATACTTAACCATTTTAGAGCCTCGAGCCTCATATTCCCCCGAAACTTGTTTGATGACCAATTGAGAATCACTGTAAATAATCAACTTCTGGACTTCCAGACTCTGGGCCAGACGCAATCCTGCTAACACCGCATCATATTCAGCCTCATTATTCGTGGCCCTGAATTCAAATCTGATGGCTTGCTGTACTTTGAATCCCTCCGGACTCGTCAGAATTACCCCTGCACCACCAAGGTCCGAAGTAGAAGATCCATCGACATATAAGGTCCAATAATCGTGCACCTGCTGAAGTGTAGCCACCGTTACGATAGATTCTTCCACTTCATTTAGGCTCCCATCAGTTTCAGAAATGAGCATTCTACCACAAAATCGGCCAGGGTTTAGCCTTTAATGGCTGTCCGTGGGTAGTACTCTTTAAAAAATTAAGATAATTCCATTGTCCATGCAGCAAGTCTCCCTGAAACCTCTGGCTTTCCCAACACCTTCTTCAGTGGCTGATCTGTGTATACCACTATTATCCGACCTTGGAAGTACTGTCGAAGCTTTCTACTGACAATGATCAAAGAAAAAGCAAACTTCTCAAGGTTTGAATACCTTGTTTCTGCGTATCTAAGGGCATGGTTTACACAGTAAACCGGGTGCTGCTTACCCCCAACTTCTCGCACCAAAACTGCTCCTACTACCAATGAACTTGTAGCCAGATACCAATACAAAGGTTCGGTAGGAACTGGCTTCACCAACAGGGGCGCCGAAGATAAATACTTCTTGATTCCTTGGAAAGCTTCCTCGCACTCCGAAGTCCATTGGAATGTCTTCGCATTCTTCGGCCCTTTCAATGTGTTAAAAAATGGCAAACACCTTTCCGCCGATTTAGACATGAACCTCCGCAACGATGCTATTCTACCAGTTAAACGCTGTACATCCTTGTATGACTGTGGGGATTTCATATCCAAGATAGCCTGGATTTTCTCTGGATTAGCTTCGATACCTCTCTTGCTGGCCAAATATCCCAAAAACTTGCCCGCTCCCAGCCCGAAAGTACATTTAGTCAGATTCAACTTCAAATCATAATGACGAACTGTCTGGAAGCACTCCTCCAGATCGTCCAGATGACCATGAACTGACATGCTCTTAACAATCATATCATCAACGTAAACCTCTATATTTTTCCTGAGTTGCTTTGTAAAGACGTGGTTCATCATTCTCTGATACGTAGCTCCCGCATTGATCAAACCGAACGTCATTTTTTGTAGGCATATACCGACCGATGAGTAATGAAAGCTATCTTTGGTATATCTTCCTTGCACATAGAAATTTGATGATATCCCGAAAAAGCGTCCATGAAGCTAAGCAAAGCGTATCCCGAAGTTACATCAATAAGTTGGTCAATATGAGGCAGAGGATAGAAATCCTTCGGGCACGCCTTATTTAGATCGGTATAGTCTATACAAACTCGCCATTTGCCATTATGCTTTTGTACCAGAACCACGTTTGCCATCCACTCAGGATAATCAATCTCGAAGATGAAGTCTGCATCCAGCAACTTGGTGATCTCCTCATCAATTATTCTCTGTCTCTCCGGTGCGAAAATCCTTCTCTTCTGCCGAACTGGTTTCTTAGCTGGATCCACTTGCAATCTATGTTCAGCCACTTTTTGACTCACCCCCGGCATATCACTGGGAACCCAAGCAAAGACATCGGCATAACACCAAAGCAACTCCATCAGACTTGTCCGAAAAGGCTCTGGAAGCCCCGAACCGATTTTCACAATTTTTTCTTTCTTTCCAGGAATCAACTCGATCTCTTCGGTCTCCTCCACTGGCATGACTAAGGGTTCTGTTCCACTTTCTGTGAATGGATCCATTTCAATGGCCATGGTATGTTTTTATTTGCTGACTCCTACTCTTGAGGTGATTAGAGCATTCCGATAACACCTCCTCGCCAAGTCCAAATCTTCTGTGACTTCGCCAACTCCGTGGGGCATAGGAAACTTAATTTTGAAGTGGGGAATTGAAGTAACTGCCTGTAGAGCTGTCAAAGTAGGTCTCCCCAAAATGGCATTGTAAGCTGAATCTACATGTACAACGTAAAATTTGCAGATAATTTGAACCTGTTGGGGAACCATTCCGAAGACAACCGACAGCTCAATGGATCCTGCAACTTTGACCGGATCGTTGCTGAAGCCATATAAAGGGGCCTCCTGTCCAATTTCCATCTTCTGATCATCCAGTGGCATTCGGTGATAAGCATGAGCATATAAGATATCCACCGAAGAGCCATTGTCGATCATCATTCTCTTCATATCCGCTGAACCGACTTATGCAGTGATTACCAAGGCTCCTTTGTGTGGCTCGATAGGTTTCGAAGGGAAATCTTCATCTGTGAAAGAGATTATGGAACCCGAATATGCCCTTTCGGCCTTCAGAGGCTTATCTGCCAGAGTCATTACCGAGTCCAGATATCCTCGCCTTTTCTTCCCTGCAACCTTACCCATGTTTCCCCCAGAGATTACATCTACAACATGCCGTACCGCTTGGTTCGGCACTGGTTGAACAGGCTGGGCGACTTACGCTAACTCCCTATTCCTCTGTTGGTGCCTTGGTTGTTCCCGTCCTGTTACATACTACATCAGAGTACCACTTTGAACTTTCCTTTCAATGAGATCCTTCAAACCCCAGCAGGAATTTGTATCATACCCAACCGCCCGGTGGTAATTACAGTATAAAGCAGGATCTCCAGATCCTGGTCGGGGATTGTTTTTAGGCAGTTCAAAGTATGGTTGGTTCTTTATTTGTTCCAAAATAGTAGCCCCATCTGTGTTGAGTTGCGTATATACCTTATTCATCTTCTGAGTCAGAATGGGCGGACGATCTCCCCTGGGTATCCAGTTATTGTTATACCTCCTTTGACTCCCTTCGAACCGATCATTGTTGCCACTACTCTTTTTCTGATTACTGTCTGACTTTGCCTTATCTTTCTCTTTTGCCTTTTCTGAAGAGCTCTGCCCCAAGCTAGCCATCTCCTCTTCCACCACGATAAGGCCTTCGGCCTTTTCAAACGCTTCGGCCAGACTCTTCGGATGTTTGAACATCAGCTTATTTACCAGTTTTTCTGATTTCACCAGATCTAAACCATTCTGGAATAACCCTACTGCCTGAAGATCGTTAAAATCTGAAACCTGCCCCACAGTTTCTCGGAACCTCTTCACATATTGCCCCAGAGTCTCTTTCGAATACTGCCTTATTTGGGCCAACGATCCCGTGGGCCTTCCCCTTCTCTTATTGCTCTCGAAGCGAGCATGGAACTTGTCACACAAATCCTCCCATGATGCGATCGAAGTCGAAGCCAAAGTCCCCATCCATTGCCTTGCGTCCTTTCTTAATGTCAATCCAAATGTCTGACATTTAGCTGCCTCTGAATAGTAATAATCCATCAATCTGTCAAATGCTTGGCTGTGGTTGAATGGATCTCCAGAACCGTCATAACTTTCCATATAAGGTATCTTTTTTCTTGGATCCGCTTTCTCCTTAAGAATTTTCGATGAGAAGGGAGACGCCTTTTTGTCCGAAGTCTTCTTCCCTTGCTAGACCTCTGTTAGCTGCTTCCGAAGCTTTTTTATCTCTTTCGCTAGGTCCTCTACCACCCCGGGTGAAGAAGCAACTTCTTTCCCTGGAGAATTCGTCTTATTGTGTTTAATCCGATCTTTCCCATCCGGACTGAACGATGTCGAAGGACTTCGTCTATTACTTCGGCCGGAGCGAGGACTCTTTGTGTGGTGTACCCTCTTCGGACTTTCTAGGGAATAACTTCTCGAACGGCTTCGTCGCCCATCTCTTCTACTGTCTCTATGATACTCAATACGAGGCATTATTTTCGAAGTTTCGGGAGAATATTCTTGTGGCCCACTTTGTTTCCTGTCAGGAGAATGGCTACAAGACCCACTATCAGCCCGCCAGGAATATTCGTCCCTCCTTGCTCTTCGTCTATACGACCTACCCCTTCTTTCCGGTCGAGTGTAACTGGAAGCTTCGTCTTCTTTCTCAGCCACAAGAACCAACTGTTTAGAAATCTCCTCCCTCTGTTGCAGAAGTGTTTTCAAAGCCGTGTAGGTTTCTTGTGCCATCTTTGCTAAGGTAGAAATTTTGTCTGCCTGACCTTCTCGGTGTGGGGTCTTAGGCGGTGTATCTACCACCCTTTTCCGACCCTTGTCAGGACTTTTGCCGGTAGTAGGAAATAACTTCATCTTGGTATCACCATGACCTCTAGCATGAGGCCCTCCCAGAACTTCTTATGATCCAAGTCTATCATGGATACTTATCGAAGGGCCCAACCTATCTTTCACCGAGATTCTTTGAAAAGAAGAACTAGTAGTTGTCGGCTGTCCTTCGGCTGTAACTGTCTTAGTGTTCACCATAGCTTCCGATATAAGATGTTCAATGAGTTGTGATTGAAAACCAGAAACACTAGATGCCCTCCTTCTAGCGCCAATGTTAACGCCAAGATCTCGCCACGCGCCTCTACCACGAAAAGCGCGCCTAATCCTGCACAATGAACACGTCAGCATCGAATCTCGACGGTTTTGGGCCGCCGGGGATCACTCCGGTGTGAGAATAAGTACAGGCCGGAAAAAGGATTAACAATGGAGGTTATGTGCTCTTAGTGTCTGGAGAAAAAAAAATATTCGTTACCTCCTTTGTGTAGTGCCTTGTACCCATATATCATCTCACCAACTTGCATGTTTTCCCCCGATGCTTACGTCAGCTGGCTGCATGCAGGCTTTTCCATACTTGCTCGCCACCCAGTCAATATTATGACAACTCCATATTAATGAAGGAGGTTAAAGACGGCTGGGCCCATCACCTCAATCAGCCGCCTGCTAATCCCATAGATTAGGGATAATTTTTAGTTCATAAGCTGCCACCTGTCACCCACCACCAACTCCGGCCCAGGCCAATTAATCATTTAGAAAATAGTCCAATGCACCGAGGGTAAAATGGGTTTGACCCGAAAAGCCCAAAATAAATAATATTTGACCGGCCCAAATGTCCACAGCCCAACACATGGCAATTTGTATTGCTATTGAATTGAGTGATTTATTTCTCCATTTGGGAGAGTTCTTTCTTCTCTTTGTGAAATCTTATCTTTTTCTATTGTGTGGGTTTATTTTTATTCATATGGGATATCTATTTTTTCATGTGTTCATTGTGTTGGTCAACAAGTCCTCCCCATTAAATGCTCCGCCCATTCTTTTTTCTTCCGTTCGGCCCTTTGAATTTTCTCCCAACCTTCCACTCATTAATGCTCCTCCCTCAACTTTGGCTATAAAAGGAGAAGAAGGCAGCATACAATACACACCAAAAAAAAGAAAGCTCTCATCCGAGAGTGAGAGAAAAGTTGGAGAAATCCCACCCGCAAGGGTGGAAGAAAAAAAGGAAGAAATCACACCGGGAGGGTGAAAAAAAGAAGAAAGAAAATAGAGAGAGAAAGATAGTTCAAATAAAAGGGTATTTTTATTTGGGTTCCATCACATAGTTATTGTGATAAAGTAATTTGAGTTTGTACTCAAATTAAGATATCTTTGTATTCTCTCAAGAGAAAGATAGTTCAAATAAAAGAGTGTTTTATTTGGGTTCCATCACATAGTTATTGTGGTGAAGTAATTCGAGTTTATACTCAAATTAAGATATCTTTTTATTCTCTTAGTTTATTATAGTAAATTGTTCGGAGTTTGTCCCGTGGTTTATACCTCTTAGTTTTAGAGGGTTTTCCACGTTAAAATCTTGGTGTCTCGTGGTTGAATATTTTCTACTCATTATTTCCTGCAGTGGTTATTATTTTGTTGGAACTACGGATTTAATATATTTGGCATATACTAATATTATATCCATTTAATTTATCAAAGATAACAATATTTGAGAGGTGATTTTTTCCAACACACATTGTTAATAGTAGATTTGTTCGGATTTAGGAGTAAAGTGATTATTGACGGATTGTTATTCAATTTTCTAATGTTAAAATATTGGTCAGATCTGCAATTTCTATCAATACTTTTTATTTTTGTATTAAGGGAGTTATTGTGATGTTCACCAACTTTTGGTTAACTATTATTGGCCATTTAACCTGATTTGATTTATTAATTGTTTGAAAGAGTTAAGTATTATTTGTGTTCTACCACCACTTGTAATCTTTTTTATCGATCGTAACATATTTATAAATTTAATATACTTCTTCCGTTCCTAAAAGAATGAGTAAAAAAATAATTTACACACATATTAAGAAAATTAAGAATAAAAAAGAGAGTAAAAAAGTTTCAAATTTATCTTTAGTTCCCCACAAGATTATATAAAGTGATGATTAATACTAATAGACCCCACTAAATGATATGTTTAACCTTGTACTTTATCTCATTCTTTTGAAAATAAAAAATACATATACATTTAGTCATCTTTTTGGGGACAGAGTGAGTACTTTATTCATTTTGGATTTTTCCTTTCCTTTTTTTTTTAATTTTTGAAATACACCTAGATAATAATAGACCACGTTAATAATTGTAAATTGTTTAACTTATTTTTTTTATGATTGAAATAATCACAAAAGACAAAAATATATTAAGATTACAAATTGAAAGTTACAAAAAGGGAGGATATTACTAGGAACTTCCTCTATGGGTTAAATGTTTTTTTTATTAATGTACTTTAGGTCGATTTGCAAACGACTAACTATACTTTAGGTTAACTTACAAACGACGAACTATATTTTTTGTTTTACAGTCAACTAACTGAATTTTAATTTACTTACATAAATTTGAAATTCCGTCTTGGGCGTTAAATATTTAAAGGAACATTGACATGACACTCACTTGTCGTGACAATTTTTATATAAAAGAAATACGTGTATGATATTAAATTAAATTAGAAAAATTATAAAATAAAATAAAAATATTAGAATATAAATTAAATAGACTAAAACAATTTTTGAAAAACATTGACATGATTAACAACAACAAAAAAATTATCCTAAATAAAAAAAATTCAAATAGATGAAACGTCAAATCCAATTCTTAATCTCATCTTCTTCCCAGATCCTTCAATTGTTCAAGCTCTTCATAGTTGCCACCAACGCCATTATTACCATCAAGCACCACTCACCCAAAAAAGCTAGTCACCGTTATCATCAAGGTTCCACCAGTTACAAAGTGTTGGGCCCGAATATTTGAAGACCAAAGGTCCAGATTGGGCTTATTGGGCTTGGCCTTAATTGGGCCGCGGTTGGGCCATAGTTGGGCCATGGTGGGGTACGAAGGACCAGGCTAGGTTATAACTCCTAGTTATATGGAGATTCTACATATGGAAGGAAGAATCGGTCATTGATTGGACTTCCAATATCTTGGGAGATTTGATACTATCCTATTATGAAAAGGATACACGGGGGAACCCTAATCCCATATGAAAGTGGATTCTATCAAGGATGTGATGTACGATAAATATATGGCTTGACTATTCGCAAGGTACACTTACACAATATTATTATTTCCAGCAATAGAGTATTTTACCTCCATTGTTAACTTTGTCAGCCTGTACTTACTCTCACACCGGAGCTATCTCCCGGTGACACAAGCCGTCAAGCTTTAGTGTTTACCCGTTTTGTGCAGGATTGGACGCGCTTTGGTGATTGGAGCGCGTGGGCGGATCTTGGCGTTAACATTGGCGCTAGAAGGAGGGCGTACAATCACAACTAGCAGATCACCTCATCGAAAAATATGGTGAATAGCAAGACAGTTACAGGCAAGGGACAGTCGTCGCCAGCGGCGTCAGTCTAGCAGAAGGGGTCGATGAAATACAAACTGGGGTCGCCAACATCAATACTCGGCTGGGCCCTCAAGCCAATTCAGGCTGCTCCCAAGCAGGGGTTTAGCCCGGAGCACAACGAAAGCTGTTCCACACAACCAGCCAGGAAAGAAAAGACCAGAAGAGGGTGGAAGGCACACCACCTCAAACCCAACTCCGGGAGGACCGTGAAGCGGCTGTGGCCCGAAAGGTTAAAGAGATTGAGGATACGGAGCAAGCTTTAAAGGTCCTTATGATGCAAAAAGAAGAGCTCACCAAACAGGTGGTGTACATGGTTGAAGACGAGGCCTCCAGCCTCTCTAACCAAATAGGACGGGGGAGGTCTCCACACAAAGAATCCAGAGGAAAGCATGTCGACAACGCAAGGAGAACCGAGAATAGGCTTCGGAGCTGCTCTAATGAAAGAAGCAGATTCGGAGGTTGCCGAACCGAGGGGCGTTCGAGAACACACCGTTCCAACAGCCCCCAGCGCAACGAAAGGAGGTCACAAGTGGATCGTTCGGGAGACCACGTCACAAAGATCGAAGACAAGTCAGCCCCCATAGGAAGCGGTCTCATCAGGAGGCCCAACTGTCATTCCAGAAGTCGAAGGGCAATCGTCAGGATAGCCCTCAGCGTAATCGAGACAGAGACCACAGAAGCCCCCCCCCCCCCCCCGGGCTCGCCGGGAGGATGAGAGAGATCGCAGAAATCACTGGGATCGAAAGGACCAAAAGGAGAGAGTATCTCCAAAGAAGAATTTTGACCCAGCCCTTGTCGGAATTGAGATGCTAACAAAGAAGTTAGAAGATATGCAGAGGCAGTTGATAGAGACTCAACAGGGGAAAGTGTGTTCGGGGAAGAAGGCCTCACCGTTCTCGAAAGAGATCCTCCGAGAAAAAGCAAACCTCGCCAAAAAGCTGCCGTACATGGAGAGTTATGATGGGTCGGGCGACCCATACGAGCACAGTCAGACGTATGACAGGTTGATGGACTATTACGACTACGCTGACGCGGCTAAGTGCAGCACCTTCATCACGACCTTGAGGAAAGACGCTCTATATTGGATGAACACATTGGCCCCGAACACGGTCTCGTCATGGGAAGAGCTGTGTGACAAGTTCCACGCTCAGTTCAAAAGTAACAGGAGAAGAGGAAAGCCCACTGGATCATTGGCCCAGGTCAGGTAGCATTCTAACGAGACGCTAGGTTAGTACGTTAAAAGATTCAGAGAGGCAGTCGGCCAGGTGACCGACCTCAATGACTTACAGGCAGTAGGCTCTTCCAGACCGGGCTGGACCTGGTGAAATCTGAGAAACTAATGAAGAAATTGATGTTCAACCACCCGAGGAGCCTGGCCGAAGCCTTCGAGAAGGCAGAAAGCTTCATCGTAATGGAAAAGGCCATGGAAAGTCTGAAGCGAGGCTCTATGGAGAAGCCTACAGAAAAGGAAAAGGAAAAAGAGAAAATCAAGTTCGATGGGAATTCAAAGTGGTACGGGAATGACAAATCGGGCAACTACCAAAAGAGATACGACAATAACAGAGGTTCGGGAGGGAACCGTCCTCCCTCGTCAAAAGATAAAGACCTAAGAGTCTACACCCTACTTAACACCAACAGACCCACCATCCTAGAGCATTTGAAAAAGAAGCCTGGCTATCAAAAGCCAGATGACGGCTTCAGACCCGATATGGGAAACCCCTACAGATACTACGACTACCATGAATGTATGGGGCACTATACCGAAGACTGTTGGGGTCTAAAGGAACTGATTGATAAGAATGTACAACATGGGGGTTTAATCTGATTTGTGTCTGGGAGAGAGAACCGGAAGGCATAACAGACTACTAATTCTTCGACCCAGGCAGACCAACAACTGCAGCAGAAGAAGACTCAAGGGGCTCGCCATGTGGTGGATGTCATCACTGGCGGTATGGTGGGAAAGCTCTCCGGTAAGAAGCGGCGTGGCTATCTAGATTCGATGATGTCAATGGCCGACCAACCCGTGAGACGCGAAAGGCCTTACCTAGGTTCAGTTATATCATTCACAGACGAAGACTTCCCCTCAGAACCCATCGAGCAGCATTAAGGAGCACTAGTGATCACAACACAAGTGGGATCGGTTGATATGAAGAGGATGATGATAGACAATGGGTTTTCGGTAGATATCTTGTACGCTCATGTCTATCAAAGGATGAGTTTGTAAGGAAAAAAGATGGAGATCGGACAAGAGTCTCCGCTATACGGCTTCAGCAACGAGCCGGTCAAGGTTGCTGGAACCATCAAATTACTAGTGATCTTCGGGACAGCTCCCCAGCAAGTGGAAATCATGTGCCGGTTCTATGTAGTGCATGTGGATTCGGCGTATAACGCCATCTTGGGAAGACCTACACTGACGGCTCTCCAAGCGGTGACCTCCATACCCCACTTCAAGATTAAGTTTCCCACTCAGCATGGGGTCGGACAAGTAGCCGGAGACCTCGATCTGGCAAAGAGGTGCTACCGAAATTCACTGATTACTTCGTGGGTAGGGGTCAGCAAGCAGAAGCAGACAATGGTAATATAGATCGATCCCTTCACAGAGAGCAGCCAAGAGCTATCAGTCATGCCGGCAGGAGAGACAGATGAGATAGAGCTGGTACCAGGGAAGCCGGACAAGACAGCGAAGATCGGGATAGGGTTACCAAAACCTTTTTGAACCCACCTGGTAGAGTTGCTGCAGAGCTATGCAGGCATTTTTGCTTGGGTCCCCAGTGACATGCCAGGGGTAGATCTAAAGGTTGCCCAGCACAAACTACACGTGGATCCAACAAAGAAACCAGTTCGGCATAAGAGGAGGATCTTTGCCCCAGAAAGGCAAAAGATAATTGATGAAGAGATAGCAAAGCTGTTGGCAGTAGACTTCATATTCGAGATAGACTACCCGGAATGGATGGCAAACATAGTATTGGTTCAGAAGTAGAATGGCAAGTGGCGCGTCTGTATCAACTACACAGAACTGAACAAGGCATGCCCGAAGGATTTCTACCCTCTGCCACACATCGACCAACTCATCGATGCAACTTCGGGGTATACACTGCTTAGTTTTATGGACGCATTCTCGAGATATCATCAAATCTTAATATGTAAAAAGGATATACCAAAGACTGCATTCATCACGCATCGTTTGGTATATGCCTATTGTAGGGTTTGTACGAAATCGTGACGCAATCAAATTGCAAAAATTAGCGGAAGCATGGTATATCAGAGTTTAAAAAATTTCTACAAAACCATTACCCGGATCATCCTTTATGCAAATTATTAATTTAAAACGATAAATAAGAAGTTATGGAATCATACCCTTGTAGAACGAAGCTTCCACAGGTACTAGTTCAACTCCTTGTTCTTCGTGATCTCCTTGAATTTTCGGGTTAGATTCTTTCCTTTGATCAACGTTAGCCACCCAAGTGTTTGGCCTCTAGAGGTGATCCACCAAGGAAGAGGAATTATCAAGAAGGAGGGTGTTTGGCTTAACCTTAGTTTTCTATCCTCTATAGAAAAGGAGTACTCTCCAACAATTGGAATTGCATCAATCTAATATCTATTATAAGACTTCTCTTATATAGACATTGGTCAACCCTTCTAATCCTATTAGACATGTGATTTCTTTTAATTAATTAAACTCCTTTAATTAATTTAGGCTTCCCACCACATGGGAATAATTAATTAAATTTATTTAATTAATTTGTCTCCTAATCTTATTAGGAATAAATGAGAGTACTAAATATTAAATTAATTACTAAACTCCTTTAGAAATTAAAATAATAATAATTGTAATAATATTAATAAGACTCCTCTTATTAATTTATATTTAATATTTCCAAAATATTAAATAATAAATATTAAGCTATTTAATTTATTCTATCACCATAGATTAAATTAATTATACTTAATGCATTATTACGATTATGCCATTACCTTCTTAAATAATTATTCTTCCTTTTATGGTGTGACCCTTTAGGTTCTCCATATTAAACCGGTTGTGAATAAATCAATTAAAACAATTTTAATCTTATTTAAATAAATAAATTAAACTAATAATTTATTTAAATAAATAATATTTATTCTACAATAGGGATAAGCCTCCCTAGCGATCAACGACTTTCCAGATAATATAGATTTCAACATTAATCATAAAAGAACCTGTGAGTTAATAGTTACCATACAATTCAATCCTTCCACCATACAATGTTCCAATTAAATATAAGACATGGATTTACTGTCAAGTCTTATTTTATTTAATTATATGTATTTCGATTAGAAAATGCACAACTCCAAATAATGCAAATTAAAAACTCATTTCTAATTTCATTTCACCTTGGCCAAGGATTCCTGGATTGTCATTTAACGAATCACATAGGACATATCTCCTCTTTTACTAGAGGTGGTAGATTCTTTATTGATCATTCATTATCTCCATATGTAACTCAATATACCCAAGCATACCCTATATATGCCTTAAAAGGTCTTAAGGAATAAGTCAAAGTATAATTTGTTACATACAAGATACTATGATGATCTCAAGCCCAAGGATCACTTGTACTACTATCACATTAGGAATTCCTATTGACAGGCGAGTAAAACTCCATTAGGTATTCCATAGCGAATCACGTTCAGTGAACTTATTCTCCAATAAGCACCTACATACTTGCTTTAGTGTCTCCACACAAATGATCATGAGATCAATCATCCTCATCCAATGAGGAAGCAACATATGTACCAATCTATCCGGATTTTCTAATCCCCTTTTTAGTAATCCCACGATTGGGAACTATTTTAGTTTTAGAGCTTTCTAAGAATTTAGATCTCATTAGCATGATCATCATCATGATTCTAAAAGCATTGCTTAAAACTATGGGTTATTTACATATTATAAAAACAGCACCATGTAGATAATTAAATGCCTTTAATAAATGAATATTTTTTTTAATAAATAAATAAGATTGTTTACAAAGTACGTGCTTTATCATCATACATGATTGGCTTGTATGCACACTACTATCAATCTCCCACTTGCACTAAAGCCAATCGCCATGGTATCCCATACCCAACTTCTCTAAGTGACGATCAAACTGCTGTTGTGTTAAAGCTTTAGTTAATGGATCTGCAATGTTGTCTTGAGAGTCTACACTCTCCTCTTTCAATGATTTCTTTAATCAAAGTGCCGCAACACATGTTTAGATTCAAGATGAGACTTAGGAACTATTCCTAGTTCTGTAATGAACTTTTCATCTAAAACATCAACTTGCAGCTTCACTTACAGTTATATACTCTGCCTCTGTCACTGAATCAGCAACTGTTTGCTGCTTGGAACTCTTCCAACTCACTGCGCCTCCGTTCAAGGTAAAAACATACCCCGAAACAGATTTACTGTCATCTTGGTCCGTTTGAAAACTTGAGTCTGTGAAGCCCTTGAGTTTTAATTCAGACCCACCGTAGACAAGAAAAATATCTTTAGTCCTTCTCAAGTACTTTAGGATATTCTTCACTGCCTTCCAGTGCTCTTCTCCAGGATTCGACTGGTATCTGCTCGTTACACTAAGTGCATGAGCAACATCCGGTCTAGTACATATCATACCGTACATGATAGATCCTATTGCAGAAGCATAAGGGATCTTACTCATACGGTCTCTCTCCTCAGGTGTCTTTGGGGCCTGTTTCTTGGAGAGATGTATTCCATGGCTCATCAGCATGAGACCTCTTTTGGAATCTTCCATGCTAAATCTCTTTAGCATTGCATCAATGTACGTTCCTTGGGATAAACCAAGCATCCTTTTAGATCTATCTCTATAGATCTTTATCCCCAAAATATAGGATGTTTCTCCCAAGTCCTTCATGGAGAAGTGTTTAGATAACCAGATTTTAATCGATTGTAGCATAGGAATGTCATTCCCTATCAGTAATATATCATCAACATATAATACAAGGAATGAAATTGCGCTCCCACTAACCTTCTTGTACACACATGGTTCATCGTCATTTTTGATAAAATCAAACTCTTTGATTGTCTCATCAAAACGAATGTTCCATCTACGAGAAGCTTGCTTCAATCCATAAATGGATCGTTGCAGCTTACAGACTTGATTTATTCCAACCTTTGAAACAAATCCCTCTGGCTGTGTCATATACACATCCTCCTCAAGTTTTCCATTGAGGAAGGCCGTTTTCACGTCCATCTGCCAGATCTCATAGTCGTTATAAGCTGCAATTGCAAGCAAAATCCGAATGGACTTGAGCATAGCTACTGGTGAAAAGGTTTCATCATAATCAACTCCTTGTCTTTGTTTGAAACCTTTTGCAACCAGTCAGGCCTTATAGGTCTCCACCTTGCCGTCCGCTCCAGTCTTTCTTTTAAAGACCCATTTACACCCAATAGGCTTAATGCCTTCAGGTGGTGAAACCAAAGTCCATACTTTGTTTTCATACATGGAGTTCATTTCGGATTTCATGGCTTCAAGCCATTTCCCTGAGTCTTTATTACTCATGGCCTGTTCGTAATTCAATGGATCATCATCATTCATGATGTGTACCTCATCGTCATCCTCTATAACGAATCCATACCTCTCAGGTATCTTCGGTACTCTCCAAGATTTACGAACAGGGTGTGGTATAGTAGGTTCTTCTACTTGGTCAGGTACCTGACTTTGATCCGTGGTAATTTGTGGTTCTTGAACTTCTTCAAGATATATCTTACTCCCACTGACCCCTTCATGGATAAACTCATTTTCCAAGAAGGCAACATGTTTCGCAACAAACACCTTTTGATCAGTTAGATGATAGAAATAATACCCTACAGTTTCTTTAGGGTATCCCACAAATCTACACTTTTCGGATTTAGTCTGTAGCTTATCATGTTCAAACTTTTTGACATAAGCTGGACAACCCCAAGTCTTAACATGCTTAAGATTTGGTTTCCTCCCCTTCCACATCTCATATGGAGTCTTTGGGACGTATTTGGTAGGTACCTTGTTAAGTAGGTATGCAGCCGTTTCTAGGGCATATCCCCAGAAGGAAATTGGAAGGTCGGTAAAACTCATCATGGATCGAACCATGTCTAACAGTGTTCGATTTCTCCTTTCAGATACTCCATTTAACTGTGGTGTACCTGGAGGAGTCCATTGTGAGATTATACCATTTTCTTTGAGACAATTGAGAAACTCACCGCTTAAGTATTCTCCGCCTCGATCTGATCGAAGTATCTTTATACTCTTGCCCGTTTGTTTCTCTACTTCACTTCTGAACTCTTTGAACTTTTCAAATGATTCTGACTTGTATTTCATTAAATACACATATCCAAATCTTGAGTGATCATCAGTGAAAGTAATAAAATAAGAATACCCACCCCGTGCACTTGTTGTCATAGGCCCACAAACGTCTGTGTGAATCAATGCCAACAACTCTGTAACTCTTTCTCCTCTTCCACTAAAAGGAGATTTAGTCATTTTACCCATGAGACAAGATTCACAAGTTGGATATGATTCATAATCGGATAGCTCGAGGAGCCCATCTTTATGCAACTTGGATAATCTTGTTTCATTGATATGACCGAGTCTACAGTGCCACATGTAGGTATAATTAATATCATCTCTTTTTCTTTTCTTAGTTTGTTCAATTTGAAATATATTTTCTTGTAAGTCAAGTGTATAAAGTCCATTTCGCAAATTTCCAATACCATATAAAACATCGTCTTTATAAATAGAACAACTATTGTTCTTTATAACAACGTTAAATCCTTCCATATCCAATACAGAAATTAAAATAATGTTTTTTAATAATATTCGGAACATAATAACAATTATTAAGATAAATGGACTTGCCCGAAGGCATTGCTAAATAATAAGTTCCTACAGCTAATGCAGCAACCTTTGCTCCATTCCCTACTCGTAGGATCACCTCATCATTGTTCAGCTTTCTACTTCTGACCAGTCCCTTCACATTATTACATATGTGAGAACCACAGCCGGTATCCAATACCCAAGTAGAATTTTGACTTTCTGAAAAATTAATTTCAATCATGAACAAACCTTGATTGGAAGTCGAAGCTTCTCCAAGCTTCTTGTCTGCCAGAAACTTCTTGCAGTTTTTCTTCCAATGACCCGGCTCGTTGCAATGAAAGCACATTCCTTTAGCTGGTTCAGGTTTCTTTTGTTCCTTTTCTTTCCCCTTTCCCTTAGCCTTCTTGGATTTCTTCTTTTCAGAAGATACCTTAGGTCTCTTCCTTTTATTGGAAGAATCCACCATCAAGATATGGTTCTTCTTGGATGGGAAGTGACCTTCTGCAGTTTTCAGCATGTTAAGCAGCTCAGGCAAGCTGACATCTAGCTTATTCATGTGAAAATTAACCACAAACTGCGAGAAGGTCTCAGGGAGTGACTGCAAAACCAAGTCTTGACTCAACTCCCCATCCATGACGAACCCAAGCTGTCCAAGGCGTTCAATCAAATTGATCACTTTCAGGACATGAGTCTCGACGGCAGTACCCTCGGTCATCCGAGATCGGAAGAGCTCCTTAGATATCTCATATCTAGCAGTCCTACTCTGTTCACCATACAACTCCTTGAGGTGAAGCAGCATAGCAGGAGCATCCATTTTTTCGTGCTGACGCTGAAGCTCGTTATTCATGGATGCGAGCATAATGCATTGAGCCACAGATGCATCATCTTGCCACTTATTGAAAGTGACAATCTCTTCCTCAGAGGCTGTTTCTGAAACAGATTCAGGGACAGTTGAATTTAGGACATAAGAAATCTTTTCAGCAGTGAGAACAATTCTCAGATTTCTTAGCCAGTCCTCATAATTCGGCCCGGTAAGCTTGTTTGCATCAAGTATGCTTCGTAGTGAGATTAGTGATTTAGACATTTTTAAAATTCTGCTTGTGAAAAATAACATTTTAGCAAACATTCATTTTATTAATTTTGCATACCAAAATAAATTTAGGTCTTTATTTTAAATTGGTATCTCCCACTATTTTCATAAAACTATATTACCCTCACTTATATAGTTCGGCAACATCTAATTAAAGATTTGCTAGTGAGAATAAGGATCCCATTTCAAATGTATATAACCTTGTGGATAGCACAACAAGCGATATACAAATAAATAGGTAGACAACTCTTGTCAATTACAACACTATATAACTCCTTTTATTTTGCCTCTTAAATCATAATGGTCAAGTGTGTGCACATCCGAACTAAAATGATTTAAGTTAAGTCCAGCCTAGCACTTCCATAAATTCAAAAAAAAAAAATGTTCGTCCTTGTGGATAGCACAACAAGACTAGATCGTTCAATTTTCTTGATAAGCATCAAATGTGATTAATTAACATCTTAAATACGCAATACTCGCCTTGTGGATAGCACAACAAGCTCATATTAAATATTTAATAATCTATTAATTTATCATGCTAGAAGGCGACGTTCGATATTCCAAATATCATTTGAACGCTTCGGACTTAATATTATTTCTTTGAGGGGTTTGTTATTATTAGTCTCGTCTTGTTTAGCGCGCATGCACATATATATATAAAATACGCGTCATTTTATTAAACATGCGAAGCATGTTTGCATAAAATATAATATATATAATATTTAGCATGCAATATAGAATATTATATTCTACCCGGATTGATTATGGACTTTTATTCTAGTTTGGTTCACTAGAGCCACCAAGTGAACCAAAAGGTCAAACCTAGGAGTGCAAGAATTTAAATTTAAATATAACTATTACATTTAAACTCGGGCTCCATACAAACGGGTCTTCACGCGCTCCTTGCTCCTTGGTCTCTAATTTCTTCAAGATAATTCTAACTATTCTTATTACATTAAACTATTTAATTTAAATAGAAACCTTGATCAACAGTCAAGGGGAAGTACATAGGAAGGAGATAGAATTTTACATCAAGAAAAAAAAAATTAGAGAAGACGAGGTACGCAGACCCCATTTAATAAAACCCATTCATTCAAGCATTCAACTAAAATAAAATCCAATCACATTGGTCAAATAGTCCATAATCAATCTCCATTTATTTTCATACATATCACCATATATATCAATAAATAAATATTCATCTCATGAATTAAAACATTCCATATATATATGAGTATCATTTAATGGGCAATTTTAAATTGCATGAAATCCAATTTCAAGATTAAAATAAACTCTTTATTTTAATTATAAAATTATTTAGAATATAATATATAAATATATCATATTTATTTTTTTTTAAAAAAGTCACCTTCTTTTATTAAAAGAGTCCTGCAGGTTTATTAAAAAAGTCCTTTCATGATGGGTCACCTTCTTTTTGGAGTAAGAAAGAGACAACACCTTTTCTTTGCAGAATTCAAGATTAGCACCAAAAAAAAATTGTGATTCGTCCCAAAAAAAGGCTTCTTTTTTCTTTTTTTTTTTTTTTTTTTTTAAAATATAATTTTATACAATAAAATTATGCCCAATAAATTATTTTAAATGCATACCCATATGTATATGAAATCAAAAATAAATTAATAATTGCATAAAGATTTGGCTCTGATGCCACTGTTGGGTTTGTACGAAATCGTGACGCAATCAAATTGCAAAAATTAGCGGAAGCATGGTATATCAGAGTTTAAAAAATTTATACAAAACCATTACCCGGATCATCCTTTATGCAAATTATTAATTTAAAACGATAAATAAGAAGTTATGGAATCATACCCTTGTAGAACGAAGCTTCCACAGGTACTAGTTCAACTCCTTGTTCTTCGTGATCTCCTTGAATTTTCGGGTTAGATTCTTTCCTTTGATCAACGTTAGCCACCCAAGTGTTTGGCCTCTAGAGGTGATCCACCAAGGAAGAGGAATTATCAAGAAGGAGGGTGTTTGGCTTAACCTTAGTTTTCTATCCTCTATAGAAAATGAGTACTCTCCAACAATTGGAATTGCATCAATCTAATATCTATTATAAGACTTCTCTTATATAGACATTGGTCAACCCTTCTAATCCTATTAGACATGTGATTTCTTTTAATTAATTAAACTCCTTTAATTAATTTAGGCTTCCCACCACATGGGAATAATTAATTAAATTCATTTAATTAATTTGTCTCCTAATCTTATTAGGAATAAATGAGAGTACTAAATATTAAATTAATTACTAAACTCCTTTAGAAATTAAAATAATAATAATTGTAATAATATTAATAAGACTCCTCTTATTAATTTATATTTAATATTTCCAAAATATTAAATAATAAATATTAAGCTATTTAATTTATTCTATCACCATAGATTAAATTAATTATACTTAATGCATTATTACGATTATGCCATTACCTTCTTAAATAATTATTCTTCCTTTTATGGTGTGACCCTTTAGGTTCTCCATATTAAACCGGTTGTGAATAAATCAATTAAAATAATTTTAATTTTATTTAAATAAATAAATTAAACTAATAATTTATTTAAATAAATAATATTTATTCTACAATAGGGATAAGCCTCCCTAGCGATCAACGACTTTCCAGATAATATAGATTTCAACATTAATCATAAAAGAACCTGTGAGTTAATAGTTACCATACAATTCAATCCTTCCACCATACAATGTCCCAATTAAATATAAGACATGGATTTACTGTCAAGTCTTATTTTATTTAATTATATGTATTTCGATTAGAAAATGCACAACTCCAAATAATGCAAATTAAAAACTCCTTTCTAATTTCATTTCACCTTGGCCAAGGATTCCTGAGTTGTCATTTAACGAATCACATAGGACATATCTCCTCTTTTACTAGAGGTGGTAGATTCTTTATTGATCATTCATTATCTCCATATGTAACTCATTATACCCAAGCATACCCTATATATGCCTTAAAAGGTCTTAAGGAATAAGTCAAAGTATAATTTGTTACATACAAGATACTATAATGATCTCAAGTCCAAGGATCACTTGTACTACTATCACATTAGGAATTCCTATTGACAGGCGAGTAAAACTCCATTAGGTATTCCATAGCGAATCACGTTCAATGAACTTATTCTCCAATAAGCACCTACATACTTGCTTTAGTGTCTCCACACAAATGATCATGAGATCAATCATCCTCATCCAATGAGCAAGCAACATATGTACCAATCTATCCGGATTTACTAATCCCCTTTTTAGTAATCCCACGATTGGGAACTATTTTAGTTTTAGAGCTTTCTAAGAATTTAGATCTCATTAGCATGATCATCATCATGATTCTAAAAGCATTGCTTAAAACTATGGGTTATTTACATATTATAAAAACAGCACCATGTAGATAATTAAATGCCTTTAATAAATGAATATTTTTTTTAATAAATAAATAAGATTGTTTACAAAGTACGTGCTTTATCATCATACATGATTGGTTTGTATGCACACTACTATCACCTATAAGAAGACGACCTTCGGATTGCTAAACGCGGGAGCCACCTACCAGAGGATGATGAAATATGTCTTCAGGAACCAGTTGGGTAAGAGCATGGAAGTATATGTGGACGACATGATCATCAAAAGCATGTCAGTCCGAGGCCATCTGGATGATCTTGAGAACTGCTTCCAGACGGTTCAACACTACAACTTGAGGCTGAACCCTACAAAGTGTACCTTCGGACTGGGAGCAGGGAAATTCTTGGGGTACATGATCAGTCAAAGAGGGATAGAGGCAAACCCTGAGAAAATCAAGGTTATCCTTGATATGAAATCTCCACAGTTGTACAAAGACGTCCAACGTCTGACAGGTCATATTGCTGCCATGAGGAAGTTCATGTCCAAATCGGCAGAGAGGTGTCTGCCATTTTTTGATACTTTGAAAGGGACGAAGAATGCGAAGAGCTTCCAGTGGACAGCAGAATGTGAAGACGCATTTCAGGAAATAAAGAGGTATTTATCTTCGGCACCTTTGCTAGTGAAACCAGTTCCTACAGAGCCACTATATTTGTATTTGGCAGCAAATTTATTGGCGGTAGAAGCTGTATTGGTGCGAGAGATCGGGGGTAAGCAGCACCCAATTTATTACACAAACCACTCCCTTAGGGACGCAAAAACAAGGTATCCAAACCTGGAGAAATTTGCCTATGCCTTAGTGATAGCCAGCAGGAAGCTTCGACAGTATTTCCAGGTCGTTGATAGTGGTATATACGGATCAGCCATTGAAGAAGGTCCTGGGTCGGCCAGAGGTCTCAGGAAGGTTAGCAGTATGGACCATGGAGCTGTCCCAGTTTGTCTTGTTGTATCACCCTCGGACAGCCATCAAGGGGCAGGCTTTAGCAGACTTTGTGGTGGAGTGTTCTTTTTTCGAAGCGGATGACAGCATGGAATCAGCCAAAGGGGCAGGGCGGACAGTTGCAGTTGTTCTTCCTAGACAGAACTCTTGGACTCTATACACGGATGGATTGACTACCTCGGAAGTTAGTGGGCCTGGCGTCATTCTGACCAGTCCTGAAGGGTTCAAGGTCCAACAAGCAATCAGATTCGGGCTTAAGGCCACGAACAATGAGGCCGAGTATGAAGCAGTTCTGGCAGGGCTTCAGTTAGTAAAGAGTCTTGAAGTACAGAGGTTGGTTATCTTCAGTGACTCACAGCTGGTCGTTAAGCAGATCTCAGGAGAATACGAAGCCCGAGGGTCCAGGATGGTAAAGTATTTGGCAGAAATAAAGGACCGGCTGCAGATGTTCAAATCTTTTGAGTTTCAAAGGGTAGATCGGTCAAACAACATGATAGCCGACGCACTGGCAAGATTAGCTACGACCGAAGCAAGCACATTCAGCGGATCGATCTACCTGGAGATTTTGAATAAATCGAGTGTTCAACATACTGAAGTAATGTGCCTGGAACAGTTAACCACCTGGATGACTCCATATCTAGACTATCTAGCGGATGGTATACTGCCTTCGGATCGACTACTAGCAAGAAAGATAAAGCACTGAAGTGCAAACTTTGTGCTGATCGATGGGGATCTCTATCGAAGGGCGTACTCTTCTCCATTGTTGAAATGCTTGATTCTGTCCGAAGCTGAGTACGCACTTCGGGAAGTTCATGAGGGGATATGTGGAGATCACATGGCGGCGAAGTCATTAGCTTATAAGGTGCTTCGACATCTTCAAGGAAGCAACTGAGTATGTGAAAAAGTGTCCGAAGTGCCAGCTGAACAGCCCGATCACGCATCAGCCACCAGAAGAGTTATACTCGGTATTATCACCCGTTCCTTTTGCTGTATGGGAGGTTGATATATTGGGTCCACTACCGAAGGCTAAGGGGTAAGTGAGCTTTATCATCGTTGCCATTGACTACATGACTAAGTGGGTGGAAGCTAAACCCCTCAAACTGATTATAGAACAGGAGTGCCTGAAGTTTCTGAAGGAATATGTTGTGTTCCGGTTCGGAATACCTATTGCGGAGGTTTCAGATAATGGCCGACAGTTTGTGGGATCAAAGTTCGAAGCATTCTTGGCAGAACTCGGCGTACAACATAGGAAGACCTCGGTAGCGCATCCTCAGTCGAATGGACAAGTTGAGGTTACTAACAGAACTCTACTGAATAGTATCAAAAGAAGACTTGATGAAGCAAAAGGAAGATGGCTCAAAGAACTGCTCAGTGTCCTATGGGCCTATCGGACCACACCTCGGTCCACTACTAGCGAATCCCCATTTCGGTTGGCTTACGGTACAGATGCTTTAGTACCAGTGGAAATCGGTTCCACCTCTCTTCGGGTCAGCCAGTATAAGGAGATGTTCAATGAAGATGGACTTCGGGCCAATTTAGATCTACAAGATGAGGTCAGAGAGGCCGCCCTAGTGAGGCTCACAGCTTATTAGCGAAAGGTGGCTAAGCATTATAATAAAGGAGTAAAACTTAGATGGTTCAAGATCGGGGATTTTGTTCTTCGGGAAGTGGAAACTTCTATGCCTCAGAATAAGGGGAAACTGATGCCGAGGTATGAGATAGTTGAGGTACCGAAGGCGGGCACCTATCATCTTTGAGCGATGGATGGGTCAGACAACCAGAATACTTGGCATACCGGCAGACTCAGGAAATACTTCCAGTATGGGGGTATTTTCGGTAGGGCAGAACTTTCAGTAGAGTAGGATTATCAGTAGAACAGAAGCCAGAGTCAAGGGTCTGTAATAGCGCCAGGAAGTTATCAATAAAAGAAGCATTTTTCTCCTCCAATGTTATTCTGTGTGTTTATTTAACATCTGGCCGATCAGCGAACCAGATTGTGTCTGTCCTACCTGCGGATCAGATATCGCCTGTCCGACCAGCGGACCAGGTTTTTGGGTGTTAAGGTGGGATTCCTTCGTCTCTGTGTAGCGAAGTGAATATTCCTGGATGAACTTCGGCTCTCGGAGAGAGGTTCTCCAGAGTGTTAAGGTGGGATTCCTTCGTCTCTATGAAATAAATATTCCTGGTGCACCTTCGGCTCTCGGAGAGAAGGTCATCAGAGGACTATGGTGGGATTCCTTCGTCTCTGTGTAGCGAAGTGAATATTTTTGGATGAACTTCGGCTCTCGGAGAGAGATTCTCCAGAGTGTTAAGGTGGGATTCCTTCGTCTCTACGAAGTAAATATTCCTGGTGTATCTTCGGCTCTCGGAGAGAAGGACATCAGAGGACTAAGGTGGGATTCCATCGTCTCTGCGTAGCTAAGTAAATATTCCTAGTGAATCTTCGGCTCTTGGAGAGAAGGTCATCGGAGGTCTAAGGTTGGATTTTTTTAGCCTTGGGGGCATGAAGTAATTTTATACTTTAACTGCTTGTGAATATTTCATGGATTTGATGTTATATATGCTTAATACAAATGCTGTTCGGGGAAACAAAGTGAAAAGATAGATATTTTTCATTGATAATTTAATTGATTATAGGAAGGTCAGATTTTTACATAAAAAAACTCCTAATTTGAAGTAGAAGGATCATCATTTGTGTCATCTTCAGAGTCGGAGGTATCCAACAGAGCTGGATTCACAAAACGCTCAAGCATCTTTGCTTTGCCTTTGGTTCGGTAAGCCTCGTAGCCTTCGAAGAACATCTTGGCAATTTCTGCATTCAATTCGGGGCAAGCTCTATACTCCCTGATAGCCTGAAGCCGAAGATCTTCAGTGAGAAGGGGCTTCGATGCTTTGAGTTCGGCAAGTTCTTTCTCCATAGCAGTGTAATCTTCTTCCTCCCGCTTCTTCAGGATTGAGTTATCCTGTTGAAGGGTGAGTACATTTTGATTCAACTACTGGATCAAGAATTGGTCAGCCTCAGACTTTTCCAGCAGGGTTCGATATTTGGCGTCGGTTTGGGAGGCGAGCTCTATATATTTGGCATTTTCAGCCTGAAGTGTAGAAGCTTCGTGCTGAAGTTGGATGTTATTGCGATTGGCTCGGGTATGGGCAGCTTGTTCCCGTTGTAGAGTTGATCGAAGAGCTTCTACTTATTCGACAAGTCTTTTTGTCTCCAACTCCCGTTCCTTCCACTTCTGGATGACACGGCTCCAGGTGGCGTTGGCCTGAATAGTTCACTTGAAGTTAGTAGATAAAGGGAACATTAATAACATTCGAGCAATAGTAGAATTAAGGAGAATTTACCCGGCCCTCTTGTATGATGCCGGCTAGGAGGAGTTCCTAGAAGGACAAGTTCTTAAATTTATAGTCATCGGCAGGACGGTTGAAGCTATTAAAGGCATTGAGGGGTAATTGGAGATATCTTTGGTAAAGAAAGACCTTCGGTTAGGTTCTTCCTCTGGAATTCGGGGAGGAAGTTGTTGGGAGGAAGATGGCGGCTCTTTAATCTGAGGTTCTTTGACGGGTGGATCAGAGGTATTCTATTCGGGGGTGGTGAGTTTTGGATCCTGGCTGGAGGAAGGAGTATGGTCAGCTTCGGATGATGGGGTGATTGTTTTAGGAGAAGGGACTCTGAGCTCTTCGGTAGTCAGAGGTATTACCTTGGCCCTTTTGGTTTTGAAACAGAGGACTTTGGCTCGCTTCTCTGCTGGCAGGTCGAGGAGGTTTGTTGGGATGGCCAGGGGAGGGTCGGCTTTTCTTTTGGCAGGCTTCTTCGAAGCCCTCTTCTTATGCTGAACCTTTGTGGAGGCTTCGGGGTTTGTAGTTTCGGCAGGGATATCTTTAGCGTTGGGTGCGGTGGAGGTTTGGGCTTTGGCAGAGAGGTTTGGATCAGTGATGGTAGTTTTGACAGAGCGTTGGCTCGAAAGGTATTCGTCCAAGTCACGACGCTCGATGTCTGTGGTTTGAAAAGGGATACTGCATTGTTGAAATAATTAGCAGGGTTAGTAAAGGAAGACAATAAATTGATAATCCATAGATAGAGTTCGGGAACTTACATCGGTGATCATAGAGCCATGCTTGTTTGGTAAGTATGGTGTAGCTCAGTTCTGTTTATGGCATTTTCTAGATTAGTTTGGCAATCTCTATTTCCCGATCAGTGGAAAGGTCACACATGGGAGAATTGGGTCGGTTGTGAGATGCCCAGCTTAGTAGTTTGGAAGTCTCTGGGCCTTGGACGAAAAACTACTCTTCGTGCCATCTTTTGTTGCTGGAAGGGGCATTCATCAGGGAGCGTCTTTCTATCTGGGCGTTCGATTTGTTGGCCAGTTTGCTGAACTGTTTGAAGCCTGGTTCACGGGACTTGGTCAGTTGGAATAAAGCGAAGAATAGGTCGTTGGAAGGTTCTATGTTGGCTTCGTAACAGAAAGCGATGAAGGCGGCAATACTGATGTAGGAGTTCGGCACCAACTGGCTGAAGCCGATGCTGATGAACCCGAGGAGGGTTATAAAGAAGGTGTGGAGAGGGAACCGAACTCCTTTGTCCAGCAGAGTTAGGGGTACGGCAACCCAGCCGTGGTTAGAGTGGTACATGCGGTCAGTTGCGGTGGGGGCCCGTAGGGAGTGGGTGGCTGGAATCTGGTAAGCCTGGCGGATGGTCTCCATGTCTGTCTCTTTGAGCTTGGAGGGGGTGTTGGCATGGGGGAACCTAGCTTGGTTATAATACTGGCGTTGGGCCTTTGCGTGGTCGGATTCGGCTGGAGTAAGGGTTACAGTGGTAGAGTCGGTGGTGACGGCGGCAGAGATGGTGGTTTGAGTTGTGGGGGAGGCAGTAGCGGGCACGGTTGGGGCCATAATGGAGGAAAGAGGAGTGAAAGTGATGGGGATGGTGTTGGTGGGGTCAGAACCAGAGGAGTTGGATGGGGACACCATTACTAGAGCTTCAAAGAATGGAGGATACGGGTTGATGTTCTTGCTAGAGAGAAGGATTGCAGAGAGAGATGATGTATTTTGAAAATCGATGAGGAAAATGATTGAAATGGGGGGTTTTTGTTGCGTGTCTTTTCAAATCTGCACGGGAGTCTAGGAATGGTACATTAATGAGGGAAATGATGGGGCACGTGATAATGTGAAGGGTTTTGACACAGAAGGCTGTTTGGATGTTTCGGTTTCTTGTGTGTAGACTGACTATAGAGTGTTGGGCCGTGTGAGGTGGGCCGAAGTCAGGAGGTTTGTTCCTGGGGCTGGGTTCGGTCAAAGAGTCTTAGTTCTTGGTCTTATTGGGCTCGGTCAGAAAGTGCCAATGCTTAGTCGATGGGCCGGACAGTTTGGTATGGTGGGGCTATATACTCTTCCATCAAATGTTCCATTTAAAGAAAGACTGTGGGGGCAATGTTGGGGCCCAAATATTTGAAGACCAAAGGCCCGGAATGGGCTTATTGGGCTTGGCCTTAGTTGGGCCACGGTTGGGCCATGGTGGGGTCCGAAGGGACCGGGCTAGGTTATAACTCCTAGTTATATGGAGATTCTACATATGGACGGAAGAATCAGTCATTGATTGGGCTTCCTATATCTTGGGAGATTTGATACTATCCTATTATGAAAAGGATACACGGGGGAACCCTAATCCCATATAAAAGTGGATTATAGCATGGATGTGAGGTACTATAAATATATGGCTTGACTATTCACAAGATACACTTACACAATATTATTATTTTCAGTAATAGAGTATTTTACCTCCATTGTTAACCTTGTCAGCCTATACTTACCGGAGCTATCCCCCGGCGGCCCAAGCTGTCAAGCTTTGGTGTTTACTCGTTTTGTGCAAGATTGGACGCGCTTTGGTGATTAGAGCGCGTAGACGGATCTTGGCGTTAACACAAAGCATCGTTATTTAGAAAATAAAATTCAATCAAACCCATCATAGGATCAAACTACTCACCAAACACCAACCATCAGAACATGATCCAAACATCATGCCAATAATTCGCTAAAATTAAAAAAAAAAGTGAAGAAGAAGTAGAGTTCTAAATATCGAGATCTATAGCGTGCTTCAAAGTTAGAGATGTGAGTTCACATGTGCAAAGGGCGCCGATGAGAGATCGTCGTCAAGGACGAAGCCAGGATTTGATATTGGGGGGGCTAAATTTTTTTTTAACATAATATATATTTAGAAAAAGAGTACTGGGGAATAATACATTGATATGGACCATAATTGATGTAAGCTCGTCGAACTTCATCACACCATGGCATTTCCATATTTCGATATATTTTTCAGGATCACACTCCAAATAATTAATATCTCATTATTTACCTTCAATTCTTGGTGATTTTAGAAAACGTTGTTCTTGTTCAGAAGTAGACAGAGATGTTTGAACATTAGACTCAGGGGTAAACAGAGATGTGTCAACATGATTTGATTGCTTTCTCTTGAAAAATGAATCGATAGTATGTAATTTTCTCATGATTCTAAAGCAAAAAATAAAAAATTCAATTAGCTACACTACAAGAATGGGTTAATCAATATTATTGGACCACTCATTGAAATTTTTAATAATAAAATTTTCATAAATTTGCAATCAAATTAGTAAGGGTTTTAGTTGGTTACCGGAAAACAAATTGAATATGCAATTGGAATTAATATATACAATATTATGATTACTCATTAAACTTTAACAAATTAAAATATCAAGTTCCATAAAATAAACAAAGAATAAAAAAAATTAAATAAGGGTTTTAGTTGGCTATCTTGATAGAAATGTATCATTCAATTGGAATAACACATACAATATTATGCTCAAATTATACAAATCTACAATTATAATGAATTTAATAATAAAATTAAATTAGTTTGCAATCAGAAGCGACTTCATGAACAACTTGATAAATGAACAAGTGGATCTTACAAAATTTTTAAACCGAGGGGGGGGGGGGGGGGGGGGGGGAGCGTGGCCTCCTCCAGTTTTAAGCTAGCTTCGTCCCTGATCGTTGCCACGGTCAAAGCGCTATTCCTTCCAGGTGAGATATTGAGTTGTGCTTATGGTTCTATGGTTGGGTTAGCGATTTCAATGGCAATAATGGTGTGGTGAGTAAAATGAAGTGTTTAGAGTTGGGATTTGTTTTAATTTGATTCAGTGTGTATTTAGATATGAAATATGCTAATTGGTTGATTCTAGGTTACAATTATTGTAAAGAAGATGAACAATTATACTAGGAGCTTCAATTGGTGGTTTTGATTTCGTTTTTGGTTGATGAGCAGGGTTGATTTCACTTTTTTGTTTTTTAGTGCAAACTTCATTTTTGGTTTCACATACATTCTTAGAAGAAGATGAATTGTTTTTACATTTTAAGTGTTTATTTTTATTTGAACATATATGTTTATAAAGTTGATAAGAATTTATTTTGATTTTTCTTTTAATTTTAACATATTTTTTGTTTTTATAATTTATTTAAGTATATTCATAATTTTGAGGAAGGGGTTAATTGCACTTTAGACCCTCCAAGTTCTATCCGTTTACAATTGGGCCCCCAAAGTATAAAACCTCCCATTATAGCCTAATTATGTTTAAGTAAACGATATGGACCCTTTTTGATATTCCAGGGAGTTTTTAGCCGGAAATACTCACTTGCGCTGGGTAGTTGACTCAGTCCTTCCCTTCAAAAGTGATAAGTTGTTGGTATTTCCCTTCAAAATCAAGATTTCTTCCCTCCAAAATCTAACTTCTTCCCTACAATCCTATAAATCTAGTCCACTCCATTGCCAGAAGAAGAAGAATTGAAAAAGAAGAACCGAGCAAAGAAGAAGAACAATTAGAGAAGACAAAGCTACCTTTGATGTCTTTAGTTTTTTGTCGCTATGGGATTCCGGCCGTGATGAAGACATCATTCACGGAACAAAATTCGTGAAGAAGGTTCTTTACTTGCCAAACTATAGGGGAAGTTTACTCGGAATTTCTATAATTCCTCAAAACAACTTACTTTGGTCATTGCTAATAGAAATTCTTGACCTGTTGTCTATGAATAGAATGGATGTGGTTCTTTTGGTGGTTTGACCCTTCTCTTGATGGTGGAGTGTTGGGTAAAATTGCAAAGCTCAAAAATGAAATGACAAATATTAAAAGAAGAGAAAAATTATATGTATTTATGACTGTGTTAACATATATGGATCTTAATGTTATGTAATTCCATTGAATGAAAAACATAGTATATGTATGTAGTGCATTCTAAGTAATGAAAATAAAATTTTATGGTACATTCAACCCAAAATTGGACTGAGATCCACGTTCATGTCATTTCATCACAAAAAATAGAGGATAAGATAGGAAAATATAGGAAAGAGCTAAAAAGCAGGGTGTTTCATTCTAAAAACAGACTCAATAGCTAAAAACAGAGTGTAAACATCACAATGGAAAAATCACATCCCAAATACTGTTGTCTTTGATAAATTAAATGGCCAAATATTAGTACATATATTCCAAACGGATTAAATTTGCAGTTCCACCAAAGAAATAACTACTGTGGAAAATAATGAGATGTAAATAACCAAATACGAGACACCAATATTTTACGTGAAAATTCCTCTAAAACTAAGAGGTAAAAATCACGGGACGATCTCCGAAAAATCCACTATAATAAACTAAGAGAATACAAAAATATCTTAATTTAAGCACACACTCAAATTACCTCATCACAATAACTATGTGATGGAACCCAAATAAAACACATGGTTGTTTAATCTTTTTCTCTAGATCTATTTTTCTCTTTTAGCTCTTATTTTTCTCTCTCTTCTCCCTTTCTCTTTTCTCTCGAATGGGAGTATTTTTCTAACTCTTTGCTTTCTCGCTTGGGTTATTCCCTCTCTCTCTCTCTCTCAATATCAATTTGCAGCCTTATTTATAGCCTAAGAAAAACCAAAGGCTCTTTTCTCTCTTCCATGCATTGCTGCTAAAGATAATCCATGTTTTGCTCCCATAAAGCACTCCATGTTTTGTTGCATGTTATCATGGTGAGGACCCACCAACAATCTCCCCCTCAGAACCCATGAGAGAAGATAGTTATCATGATCTCGTCACTTGGAGTCGATTCCTGTGCAAAACTCAACTCTTGGAGAAACTACAACATTTCATTGTTAACCTAGTAATAGAGAAAGCAACACACTTCTGCAATTTGGACTGCCACAACACAGTCCCCCTACAAAAGTAAACAAATACTCCGAAGTAAACTTATCTTTTCGGAACCTGTCATGTCTGCTTCTGTATAACCTTCCAAGATTGAATTTTCACACCAAACCATAACTTCTCACTTGGAGTTAATCTCAATGAAGCCTTGACTCAATGTAAGCTTCTTAGAAATTTTAACTGTTTTCATGTCTGACTTTATCGCATCGGCATGTCTCTTCTTGATGGGAGGATCCAAGTTAAACTTGACAG
This sequence comes from Panax stipuleanatus, assembly GCA_020205555.1. Lineage (NCBI taxonomy): Eukaryota > Viridiplantae > Streptophyta > Magnoliopsida > Apiales > Araliaceae > Panax > Panax stipuleanatus. The sequence continues at coordinate 38,576,859 of CM035117.1, forward strand.
ATTTTTGCTTGCTAAATTCTTTCACAATCACTTTGTACCCTGGTTGCGAGCTATCACTTTCCTTCTTCACTTTTGGTACCCACTTAAAGCGAAGAGTTTTCTTCTCGTGGTTCTCATGCAAGGCTTTTCTCCTATCTCGCTTGATTTTGTACCACATCCTTTTGCACCTAGCTCCCCCATCTTCAACACCTTTCACATGCGCCCACATTGTGTAAAGAGTGCCTACATTCTTTCTTCTAGTCACCACTAAAGACCATTTTAGTGAGCTTCCACTGACCTTCACCGATTGAACTTATCAAGCTTACTAGTAGACATCAAATTAAGGTGGATATCCGGAACATATCTGACTTCTCTAAGCATCAACCTGCCACCATTGTTAGTCTTCAAATAAGTATCTCCAACAGAGGCGGAAGGAGGGGGGCGAGGGGGGTCATCTGACCCTGGTAGCTCCGGGCCTCCAGCTATGTTAGCAGGCGGCAATCTCTCCATGACCCTCCAAAGATTCGAGCTCCAGCAGTCCAGCGGTCCAGCCTCCATCTCCAATCTCCATGGCTGTCGACAGATTTCACTTCAAACAAAAAAGATAATAATTTTTAATTTTTTTTGACTTACTAATGAAACGACGTCATTTCATTTAGTAAGTTAAAAACAATTTGAAATTCCAATTTATTTTCACATAGCAGGCGAGTCCAGCAAAACACTTCTTCACTTCAGACTTCAAGTTCCTTTTCCCTCTGCTCAGCCTCTGCCGAGTGCCGACTCACCCACGTCCCACCAGCCGCTCCTGCTGCTCCTCCGCTCTTCGCCGACGAACTGCTCTCCCCTCCTTTGCCGCCTTGCTTCGGTAACGGTAAGTAATTGTCAATTTAAATATTTAATTGAATATTTGATTTAGGATTTTTAAAAATTAGGGATTTGTGGTTGTTGTTGGCATTAGTTAAAATTGATACAAATAAGGAATTTTGTGCTTAATGTTGCCATTAAATTAGAGATTTAGAGTTTGTTGTGTCATAAAATAGAGATTATGTGTTATTATCATGAAATTAATATTGTATATTTATGGTATAATGATGTTATATTTATGATTTGGTAAATGGTAATTGATTAGCAATTGATGTTTTTATTTATTCAACATTATGGATAAATACTTGATTAGGCGACCAAGAACGGTTGATTATTCTAATAGTCAATTACCAAGTTCCGAAGCAATTGGTGGTATAAAAAAATCATGTGTGGAGTTCAATCCGAATGATATTGCTAGTGATCTGGGGTTACGTAAATCAATTGAAGACTTTAATATTGTGATTAGAGATCAAGTTCAAAGAGAGTATTTGACTAGAGGTCCATGTCAACCAACTGCCCATAATTATCCCCAAAAATTCTTTTCTAATGTGAAGAGAAGCTTTCGGCCCACTTGGTTTAAAAATTTTGAGTGGTTGGAGTATAGCATTTCAAATGATGCGGCCTTTTGCTTTTGTTGCTATCTATTTAGCAATTCAAACAGAGTAGATGCTTTTACAAAAATAGGGTTCAGCAACTGGAAAAGGGCAATGAAAAATTTTCAAGAACACGTGGGTGCTTCGAATAGTGCTCATAATGATGCTAGGATACGACTTCAAGGTTTTCAAAATCAAAGGCAGAGTGTGTCACATATACTACTAGCAAAAGGGCAAGAAATGGAGGTTGCTTATTGCACTCATTTAACGGCGGCTTTGAATGTCACACGCCTTCTTTTGAAGCAAGGTTTGCCTTTTTGTGGACATGATGAGTCATCGACTTCATCAAATAAGGGAAATTTCCTTGAGTTTTTTGAGTGGTACAGGCTACAAAATGAAAAGGTAGGCAAGGTAGTTAATGAGAATGCACCTGGAAACAATCAAATGGCTTCTCCAAAAATTCAAAAAGAACTAGCATGTGCTTGTGCTGTGGAAACTACACTTGCCATCATCAATGATTTTGGGGACAACATCTTTCTGTTATGGTTGATGAGTCTCGAGATGTTTCAATAAAGGAGCAAATGGGAGTTGTTTTGAGATACGTAAACAACTATGGAGATGTGATTGAAAGGTTTCTTGGTGTGGTACATATGCCTGACACTTCGTCTATTTCTTTGAAGAATTCTATTGATGAATTGTTTGCAAAACATAAATTGTCATTATCGAGATTGAGAGGTCAAGGATATGAAGGGGCTTTAAATATGCGAGGCGAGTTCAATGGATTGAAGGCTCTTATAAAAGAAAATCCATATGCAAGGTATATCCATTGTTTTTCTCACCAACTCCAATTAGTTGTTGTTGCTGTTGTCAAGAGCAACTGTATTAGGAGTGATTTTTTTTTAATATGTTACTATGATTGTGAATGTAGCTGGAGCATTGCTGAATCGGCGAATCGATCACTAAACACGTGCAAGTATACACGGTCTAACAAGTAATATAGTGATAAGTTAAGTATTGAACCCACGAGGAACTACTTCTAAATTAGACCAAGCATCGACTTTATATCTCCTAAGTCAGGTTTGAACAGAATAAATGAAAAGATTTGTAATTAAATTAATTAAAACTAACTAGCAAAGCAAGGAAATGGATGAAGACAGGTATCGAAGGATCTACAAGCTAAGATTATAATATCACCCCACACTAGCATTCGGTCGAACACTTGGTGTGCTATGTTTCATCAAATCTCCTAACTGTATCTCTATGGTCTAACTGGTCACGATGGATTGTCGACCAAGAACTCACAAGTAGGGGTGTTAAAAAAATGGTATTTTCAATTTTTCGGGAAATCGAACCGGTTTGTACCGATCGGTTCAGTACAAATGGCTAAAGGTTCGGTACCGGTACGCGGAACCGATAAATACCGGATTTTCGGTACTAGTTTCAATATGAGGTTTTGTTGAACCGGTATATACCGTACCGAACCGGTATATACCGATTTTCCAATGATTACTTTTTTAATTAATAATAATAATAATAATAAAATAAAAATTATAATAATAAAAATAATATTAATATTAATAAAAATAAAAATAATAAAATAATAATAATTTTATTAATTTTTGGTTTTTTCGATAAAAATCGGTACCGAACTGGTTCCAAACCGGTTTATACCGGTCCAACTGGTACCGGTATCAGTTCTGGATTTTGGCTACTTTTGGTTCGGTTCGATACCGGTCCGGTCCGGTTCTGTCCAATTTTTACCGGTTGCACACCCTTACTCACAAGTACTCACACACCTCTTCCAAGGTAGGTATAAGCATATTCTCTCTAATCCACCCAAAAGGGAATAGAAATAGAGGAACATCCAAGCTAGGGAATTAACCACTCATTCCTAAGCAAATTATCCTTAACAAAGAATTAAACAAAGGTTTTTGATAGGTCACACATGTCATATAGGTATATTCCTATCCTACAGGCAAATCATGCAGTCCATACAGACAAATCATGAACACATGCCAACATACAATGGTCTTAATCTACAATTCATTTCCAATCCTTATAGACTACCAAACAATCACTAATTCCTTTGCAAATTGCACAATAAGCATATATATTGAACCAACCCATATGGTGCCAACCAAAGAGATAAAGAAATTCAATTCAAATAGACAAAGGGTTCATTACAATCTTAGAGCCAATATTTAGTTCAAAGCTAGTAAACTAAACAAAAGTAGCAACATATACAACATCTATAACAAAATCAAAGGAAAGACTAGAGAAGAATAAACTTTGTCAAGGCCTCTTCAATCTACAAGCACTCCCTTCAATTTGCCTTTCAATCTGTTGTTGTTATGCCGCTCTTGAGCTCCAAGAAATCCCTATCTATCCCTACTCTATATGTACAAAACTAAAACTAAGCTAAAAAACGAAGAAAGTGAAGGAAATAGATCCAAGCTTCTTTATGTTCTAGAGTATTATCTAGAAAGAAACTTAGATAAATGAACAATCTAACTATCAAAAGAGAAGAAAGGGTCTAAGGAGTTCTATATATCCAGTATGGCAGCCCACATGATATATATATACTTCCTCCAGCTGCTAGTTTATTTTCCCAAAAAATCTTCAGAAAATAGGGGCTGGCACTGCGGCGCCAGCTATTTGGCTTTGGGTGGCGCTGCAGCGCTGGCTCTGTTCCACCGTCTTTAATTGGCGTTGCGGCGCCAGTTTAGACATGATTGAGGCGCTGCGGCGCCAGGTGGCTAGATCTTTTGAAGGCCAGCTCTGGTGTTGCGGTGCCAGCTTTCTGAAGGGTAGGAGCGCTGCGGCGCTACCTATGCAGGGAAGCGGCGCCAGATCTGTACTGGGAAGCGGCGCTGTGGCGTCAGGTCTAGCAAAATGGACTTTTTGCCCCTGAAAACTGGAAATAACCTGAAAACACCTACAAAACATATATTAAGTAAAATAATAACAAAGTATTATAAAATAAATATAAAGTAATAAGAACAAGCATTTTCTTAAGTATAAAAGTAATCGATTCGTGGGTATAAATCCCACTTATCAAGCATCATGTAAAAGGAAAGATAAAGTTAGACAGCTTGAACATGATAGGATTATAGAGTGTTTGGAAAAGGGAGAGATAGTTAGTGGTAAAGGAAAAAATCAAGAAATGATTTTAAGACGGCCAGGAGATACTCTTTGGGGGTCACATTACATAACTATAATCCGTCTTATGTCTATGTGGACTTTCGTATTACAAGTGCTTGAAAATGTGCATGATGATGGTGCTTCTGATGATAATAGCGGTATAGCCATAAGTTTGATTGATAAGATGGAGAATTATGAATTTGTATTTGCATTTGTGATGCATTTGATGAAATATTTATTGGGAATCACAAATGATTTGTCACTTGCCTTACAACAAAAAGATCAAAACATTGTACATGTTGTGAGATTGATTGGGGTAATGAAAGCTCGACTACAAGATTTTAGGGAGGCGAAATGGGAGAATTTTTTAAAGGAAGTTAATATTTTTTGTGAAAAGAACACGATCCCAATAATTAATATGAAAAACAACATGAGATCCCGCGGTCGTAGCAGGCGCAATGGACAAACTATTACTAATTTTCATCATTATCGTGTTGAGATTTTTTGTCAGGTATACATATAATCTCTATAAATCTTTTTTCATTATTCCTATCATATAATCTCTATAAATCTTTTTTCATTATTCCTATCCAAGAATTTATCTTTTTATGTTGATTTTGCATTATTACAATGTAGGTTGTTGATTCAATTGTTCAAGAGATGAAAAATTATTTTTCAGAAGCAAGCACAAAGTTACTTTTATGCATATCATGTCTTGATCCAAGTGATTCGTTCTCTAAATTTGACAAAAATAAGTTACTCCGTCTTGATGAGCTTTATCCAGAAGATTTCTCATCAACTGATCGCAAGATACTTGGGGATCAACTTGTTAATTACATTTATGATATGCGATGCGATAATTAATTTTTCGGGATTGAAGGTTTGGGAATTCTTGCTAAGAAGTTGATTGAAACAAGAAGAAATATACTTTTACATTGGTATATCGATTAATCGAGTTAGCTTTGGTTTTACCAGTTGCGACTGCTATTGTTGAAAGAGTATTCTCTGCAATGAAAATTATCAAGACTGACTTGCGTAATAAAATGGGAGATGAGTGGATGAATGACAGTCTGGTAGTTTATATTGAGAGGATATTTTTTCAACAATTGAAAACGAACAAATTTTGAAACGTTTTTAAACTTTGCAGAGTCGTAGAATACAGTTGTCTCCTCTCAATCGTATAGCCAAAAGCAACAGTTCAAGCGTCAATAAATAATTTTTTTTACTGATGTATTTTGACCCCCCTCAAATATTGTCCTGGTTCTGCCACTGATCTCCAATGCCTATAATCTTGGATGCACTTTCGTTTCCCATCCGTACATAGCCAAAATCACCACTAATGTAGGATGTGAAGATTTCACCATGCCGACTAGCATGTAATGAAGCATCTGAATCAATCACCCATCATTTACATGACACTTGGATTTACCATTACAAACAATGGCTACATCAACGTCGGATAGATACAAAATCGAGTATTTATCCTCATCTTTTTTTTTAGACTGTTCCTTCTTCAAAAATCTGCAATCTCGCCTTATATGACCCGATCTTTGGCAGTGAAAACAAATTATCTCTTTTCCTCTTAACCTTATCCTGAATTTGTCATCTTCAAGAGAGCTCTTCTCTCTATTTCGGTCGCTACTCTGTACGACAAAAACTTATGTTTATGTCTAAAAATTCATACCTTGCTCCTTTCGTTTTGTCTCCTCATTATGCATATTGTCCTTGACCATCTGCATGGTCAGTTTCCTTGCTGGAGCTGAATTGCTCAGAGACACTACCAAAGTCTCCCAGTTATTTGGCACGAACTGAGAAGCAAAAGAGCTTGAATCTCATCATCAAGATTCAACGTCATGGTGGACAACTCGTTCACCAAACCTTGGAACTCACTCATACGCTCCGACACACTGCTCCCGTCTTTGTATTTCAGGTTCCCAATTTTTTGAACCACAAAAATTTTATTTTGTGCATTCTTCTTCTCGTACATTGACTTTAGTGTTGTCCGTATAGTGTGAGCTTCCATCTCCTGCGAAACATGATGGCTTCCATATTTCATTTCGTAACTAATTCAAACTAACTAATTTAATTAACTATTAAATCTTACTTTTCACGTATTTGTATACATTTTACACTCATATATACATATTAAACCCATCACGTAAATCACATAATTATATATAACACATATATATTCAGACCTGCCGTGTCTCATTATAAAAATTTTATATATTAAATTCTTATTTTTAATATTTTTTGAAAAAACGGGTTGTCATGACAGAGGAGCAGGTGGAAACAGATATGACTAACACATTCCTTGATGACCTGCAGGAGTCTCAACTAGGGAGCCAACAGTACAGAAGCAAAGAATACCAAAGGTGCCGTTTAGTAACACACTTCATTTCTCACACTACATATTAATTTTTAATTATATAACATGTTTTCTATTATTGATATCTAACTTGTTTTCTGTCATTGGTAGATTAAAAGGAGTAAGACTAACATGTCCTCATCTCAAGACAGGGAAGCAGCTTTATTCAATGGCCTACCATCTATTCGAAAGGATGCAAGTATTAACTTAAATAGTTTAATTTTTGCATTGTTACTGATACCTGCACCTATAGTCTAAATATTTAATACCTTGGCAGTGTGTCAAGTCAAAGGCACCTTTCAGTCTAAGACCAAACCCAATGCCATCAAACATCCAATCTAGACCAACATGTGGAGTTAATATCAGAGCTCCACCACGAGGAATAACAATACCAGATAGGAGTTGGTTGATGGCTGGGATTCCAGAGACACGGTCCAGCTTCAAAGGGACACCAGTGATCATGAAAGGAGGGAAGAAATTTGTGACTTTGAACATTGTGCAAGCCTGTCTTAAAGAGAGTAAATCAACTGCGGGAGGTTGTAGCAAATTTTATAAGAAGTCAAACTTTAGTTTAATTACCTTCTAATTTTAGAAACCAAACTTAAATACTTTTAGTTTGAAATAAAAAAAATCATCCTTGACAAGTATGCAAATTTAAGTAGTTTAAGTTTTTGGGATTGTATTGTTGGGTGTGGGTCCTCACCCATAAGATAGAATTCAAGATAGAAAAGAATTAATTTTCTTTGTGAGCAAGTAAGTGGGTTTACTTGATATTAATCCAATTAAAAATTGGGTTAATGGAAACAATATTGAAATTGGAAATTCCATGAAAGGAATCCAAGTTGAAAACGGATTTACTTGTTAGATTGGTTGGGGACTAAGACAATGAGATGTGATCCCTAATTTGATTTGGAGAATAAATTATTTCTAATCCATAATAGGAATAGATTAGAAAAAGTACTATAAATAAGGCTATATATGGGGGAGTCTTATTTGATGCATGAGAGAAGCTTGGTAGCAAGAAGTTTGGTAGCAAGAAGGTTGGTAGCAAGAAGGTACCAAAAGAATAAAGAGAGAGAATTATAGTTTGTTGTTCGTGAGTATCCGACACCATCTCCATTCAATAGAAAGCTTGAAGACTTTATTATTTGGAGTATTTTTGGGTGGTGAAGTTAATTAGGTTTCTCAACCTAATTAATGGTAAATTTATATTCTTTTGATTTATTGTATAACCTCAAGTTTTAGTACATAAAACTTGAGAGGATTATTGTAAGCCCATTATTAGTGATATAGTGGAGATTCGGAATTCGGCATGTGATTTTTTCCTATAAGGGTTTTTCACGTTAAATATTGTGTCTTGCTTGTGGATGGTTATTTGTTATTTTTGTTCTCATAATTGGCTTTGTTGATTTTCCATTTAATTGCACAGACGAAAAAGTAATTCCTGGTATTGAGATTATTTTAGGCGTACTCTTTCTAACACTGGTATCAAAAGCTTGGTTATTTTTGTGGTTTTCTTGTCTGAATTAAATGGAGGATTGGACAACAGGTTGCATGATTATTCTCAAGGCTGCAAATTATACAATTTGGAAGCCAATAATGGAGGATTTGCTATACTACAAGGATTTGTATGAGCCACTTGAGAACGATGGAGTTAGGCCCACAAACAAGAGTGACGCGCAGTGGAACAAGATGAACAGGAAGACTATTGGTCTAATTAGATCGTGGATTGATCAAAGTGTGTTTCATCATATTGCCACGGAAACTAAAGCATATGCTCTCTGGCAGAAATTGGAGTCCATGTATGAAAGGAAGACGGCGCAAAATAAAGCTTTTTTGATTAGGAAGCTTGTGAATTCTAAGTTCAAGGATGGAAACTCCGTTGTAGAACACTTAAGTGATTTTCAGAGTTAGATAAATCAGTTGAGTACGATGAAGATGGTCATTGACGATGACATGCAGACTTTGTTGTTGTTGAGCTCTTTGCCTGATAGCTGGGAGACGCTGGTAGTATCACTGAGTAACTCCCAATGGTACGCTGACTATGGATACAGTCAAGGATAATTTGTTCAACGAGGAACATAGGCGAAGAGATACCGTAGTGACTAGTGCTGAGTCACAAGTTTTTGTCACGCAGAGTAGGGGCAGAAACAGAGAGGAAAGCTCACCTGAAGATGACAAATTCAGGGGAAGGTCGAGAGATCGAAAAGAGAAAATCTATTTTTACTGCCAGAAATCAGGTCACATAAGGCGATAGTGCAGATTTTTGAAGAATGAGCAGTGTAAGAAAAAAGATGAGGATAAAGATTCGATTGTGTATCTATCCGATATTGATGTAGCCATTGTTTGTGATGATAAATCCAAGTGTCATGTTAATGATTGAATTATTGATTCTTGTGCTTCGTTCCATGCTACTTCTCGTGGTGAAATCTTCATATCCTACACTAGTGGTGATTTTGGCTATGTGCGGATGGGAAACGGAAGTGCATCCAAGATTATAGGCATTGGAGATATTTGTTTGGAAACTAACAGTGGTTGCAGGTTGTTGCTGAAAGAAGTCAGACATGTTCCGGATATACGTCTTAATTTGATCTTTACTGGTAAGCTTGATGAGAAAGGTTATAAAAGTTACTTTGGTGAAGGTTAGTGGAAGCTCACTAAAGGGTCTCTAGTAGTGACTAGAGGTAAGAAAGTAGACACTTTTTACACTATGTGGGCACATATGAGAGGTGTTGAAGATGGGGGAGTTAGGTGGAAAAAGGTGTGGAACAAAATCGTGCGAGATTGAAGAAAAGCCTTGCATGAGAACCACGAGAGGAAATCTCCTCGCTTTAAATGGGTACCAAAAGTGAAGAAGGAAAATGATAGCTCGCAGTCAGGGTACAAAGCGATTGTGAATGAATTTGGCAAGCAAAAATCTGTCAAATTGAGTTAGATCCTCCCATTGAGAAGAACCATGCCGATAAAACAAAGCCGGACATGAAGATGGTTGAAAATTCCAAGAAGCTTGAGTTGAGCCAAGAATTCATTGGAATTAACTCCGAGTAAGGAGTTGTGGTTGGTGATCCCTCCCTCTCATGGGTTCAGAGGGGGAGATTGTTGGGTGTGGGTCCTCACCCATGAGATAGAATCCCAGATAGAAAAGAATTGATTTTCTTTGTGAGCAAGTAAATGGGTTTACTTGATATTAATCCAATTAGAAATTGGGTTAATGGAAGCAATAATGGAATTGGAGATTCCATGAAAGGAATCCAAGTTGAAAACGAATTTACTTGTTAGATTGGTTGGTGACTAAGACAATGAGATGTGATTCCTAATTTAATTTGGAGAATAAATTGTTTCTAATCCATAATAGGAATGAATTAGAAAGAGTACTATAAATAAGGCTATGGGGGAGTCTTATTTGATGCATGAGAGAAGCTTGGTAGGAAGAAGGTACCAAAAGAATAAAGAGAATTATAGTTTGTTGTTCGTGAGTATCCGACACCATCTCCATTCAATAGAAAGCTTGAAGACTTTATTATTTGGAGTAATTTTGGGTAGTGAAGTTAATTAGGTTTCTCAATCTAATTAAAGGTAAATTTGTATTCTCTTAATTTATTGTGTAACCTCAAGTTTTAGTGCATAAAACTTGGGAGGATTATTGTAAGTCCATTATTAGTGATATAGTGGAGATTCGGAGTTCGGCTTGTGATTTTTCCCTTTAAGGATTTTCCACATTAAATATTGTGTCTTACTTATGGATGGTTATTTGTTATTTTTGTTCTCATAATTTGTTTGTTGATTTTCCATTTAATTGCACAAAGAAGAAAAAGTAATTCCTGGGACTGATAGTGGTTGATTATTGGGATTTTAGATGATGGATGGATGTTGAACAATATTATTTTTTGTTAATGAATTAATGGAATGTTATGTTATTTCATTTGGGTGTGTGAGTTATTTTTGGTGTTATTTTTGGAATTTTTACATTCTCTTATATATACAAATTTAAATCAAATTAGAATAATTAATTATAATTTTTTGTTTTGTTTTTAATTTTAATTGTGATTTTATATTTATAAAGTGTAATAGTAAATATATTTTATCATTTCTAAGTAAAATAACAAATATAATTTATAATTATATTTATTATAAAACTAGTTATTATGTAGAGACTCGAATTCGAGCTTGAATTTGAAGCTCGCGAGTAGTTTGACTATAATTCGAGTCGAGTCGAATCGATTTCGAGTAGTAAATATTCGAGTCGAGTCGAATCTGAGTATAATTTTTCAAATACAATTTGAATTCGAGTCGAATTTGCGTACGGATTTATCATTTCGAGTAGAATTCGAGCAACTCTCTGTTCGGTTCGATTCGATTAGTTTACACCCTTAATAACATCCAACAAAATATGGAGTGTTTGCAATTGAATTCGTCATTGAAATTGGGGTTCAATTTTCACCAAGTCTGCAGAAAAAGTCCAGACACAGTTAGAGGCAGGCCGTTTGACAGAGTTTGAGCAGATTTCTTAGAGTTGGGATTTCATTTGTTCACTAAAATTGCATAGAGCATAAAAGGCGGTTAGGGTGCATTCCTATTGTTTGATCAGCTTTGGGATATCATTCAGTACAATTGCTTATTTCAGATTTCAGAATTCTCACAACCTGCCATCATGCCAAAGAGAATCCGCACCCCATCCCCTCCTTCTCCTCCTCTGAGCAGTGAGCATGGCGAGGGTAGTTCTCATAAGGCCTTGGACGACTTTAGGTTTATTGACTTAGCGGCTCAGCGCTACTTTGTGAATGTTCTGGATAAGAAGACCTGTGTGAAGGAAAGGGGACTGAAACCGAAAAATAACGATGGGCTTATGAAGAAGCAGCTTATAAAGCATGGCTTGGGCACTAGTTGCGGCCACGCCCTTGGTAGCCCCTATACCCCTGGTTAAGGAATTCTATGCAAATGCGCACGAGACGCAAAATGGGGTATCTTACGTGCGGGGGAAGCAGGTGCCTTATACAAAGGAGGCAATCAATGAAATCTTCAAAAAGGACACTATTCCTTTTGGCCTGACAAATTGGGCAGAGTCCCAGCGGATGGAGACTAACTTTGACATGCTGATTAAGGAGATGTGCAAGCCAGGCACGAAGTGGACAACTTACTCAGGCACGAACAGAAAAATTGGCTTCCCTCAGACTGCCTTGAGTCGGTATGCTAAGGCTTGGTACAGTTTTATCTGTGCGAGCATTCACCCTTCTAGCCATCATGTGGAGGTCACTACTGAGAGAGCTACCCTACTCTATGGCATCATTAAGAACAAAAGGATTGACATTGGCCATATTCTCAATCAATCCATGCTGAGGTTTATGAGGGGGAGCACCTTAGGAGGGATCCCGCACGCCTCTGTTATTACACCCCTATGTTTGGCTGCTGGAGTGGTCTGGGATAATGAAGAGCTGCAGCGCCCGATGCGCGATATAGATCATACAACCATCCAGCAGTACACCATTTGGGAGGGTGCAGAGTCTCACCCTAGAGGGCTGGGATTCATTGCTAGGGATTCTGATGATGAGGATGAGGTAGACGAAGAAGCAGAAGGAGATCCAGTGCAGGCTCAGCAGGCAGCAGGGCCGACTCCCGCAGAGTTCACTAGTCAGCAGAGGGAGATCAGGCAGCTGAGGAGACGGATGGACACTACATACACAGACTTCCAGACCTATACATCCGAGTTCTCCCAGTCTTTATCTCCAGCATTCGGGATGTTGGGCGTGAACGCTGAGTTCCCTACTTTTGGCACAGGCAGCCAGTACCCTCCTCCAGACACACCACCTGAGCAAGCTGATGAGGAGGAGGACGACGAGTCCGACTAGAGGAGTTCCTTTTTTTCCTTTTACCCTTCAAGGAGGACATTGAATACTTTAAGTTTGGAGGTATTAGGTTTATTTTGCATGTAGTTTAATTCATATCATATTGCATTTTATTTAGTTCATATAGTGCATGTAGGTCGTATTTTGTTATTTTGCATGTAGTTTAATTCATATCATATTGCATTTTATTTAGTTCATATAGTGCATGTAAGTCGTATTTTGTTAAAATTTGTCGAAATTTTCAAAAAAATTTTGTTTTGTTTTAGTTAACTGTGTTAGAGGATTTTGCATGAATCCAGTGTTCAGTTGGTTTATTTATTTATTTGGCCTGTGAGGAAACTAGAATTACTTGATTTTTGAACCGATTTGAGACTTAAGCTTGATTATAAGGTCATATATGTAAATCCTTTTCTGTCAGATACTGTGTAACCAGTTAGCACGATAGAGTAACCATCATGATATGTTTAGTTTAAATGTTCACAAACTTGTCTTCTGGTGGAAAATCTGTGTTTTAACGAAAGAGTTTCAGTAATCTAATAATAATAACTAGACTGTAAAAAGCTTAAGTTTGGGGGAATCAGGGGGTATGCATGCTATTGGGAGAGATAGAGCGTAAGACGCACTCTCCTATGAAAAGTAATGAAAAAGAATAGAAAAAAAATAGAAAAATGCAAGAAAAGAAAAAGAAAAATGATTTTGAATAAACACGTCGGCTATGTCGAGTCCTGTGGCCTTTGATACTCGAGCTAGTAAGCCCTCGGGGTGTCTCTACACCCAGCGCCCTAAGGCCTTCGGGTCTGGGAGTCGTTGGTCGAAAGCTCGCTACACGGGTATCATTGAAAAGCCTAAGAGGATTAGGCATTGCACAGTCAAAGGTGTACATGAAAAAGTGCGAAAACGCCCTCGTGATTAAATAAAAGCATAATAAATCCCCTGTTGACTCTTAGCTTAAGTAATTCATGGTCTTAGTTAGAAATTATCTGATTTACTGCTGTTCTTGAGTTGAAGCTTGTTTTTCCCCTAAGAAGCATATTATGTGATTTATTTGTTCCAAAGCATGTCTAATGGTTTCTAGGCACACAAGACACAATACATTAGTGCTGACAGATTTGGATTTGCAAGGATATGCTTTTGATCTTGTCTTGGGTAGCTTATCTGTTTGATTAGCCTGTGATTTTTCTAAGGCATTTCATTTGAATGTATATTTTGACTGAGACTTGGATTCGCATTCATGATAGGATAGCTTACATACATTATAGTTACTTGCATTGCATCTGTGTTTTGTTTTGTTTTGTTACTTGAGGGCAAGCAACGTTTAAGTTTGGGGGTATTTGATAAGTGGTTTTTATAACCACTTATTCAGATATTAACTAGCTTATTTCACTGCTTAAACTCAAGTATGTTTGTGCTTTTCATGTGTTTTTCCCTTGTTTTGTAATTTTCAGGTTTAGGAACTCCTTTGGTGTGCATTGAGCTAAAAAGGGTGAAAGAAAGCTAAAAAGGAACAAAGCACAAAGAACAAGGCTGTGGCATGATGATGAACAGAGCAAAGAGGGAACAAAGCATTGGCATTAGGTGATTAGAAGGAGCAAGGTGGTTGGACTCAAGCATGGAAAGGATCAGAAAACTGCAGAATATCAGAACCTGAAGCACGGCGCAGCTGCGCCGGCTCCATGTCTTAATTCTGCACAGCTGCGCCAGCTGTCTCGGCCAAGCTCCCTGCTGCGCAGCTGCGCCAGGTTTGCATTCATTGCCTGCGCAGCTGCGCCGGTCCTCTTTTGCTGATCGACTTATTTTTAAAGCGGCAGTTTTGATTTTGGCTTGGGCAAGGATGCAGACTTAACCTTGGAGGCTATATAGGGCACATTTTGGCACATATTGAAGATATACTCCCCTTAAGGGAGCTTAGCCCTAGTTCTTGTTCTTCTTTTCCTTCTTTTTCATTTCCATGTCTAGATTAGGAGTAGATTAGGTTAAAATAGTTTAGTTCCTAGAGTTATTTGGACTTGAAGATTGAAGCAGTTGGATAGCATCAAGGATCCAAGCTTGGAGAAAGATATATGATTTGAATTCTCTATCCTTATACTCTCCTTGTTATCTCTTTGTATATTCGGATGATGTTTATCAAACTTGTGGATAATATGTTTGAGTCATTTATGACTTAGACTTTATTTTGAGATTTCAATGGAACCTTTTGAGTAGTCTATATTAATTTCTTTCCATGTTGATCTTATTGATTGTTATGTGATTGTCTATTATGATTCGTGCTTTCATTGCTTAATTGATTCGCGACCAATTACTGTGATAACCTATATTTACTTGAAAGACGAAATGTGGGTTTAGATCTAATCGTAGTGGCGGGCGATTATATGTTTACATGGCATTGAATGTATGATTTGTACTTAGGATAGACATATACCGAAGCGTCGCTCGTAGTCAATTGAGAACTTGGACTTAAACCCTAATTATTTATAAATAACATAGACATATAGGGGTTTAGATAATGTGGGTGTTCATGTGCGTTCTATCATCTGTGGATTGTATGTGATATGGATTAGGTGCATTGAAAGATGACCTTATCTCACTTTAGTGTTCTCGACTAGCAACCTTTGACGATTAATTTGACCTAACTGGAAGTATGTTGACTTCGATGAATCATTAGGGGAAATTAGAATCTCATATCTTCATTATCTGATTTTATTCTAGGATTAGTTAGTTTTAGTTTAATTACTTGTCTAGATTTAATTTAAAACTCTTTATCGCTTGTTTAAATAAGATTGAGATGGTTATGTGCTAGTGGTTTGGTGTCTTTTATCAGTTAATTCTCCGTGGGAACGATATCTGTACTTACTATTTATTACTTGTTGACTGCGTATACTTGCGCATAATTGTCATACCCAATCGGGGACAGCAGTATGCCCACAACACGAAGTGGGAGAACTACAGGAAAAGTTTCACCGACTACTAGCATTACTTCACCGGATCCGGTTCTAAATCAAGCAAATCGAGCTTTCCAAGGCACGAATCTGGATCTCGATAAACGCATCTTAGAATACTCTTATGAAGAAAGTTCAACATCACCACTTATGGCTGATCGACAACAAACCAATGTCAGATAGATAGGCACATGAAGACAAGGTGAGGAAGCAAGTGGAGAACAAACAACCACGAATGTTGTGCAGTTGGAGATGCTCAAGGCGTTAAAGGAGGCACGAGAAGGACAAGGGATGATGATGGCCATGATGTCAGAAATGAAGAGGCAACAAGAGGAGATGGGGAATTTTTGCCTGCAGCTG
This sequence comes from Panax stipuleanatus, assembly GCA_020205555.1. Lineage (NCBI taxonomy): Eukaryota > Viridiplantae > Streptophyta > Magnoliopsida > Apiales > Araliaceae > Panax > Panax stipuleanatus. The sequence goes on from CM035117.1 coordinate 38,592,943, forward strand.
ATTCAGATCCCAAACTTCAAAGCTATGTTTCCAGGAAGTTTGCAGGAAGAACGAGTAGGAGTGGATAACAATAAGGAAAATCAAAAGGCGCCTCCAGCAACAGAGAATCATCCGATTCCAATTATACATTTAGAGCCCCAAAACAGTGGTGATGTACCATAACCCAGAGTGGAAGCAAACCAACCTCAACCAATCATCATTCCCACTACACTCCCGGGGTTTTCACAAGTGCAAATACCGATTATCCCGAGCCATGCCCAACAAACAAGCCAACAAACACAACCAATGCAAGCTTTAAATGATGCAAGTGTACACCGATCGATCTCCTTACCACATACACCACCAACGCAGCAATATATCACAACCACTCAATGAGTCCATACAACAAGCCAGTATGTGACGAAGGATGATATGCTTGATGTAATCAACCAACTCCGAAGACAGACAACCAGACCCTCAGAATTGGACTTCACTCCACCATACCCGACGTATATACGGAGACAGCCTTACCCAGCTGGGTATATTGAGCACCCTCCACAGTTTTTGAAGTACAATGGAGAGAAAGGGAATGCAAGAGAACATATAGCCAGGTTTGTAGATTCGATGTCTCCGTGGTTGGGTTATGATGAAGTGATCAACCACAACCTCTTGCTCCGTGAGTTCAATAAAACGTTGACAGACAATGCCTTCAGTTGGTACTACAATCTAGAGAAAGGGTCAGTCCAAGATTGGGACGATTTGAAGTTACAATTTTTTAAGAAGTTTTTCTATGTGCAGAAAAAGGTGACCATCGTGGAATTAATGAGATTTAAACAAAAGCCAAATGAAGAGTTGTCAGATTATGTAGACAGATTCAGAGCCCAGGGGCAAAAATGTGTGGAGCCGATTGAGGAGAAGAATCTAGTGAGCATATGTAACAATGGTGCCCTAGATGACTTTAAGCCCCACTTGGTCACTAAAGCATGTGATTCATTTGCAATGCTCTCATCATTTGCACAAAACTTGGGAGGAATTAAGACTTTTTTCGCAAGCCACACGACTGTTATGTAGAAGGGCAAAAGGACTGCTACTGTGGCTTTAGCAGACTCTCAGCAAAAGCCACAAGGGGTCAAGAGGGAAAAGAGTGGAAATAATGAAAGGAACTGAGGAAAGCAAGGAGACAAGTTTTCGAGATTACCAATCCCAGAGGCTATTACGTGCAGTGAAAAGGCATTCAGGGATTTGTATGAGCAATGGGTAGAACATGGAGTTGTAAAACCTCCAAGGCCCAGATTTGTTGTAACAAAAGAAGTGAAAAGGAAACCACACTTCTGTGTATACCACCAATACGCCGGACATTCCACTATGGATTGTTACAGTCTGCAAAGGATTTACCATGAGAAGTTGACGGCATGAGAAATTGAACTGGAAAGGGAAACACCGTGCTAAACAAGCCACTGTCCGAACAACTTATCAGATAAATGAACTCCCTCCATCAATAGGGACATCAAGAATTTGACGGAGAAATACATGGTGAAACACTATAAATCACAACCGTACTACCCAAAGTCAATGGACAAACAAAGGCCACGAACAATATCTTGATCAAGATTCTCTCAAAAATCCAGGATGATCATCCGAAGACATGAGAAGTTTTTCTACACAAACTTCATCAACACAAGATGATGGACGACATAAATACTGGCTCTACTGTTGAAAGATCTCTGAGCTGTAGATACAAAAATATCAAAAAATCCACCCAAAATGGTGGTCCACTCTAAATGGTGGCCAAGTCCTCATAGAGTACACACTTGCCAAGAAATTGGACGACCCAAGTGACGAGGCACCCGATTTCAAGTCTTCGTAGATCACACTTGCCAAGAAATTAGACGACCCAAGTGACGAGACACCCAAGTGTTATACTTTATCATAAAAAATATTCGAGGCACCTGACTATAAGTCCTCGGAGGAGAAAAGTTATACTTTCAACTTCAAAAGTAATCGAGGCACCTGACTATAAGTCCTTGAACCAAAAAAGTTATACTTTCAACTTCAAAAGTAATTGAGGCACCTGAGTATAAGCCCTCGACCTAGAAAGTTACACTTTATCTCTAAAAGTGGCGAACGTTATGCTTTCTCCGACAAAAGCAAGATTTATTTTCTGAAACGTCATACTTTTGGTTAAAAGCAACATGATTATCAATAAAGTTTCAAACATTCACTTATACTTGAATAATTTTCTTTGATTTTTAAAAGTATGGATTCAGTGTTGGTTTGCAGAAAAAAAAATCAAATTAAAGGTAATTAATAAGGCTAAATAAACTATATTCTGATAAAGGAAATATATGTAAATGAGTTTTTTTTACAGGAATGAAAAAAAAACTACAAAAAGCAATGATCTAAAGGCCATGCCATATCAAACTGAAGAGGGGGAAAAGCTAGGGCCTCTAATTTAGCAATGGCAGCATCCCGAGCCTTCGCATTGGCGGTTTTCAATTTTTGAAAAGTTTGGATATTTGACTTTAAACCCTGAAGTCAGGTCTCCAGTTCGTTTGTAGTGTTCTTAAGATCCAAAATTTGTTCCGAAAAAGAGTTATTCTCGAGCTGATATATAGTAACCTCTGACCGTAGTGCAACAATCTAAAAAGTGGAACTAAGAAGATTCAGCCGATCACGAAAAGGAGACATGTCGAAGCCAACGGTGGAGAAGTCATTAAGCTCAGCACTAAATCTATCGAAGTCTTCAGCTCGCAAAGAATAAAAAGAAAGACTGTGCAACTCAAGGATAAGGCTTGTAAGTCGATCCAAAAAGAAAGTTTGGACGGGGGCCACGTAGATAGTCAGACGGTCAAGTATTTGAGGAAACCGAGCTATGAGACGATCGAGAACTTCATGGCTGAAAGAAGATATCTGAAAACCCCTTCAAGAAATAAGATCTCCACTTGGATTGAAGGAAGATATAGTAGGAGCCACTTTAGAAGCCACCATAAAATCACTCGGGGTAAAGGATGAAGAAACAGGTGGCTGTTGTGCTGTTGATGACTACTTGACAAAGGATGAAGAAACAGGTGGTTGTTGTGCTGCTAATAATTCCTTGAAACCTTGGTCAATAGGAGGATAACCAAGGTCATCACTAGACGGTAAGGTGGCAACACCCGGATTGAGAGCATCAAATAAAACAAGCGACTCAACAGACAAAGAGTCGTGAGTCGCCACAGAAAGCGGAATGTCAGCTATTCCCCTCGAGAAAATAGGATCCTCACCGGTATTGTGACACCCCCGAATCCGAGTCCTCTGACCCCGGTCCGGTCATCACAATACAATACAAACATCCACCTCTAAACAACATACGATAACTAAAATACAGAAAATAATAAATGTACGTCGTTCATTCAAAAGGTGTTACTAGTTCCAAGATTCGATAACCTTAATACAATCTTACAAACATACCCTATAATAGTCATTAGGGTTTAAATTACAATAATAGTAATTAAATTAAGCATAAGGTAAAGTATGCTCCTTGCAAACTATCCTACATCTTTCCTTTACCCTTGTCCTTCCCTGAGGCCTCGGGCTTAACTGCAATAGAATTCATGATATAACAAGAATGAGCAACAAGTTTGCTCAGCAAGTTTAAATACAGCAATAAAGGATATATCATGATGAATAGAAAATATCTGACAATGAATTCAACAATATGAATATCTAAAGGATTCAACAATATGAATATTAGAAGCAAAGATAATAATTGCTTTTAGAATAACTGATAGTCAAGTAGACTTTGAACTATAAAACTCCAATGGATTCAATAGCTAATTGACCCTTTGGTTACAGGCTACAAAATAAGTACTTGAGGGGATCAGCCTCGCGTACGCTATGTATATGTATAACATTTAACTCTGCTATTTGTATCTTATATTAGATACTTACTACTCCCTTATAAAATAAGGATGTTCTTCTCAGTCTAAGAATCCGTACCATCAATTGGATTGGATAGCTTTTAAAAACTTCAACAATTATCTGACCGAGCAAGGGTTCAGACTCTATCTGAAACAGTTCATGAATTACAGAACTTTAATAAATGTACAAGTCCAAGACTGTACGAACTCAAGTGCACCAAGTGCGAATATCAATAATATCGATGTGGAATAATTGTAAAGTAATTAAACCACTTAATAGCATGCTTGGAAATAAGATTCAAGCTTGAATTAATATCTTTCAATACAATAATAACCTACTAAATTCAATATGAGAAGGATAGTAAACTTGCATGATAAAAGGTGAAGTTTAGAAACTTGCACAATATACGAATTTGTATAAGTTTAGAGAACTTGCATAACCAAAGAAATGAAGTTCGGAAACTTGCAAAATAATACAAGAACGGGTTCAAAGGAACATGCCTGTTTGCTCAGCTACAAATAATTCTAGCTTTAATTAAACTGCGTTGGAACGACCTAACATTAACGAGTCGGTGTTTCAATTAGCATGTGTAAACTAATATGAGTTTACACTTACAAGCATCTACTTATCATATAAGTTTATCATGTAATTCGCGTGAGTCAATCTAATCCTGTCTTAGATTTAATAACTTTAGATTATCTAGTTTCTATGCATCAATATAGGCTTGAACACATAGCACTTCAATTTATTAATATTAATCAACCCACATGCTTATAAGTTTTATAAACTCGAGTTTGAATCTAGCATGCTCATTCTAACTTAAAATCATATGTTTTCATGCCGGTAATTCACATACCTTAAGCTAATCAATTCCATGTTACAAGGGTTAGTTTCATAGTTACATTACCACATCACAAAGCTAACAATACTTAGTAAGCATTCTTGTGCGTATACTACATATATATACCTTAACCCACATTAGTTCATGCCTTAGAATTTCATTACTTGAGTATATGTGCCTAGGTGATATTCATGTTTTAACCAAATGATGTTCATGTCAACACATCTATAGGCATAATAACATCCTAATATATATGCTTGCATAACGTATCACACATATTGATTGATGATATTAGCTTCTAATTTCTAAGTTTTTCATTGAAAATCACACTAAGTCAACAAGGTATCATAGTACATGTTAAGTATCTTGTGATCATAACTCACATATCTTAGAACTCATATATAAGCCACATATATGTTCTCAAATGGTCAGAATCTACAAGATAAAAGTTTCAGTCAAGTTCGTTTTCAAAGTTCTTAAGTTTCTCATTGAAATCGTTGAAATCTTGCAATCGTGCATGCTAGTGTGTTCAACACTTTAAACGTACATTTCGTGTCAATATAGACCATACGGTCATGTTCATAAAATCAGAATATGTACATGCTACTTATAAGACAAAGTTCGCATTCAAAACTATAAGTTTTATTTTCAAAACATAAGTTTTCCTTTCATAACACATACTATCATGGCCATGACATATATGTAGTACCAAGAAGTTTATATTATGGATTAATATTAGTTTCCATGCTTGACCAAAGAGTACCATCAAGATAGTATGGACAGAAAACAAAACAGAAACCAAGTGGTCTGGTGCAGGCCTGGCGCAGCAGCGCCGCTGGCCAGTACAACACTGGCGCAGCTGCGCAGTTGCCTGGGCCGACCAGGAACTGCCTTCTGCTCGGCAGAAGCTTAACCTAATTCAGATATTTTCATACGAAATTCATTTTTAACATAACACATTGCTATTCTAACATATTTAGAAGTTTGTATAATACTAAGCAACATATGTGACGACCCCAAATTTCAGGACCGTCACGGGGTCGCTCGAATTCGGTTCGTCACGTGCTCATGGTAATACATCACAATAATAATATGACTAAATATCGCATCACACAGCGGAATAATACACAACTAATACCAAATAAATTATATTTAAATAATATAATTATTCACGTCCCAAGGTCTCGTAACTTAAACAGTGATTACATAGGTTAGACATATCTTAAGCATAAATAACCTTAACTAGTACATAATATCATAAGTTCTACATAATATTAAGCTACTCCGTAGCCTTTCCCTTGCCCTTCTCGTTACTCGAGGGTCCGCACTGCTCGGCCTTAACTGAAATGTTTTTAGGGAAAGCAAGAATGAGCACAAATTGCTCAGCAAGTAATATACAATAAGGGTTTGTAATATAATTTTCAATTCTCGAAAGGGTATAGCAAGGTTTGATAGTTCAAGGATAACAAGAATATCAACAGTTTTCAATAACAGCCGCTAAGGACAGAATAATATCAATGTGATTCAATAATAAATCAATTCAAGATTTCAAGATAACTAAATACTAAGCAGTCACTAAGGACTATGAACTTCCACAGGAATTGACAGTAATAACTGAAAATCCAACAAAAATAAGTACAACAGGTGATCAGCCAAAAGTACCCTATGTTATGCATTGATCATACTAATGTGCGCGCGTCAGTTCTCCGACAGTTATATTTTGTTCTTCTCAATCAAATACAAGATCCCGCACCAATCAATTGGTTTGGGTCACTTTTCAATACTATAAGTCTAGCCGAATCAAATGGCATAGACACTTTAACAATATTCAAGAACAATACCAAGTTCAACATGAATAATAGCTTTAATGAAATAAGAGTTCAAGTATGCTAATTCAATTCAAACGATTAAGTAAAGAAACTAGTTCTCAATATACAAGGATAGAATACTTTCTCCGTAAAAGAGCGTAAGTTAGGAAACTTGCATCCAAAGAGATAAGGTTTAGATACTTGCCTTATGTGTAGTTTACTCACGTAAAGCTAGCCAACACTTTCGAATTCCTAGCGTAATACAGTTACGTATATATATGATATTCATTAGTCATATAGTTTAACATTATATTTCATCTCATATATACGATAATCACATAAGCTAAGTCTTGACCTAGCGACACAGTTATATAGTATTATATTAATATAATTTCTATCCTTAACGTTCCTCCTTTTGAGTTAAAACACATTCTCATATCATATAAGATTGCAACAACTAGCAACATACTCTCATATTTATTAATATCACATAAAATTGCAACAAATAGCAAACATACTCTTTTTAGCACGTTATAGCATTATTGTAAGTTAACCGTCAAATTAGATCCATATAATATCACCTAGCATGTATACATGTTTAAGGGGGTCCTTCCATGCTTGTTTAACCTCTTCACATTCAATTTCATATGATATAGGTTCTAGCTTTACACCTTTAGACAATTTAAGGCCAAATACGGTCATGCAACCACAACACATATAATTTAATCATAGATACTTGTGAGAAGGTCATATCAATTGTAATATACATGCTTGCAAGTTTCTACTTCATATACACATGTCTAGTATTGCTACTTAGCTTAATTTATGCTTTACTTGTGTTTATTTAACTATCAAGGCACCTATCATGGTATGCACACATGTATATAGGTATGACATATTAGTGAGGTTCTAAGGCACTATCAAACATGTCCACGATTTTTAGAATCTAGGTTTCGATATAACATGTCAAGAGTTACGTTTCAAACTTACGCTTTCACTTAGTAAAGTTCACAAATTAAGTCCACATGCTCATGTCATACTATGAAACATATATAAGCAAGTCAACATGCTTTTCATGCATTTCAAGGCCATATACATATGCTCGAAAAATCAGAATACTAACATAAGTCATGTATGTTAAAAGTTCAATTATAAACCCCATGTTTACTTCGGAAACTATAACCGTTCATTAATCATGTATACAAACATAGTGGAACATGCTTACATTAGGTCTACGTATCCATATATATATGTTACTCAAGCTAGCATGCTGTTTTAAACCATATCAATTGACCAACACATACCAGATTTTTAAACAGGAAACAAAAACTGCAAGTTGGCGCGGCCGCGCGCTAGTTGTACTAGGGAGACGCGCGGCCGCGAGGCTCCCGTTCCAAACCAGAGAGCAGCCAGCATTGGCAAATAACAAACCCAACTCACAAAATTACTTCACGAATTAGATTCTAAACATGTTTCATTGTAGTTTAAACATATTTCTAAGACTATATAACCATCAAACAACCATTCTATAACCCAATTATACCTTAATTCTATATGATCAAGAATTTGGATTTTGACAGAGAATGAAAATTAAGAACAAAGAAACTAGTATACGAATTTTGATTGCTAGCAAGCCACTTTGTATACCAAGATGGTTATAAGTTTTATACAACGACTCACAAACATTATTCAATCATAGCTTCATGGATTCATGCCAAATTCAAGAATTTGAAACTCAGTGAACAAGAAATGGAGTTTTGACAGAAAATGAAAATGAAGACAAGAAGAGGAATTATACCTCTGCTATGAATTAAGCTAGTTCCAAGTTGAATTTCCAACTCTCTGTAAATACCTTGCTATCAACTCACAATATACTCTCAACACAATCTCAGCAATTTAAAAATGAAGAAAGAGAGCTTATATATATAGAAAAATAAATGTCCAGACATTGCTATTGTTCTTCATATTAAACCAACGAGAATGTAGATTTCCATGATGGTTAATAGAGAGTAGGTAATTGGTTGTTAAAATTAATCACGATTCCCTCATCCTTGCTCATTGTTTGCTATGAAGCTATGAAATGCCAGTTGCTGAGTTTGTGGAGAAGAAGTAGGAATAGCTTCTAGCCTTTATGTGTTACACGTGAATGAGAAGTGAGGAGCAATTGAGCAATCAAAGTGGGACAAGGAAACTCAGCATTCTAGCAATAAGGAAATACCATATATTATATACTTAACACATATATATACATATCATGGCTTAAGTTCATTTAGAGCATATATGGTCCTAGAATGTCACTACAACATTTCATGGTAGTACATTGGGGTACATATTTATACACATCATATAATCCATGTACATTTTAATAATGCCAAATTATGAGTTAATTAAATGGTGACATACTACATTATCACAAATCTCATTATTAGTATTATTTCAATTATGTACTTATTGAAATAATTATTGTCATTTCTTATTCACATACTTTAATTTAATATACCATATAGTATTCATTAAAGTACTATACCCACCACATGGTCACATAAGTTCATGTATGTAACTTATACAATATAATTTCTATATTGCATAGTCTTACTAAAGTGTCACACTACACTTTATAATATAGTCTCTTGTATTGTCACAATACACTTTATATACTATAGTTTGGTCTTATATTGTATAATGTACATGCAACATGTATTCTTATAAGTCCACCAATGTGGCTCACTTCCTTTTACTACATAGTTTCTATTTTACATAGTTATGTCAAGATGTCACATAATACATTATATTATATAGTTGTAGTTACTATACAATATATAATTACATAACTTTACACTAAACTATTAATAGAATAATTATTAACCTCAAACATTAATTAACCATTAACATGATATCATCCTTAATTAATAATATATTATTAATTAATCATCCACTTCTTAATTCTCTCTTTAATGAATTTAAATTACATACTTCTCATCACGGTACCACACAAGACATTTCTCGAGCTTATAATAAACTCCACATTCTCTTCTCAATTATCATCATTTTAATTTGACGTAATTAAGTTAACTCATCTCATATCACATAAATATTTATATTCAAATAATTATCCAACTTTCATTAATATATTCCTTTAAAATTATTTGGAAATTCTCGGGTATTACAACATATCCCAAATCAATTATCAACAAATACAGGCTTAACTTCAAGAATCAAGAACTTAGCAATCTCACAGAATTTGAAGAACAAGAATGGAAATGGTAGAAAGTATATCTCTGCAAATAGAAACTGAACTTGCTGCTAAACAGATTCTATAATGCTACAATGATACTCTCCCTTAAATCAAATGAAATGCTCAGCAAATGAATGAAGGAGAAGAGATGTCATATATATAGGCAATTTGTATATCCAGACAATGTGATTGCCTTCCAATTTAAACCAATGGAATGAAGAATTGCTTGTTGGCTAATAAAGAGTTGTTGATTGGTAGGTGAAATCCATCAAGAATATCACATCCCTTATAATTATTAGCTAGGATTTGTGAATTTGAGAAGAAGTAGAGTAGACTAGCTTTTCACGTAGGAAGAAATGGAACTCTCAAACAAACCTCAACAACTTGTATTTGTATATATTATATATGTCCAATACTTGGTTATATAATAAATACACTAGGTTGTATAATATATATACACATAGTATATACTTAAGTTATAAATAATTTAAAGTCACAATTTTAATGAGAAAAAAAATAAAACAATGTATCAAGTAGGTACATATACACCAATCATATAATCCATGTACATTATATTAACATTAAATATAATTCAATTGGGTATTTATTATTACTCATTATCCTGTAACGGTTATTATTTCAATTAATAACTTATTGAAATTACCTATCCAATAACAATTGTTTATTGATATTAAGGTAATAGGGTATACATATAAATGTCCATCCCTATATTGTCACATGCTCTTATATACACATTCAATTTATCAATCTCACATAATTCAATTAAGGTTACTATATAGTCTATATATACATAGCCATATCAAAGGTCACATTGTATTATATAGATAACTACCATATATTAAAGGTTTAACATATCGCATGCTTGTATAACACAATTAGCCAAGTAAATATAATATTATTATATTTATTAATCTCTTACTCATTAATTATTATTTATTCATAATAATTATTAATCAACACATTATCAATTAATTACTCATAATTGCAATTAATCAATATGTTCAAATTCTGCCACTATATCCAAATTAATTGAATATTTAATTATTAATAATACTATCAATTCTTTGATATTAAAGTCTTAGGGTTAGTCCACTAATTTAAATAAATCATTAGTGACTCCCTTTAATATTCCTAGCATTTATTCGCATAGGCTCCATTCACATAATCACATAACCACATAAGGTTTAAATAAGCTAGTAAAGCCAACTCATTAAAAATTTAAATCACATATTAAATTAATAATGGATTTTAAAATTCATGGTCGTTACATCCCTCCCCCCTTATAAAAATTTCGTCCTCGAAATTGTAAAAATAAGGTTACTCAAATAAAAACGGATAATTCGCTCTCACTTTCTCTTCTAGCTCCCACGTAGCCTCCTCGACTGCATGATTCCTCCAGAGACCCTTAACGGAATGAATGATCTTATTCCTCAGCTTCTGTTCCTTCCTATCGAGTATCTGGACAGGAACCTCTTCGTACGATAAGTCTTTCTCGACTTGGATCGGCTCATAGGAGATAACATGCTTGTAGTCCGGTTTATATGGTCGCAACACTGACACATGAAACACGTTGTGGATGTGCTCAAGTTCAGGAGGTAACGCTACCTCATACGCCACTTCACCGACTCGCCTCAGAATCTCGAACTGTCCTATGAACCTAGGGCTCAACTTGCCCTTCTTCCCAAAATGAATCTTCCCTTTCCAGGGAGATACTTTCAGAAAAGCATAACTTTCTAATTCAAAATCTTTCTTCTTACGATGTAAGTCCGCATACTTCTTCTGGCGATCTTGAACCGCTACCAGTCGGGCTCTTATCACCTTGATAATCTCTATTATTTGCTGTACCAATTCTAGTCCCAACAGTCGACGTTCTCCAACTTCGTCCCAACACAATGGTGTTCGACACTTTCTCCCATATAGCGCTTCGTACGGTGGCATTTTGATACTAGCGTGATAACTATTGTTGTATGCGAACTCTACTAATGGAAGGTGATCCTCCCAACTACCCTTGAAGTCCATCACACAAGCTCGGAGCATGTCTTCAAGTGTTTGAATCATTCTCTCGCTTTGGCCATCTGTCTGCGGATGATAAGCGGTACTCATTCGCAGTTGTGTCCCCAATCTCTCTTGAAGACTCTTCCAAAAGTTTGACGTGAATCGCGGATCCCTATCCGATACAATAGATACCGGCACCCCATGTCTCGAGATAATTTCCTTGACATATAATCTGGCTAACTGGTCCAAACTATACTTAATCTTAATTGGCAAAAAGTGAGCTGACTTAGTAAGACGATCTACAATCACCCATATGGCGTCGTGCCCTTTATACGTTGCCGGAAGTCCTACCACAAAATCCATCGTGATTTGCTCCCATTTTCACTCTAGAATTTCTAACTGCTGTAATAACCCGCTTGGTCGTTGGTGCTCTGCCTTAACTCTTTGACAAGTTAGACATCTTCTTACGCATTCTGCAACCTCTCTCTTCATGTTTGGCCACCAGAAGTGGTGACGCAAATCTTGGTACTTCTTCGTGCTTCCTGGGTGTATCGAGCACCTCATACTGTGTGCTTCTTGCAAAATCTCTTCTCTAAGTTCTGGTACTAACGGTACCCAAATCCTTCTTTCAAATCTTAATAGTCCAGTGCTATCAATCTTAAATTTTAATTCATCACCTTCAGCTAACCGCTTCTTAATGTTATCACAATCTTCGTCCTTCTCTTGTGCCTCCTTAACCTTATCCAATAAAGTCGGGCTCACTGACACTATAAATAATTTCTCTTTGTTTTCCATCGGATACTTAACCTCTAAGTCTAGTCGTTTGAAATCTTTCACCAACTCTTCTTGAACGGTTAACTTCATTAACTTCTCTCTGCCTTTTCTACTCAAGGCGTCTGCCACTACATTTGCTTTGCCTGGATGGTACAGAATCTCACAATCATAATCTTTGATCAATTCTAGCCATCGGCGCTGCCTCATGTTTAACTCCTTCTGCGTGAAGATATACTTCAGACTCTTGTGATTCGTGTATATCTCACACTTCTCGCCATACAAATAATTCCTCCAAATCTTCAAGGCAAAAACCACCGCTGCTAACTCCAGGTCATGAGTCGGATAATCCTTCTTATAATCTTCCAGCTGACGTGTGGCGTACGCAATGACCCTGCCATGTTGCATTAGTACACAACCAAGACCCTTGTTTGACGCATCACTATACACTACAAATCCTCCCGTGTTGTCTGGTAAAGCCAACACAGGTGCTTGACTAAGCCTCTTCTTCAATTCTAGGAAACTCTTTTCACACTTCTCCGTCCAAACGAACTTAATTATTTTTCTGGTAAGATTGGTCAATGGCGATGCTAATTTTGAAAAATCCTGAATGAATCTCCGGTAGTATCCCGCTAATCCTAAGAAACTCCTGATCTCTGTTGGCGTCTTCGGCTGCTCCCAATTGATAACCGCTTCTACTTTTGCTGGATCCACCGAAACACCATTCTTGTCGATAACGTGCCCCAAAAACTGCACCCTTCGCAACCAAAACTCATACTTGGAGAATTTTGCATACAACTTCTCCCTCCTTAATGTCTCCAACACTATGCGAAGATGCTCAGCGTGCTCTTCCTCCGTCTCTGAATACACCAGAACGTCATCGATGAACACGACAACAAACTTATCCAAATACTGTTTGAACACTCTGTTCATCAAGTCCATAAATGCTGTCGGTGCGTTCGTCAATCCGAATGACATTACCAGAAACTCAAAGTGTCCATACCGAGTTCTGAATGCCGTCTTTGGAATATCCTCCGGCCTCACCATCAGTTGGTGATAACAGGTCCTCAAGTCAATCTTTGAAAAGTACTTCGCCCCCTTCAACTAATCAAACAAATCGTCGATCCTGGGCAACGGATACTTGTTCTTAATGGTGACCTTGTTCAACTCTCGGTAGTCAATACAAAGCCTTAGCGACCCATCTTTCTTCTTTACGAATAAGACTGGAACTCTCCACGGCGATACACTCGGTCGAATGTATCCCTTATCTAACAACTCTTGTAATTGAGCCATCAGTTCTTTCATCTCTACCGGTGCCATATGATACGGTGCTTTGTATACCGGTGCTGTCCCTGGTGCCAAATCAATAATAAACTCTATCTCTCTATCCGGTGGCAATCTCAGAATCTCGTCTGGGAAGACATCAACGAATTCCCTTACAACCGGTATCTGACTCAGTTCACCCTCGACCCGTCTAGTATAAACCACGTGAGCCAAATAACCTATACAACCTTTCCTAAGCAATCTCTGCGCTTGCACCATCGTCAGACAATGAGATTGTCTCGGCGATTTACTATCATAAAATACCACCTTCGACTTATTCGGAGTCTTAAGGTGTACACACTTTCTCTTACAGTCGATAACTGCTCCGTGATCCGATAACCAATCCATTCCAAGGATTACATCGAACTCCCCTAAATGAATCGGTATCAAATCCACTTTCAGCTTAAATCCTTTCAAATCGGTATAACAACTCCTATGAATGTATTCTACGGGGATAACTTCCTTGTTTGCTACTTCTACGTTCATAGGATGATCTAATTTCTCACGGGGTAAGTCTAATTGTTTAGCAAATTCTTCAGAAACGAAAGAACAGGTAGCACCAGAATCAAATAACACATAAGCATCAATATCATTGATCGGGATGATACCTGACACCACGTCTTTGGACTCCACCGCATCCTGTACAGTCTTGTTAAACGTGCGTGCCATTGGTCTGTTGGCTTGACTGGCTGGCCCTTCGATGCTCAGTCCATTGTTGTTGTTGCAGTTTTCGCTAGCTGCATAGCCCTTTCTCTTTGGGCAGTCCTTGATTTGATGGTCTGTGGATCCGCACGAGAAACATCCTCCTTTTGGCTTGTTCAGACACTGAGGAGCCATGTGCCCCGGTTGTCCACAATGATAACAAGAACTCTTTCCCTTCATGCACTCCCCGAAGTGGTTCCTCCCATAGTTATTGCACTTCACACTTTTCTTTACCTCTCCCCCGGACTTGCTGCCTCCAGAAGATTGGCTCTCCATCCATTTATGCTTGTTGGGGTTGCTTCCTCTGCTGCTTCCCCCTTTCGGTCCTTCTAGACCGGTCTTCTTTTCTTGCTTAAATCACGCTATGGCTTCATTGTCTCCTTCTACAATGATAGCCCTTTCCAATAGATCAGAGAATGTCTTAATCTTCAACACAGCCACTTCTTTCTGTACCCATGGTTTCAGTCCTAATTCGAACCTTCTTGCCTTCCTGGCCTCCGTATCCACCTGATGTGAGGCGAATCGGGCCAACTAGTTAAATCTTGTCGCGTACTCTACGACAGACATACCTCCTTGTCTCAGTTCCAGAAACTTAACTTCCATATCCTGTTGCGTATTCTCCGAGAAGTAATTCTTGAAGAATAGCTCCTTAAATTTATCCCATGTAACAACTCTTTCGCCTGCTAGTCCCTTATTGGCCTTCCACCAATAGTTAGCTTCGCCCTTCATCATGAATGTGGCAAAACCCGTCTTCTGTGCTTCGGCCACCTGTGCGACCTTAAACACCTTCTCCATTTCTTCTATCCAAGCCTGGGCTTCAATTAGGTCCAAGGTTCCTCGAAACTCCAGTGGTCCTACCAATTTAAAGTACTTAAAACTAGTCAAGTAATGTCCTGGCTGCCCTGCTACTGGCAGGGGTCTGTTCTGCATTGCCTCAGTTAACAAGTTAACGAAGTTCTGCATTGGGTCGACATTTTCCCCTCCACCATTGTTAAATGATCCTTCCTCCCTCTGGTTCGCGGTAGTCTCCTAGGCGGCATGATCCTGAGGAAAGGAAGAAAACATTAGGCTTTATGTGATATGCTATTCATGTTAGCATTAAGAAGTTAGGACATCTATCAATCATAGTTGATCCAAATAAACAACTTCAGTATCACAATAAAACTCGATGGATCTCCTCAACCCATCACTTACATACTCTACTTGAGTTTTCCACTAAGGTTATAACGTAGGTTTCACATTCCTAACGTTTATAACCTACAGCTTTGATACCAACATGTGACACCCCCGAATTCATGTCCTCTAACCCCGGTCCGGTCGTCACGATACAATACAAACATCCACCTCTAAACAACATACGATAACTAAAATGCGAAAAATAATAAATGTACGTCGTTCATTCAAAAGGTGTTACTAGTCCCAAGATTCGATAACCTTAATACAATCTTACAAACATGCCCTATAATAGTCATTAGGGTATAAGTTACAATAATAGTAATTAAATTAAGCATAAGGTAAAGTCTGCTCCTTGCAAACTATCCTACATCTTTCCTTTACCCTTGTCCTTCCCTGAGGTCTCGGGCTTAACTACAATAGAATTCATGATATAGCAAGAATGAGCAACAAGTTTGCTCAGCAAGTTTAAATACAGCAATAAAGGATATATCATGATGAATGGAAAATATCTGACAATGAATTCAACAATATGAATATCTGAAGGATTCAACAATATGAATATTAGAAGCAAAGATAATGATTGCTTTTAGAATAACTGATAGTCAAGTAGACTTTGAACTATAAAACTCCAATGGATTCAATAGCTAATTGACCCTTTGGTTACTGGCTACAGAATAAGTACTTGAGGGGATCAGCCTCGCATACGCTATGTATATGCATAACATTTAACTCTGCTCTTTGTATCTTATATTAGATATTTACTACTCCCTTATAAAATAAGGGTGTTCTTCTCAGTCTAAGAATCCGTACCATCAATTGGCTTGGATAGCTTTTAAAAATTCAACAATTGTCTGACCGAGCAAGGGTTCAAACTCTATCTAAAATAGTTCATGAATTACAGAACTTTAACAAATGTACAAGTCCAAGACTGTACGAACTCAAGTGCACCAAGTGCGAATATCAGTAATATCGATGTGGAATAATTGTAAAGTAATTAAACCACTTAATAGCATGCTTGGAAATAAGATTCAAGCTTAAATGAATATCTTTCAATACAATAATAACGTGCTCAATTCAATATGAGAAGGATAGTAAACTTGCACGATAAAATGTGAAGTTTAGAAACTTGCACAATATATGAATTTGTATAAGTTTAGAGAACTTGCATAACCAAAGAAATGAAGTTCGGGAACTTGCAAAATAATACAAGAACTGGTTCAAAGGAACTTGCCTGTTTGCTCAGCTACAAATAATTCTAGCTTTAATTAAACTGCGTTGGAACGACCTAACATTAACAAGTTGGTCATTCAATTAGCATGTGTAAACTAATATGAGTTTACACTTACAAGCATCTACTTATTATATAATTTTATCATGTAATTCGCGTGAGTCAATCTAATCCTATCTTAGATTTAATAACTTTAGATTATCTAGTTTCTATGCATCAATATAGGCTTGAACACATAGCACTTCAATTTATTAATATTAATCAACCCACATGCTTATAAGTTTTATAAACTCGAGTTTGAATCTAGCATGCTCATTCTAACTCAAAATCATATGTTTTCATGCCGGTAATTCACATACCTTAAGCTAATCAATTCTCTGTTACAAGGGTTAGCTTCATAGTCAATTTACCACATCACAAAGCTAACAATACTTAGTAAGCATGCTTGTACGTATACTACATGTGTATACCTTAACCCACATTAGTTCAAGCCTTAGAATTTCATTACTCGAGTACATGTGCCTAGGTGATATTCATGTTTCAACCAAATGATGTTCATGTCAACACATCTATATGCATAATAACATCCTAATATATATGCTTCCATAACATATCACACATATTGATTGATGATATTAGCTTCCAATTTCTAAGTTTTTCATTGAAAATCACACTAAGTCAACAAGGTATCATAGTACATGTTAAGTATCTTGTGATCATAACTCACATGTCTTAGAACTCATATATAAGCCACATATATGTTCTCAAATGGTCAGAATCTACAAGATAAAAGTCTCGGTCAAGTTCGTTTTCAAAGTTCTTAAGTTTCTCATTGAAATCGTTGAAATCTTGCAATCGTGCATGCTAGTGTGTTCAACACTTTAAACGTACATTTCGTGTCAATATAGGCCATACGGTCATGTTCATAAAATCAGAATATGTATATGCTACTTATAAGACAAAGTTCGCATTCGAAACTATAAGTTTTATTTTCAAAACATAAGTTTTCCTTTCATAACACATACTATCATGGCCATGACATATATGTAGTACCAAGAAGTTTATATTATGGATTAATATCAGTTTCCATGCTTGACCAAAGAGTACCATCAAGATAGTATGGACAGAAAACAAAACAGAAACCAAGTGGTCTGGTGCAGGCCTGGCGCAGCTGCGCTGCTGGCCAGTACAACACTGGCGTAGCTGCGCAGTTGCCTAGGCCGACCATGAACTGCCTTCTGCTCGGCAGAAGCTTAACCCAATTCAGAGATTTTCATACGAAATTCATTTTTAACATAACACATTGCTATTCTAACATATTTAGAAGTTTGTATAATACTAACCAACATATCCCAAATCAATTATCAACAAATACAGGCTTAATTTCAAGAATCAAGAACTTAGGAATCTCACAGAATTTGAAGAACAAGAATGGAAATGGTAGAAAGTATACCTCTGCAAATGGAAACTGAACTTGCTGCTAAACAGATTCTATATTGCTACTATGATACTCTCCCTTAAATCAAATGAAATGCTCAGCAAATGAATGAAGGAAAAGAGATGTCATATATATAAGCAATTTGTATATCCAGACAATGTGATTGCCTTCCAATTTAAACCAATGGAATGAAGAATTGCTTGTTGGTTAATAAAGAGTTGTTGATTGGTAGGTGAAATTCATCATGAAGACCACATCCCTTATAATTACTAGCTAGGATTTGTGAATTTGAGAAGAAGTAGAGTAGACTAGCTTTTCACGTGGGAAGAAATGGAACTCTCAAACAAACCTCAACAACTTGTATTTGTATATATTATATATGTCCAATACTTGGTTATATAATAAATACACTAGGTTGTATAATATATATACACATAGTATATACTTAAGTTATAAATAATTTAAAGTCACAATTTTAATAAGCAAAAAAATAAAACAATGTATCAAGTAGGTACATATGCACCAATTATATAATCCATGTACATTATATTAACATTAAATATAATTCAATTGGGTATTTATTATTACTTATTATCCTGTAATGGTTATTATTTCAATTAATAACTTATTGAAATTACTTATCCAATAACAATTGTTTATTGATATTAAGGTAATAGGGTAAACATATAAATGTTCATCCCTACATTGTCACATGCTCTTATGTACACATTCAATTTATCAATCTCACATAATTCAATTAAGGTTACTACATAGTCTATATATACATAGCCATATCAAAGGTCACATTGTATTATATAGATAACTACCATATATTAAAGGTTTAACATATCTACAATTAATATTGTACAATTAAAATAAATTTGCTCCTTCCTTCCATAAATTGTGTTCAACCAATTTATTTATATATTAAATATATAATTTAATATGTTCAATCATTTATTCAAATATGAATTTAATTTACTAACTTGATACCAATATACATATTTTATATATTAGATCTCATCTCATACTTTAATTTAAATCAATTTATCATAATATTAAACAAAAAATTGATATTTTCGCAAGCTAATTTGATATTTTCACAAGTGGGTCTCATTTTTAACTAAACCAACCATTTGTGCAGTAAACTAACTATATGATTTAGTTCTTATATCCAAATTACCCCCACTTGATAAATAACTAAACATCTAGTTTCTTAACTTTATTTGATTATTAACATTACTCAATTGAAGACAACTTTTATTTATTTAATTATTATGATAGTAATAATATTAATAATAATTAGAAAACAGTTAAGAAATAAGTGAGAAAAATTATTTACACATAAAAATTAGAATCTAAGGCTTTCCTCCACTAGGAAAAAAAATTATTTTCAAAATTTCTGTTATCATATCATATTACTAAATTAAGATTTTTATGAAACAAATTATACTTAAAATGTGTAAACTTTATATATAAGAATGTGTAAATTTAAACTTTATATATAAGATTTTGTAAATTTAAAATGTGTAAACTTTATATATAAGACTGTGTAAACTTTATCATATCATATTACTAAATGTGTAAATTATTTTTAGAATTTTTATTATTATATCATATTACTATATTAAGATTTGTTTACACATTATATGTAAGACCCAACTTTTTATGAATAAAATTGAATTTCCTCTATATATTATTTTGAATAGTAAGGGGTTGATTTGATTAATGTTGTAAGTTATGAGTAAAATGCGCAAATATTTTAAAATAAGCAAGTGGTTATAAAATATTTATTGTTGTCGGGGAATATTCGTTTGGTCGTAGAATATTCTTGTTATCGAGGAATATTCGTACAACGGCGCAGCCATTTGTGGGCCTCGTAACGGAAAATTGTAGGATGAAGAAAACGACAAGAATGAGTTTTCTATTAATAACGGCGTAACGGTTACCGTTAACACTGTTGAAATACCCGGTGGTTAAAAATGAAGTAATACGCGTTGTTGCACAGTAACACACGGTATTGCACAGTATTTTATATTATTGTTGTTTTAATAATTGTCACTATACAGTATTTTACATTATCAAATCAATAATTCATATGATTTGAATAATATTATTAGACAACATTATTGGCAATGTGTAAGGAAGTTGTCTAGAAAAGAGGTTAGGTAATTGCTCGCCAGTAAGGAGAAATCCTTATCGGAAGGCCTCCTCTTACCTGAGAACCACCTGGTTGTCAATATTGTAGCTCTGTAATATTATTTGTGAATAATTAATTATTAATTTATATGATAAAAAAATATTTTTTCAATGTGGATATAAATGAAGGAATTAGTGCTGATTTTTTTGTCGAAATGGAGGTGTGAAAAATCATCCGTATGTAAATTTCGGTCATTTTTCGTTCTGAATTTGAAAAAACTTTCTTCTGCAAAGTTGTAGAGAATTAAATTTCCTATGGAATGGATATAATATATGTATTTTTCTGATAAAAGGGCTATTTTTTATGAATTATAGAATTTCTGGAATATTGGGTTTTAATTGATTTTTGGGGTTATAATATTTTTTAAAAGACAAACGTTTTTTAAATGTTGATGGGCCTCACTGGTGTGCTGATGAATTTGGTCAAGGGGTGGGCGTGAGATTTTTAAATAAAATATTATTTTATTAAATTTTCTGCTTTGGCGTTCTAAGCATTTGCCAATAAATAGGGTGCTTAGGTTAGAATTGAAAATCACACCAGAATTAGAAGTTTTCTCTCTCTATAATATCGAGCGTATTTTTGTGAGTATTTAGATAATTTGAGTGTTGCTATTCAGTGCAAGTTTCCTTCAATATTATATCCGATATTTCAGCCAGAAGTACTATTCTTTTGAGGTAAGGGATGGTAAGGGATGTTATTTTTTTCGTAAATAATATTATTTTTCTCAATATCATTACACCAAAATATTGGTATAAATTTTATTGTGAAATGTTAAATTTCATGTCGGAGTTACTATTCACGTATACGGCACTATTCACGTATACGACACTATTCACGTATACGACACTATTCACAGAAAAATTAAATTTTTTTCTTTGTCTAAGTTGTCTATTATGGTTCCTATCTTTGATTTGATCCAAGTTTTGATCTTCATTCTTGAATTTTGCTCCACAATTGATTATTATGGAGTTTTTTTGAACCTGAATAAACTAAACTACGAAACCCAAATTTTGTCCTTTATCTCACTGGATTCGTTCTTTAAAATATTTTTTTATCATCTTTAGTCCTATATAGTGATATAACTTAATATCTTTGGCCTGTAGTGCAAAGATGAATGATTATTTGATGAATATCTTTGGCCTGTAGTGCAAAGATGAATGATTACCTAATGAATATCTTTGGCCGTAGTGCAAAGATTGACAGGTGTTGAGATGAACATGACCAACTGGTGATACAAACGAATATCTTTGGCCCGTAGTGCAAAGATGAATATTTGATTCAAGATATATATTGATTGATGTTACAGGGATAAAATATTAATTATGGACTTTCAAATCATAGAAGATAGTAGACATTATTTTCTACTTAACTCTTCTGAAGCATTGTTACTTCCGCTGCAGTTGTTGATCTAAAACTTGTTGTCCATAATATTTTATCTGATTTGTTGAAGACTAACGATAAATTATTATGCATTATCTTAATCATAATATTCTTTACTGGGCTAGTTTAGCTCACCCTTTTATTCTATTGTCCTCTTCAGGAAATGAGAATGTTGCAGGGACAAGTCGGGGAACAGAGTGATGGGCAGAGTTAGAGCAGTAGTAGTCCTCACTATTTTTGTATAATAGTGTGATAATAATTGTAACTATTGAGGACTGAATTTGAGTGTCTATATTTCGTATTATATATGATTTGTATTGACACTCACAGCTTATACGATCGTCCTGCTCACGACCTTTTAATATAAAAGATTGTATTTGAATTCTGTATCATGTATTTGGCGACTTAGAATGGGTTGGGTTGACTGGACCTATTCTGGGGGCGTCACATTATACTCAAAGTATAATGTGTAAATAAATTATACTTAAATTCATATTTTTATAAAACAAATAATACTTCAGATTTTTATAAATGTGAAAAATTTATATATAAGTCTTTTCCCATATATATAAAATGTATATTAGGCTGCCCGATAGATCATAAGATGATAAAAACTTGCATGTCTTGTGCTCCGAAGACTCCGAACAAATAAACAATTTGAAACTTCTATTTTATCTTATTACATCAATTTTTATAAGATTAATTCAGATGAACAATTTCAATG
Organism: Panax stipuleanatus; assembly: GCA_020205555.1. Taxonomy (NCBI): domain Eukaryota; kingdom Viridiplantae; phylum Streptophyta; class Magnoliopsida; order Apiales; family Araliaceae; genus Panax; species Panax stipuleanatus. Next base: position 38,615,664 of record CM035117.1, read on the forward strand.
TCAAACTTGAATTAATTTTTACAGTCTTATAAGATTAATTTTATACAATCTTATATATAAAGTTTACAATTTTAAGTATAATTTTTTCATAAAAATCTTAATTTAGTAATATGATATGATAATAAAAATTCTGAAAATATTTTTTTTACTGGTGGGAGAAAGGCTTAGATCCTAATTTTTTTGTATAAATAATTTTTCTCACTTAATTCCAACTATCTTCTAATTATTATTAATATTATTACTATCATAATAATTAAATAAATAAAAGTTATCTTCAATTGAGTAATGTTAATAATCAAATAAATTTAAGCAACTAGATATTTAGTTATTTATCAAGGGGTGGTAATTTGGACATAAGAACTAAATCTTATAATTAATTTACTACACAAAGGTTTGGTTTAGTTAAAAGTGGAATCCACTTGTGGAAATATCAATTCCCTATTAAATATTATACCATTATTCATGTTACAACTATCATCATTAACGAAATAAATTTCTTTATTCAATTAATTAAATTGAATATTTTAACCCACCAATTTTCAAATAATGAATCAATTACCTCATTCCATATTTAATTTATTTATTCATTTGACATAATATAATATATTAAGCCATTACATAAATATATTACATTCATATGTAATATATTAAAATAATGAGTTTAATCATTTTACTCACACAAAGTACATACATTAATTCACTAATTTTAAGAAAGTGAATTAATTAACTTGTATATAAAATTGAGTTCATCATAATTTAATTAGTTGCCACACAAGGCATATTATTCAAATTATATTAACTTATAATATATGTTTATCTTAATCTTAATTAACCAATACCAATTGATTAATTTCAACGGATCATACAAATCCTTACAGTAAAGGATATCTTCCATTCTGGGTTTTCGATTGAAAAATTTGAAGAGGTCAATTTAATCATGGCTCCAACTAATTCCTCCATAAAATTTATCAAAAACAACTACGCAAATAATCTTAGCTCTGACACCAATTATTGGAAAAAATCACCTCCCAAATACTGTTGTCTTTGATAAATTAAATGGCCAAAATATTAGTACATGTCAAACGGATTAAATTTGTTGTTTTACCAAAAAAATAACCACTACAGAAAATAATGAGATGGAAATAGCCAAAGACGATACATTAAGATTTTATGTGAAAAAAATCCTCTAAAACTAAGAGGTAAAACCACGGAACGATATCCGAAAAATCCACTATAATAAACTGAGAGAATACAAAAATATATTAATTTGAATACTGTGGGTAAGGAAACGTACCTTACTAGGGTTAAGATTTCGAGTTGGCTGAGGAGGAGAGAAATCCACAAAGAGTACGGTCTTGATTAATTGATTGAAGAGGGGAGAAGAACAGGTAAGCAATTGTTCGAGTAACACGTGATAGAACTCTTAGGATCCAAGAGCTCTACTAGAGTATCGAGGATCCAGAGAGCCTTCTTGACTGTCTTCAGTTTAGAGAGAATCAAAAGTCCCCTTCTATTGAAGTGAAATGGGGTATTTATAGGGTTTTCTGGAAAATTGTCACGTGTCTGGCACATGTCTGGGTATTGTGCCTGATATGTGATTTTAGAAGAAATTCCAGAAATAACATTATTTACCTGAGTAATGCCCAAATTGTCCTGTCCTTCTAGCCACCAATCCAATCCCTCAATCAATTCTCAAAATGAGCAACCTCCACGAGCCTTCTGCCTCGGGACACGTGGAAGCTTCTTCCAGTTTCTTTAGATCACATGTAAACCCTAATTTATACTTGGGCTCACATTTGCCCCCTGCACGTGAGTCACGCCTTCGAAGTGATGATCGTGCAAAAATACTTGTTGTCTTTGAATTCTGTTTCAAATTTCTGAACGATCCGTGGAGCTCGATGTTGCAAATCTCAAAAAATCAAAATCTTATGAGAGGAAAACCCTAAGGGAACTCTCCCAAGATATATTAAAAATCATTTATCAAACTTGTTTTCAAATCTTGCTAAATTAAATCTGAAAACTTGGCAAGCAGAAGATTAGTTGCAACAGTTAATAATATATATTGATTATTCAAAAATATGGAAATAAAGATGAATGATAGTGACATATATATTAAGATATATATATATATATATATATATATATATATATATATATATATATATATCCTTAGTAAATCATGATTAGTTATTATACACTATTATGATCAGTTAGTATATATGTATATACTAATACGATATATATAGTTATGATCAGTTATATGCAAATCAAGATATGTTATGATTAGTTAATAATATATATATACGGAAATAATGATCAGTGCCTAATACGGATTATCTATTTATTTATTATTATTATTATTTTTGCATGATGATTGATTAGTTCCACTTCAACACTTTTTGTAATGTATGACTCCTAATTAGTTTTTTTTAAAAGTTGACCAACTTAGAAGAGAATTGTAGCCGCCACCAACAATCCCCAATCATTACAAAACTCTTAAAATTGTTAATTTGCTAGAGGCAAAAGTCTTTTCTGTTAAGGATTCCCACTACCAAAGATATCCTAATAGACTAGAAGTCAAAATTCTTGGCTTATAAATAAAACGTATGGTCCATTGTTGTGCCATAATAATAATCATCGCCACTGGACTGCATCAAACTTGTCACCGCGAATTCAGAGTTGCCAGAGTTTTGCAGGTAATCATAAAAGATATTATTTTGGTCTAAATATGAGTTTCCAGAGTTTTGTTTTTTCACTAGTAAATAAGGAAAAAGGCGAATTCAATTATTTCTTATAACTTAGAGAATTCCATGCATGCAAGCACATATAGCTATATACAGGAGTACTAAATATGGTTATATATACTTCATTTTTCTCACAGATTAGATCACGTTTTTCCTATTATATATATAACTAATATGAAAGACATATTATATATATATATATAATAACACCACTGTCACGTTTTTTGTTGTGCGGGAATTAATTTTTTTATTTTTATAACCTATTTTTTTCCAGGTAATTACAGGTTTTTTTCGGATATTAAAGAAAGACTTACTTTTAAGGAATTCCAAGCGGCGCTTCGTTCCAATCAATCAAACAACGAACCAAGAAAAGAAGCAATGTACCATAGTCGAATCATTCTGGATGGGTGAACCCTAGTAGGGTGCCGAATCCCAGGGTGGCTGAACCTGAGCATAACGAATCTCAATGTGGTCGAATCCCGAGGTGAACGAACCCTAGAGGATTTTTCGTCCTTTACTAATTTTGTTTCCTCTTCTTTTCAGGTGTTCTTAATATCTCCTTTTTCGGGACAAGTCTTCTTATTCGAGCCTAGACTTTTTCACGTCGGACAGTGTCAAAGGGAGATTGTTTTCAAAGCGACCTCATTTGTTCGGGATTCACCATTTCTCTTTTACCATGGTAAGCATTTAATTTTGAATGCTTTCATCACCTTTTTCTTGTTTCATAGAATTCTCATGTCAACTCCCGAACGTCTTCAATGGATCAGAATGTTATGTTCTCCTAAATCTAATACTCGTTCAGAGCGTTGGCCATCTAGTAGTCGGCTTTTTGAGCGTAAGGCTTTAATATCTGAGTCTCTTCTTCCTCCGTCCGCAGACCCAGATGTTCCTCCTGCACAGGTCCCTACCACTTCTTTAAATCTTCCACCACGGGCTTCATCTCGAATACCTCCTCCAGCTCCTCCCCAGGGATCCTCTATTGCCAAGGAAATGAGAGTTACTCACTCTAAAACGAGAGCATCTACTATTAATAACTCTAAGGTGATGCCCCCCTACAGATTCTACTATGGTTCCTGCTAGTCGTTCTATCATTAGGCGAATGTCAAATGGGCAAACACTTATCTTAAAGCCTTTGGCAAAACGCCCCCTTGATAACGCTAGCTCTAGTATACTGGCAGCTGAGGATCCGGTCAAGAGACAACGCAAACTTTTGGTAAACTTTGTAGCATTTTTATTTATGTCCTTCAACCATTCATATAGCTATTTTCGTGTTTCCCCATGTCATTATTTCCTCGTTTTTCATATTATCGAGGCTAATGAAGAGGATGATGATGCTCCTGTTTGGTTTCCTACGGGTGCTGTAAGTAAGACGACTGCGACTTCCACTACTTGTGCGCCTCCTCGACCTATCACTGTTGCTATCGAGTCTTCTTCACCACAGGATGATTGTGTTAGCCTTGATGCTGAGGACACTTTATCTAATGTGAGTTCGGGTCATGTTTTGGGTGGTATAGCTCTCTCTTCACATCCTCTTATAGCCTCTCCTCGTGACAGTCTCGAGGATACCTGTAACGACCATGAATTTTAAACTCCATTATTAATTTAATATGTGATTTAAATTTTTAATGAGTTGGCTTTACGAGCTTATTTAAACCTTATGTGGTTATGTGATTATGTGAATGGAGCCTATGCGAATAAATGCTAGGAATATTAAAGGGAGTCACTAATGATTTATTTAAATTAGTGAACTAACCCTAAGACTTTAATATCAAAGAATTGATAGGATTATTAATAATTAAATATTCAATTTATTTGGATATAGTGGCAGGATTTGAACATATTGATTAATTGCAATTATGAGTAATTAATTGATAATGTGTTGATTAATAATTATTATGAATAAATAATAATTAATGAGTAAGAGATTAATAAATATAATAATATTATATTTACTTGGCTAATTGTTTTATACAAGCATGCGAGATTAAATGAGTTCTTATTTTAAAGAAATGGTTCGTTGCACTAATCGTGTTAACTTTATTATGGATTAATTCCATAATTAATGGAATGGTTTTATACATAATATAAATGTATAAATTAACAAAATAATGTTATATTAATCATACATATATGGATACATTAAATGTATTATGTATATACGTATAATGTATATATGTATAGGAGTGCAGAGTAATATATATATATGTGTGTGTGTGTGTGTGTGTGTGTGGAAAAATGCATGTACACAGTCGGCTATGACGACGATTTTTTTTGGGCTACCATAGCTATTCTAGGCTATGGTGACGGTTTCACTCGTCGCAATAGCCCAAAAACTCGTCGCCATAGCCCGACTGTGTAATGTACAGCTGTGTATATACATATAGCCCATATATATATATATATGTATATGTAAAATATGTGGTTGATATTGACTCATATTTTCTAAGCATGAACTGGTGGTGTTAGGCATGATGAATGACCTAGCAATCATCTGATAATTAAAAGAAAGCGACTTAAGAGCTTAATAGGCTTTGAGTCCAAGAGGTCTTGGGATCCATTCCAGCCCAAGGCAGGAATGTTAAGATTTCAGCTAAACTTAAAACAAAAAAAGAGAGGATATATTCTCCTATTCATTATCTCATTCCCCTGCATCTCCATCCGTTCCAAACAAACTCCATGCCTCAACTTTTCGTGCTTCCAAAATTACCAACACAAGAATTTATCAATTCTTGTTAAATCAATCATAGTCAAGATTGAAGCACAAATTCAACCAAAATATCAAACAAGAGGCGAGTTATGTATTTTCTTGATAAATTCATGAAATTTAAGTAAATAATGATTATTATTGTTGTAATTGGTTGTGGGACGATTGGGAATTGTGGGAACCATGGAGGATTCAGTTGGTATAAGGTTAGAATTAAAGTATGGAGATGGTGTTTTTATGTTTTAAATTCATAAAAACACTAAGTTTTAAAACATACATGTTAGATGTTCGATAAAATGTTTCAATGAGGTTATTTGCTAAAATATGAGGATTAGATGATGTTATTTGAGAATTATTGTGCATACATGAGTTATGAGTTAACTCAAGTTGGTTAAAGGGTTTGAAATGAATTCAAAATGATTTTTTTAAAATTTCTTACAAACTAGCTAAAACTAAAAATTGTGTTGAACACCGATTTTTGAGCCCTCTATTTTATACCATAAAGATTTTGGTAAGAATCAAACTTTAATGTAATTTATACCTTGTTGTATGGTCTAGACATTAGGATAAGTTTTTGGTAATTTTAGCTGGTAAAATGAGAGTTATACATGTGTATAATGGCCTACAAAGCATGATCAAACTGCAGAAAAAACAAAAAACAAACTCTCTAGTATAAATTGTGATGAAACAACCCAGTACATGGCTGTGTAATCAGGTCTTAAGAAAGTGTTTTTGATCATGTAATATTTTTGTAAAATACCTTGTAGTATGATCTTGTTTTTCCAAAAATGGAAGCAATCAGATCATTATTGAATGAGTTAAAAATCCTCAAAGTAGGTTAAGTCTGAAATTGTGCTGAACAAGATGTTTCAAGCCATTGTTTTTGGGTTTTGCCAACTCTTTTCATACATGTTATATATTTAAAAAATATTACATAGTACAAGGTAGAACCTATCCAAAAATAGCTTTAATCGGATTTATAACGAATGAGATAAAAATTCACAAAACTAGCCCAAAAATTATAAAATAGTAAAATTCCAGAAAAAAAAATCTGCAGATCTGGGCAGTGCAAGCTGCTTGGGCAGCGACTATGCTGTTTTGGCAGGTTGAGCCATTTTTGGTTCGTCGAGTTGATTTTTGGACGTTACATAGTTTTTTGATATATTGCTCTGTTTTTCATATAGAGTCCAAATATGTAATCATTTTATAGCACTTTTTGGACAACCTAAAAAGTGTAGAATAATTCTTTTAACAAGTGGGGACGTTATATTGGTTAATGTTAACGCCAAGATTCCTCCACGCGCTCCAATCACCAAGCGCGTCCAATCCTGCACAAAACGGGTAAACACCAAAGCTTGACGGCTTGGGCCGCCGGGGAATAGCTCCGGTGTGAGAGTAAGTACAGGCTGACAAGGTTTAACAATGGAGGAATAAAATACTCTATTGCTAGAATAATAAAGTGTCAGTGTACCTTATTAGGGTTAAGCCATGTATTTATAGTACTCACATCCATGCTAGAATCCATGTTCATGTAGGATTAGGGTTCCCCCGTGTATCCTTTTTATAATAGGATACTATCAAATCTCCCAAGATATAGGAAGTTCAATCATTGCATGATTCTTCCTTCCATAAGTAGAATCTCCATAGAATTAGGAGTGTCCCCAACATGGACCAACCGGACCCACTATGGCCCAACCATAGTTTGGGTCGAGGCCCATCCGCAACCAAGCCCAATCCGGGTCTTGGGTCTTCAAATATTCGGGCCCCAACATTGCCCCTAGTCTTTCATTAAATGGAACATTTGATGGAAGAGAATATAGCCCCACCATACAAATTGCCCAGCCCAATGGTTAAAATTTTGAACTCTCTGATCGAGCCCAACAAGTACAAGAACTGATACTCTCTGACCGAGCCCAGCCCAAGGATTAAACCAAACAACACCGGCCCACCGTACATGGCCCAAACCCATAGCCAAGCAACCGCAGCACCCAAGCAGCCCCCCTGTTTCAACCCTTTGCATCTTCACGTATCTCATCATTACCCCCCATTAACGCGTCGTCCCTTGGGATTCGGTAACAGCCGCTAGCAAGACATAATAAAACCCTCCCAACAATACCATTATCTACTTCACCGATTTTAAAATTTCAAATCTCTCTCAACTCTTCTTCTCCGGCAAACAGCAACCCATTTCTTTGAAGCTTTCAAATACGCAATAATGTCATCCCCAAATAATTCCTCTGGTTCTGACCCCAACACCACCGGCCCCATTCCTGCCATTCCCCTCTCATCCATTCCGGCCCCAACCATGCCCGTTACTGCTCAAACCGCCATTCCTGCTGTCGTCACCACTGAATCCACCACAGTAACCACCAACTCAACGAAAACTGACACTGCAAAAGCCTTACGTCAGTACTCCAACGCCTCCGAATACCCTATTTTCAACACCCCCTCAAAGTTCAAGTTTGAAGATATAGAGACCATACGTTAATCCTTCCAGATTCCATCCACCCATTCCCTCATTCTGCCAACGGCTAGATCGCCGTCCCCCTGACCGTTCTAGAGAAGGAGGTTCGGTTCCCCCTCCATAATTTCATCATAACCCTCCTCGGGTATATCGGCATCGGCTTCGGCCAACTTGTGCCAAACTCCTACGTATACATCCTAGCCTTCATCGCCTTCTGTGTCGAAGCAAAAATTCAAGCTTTGGTCGACCTCTTCTTTAACCTGTTCAAATTGTCTGGCTCCCAAGAAGAAGCCTTCAGACAGTTTAGCAAACTACCCAACAAGCCGAACGTCCAGCCAATCAAGCGTTCGCTCATAGACACACCTTCCAGTAACAAGGGATGGCACTCCGAATGGTTCTTCGTTCGAGGACCTGATACCCTCCGACTACCAGGTTAGGCCTCGCATAAATGATCCACCCCCCCCCCCCCGCGTAGGCGACGTCTCCTCCGATCGGGCTTTAGAGATTTCTAATATAATCGTGAAGATACCCCACATAGAATGGAGTTATACAATCCTTACCAAATAAGCATGGCTCTTCGATCATCAATGTAAGTCTTCGAACGATTTTCCTTAAGAATTAATCAATTTTGCATACATTGCCGACCCTGCTAATTCTTGTTATATTGCAGTATCCCTTATCCGGCCTACTGACATTGAGCGTCAAGATTTAGACGAGTATCTTTCGGGGAAACGCTCCGGAAAGACTGCTGAAGTATCCACAGAACTGAATGCTTCTGCCGAAGCCCAAACCTTCACGACGCCCAACACCGAAGAGATCCCATCTGAAGCCACCAATCCCGAAGCCTCTACAAAGGTACGGCAAAAGAAACGAGCTTCGAAGAAGCCTGCAAAAAGAAAAGCCGGTCCTCCCCCCATTATTCCAGTCAATATCATAGACCTACCCGAAGAAGAGAGAGGATAAATCCTCCGCTCCAAAGTAAAACGGGCCAGGGCAACCCCCTTAACTGCCGAAGAACTGAGAGTACATTCCCCTGCAATAGCCGCTTCTTCATCTGAAGCCGCTCCTACTCCCCCCTCTAGTAAAGAACCAAAACATATAACTCTAGAAGCTACCACCTCCACACCTCCCCCTAAAAGCCCCCACACCGTAGAGCCCCTCTTTTTTTCTCAACCACTCAAACCTTCTCCAGCTGCGGAACCAAGTCAGAAGAATTTCTTCTCCCGCGACCCCCAATACTATCCCCTTGAGGTTTATAAAAGCTTTGTCCTCCCTACTGATGAGGACCGATTTAAAGATGTCCCTTACCAAGGCCTCATCGCCGAAGGCCTTATCCAGCAAGGCCAGGTAAGCTACTGATATCCTCCTTAATTTAATATAGTCATTTAACAATCCCCCTGATCAAATATAACTTGTGTCCTACAGATTAATGCTCTCTGGGGTCGGATCACTGATAAATGGAAGGTGCATGAAGCCGAAATGAATAGATCTACCAAGGAAGTAGAGACTCTCATGCTAGCTATTCGTCAAGAACAAGGCGCCCATGCCCGAACCAAACTTATCAACCTCTAACTCCAACATGAAGCTTCTGCACTTCAGGCGGAGTAGGCCAAACTGGAAGAGCATGCCGCCCAAACCGACGCCAAATGCCGATCCCTCAGAGAAAAGGTTAAGGCTGACCAATTCTTGATCCAGCAGCTGAATCAGAACGTCCAAACGCTTCAGCAGACCAACTCTGATCTGTAAAAAGGGGAAGAAGATGCTCGCCTATGGTGCGCGGACCTGGAGAAACAACTATCCGATCTCAAAACCTCCACGTCAGCTGTCACTGAAAAGATCAAACGGTAATCCATTAAAGAATATAAAGAATCGGCCGAGCTGAACGAGAAGATCTTGAAGATGTATTCCCAAGGTTACGAAGCCTGCCGAACTAAAGGCAAGGCTAAGATGGCCGAACGCTTCGTCAATCCTGCTCTTCTTGATACTTCAGACTCTGAAGAGGATATTAACGAGGATCTATCCTCTTCTGAATAGGAGTCTCTTATGTAAAAAATCTGATCTGCCTGTAACCTTCCCTTTGGTAATGAAAAAATGGCCATCTTTTGTCTTCATTCCCTGAACTGCAATTTCATTAAGCATTTATAACACTCAATTCATGAAATAAACACAAGTAATTAAAGCATGAAAAGTCTTCGATGCCCCCCAGGGCTAAATAAATCCAGCCTTAAACCTATGAAGACCTTCTCTCCGAAAGTCGAAGGAACAACATGAAAATATTCACGTCGCTCTAAAGAGACGAGGGAATTCCACTTTAGTCACTCCGATGTACCTTCTCTCCGAGAGCCGAAGATACACCAGGAAAAGTTTACTTCTCAACAAAGCCCACCTTAGCCACTCTGATGACCTTCTCTCCGAGAGCCAAAGGCACACTAGGAAAATTTTTGCTTGTGTATAAAGCCCAACCTTAGTCACTCTCATGACCTTCTCTTTGAGAGTCGAAGATACACCAAGAATGTTCCAAGATGCTCCGAAGAGGCGTGGGAACCCAACCTTTAGACACTCCGATGTACCTTCTCTCTGAGAGCCAAAGATACACCAGGAAAATTTTACTTCTCAACGAAGCCCACCTTAGCCACTCTGATGACCTTCTCTCCAAGAGTCGAATGCACATCAGGAATAAACATTCACTTCGCTACAAAGAGACGAAGGAATTCCACTGTGATCACTCTAATGACCTTCTCTCCGAGAGCCGAAGGTACAACAGGAAAATTTGAACTTCGTTCCAAAGAGACGAAGGTCTTCCACCTTAGCACCAAAAAACCTAATCCGCTGGTCGGACAGGCACCATCTAATCTGCTGATCGGATAGACACAATCTGGTCCGCTGATCGGCCAATCATAAACACATAGAATAACTTTGTTAGAGAAAAAAGATTCTTTTATTGATAAATTCCTGGCACTATTATAGACCCTTGACTCTGACTTCTGGACTACTAAAAACCCTATGCTACTGAAGATTCTCCTTACTAGTAGTATTTCATGAGTTTGCCGGCATGCCAAGTATTCTGGATGTCTGACCCATCCAATGCTCGAAGTCGATAGGTGCCAGGCTTCGGTACTTCTATGATTTCATATGGTCCTTCCCAGCTTGGCATCAATTTCCCCTGATTCAGAGGTATAGAGGCTTCTACTTCCCGAAGAACGAAGTCCCTGACCTCGAACCTTCGCAATTTCATGCCTTTGTTATTGTGCTTAGCCACCATGCGTTGGTAAGCAGTAAGTTTCACAAAGGCAGCTTCTCGGACCTCATCTAGTAGATCCAAATTAGCCCGAAGTCCATCTTCATTGTATATATCTTTATACTGGCTTACCAAAATGGAAGTGAAATCGATCTCTTATGGTACCAAAGTATCTGTACCGTAAGCCAACCGGAAGGGGGATTTGCCAGTAGTGGATCGAGGAGTGGTCCGATAGGCCCATAGGACACTGAGCAGTTCTTCGGGCCATCTTCCTTTCGCTTCATCAAGTCTTCGTTTGATTCCATTCAGTAGGGTTCTGTTAGTGACCTCGACTTGCCCGTTAGACTGAGGGTGTGCCACCGAGGTCTTCCTATGTTGTATACTGAGTTCGGTCAGGAATGACTCGAACTTTAACCCCATGAACTGTCGGCCATTATCTAAAACTACTGCCATAGGTATGTCGAACCGAAACATAACACATTCTTTTAAAAACTTCAGGCACTCTTGTTCTGTGATCAGTTTAAGTGGTTTGGCCTCCACCCACTTTGTCATATAGTCAATGGCAACGATGACAAAGCTCACTTGCCCCTTTGTTTTCGGTAATGGGCCCAGTATATCAACCCCCCATACGGCAAAAGGAATGGGTGATAATACTGAGTACAACTCTTCACGTATTCAGTAGCCTCCTTAAAAATTGTAGGCCAGTAGTAACCCTGCCGAAGCACTTTGTAGGCTAGGGACTTAGCTGCTATGTGATCTCCGCATATCCCCTCATGAACTTCTTGAAGGGCATACTCCGCCTTTTATGGCATCGGACACTTCAGCAATGGTGATGAGTAAGCCCTTCTATATAGATCTCCGTCTATCAGCACAAAACTCACACTTTTGTGCTTTATCTTTCTGGCCAGCAATTGATCTGATGGAAATATACCGTCCACGAGATAGTCCAGGTATGGAGTTATCCAGCTTGTTGAGCATTCCAGGCACATCACCTCAGCATGATGAACACTTGGTTTGTTCAGGATTTCCAGGCAGACCGATCCGCTGAAGGTGCTTTCGTAGCCAACCTAGCCAATGCGTCGGCTATAGTGTTATTTGACCAATATACCCCTTGGAACTCAAATGATTTGAACATCTGTAGTCGAGCTTTTGTTTTTGCCAAATATTTCACCATTCTGGATCCTCAGGCCTCATACTCTCTAGAGATCTATTTGACGACCAACTGAGAGTCGCTGAAGATAACCAGCCACTGCACCTCAAGACTCTTCGCTAGCCGAAGCCCTGCCAGAATTTCTTCATACTCTGCCTCATTATTCTGGCCTTGAACCCAAATCTGATCGCTTATTGGACTTTGAACCCCTCGGGACTGGTCAAGATGACCCCAGCTCTACTAACATCCGAAGTCGTAATTCAATGGATCATCATCATGCATGATGTGTACCTCATCGTCATCCTCTATAACGAATCCATACCTCTCAGGTATCTTTGGTACTCTTCCAAATTTACGAACAGGGTGTGGTATAGTAGGTTCTTCTACTTGGTCAGGTACCTGACTTTGATCCGCGATAAGTTATAGTTCTTGAACTTCTTCAAGATATATCTTACTCCCATTGACCCCTTCATGGATAAACTCCTTTTCCAAGAAGGCAGCATATTTCGCAACAAACACCTTTTGATCAGTTGGATGATAGAAATAATACCCTAAATTTCTTTAGGGTATCCCACAAATCTACACTTATCGGATTTAGTCTGTAGCTTATCATTTTCAAACTTTTTGACATAAGCTGGGCAACCCCAAGTCTTAACATGCTTAAGATTTGGTTTCCTCCTCTTCCACATCTCATATGGAGTCTTTGGGGCGGATTTGGTAAGTACCTTGTTAAGTAGGTATGCAGCCGTTTCTAGGGCATATCCCCAGAAGGAAATTGGAAGGTCGGTAAAACTCATCATGGATCGAACCATGTCCAACAGTGTTCGATTTCTCCTTTTAGATACTCCATTTAACTGTGGTGTACCTGGAGGAGTCCATTTTGAGATTATACTATTTTCTTTGATACAATTGAGAAACTCACCGCTTAAGTATTCTCCACCTCGATCTGATCGAAGTATCTTTATACTCTTGCCCGTTTATTTTTCTACTGCACTTCTGAACTCTTTGAACTTTTCAAATGATTCTGACTTGTATTTCATTAAATACACATATCCAAATCTTGAGTGATCATCAGTGAAAGTCATAAAATAAGAATACCCACCCCGTGCACTTGTTGTCATAGGTCCACAAACGTCTGTGTGAATCAATGCCAACAACTCTAAAACTCTTTCTCCTTTTCCACTAAAAGGAGATTTAGTCATTTTACCCATGAGACAAGATTCACAAGTTGGATATGATTCATAATCGGATAACTCGAGGAGCCCATCTTTATGCAACTTGGATAATCTTGTTTCATTGATATGACCGAGTCTACAGTGCCACACGTAGGTATAATTAATATCATCTCTTTTCCTTTTCTTAGTTTGTTCAATTTGAAATATATTTTCTTGTAAGTCAAGTGTATAAAGTCCATTTCGCAAATTTCCAATATCATATAAAACATCATCTTTTTAAATAGAACAACTATTGTTCTTTATAACAACGTTAAATCCTTCCATATCCAATACAGAAATTGAAATAATGTTTTTAATAATATTCGGAACATAATAACAATTATTAAGATAAATGGACTTGCCCGAAGGCATTGCTAAACAATAAGTTCTTACAGCTACTGCAGCAACCTTTGCTCTATTCCCCACTCGTAGGATCACCTCATCATTGTTCAGCTTTCTACTTCTGACCAGTCCCTGCATAGTATTACATATGTGAGAACCACAGTCGGTATCTAATACCCAAGTAGAATTATGACTTTCAGAAAAATTAATTCCAATCATAAACAAACCTTGATAGAAAGTCGAAGCTTCTCGAAGCTTCTTCTCTGCTAGATACTTCTTGCAATTCCTTTTCCAATGTCCCGGCTTGTTGCAATGAAAGCACACATTCCTTTAGCTGGTTCAGGTTTCTTTTGTTCCTTTTCTTTCTCCTTTCCCTTAGCCTTCTTGGATTTCTTCTTTTCAGAAGATACCTTGGGCCTCTTCCTTTTATTGGAAGAATCCACCATCAAGACATGGTTCTTCTTGGAGGGGAAGTGACCTTCTGCAGTTTTCAGCATGTTAACCAGCTCAAGCAAGCTGACATCTAGCTTATTCATGTGAAAATTAACCACAAACTGAGAGAAGGTCTCAGGGAGTGACTGCAAGACCAAGTCTTGACTCAGCTTCCCATCCATGACGAACCCTAGCTGTCCAAGGCGTTCAATCAAATTGATCACCTTCAGGACATGAGTCTCGACGGCAGTACCCTCGGTCATCCGAGATCGGAAGAGCTCCTTAGATATCTCATATCTAGCAGTCCTACTCTGTTCACCATACAACTCCTTGAGGTGAAGCAGCATAGCAAGAGCATCCATGTTTACGTGCTGACGCTGAAGCTCGTTATTCATGGATGCGAGCATGATGCATTGAGCCACAAATGCATCATCTTGCCACTTATTGAAAGTGGCAATCTCTTCCTCAGAGGCTGTTTCCGAAACAGATTCAGGGACAGTTGAATTTAGGACATAAAAAATCTTTTCAGCAGTGAGAACAATTCTCAGATGTCTTAGCCAGTCCTCATAATTCGGCCTGGTAAGCTTATTTGCATCAAGTATGCTTCGTAGTGAGATTAGTGATTTAGACATTTTTAAAATTCTGCATGTGAAAGAAAATAATATTTTAGCAAACAGTCATTTTATTAACTTTGCATACCTAAATAAATTTAGGTCTTTATTTTAAATTGGTATCTCTCACTATTTTCATCAAACTATATTACCCTCACTTATATAGTTCGGCAACATCTAATTAAAGATTTGCTAGTGAGAATATGGATCCCATTTTAAATGTATATAACATTGTGGATAGCACAACGAACGATCTACAAATAAATAGGTAGACAACTCTTGTCAATTATATCACCATGTAATTCCTTTTATTTTGCCTCTTAAATCATAATGGTCAAGTGTGTGCACATCCGAACTAAAATGATTTAAGTTAAGTCCAGCCTAGCACTTTCATAAATTCAAAAAAGAAAAATGTTTGTCCTTGTGGATAGCACAACAAGACTAGATCGTTCAATTTTCTTGATAAGCATCAAATGTGATTAATTAATATCTTAAATACGCAATACTCGCCTTGTGGATAGCACAACAAGCTCATATTAAATATTTAATACTCTATTAATTTATCATGCTAGAAGGCGACGTTCGATATTTCAAATATCACTTGAACGCTTTCGACTTAATATAATTTCCTTGAGGGGTTTGTTATTATTTGTCTCATCTTGTTTAGCGCGCATGCACACACACACACACACACACACACACACACACACACATATATATATATATATATAATATGCGTCATTTTATTAAACAGGCGAAGCATATTTGCATAAAATATAATATATATATATATATATATATATATATATAATATTTAGCATGCACATATAGAATACTATATTCTACCTGGATTGATTATGAACTTTTATTCTAGTTTGGTTCACTAGAGCCACCAAGTGAACCAAAAGGTCAAGCCTAAGAGTGCAACAATTTAATTTAAAAGTAACTATTACATTTAAACACGGGCTCCATACAAATGGGTCTTCACGCGTTCTTTGCTCCTTGGTCTTCAAATTTTTTCAAAATAATTCTAACTAATCCTATTACATAAAATATTTAATTTAAATAGAAATCTTGAACAGCAGTCAAGGGGAAGTACATAGGAGAGAGATAGAATTTTGCATCAAGAAAAAAAATTAGAGAAGACGAGGTACGCAGACTCCATTTAATAAAACTCATTCATTCAAGCATTCAACTAAAATAAAATCCAATCACATTGGTCAAATAGTCCATAATCAATCCCTATTTATTATCATACATATCACCATATATATCAATAAATAAATATTTATCTCATGAATTAAAATATTCCATATATATATGAGTATCATTTAATGGGCAATTTTAAATTACATAAAATCTAATTTCATGATTAAAATAAACTCTTTATATGTTATATTATATATATATATATATATATATATATATATATATATATATATATATATATATATATATATATATATATAACCGTTATTATATTTATGTGATACCCATTCTTAACAGGATCACTTTTTAAAAAAAATTATAGCAGGATCACTTTTTAAAAGGGATCATATTCCCACGAAGTAATACCAATCGAATTATTTTAAAAGAATCAAAGCCACTTCACACAACGAAATTAAAAAAAAGGGGAACTGTTTTGCGATTTTTTTTTTGAAATAATTTTATACAATAAATTATTTTAAATACATACCCATACATATATGGAATCAAAATAATTAATAATTGCATAAAGGTTTGGCTCTGATACCACTGTTGGGTTTGTACGAAATCGTGACGCAATCAAATTGCAAAAATTAGCGGAAGCACGGTATATCAGAGTTTAAAAAATTTCTACAAAACCATTACCCGGATCATCCTTTATGCAAATTATTAATTTAAAACGATAAATAAAAAGTAATGGAATCATACCCTTGTAGAACGAAGCTTCCATAGGTACGAGTTCAACGTTAGCCACCCAAGTGTTTGGCCTCTAGAAATGATCCACCAAGGAAGAGGAATTATCAAGGAGGGTGATTAGCTTAGTTTTCTATCCTCTATAGAAAAGGAGTACTCTTCAATAATTAGAATTGCATCAACTGATATCTATTATAAGACTCCTCTTATATAGATATTGGTCAACCCTTCTAATCCTATTAGACATGGGATTTTATTTAATTAATTAAACTCCTTTAATTAATTTAGGCTTCCCACCACATGGGGAATAATTAATTAAATTCATTTAATTAATTTGTCTCCTAATCTTATTAGGAATAAATGAGAGTACTAATATTAAATTAATTACTAAACTCCTTTAGAAATTAAAATAATAATAATTATAATAATATTAATAAGACTCTTCTTATTAATTTATATTTAATATTTCTAAAATATTAAATAATAAACATTAAGCTATTTAATTTATTCTATCACCATAGATTAAATTAATTTCACTTAATACATTATTACGATTATGCCATTACCTTCTTAAATAATTATTCTTCCTTTTATGGTGTGACCCTTTAGGTTCTCCATATTAAACCGGTTGTGAATAAATCAATTAGAACAATTCTAATCTTATTTAAATAAATAAATTAAACTAATAATCTATTTAAATAAATAATATTTATTCTACAATAGGGATAAGCCTCCCTAGCGCTCAACGACTTTCCAGATAATATAGATTTCAACATTAATCATAAATGAACCTGTGAGTAAATAGTTACCGTACAATTCAATCCTTCCACCATACAATATCCCAATTAAATATAAGACATGAATTTACTGTCAAGTCTTATTTTATTTAATCATATGTATTTCGATTAGAAAATGCACAACTCCAAATAATACAAATTAGAAACTCCTTTCTAATTTCATTCCACCTTGGCCAAGGATTCCTGAGTTGTCATTTAACGAATCAAATAGGACATATCTCCTCTTTTACTAGAGGTGGTAGATTCTTTATTGATCATTCATTATCTCCATATGTAACTAATTATACCCAAGCATACCCTATATATGCCTTAAAAGGTCTTAAGAAATAAGTCAAAGTATAATTTGTTACATACAAGATACTATGATGATCTCAAGTCCAAGGATCACTTGTACTACTATCACATTAGGAATTCCTATTGACAGGCGAGTAAAACTCTATTAGGTATTCCATTGCGAGTCACGTTCAGTGAACTTATTCTCCAATAAGCACCAACATACTTGCTTTAGTGTCTCCACACAAATGATTATGAGATCAATCATCCTCATCCAATGAGCAAGCAACATATGTACTAATCTATTCGGATTTACTAATTCCTTTTTTAGTAATCCCATGATTAGGAACTATTTTAGTTTTTAAGCTTTCAAAGAATTTAGATCTCATTAGCATGATCAACATCATGATTCTAAAAGCATTGCTTAAAACTATGAGTTATTTACATATTATAAAAATAGCACCATGTAGATAATTAAATGCCTTTAATAAATGAATATTTTATTAATAAATAAATAAGATTGTTTATAAAGTATGTGCTTTATCATCATACATGATTGGCTTGTATGCATACTACTATCAATCTCCCACTTGCACAAAGCCAATCGCCATGGTATCTCATACCCATCTTCTCTAAGTGACGATCAAACTGCTGTTGTGTTAAAGCTTTAGTAAATAGATTTGCAATGTTGTCTTGAGAGTCTACACGCTCCAAGGTGACGTCTCCTCTTTCAATGATCTCCTTGATCAAGTGAAATCGCCGCAACACGTGTTTAGATTTCTGATGAGACCTCGGTTCCTTAGCCTGTGCAACTGCTCCTGTGTTGTCACAGTAAACGGGAACTGCTTTTCCAATGCTATGAACCACACCAAGTTCAGTTATGAACTTCTTCATCCAAACAGCTTCCTTTGCAACTTCACTTGCAGCTATATACTCTGCCTCTGTCACTGAATCAGCAACTGTTTGCTGCTTGGAACTCTTCCAACTCATTGCGCCTCCGTTCAAGGTAAAAACATACCCCGAAACAGATTTACTGTCATCTTGGTCCGTTTGAAAACTTGAGTCTGTGAAGCCCTCGAGTTTTAATTCAGACCCACCGTAGACAAGAAAAATATCCTTAGTCCTTCTCAAGTATTTTAGGATATTCTTCACTGCCTTCCAGTGCTCTTCTCCTAAATTCGACTGGTATCTGCTCGTTACACTAAGTGCATGAGCAACATCCGGTCTAGTACATATCATACCATATATGATAGATCCTATTGCAGAAGCATAAGGGATCTTACTCATACGGTCTCTCTCCTTAGGTGTCTTTGGGGCCTGTTTCTTGGAGAGATGTATTCCATGGCTCATCGACATGAGACCTCTTTTGGAATCTTCTATGCTAAACCTCTTTAGCATCGCATCAATGTACGTTCCTTGGGATAAACCAAGCATCCTTTTAGATCTATCTCTATAGATCTTTATCCCCAAAATATAGGATGCTTCTCCCAAGTCCTTCATGGAGAAGTGTTTAGATAACCAGATTTTAATCGATTGTAGCATAGGAATGTCATTCCCTATCAGTAATATATCATCAACATATAATACAAGAAATGAAACTGTGCTCCCATTAACCTTCTTATACACACATGGTTCATCGTCGTTTTTGATAAAATCAAACTCTTTGATTGTCTCATCAAAACGAATGTTCCATCTACGAGAAGCTTGCTTAAATCCATAAATGGATCGTTATAGCTTACAGACTTGATTTGTTCTAACCTTTGAAACAAATCCTTCTGGCTGTGTCATATACACATCCTCCTCAAGTTTCCCATTGAGGAAGGCCGTTTTCACGTCCATTTGCCAGATCTCATAGTCGTTATAAGCTGCAATCGCAAGCAAAATCCGAATGAACTTGAGCATAGCTACTGGTGAAAAGGTTTCATCAAAGTCAACTCCTTGTCTTTGTTTGAAACCTTTTGCAACCAGTCGGGACTTATAGGTCTCTACCATGCCGTCCGCTCCAGACTTTCTTTTAAAGACCCATTTACACCCAATAGGCTTAATGCCTTCAGGTGGTGAAACCAAAGTCCATACTTTGTTTTCATACATGGAGTCCATTTCGGATTTCATTGCTTCAAGCCATTTCCCTGAGTCTTTATTACTAACATCCGAAGTCGTAATTCAATGGATCATCATCATGCATGATGTGTACCTCATCGTCATCCTCTATAACGAATTCATACCTCTCAGGTATCTTCGGTACTCTTCCAGATTTACGAACAGGGTGTGGTATAGTAGGTTCTTCTACTTGGTCAGGTACCTGACTTTGATCCGTGATAATTTATGGTTCTTGAACTTCTTCAAGATATATCTTACTCCCATTGACCCCTTCATGGATAAACTCCTTTTCCAAGAAGGCAGCATGTTTCGCAACAAACACTTTTTGATCAGTTGGATGATAAAAATAATACCCTAAAGTTTCTTTAGGGTATCCCACAAATCTACACTTATCGAATTTAGTTTGTAGCTTATCATTTTCAAACTTTTTGACATAAGCTGGGCAACCCCAAGTCTTAACATGCTTAAGATTTGGTTTCCTCCCCTTCCACATCTCATATGGAGTCTTTGGGGAGTAGGTATGCAGCAGTTTCTAGGGCATATCCCCAAAAGGAAATTGGAAGGTCGGTAAAACTCATCATGGATCGAACTATGTCCAACAGTGTTCGATTTCTCCTTTCAGATACTCCATTAAACTGTGGTGTACCTGGAGGAGTCCATTGTGAGATTATACCATTTTCTTTGAGACAATTGAGAAACTCAACGCTTAAGTATTCTCCACCTTGATCTGATCGAAGTATCTTTATACTCTTGCCCGTTTGTTTCTCTACTTCACTTCTGACCTCTTTGAACTTTTCAAATGATTTTGACTTGTATTTCATTAAATACACATATCCAAATGTTGAGTGATCATCAGTGAAAGTCATAAAAAAAGGATACCCACCCCGTGCACTTGTTGTCATAGGTCCACAAACGTCTGTGTGAATCAATGCCAACAACTCTATAACTCTTTCTCCTTTTCCACTAAAAGGATATTTAGTCATTTTACCCATGAGATAAGATTCACAAGTTGGATATGATTCATAATCGGATAACTCGAGGAGCCCATCTTTATGCAACTTGGATAATCTTGTTTCATTGATATGACCGAGTCTACAGTGCCACATGTAGGTATAATTAATATCATCTATTTTCCTTTTCTTAGTTTGTTCAATTTGAAATATATTTTCTTGTAAGTCAAGTGTATAAAGTCCATTTCGCAAATTTCTAATACCATAAAAAACATCATCTTTATAAATAGAACAACAATTGTTCTTTATAACAACGTTAAATCCTTCCATATCCAATACAGAAATTGAAATAATGTTTTTAATAATATTCGGAACATAATAACAATTATTAAGATAAATGGACTTGCCCGAAGGCATTGCTAAACAATAAGTTCCTACAGCTAATGCAGCAACCTTTGCTCCATTCCCCACTCGTAGGATCACCTCATCATTGTTCAGCTTTCTATTTCTGACCAGTCCCTGCACAGTATTACATATTTGAGAACCACAGCCGGTATCCAATACCCAAGTAGAATTATGACTTTCAGAAAAATTAATTTCAATCATAAACAAACCTTGATAGGAAGTCGAAGCTTCTCGAAGCTTCTTCTCTGCTAGATACTTCTTGCAGTTCCTTTTCCAATGTCCCGGCTTGTTGCAATGAAAGCACACATTCCTTTAGCTGGTTCAGGTTTCTTTTGTTCTTTTTCTTTCTCCTTTCCCTTAGCCTTCTTGGATTTCTTCTTTTCAGAAGATACCTTGGGCCTCTTCATTTTATTGGAAGAATCCACCATCAAGACATGGTTCTTCTTGGATGGGAAGTGACCCTATGCAGTTTTTAGCATGTTAAGCAGCTCAGACAAGCAGACATCTAGCTTATTCATGTGAAAATTAACCACAAACTGCGAGAAGGTCTTAGGGAGTGACTGCAAGGCAAAGTCTTGACTCAGCTCCCCATCCATGACGAACCCCAGCTATCCAAGGCGTTCAATCAAATTGATCACCTTCAGGACATGAGTCTCGACGGCAGTACCCTCGGTCATCTGAGATCGAAAGAGCTCCTTAGATATCTCATATCTAGCAGTCCTACTCTGTTCACCATACAACTCCTTGAGGTGAAGCAGCATAGCAGGAGCATCCATGTTTACGTGCTGACGCTGAAGCTCGTTATTCATGGATGCGAGCATGATGCATTGAGCCACAGATGCATCATCTTGCCACTTATTGAAAGTGACAATCTCTTCCTCAGAGGCTGTTTCCGAAACAGATTCAGGGACAGTTAAATTTAGGACATAAGAAATCTTTTCAGCAGTGAGAACAATTCTCAGATTTCTTAGCCAGTCCTCATAATTCGGCCTGGTAAGCTTATTTGCATCAAGTATGCTTCGTAGTGAGATTAGTGATTTAGACATTTTTAAAATTTTACATGTGAAAGAAAATAACATTTTAGCAAACATTCATTTTATTAACTTTGTATACCAAAATAAATTTAGGTCTCTATTTTAAATTGGTATCTCCCACTATTTTCATCAAACTATATTACCCTCACTTATATAGTTCGGCAACATCTAATTAAAGATTTCCTAGTGAGAATAAGGATCCCATTTTAAATGTATATAACCTTGTGGATAGCACAACAAGCAATATACAAATAAATAGGTAGACAACTCTTGTCAATTACATCACCATGTAATTCCTTTTATTTTGCCTCTTAAATTATAATGGTCAAGTGTGTGCACATCCGAACTAAAATGATTTAAGTTAAGTCCAGCCAAGCACTTCCATAAATTCAAAAAAGAAAAATATTTGTCCTTGTGGATAGCACAACAAGACTAGATCGTTCAATTTTCTTGATAAGCATCAAATGTGATTAATTAATATCTTAAATACGCAATACTCGCCTTGTGGATAGCACAACAAGCTCATATTAAATATTTAATACTCTATTAATTTATCATGCTAGAAGGCGACGTTCGATATTTCAAATATCACTTGAACTCTTTCGACTTAATATAATTTCCTTGAGGGATTTGTTATTATTTGTCTCATCTTGTTTAACGCGCACGCACACATATATATAAAATACACGTCATTTTACTAAACATGCGAAGCATATTTGCATATAATATATATATATATATATATATATATAATATTTAGCATGCACATATAGAATACTATATTCTACCTGGATTGATTATGAACTTTTATTCTAGTTTGGTTCACTAGAGCCACCAAGTAAACCAAAAGGTCAAGCCTAGGAGTGCAAAAAATTAATTTAAATGTAACTATTACATTTAAACACGGGCTCCATACAAATGGGTCTTCACGCGTTCTTTGCTCCTTGGTCTTCAAATTTTTTCAAAATAATTCTAACTAATCCTATTACATAAACTATTTAATTTAAATAGAAACCTTGATCAGCAGTCAAGGGGAAGTACATAGGAGGGAGATAGAATTTTACATCAAGAAATTTTTTTTAGAGAAGACGAGGTACGCAGACTCCATTTAATAAAACTCATTCATTCAAGCATTCAACTAAAATAAATATCAATCACATTGGTCAAATAGTCCATAATCAATCCCTATTTATTATCATACATATCACCATATATATCAATAAATAAATATTCATCTCATGAATTAAAATATTCCATATATATATGAGTATCATTTAATGGACAATTTTAAATTACATAAAATCTAATTTCATGATTAAAATAAACTCTTTATATGTTATATTATATATATATATAATATATCATATATTATATATATAATATAACCATATATATATTATATATATATATATAACCGTTATTATATTTATGTGATACCCATTCTTAACAGGATTATTTTTTAAAAAAAATTATAGCAGGATCACTTTTTAAAAGGGATCATATTCCCACGAAGTAATACCAACCGAATTATTTTAAAAGAATCAAAGCCACTTCACACAACGAAATTAAAAAAAGGCAAACTGTTTTGCGATTTTTTTTTTTTTGAAATAATTTTATACAATTTCAGGGTTAGATTCCTTCCTTTGATCAACGTTAGCCACCCAAGTGTTTGGCTTCTAGAGGTGATCCACCAAGGAAAAGGAATTATCAAGAAGGAGGGTGATTAGCTTAGTTTTCTATCCTCTACAGAAAAGGAGTACTCTTCAATAATTAGAATTGCATCAACTGATATCTATTATAAGACTCCTCTTATATAGATATTGGTCAACCCTTCTAATCCTATTAGACATGGGATTTTATTTAATTAATTAAACTCCTTTAATTAATTTAGGCTTCCCACCACATGGGGAATAATTAATTAAATTCATTTAATTAATTTGTCTCCTAATCTTATTAGGAATAAATGAGAGTACTAATATTAAATTAATTACTAAACTCCTTTAGAAATTAAAATAATAATAATTGTAATAATATTAATAAGACTCTTCTTATTAATTTATATTTAATATTTCTAAAATATTAAATAATAAACATTAAGCTATTTAATTTATTCTATCACCATAGATTAAATTAATTTCACTTAATACATTATTATGATTATGCCATTACCTTCTTAAATAATTATTCTTCCTTTTATGGTGTGACCCTTTAGGTTCTCCATATTAAACCGGTTGTGAATAATTCAATTTGAACAATTCTAATCTTATTTAAATAAATAAATTAAACTAATAATCTATTTAAATAAATAATATTTATTCTATAATAGGGATAAGCCTCCCTAGCTCTCAACGACTTTCTAGATAATATAGATTTCAACATTAATCATAAAAGAACCTGTGAGTAAATAGTTACCGTACAATTCAATCCTTCCACCATACAATGTCCCAATTAAATATAAGACATGAATTTACTGTCAAGTCTTATTTTATTTAATCATATGTATTTCGATTAGAAAATGCACAACTCCAAATAATACAAATTAGAAATTCCTTTCTAATTTCATTCCACCTTGGTCAAGGATTCCTGAGTTGTCATTTAACGAATCAAATATGACATATCTCCTCTTTTACTAGAGGTGGTAGATTCTTTATTGATCATTCATTATCTCCATATGTAACTAATTATACCCAAGCATACCCTATATATGCCTTAAAAGGTCTTAAGGAATAAGTCAAAGTATAATTTGTTACATACAAGATACTATGATGATCTCAAGTCCAAGGATCACTTGTACTACTATCACATTAGGAATTCCTATTGACAGGCGAGTAAAACTCTATTAGGTATTCCATTACGAGTCACGTTCAGTGAACTTATTCTCCAATAAGCACCTACATACTTGCTTTAGTGTCTCCACACAAATGATTATGAGATCAATCATCCTCATCCAATGAGCAAGCAACATATGTACTAATCTATCCGGATTTACTAATTCTCTTTTTAGTAATCCCATGATTAGGAACTATTTTAGTTTTTAAGCTTTCTAAGAATTTAGATCTCATTAGCATGATCAACATCATGATTCTAAAAGCATTGCTTAAAACTATGGGTTATTTACATATTATAAAAACAGCACCATGTAGATAATTAAATGCCTTTAATAAATGAATATTTTATTAATAAATAAATAAGATTGTTTACAAAGTATGTGCTTTATCATCATACATGATTGGCTTGTATGCACACTACTATCACGGATACCTTGTTTCTGCAACCCTAAGGGAGTGGTTTATGTAATAAACCGGGTGCTGCTTACCCCCAATCTCCCACACCAAGACAGCTCCTACAGCCAATCAACTTGTTGCCAAGTAAAAGTACAGCGGCTCTGTAGGAACAGGTTTCACCAGCGAAGGCGCCGAAGATAAATAACTCTTTATCTCTTGAAACGCGTCTTCATATTCTTCTGTCCTTTGGAAGCTCTTTGCGTTCTTCGGCCCTTTCAAAGTATCAAAGAACGGTAGACATCTTTCTGCCGACTTGGATATGAATCTCCTCATAGCTTCTATCTGACCCATCAGACGCTGTGTGACGCCCCCAAATTCCAGGACCGTCACGGGGTCTCTCGAATTCGGTTCATCACGTGCTCATGGTAATACATCGCAATAATAATAACTAAATATCACACAATCACAGCGGAAATCTATTCTAGAATAATTTACAATGATTTATTATAATTATTCCCCCAAGTCTCGCAACCTACAGTACTTAATAGATTACATACTAATATCAATTAACGACTTATTACATAATCTAACTTAAGCTTAAACACAATCAAATCCAGTCTTACTTCATCATCTTAATACAACATTAAAATATAAAAAAAACATAAAAGAGACAAGCTAGTTGGCAGCCTTGCCCTTGCCCTTATCAACGCCCGAAGGTTCGCCCTGCTCTGCCTTAACTGAAATGTTTTAGGGAAAGCAAGAATGAGCACAAATTGCCCAGCAAGTAATATACGACAAGGGTAAGTGATATAATTCTCAATTCTCGAAAAGGTATAGAAAAGTTTGATAGTTCAAGGATAGCAAGAGTATCAACAGTTCTCAATAACAGTCGCTAAGGACAGAATAATATCAATATGATTCAATAATAATTCAATTCAAGATTTCAAGATAACTGAATACTGAGTAGTCACTAAGGACTATGAACTTCCACAGGATTTGACAGTAATAAACTAAAAATCCAACAAAAACAGATACAGCAGGTGATCAGCCTAAAGTACCCTCGTTGTGCATAACAATAAATCATACTCAAGTGCGCGCGTCAGTTCTCCAACAGTTATAGTTTGTTCTTCTCAGTCAAATACAAGATCCCGCACCAATCAATTGGTTTGGGTCGCTTTTCAATAATATAAGTCTAGCCGAATCAAATGGCATAGACTCTTTCACAATATTCAAGAACAATACTAAGTTCAACATGTATAATAGCTTTAATGAATTAAGAGTTCAAGTATGCTAATTCAATTCAACAATTTAGTAAGAATCTAGTTCACAATATACAAGGATAGAATACTTGCACCGTAAAAGAGTGTAAGTTAGGAAACTTGCCTTTAGTGTAGTTTATCCACGTAAAGTAATTCAACACTTTTGAATCCTATTTATAGTGTATTATAAGTATAGGATTTTCATTAGTCATTTATGCTCACATATGATATGTAATTTTAAACGCACCCATAAACGTTTAACTTAGTTGCATACTATACACATACTTCATCATATACTTTTGCGTACATATAACACATTTCAGTTTACAAGACATTATGAAGTCATCACATAGTTTTTAATCGTTGCTTTATAGTCCCCAAACACCTTTTGGACTTATCCTTGGGAAGTTTATAATCAAACATTCAATTTTATCACTTAGCATGCCTCTTAACACATTTCTTAGCATACTGGTCATATATTACAAGTTAAAGTAATCGCATCAGCTAACTGTCAAAAAAATCAGATCAACAACTGGCTCAATTCTGATTCCAGACTGGCGCAGCTGCGCCATGGCTAAGCCTAGGGCCGGCGCAGCTGCGCAGCTCTCTGGCTAAGCCAAGGCTGATATGTGCCTTGTGGTTTCTGTTCGGTCATGCAAGCTAACATTCACACCAGGTATACTGACATGTTAAAAGTCCTTTCGTGTTTTCCCAAGGCAATCTAGGTTCCACTTTCCATAATATGATTCTAGACTTACATTTTAAACAATTCAAGTCCTTACAACATCATAAAATCATGTAAGCTATCATGCTCGTTAATTTTAAATATACGAGGTGATCATATAACTTGATTTAGGCATGCTCACAAGTAGTTATATCATACACGTATTCAAATCTAAATTTATCTTTACATATTAGGGTCTTAGTTTAGGATTTCTAAGAGCTTAAGGCCAAATGTGGCCATGCAATCACAACGTATACAATTAAACCATAGATACATGCGAGAAGGTCATACAAATTGTAATATACATGCTTGCGATTGTCCACATCATTTATTCATAACTAGCATTGTTTGTTACTTTAGAAACACGCGTAAACCCGTGCTTGGTTAACTTCTTATTGAATTTTAACAAGCGAGTACACACGTATGGTATACTAGTGATGTTATATTCATTATTAAGCATGTTAAAAAATATCAGAATATGGATTCTAATACAACATGTTAAGTCCATGTTCAAAGTCCATGTTTCGTTAGTAAGTTCTATTAACGAAGTCTAACATGTTCATGTTACCTTAAGATACATATATACACAAGTTATCACATCCTTCATGAATCTCTAAACCATAATAATATGTATCGAAATTCAGAATATAAATATAACATATTCAAGTCTCTCTTTATAACTTTAAGTTCCTCTTTAAACATATACGTCGTTTCGTCAAAAAGGTATACCATCTTGGTTTAAACATGCTTAAGTTAGGCCTATGTACTCATACATATGTTCTACTCATGTTCACGTGCTTACCTTATCTATACAAGTAACTACCACATAGCAGTTTTAGGAACAAAATTAGATTCTGGTTCCAGAGGCCGGCGCAACTGCGCTGCGCCTCAGTAGTAAACTGGCGCAGCTGCGCCGTGCTTCGGCCAGCACCAGTGAGCTCCCTGCTTCGGCAGTTCCCAGCCCAAACACAAATTTACTTCACAAACTTGCTTGTGATCAGTCACATTGGCTCATTAACATATGTATAAGACTATATAACAACTAAGAACATGTCCCAATCCAATCTAGTATGAATTGAAATCAAAATCAAGAATTGGAAATTTTGACAGTAAGCAAAATATAGAACATGAATGAAGAACATGGAAAGATAATTATACCTCTGTTAGATAATTGAACTTGCTGCTACTTCACAATGCTATTATATTGATATATGTATATGCTCTCAACTTATCAACTCAAACAAAATCTCAGCAAGGTGAAATGAGAAGGAAGGAAGCCATATTTATAGAGAAAACAAAATACAGACAATGCAATTGCCTACCATTTCAAACTAACAGAAATTTGAATTGCATGCTAGATAAGAGGAAGTTGGTAGATAGTTGTTGAAAGCCATCATTATGCCCACACCCTTCTTCATCATTTGCTAGCCCATGTTGCTGAGTTTAAGGAAGAATAGGGGAGTAGGATAACTTGTATATTTCACGTGAAGGAGAAAGGGTCTCTTATAATGGGACAAGGCAACAATACTCAGCATTTTATTAGCACACAATACTTAAATTATTATACACACATAATATACTTCCTACTCTTATGTTATATTATATATACCTATTGTCCATACATAGGTTAAAACTTAATGTCACAATATAAATTTGCATAAGGAATACTTCAATATAGTGAAGGTAACTTGTACGCATATAATCCATGTACATTCTGTTAATACCGGATATAATTTAATCAGATACTATCACATTATTAAATTCTACATTCAATAATTGATTACAATATATTCATGATATATTATTTTACTGTATACACACTCACCTTGTCACATAGGCATTATCATGAATTCCTAACATATAGTTTTAACGTCACATAATCACATTATGCTTCATGTAATATATGGTTTCTATGTGTAATATATTCGCATTGCATTATATAACATAGTTTATGTATATACATGCATGGTCACACTTAAGTGTCTCTCTACACTATATAATATAGTTGTATTCCATATACTTTATATTCAAGTATTGCACATTTGCACATATCAATTAATATAATCATATTATATTAATAACTCACTTATTTGTTTTATTATTCATAATGTCAAATAAATAAACTATTTATCTCGTTGATTAATTAACAATAATATTAATTAATTTATTCCTCATTGATTATTAATTACACCAAATTAATAATCATAGGATTAATTATTACATTAACAAATATAAATCTCAGCACAATTATAAACAAGTGGTTTATTATTATTATATTTCTTGCAATAATAATCACATATTATTAATCAACCATAGTTAATATCCCACAACAATCAATTAATATTCTCTAATAACAATTAACAATTAATTAATTGTTCACTTAAAAATTCTTCGTCAATTAATATAATTATTAATATTTCCCATCACTGTGCCACACTAGGCTCTCAACGAGTTTATCGTAAACTCCACATTTTTCTCAATTGTCATAGATATTCAATTTAATATAATTGAGTTAATCATTCTCATAACACAAAATTATTTATATTCAAATAAATTCTCATTTCCATTAATATATTTATTTAATAATATATGAAAATTCTCGGGTATTACACGCCGGACGTCTTTGTATGACTGTGGAGACTTCATATCAAGGATGGCCTTGATCTTCTCAGGGTTGGCTTCTATCCCTCTTTGACTGATCATGTACCCTAGAAATTTCCCAGCTCCCATACCGAAGGTGCACTTTGTAGGGTTCAACCTCAGATTGTAATGCCGACTTGTCTGGAAGCAGTTCTCTAAGTCATCTAAATGCCCTCGGACAGTCATGCTCTTCACAATCATATCATCTACGTAGACTTCCATACTCCTTCCCAGATGGTTTCGGAAGACGTAGTTCATCATTCATTGGTAGGTGGCTCCCGCATTCAATAAGCCAAAGGTCATCTTCTTGTAAGCATACACCGATCGATGTGTTATGAATGCCGTCTTCGGTATATCTTCCTTGCACATAGAGATCTGGTGATATCCCGAGAATGCATCCATGAAACTAAGCAGTGCATACCCCGAAGTGGCATCGATTAACCGGTCGATGTGTGGCAGAGGATAGAAGTCCTTCGGGCATGAATTGTTCAGATCAGTGTAGTCGATGCAGACCTGCCACTTGCCATTTTTCTTCTGAACAAGCACTACGTTTGCCATCCACTCCGGATAGTTTATCTCAAATATAAAGTCTGCTGCCAACAGCTTCGCTATTTCCTCGTCAATTATCCTCTATCTCTCAGGGGCGAAGATCCTCCTCTTTTGCCGAACTAGTTTCTTTGCTGGATCCACGTAAAGCTTTTGGTCGGTAACCTTCAGATCTACCCTTGACATGTCGTTGGGGACCCACGCAAAGATGTCTGCATAGCTCTGCAGTAGCTTCACCAGATGGATCCGAAAGGGTTCTGGTAACCCTGTCCCGGTCTTCACTATCTTGTTCGACTTCCCTGGTACTAGCTCTATGTCTTCGGTCTCTCCTGCCGGCGTGACCAATGGCTCTTGACTACTTTCGGTGAAGGACTCGATTTCTATTGCCATGGCCTATTTTTGCTTGCTGACCCCTACTCCCGAAGTGATCAGTGAATTCTGGTAGCACCTCTTTGCCAGATCGAGGTCCCCTTCTACCTCTCCGACCCCATGTTGGGTGGGAAACTTGATTTTATAATGGGGTATGGAGGTCACTGCCTGGAGGGCTGTCATTGTAGGTCTTCCCAAGATGGCGTTGTAAGCTGAGTCCACATGTACCACATAGAACCGACACATAATCTCCACCTGCCGAGGAGCTGTACCGAAGATCACTGGTAGCTCGATAGTTCCAACAACTTTGACCGACTCGTTGCTGAAGTCGTAAAGTGGAGATTCTTGTCTGATCTCCATCTTTCTTCCGTCCAGGCTCATCCTCTGATAGGCATGAGTGTACAAAATATCCACTAATGATCTGTTGTCTATTATCATTCTTTTCATATCCACCGAACCCACCTGTGCTGTGATTACTAGGGCTCCTTTATGCGGCTCGATTGGTTCGATGGGGAAGTCTTTGTTTGTAAAGGATATGATCGAACTCGGGAAAGGCCTCTCTCATCTTACAGGTTGGTAAGCCACCGACATTACGGAATCCAGATAGCTACGCTGCTTCTGGCCCAAGAGCTTTCCCATCATACCACCCGTGATGATATCTACCACGTGGTGAACCCCCTGAGTCGGGCTCGGCTGGGGCTACTGATTAGCTTGGGTCGGAGCTTTTTTCGTCTGCCGTGCTTCTTTTTCCCTTCCCGACACAAATCGGATTAAACCCCCATGCTATATATTTGTCTTAATCAGCTCCTTCAGACCCCAACAGTCTTCGGTGTAATATCCCATACACTCGTGGTAGTCACAGTACCTGTGAGAATTTTCCTTCTTAGGCTTGTAGCCGTCATCTGGCTTCTGGTACCCCGGCTGTTTCTTCAAGTGTTCTAGGATGGCCGGTTGGGGGGTGTTGAGCAGAGTGTAGACTCGGCTATCCTGATATTTTGGTAGGGGAGGGCAGCTCCCTCCCGACCCCCTGCTATTGTCATATCGCTTTTGGTAGTTGCCCGACTTATCACTCCCATAATGTCTTAAATTTCCCTTGGGCTTGCTTTTCTCATTCTCCTTTTCCTTAGGCCTCTCTGTGGAGCCTCGCTTCAGACTTTCCATTGCTTCTTCCATAGTGATGAAGCTTTTTGCCTTTTCAAAGGCTTCGACCAAACTCCTCGGGTGGTTGAACATCAGTTTCTTCATCAGCTTTTCGGATCTGACCAGATCCAGTCCTTTCTAAAAAATCCCTACGGCCTGCAAATCATTGAGGTCGGCCACCTGGCTGACTGCTTCCCTGAATCTCTTCACGTACTGGCCCAGCGTCTCGTTGGAACGACCCAGTAGGCTTTCCTCTCTTCTTGTTGCTCCCGAACTGAGCATGGAATTTATCACATAATTCTTCCCATGACGAGACTGATTTCAGGGCTAATGTGTTCATCCAGTGCCGGGCATCTCTCCTTAGAGTGCTGATGAAGGTATTACACTTTGCCGCATCAATGTAACCATAGTAGTCCAACAACATACCGTATATTTGATTGTGCTCGTATGGGTCTCCCGACTCGTCATAACTCTCTATATATGACAATCTTTTATTTAGGTCGCCTTTTTCCCGAAGGATCTCTTTGGAGAACGGGGAAGCCTTTTTCCCTGGAGTCACTTTCCCCTTCAGGCTCGCGATCAACTGCTTCTGCATATCCTCCAGCTTTTTGGTCAATATCTTGACCGCTGCAAGAGTTGGATCAAAATTCTTCTTTGGGGATAACTTTTCTCTTAGATCTTTCTGGTTCTGAGGGCTCCTACAGTCTTTCCCGCCCTCCTGGTGAGACTGAGGAGGGCTTCTATAATCTCTTTCACCCTCCCGGTGGTTCTGAGGGGGGCTTCGGTAGTCTCTGTCACCCTCCCTGCAGTTCCCGGGGGGGTGGGGGCTTCTATAGGCTCTGTCTTTATTCCGCCGAGGACTATCCTGGGGATTGCCCTTCGGCTTCTGGACTGATGGATGGGCCGCCTGATGAGACTGCTTCCCGCGGGGACAATCTTGTCTTCGGCTTTCATGGCGGTCCACTTGTGACTTTCTCTCGTTGCGTCGAGGGCTTTTGGAGATGTGTACTCACAAACGCCCCTCAGTTTGATGTTCTCCAGATCTGCTTCTTTCCCGAGAATGGCTTCGAAATCTACCCTCGATTCTTTTGGTGGCGTCGTTATGCTTTTGGGATTCCCTGAGTGGAGACCTCCCCCGCCCAGAGTGGTTAGGGTGGCTGGACGCCTTATTTTCAACCATGTGCATAGCTCTTCCTTTTGCATCATGAGGACCTTTAGGGCCTGCTCTATGTCCTCTATCTCTTTCATCTTTCTGGCTACGGTCGCTTCACGGTCCTCCCGGAGATGGGTTCGAGGTGAGGTGCCTTCCACCCATTTTTGGTCTTTCCTTTCCTGGCTGGTGGTATGGAACAGTTTTTGCTGGGCTCTATATAGGCCTCCTCCTTGAGAACCGACGGAGTTATTTTGAGGGCAAGGCCGTGTGTGGATGCTGGATGGCCCCAATCGATCTTTCACCGACCCCTTCGATTGTATAGATGCCACCACCGACAACTGTTCCCGATTAAAAACTGTTTTGCAGGTCACCATGTTTTTCGGAGTGGTGATTTGCTAGTTGTGATTGAAAAAACCCCTCCTTCTAGCGCCAATGCTAACGCCAAGATTCGCCCACGCGCTCCAATCACCAAGCACGTCCAATCCTGCACAAAACGGGTAAACACCAAAGCTTGACGGCTTGGGCCGCCGGGGGATACCTTCGATGTGAGAGTAAGTACAGGATGAAAAGGTTTAACAATGGATGAATAAAATACTCTCTTGCTGGAATAATAAAGTGTCAGTGTACCTTATTAGGGTTAAGCCATGTATTTATAGTACTCACATCCATGTTAGAATCCACGTCCATGTAGGATTAGGGTTCCCCCGTGTATCCTTTTCATAATAGGATCGTATCAAATCTCCCAAGATATAGGAAGTTCAATCATTGTATGATTCTTCCTTCCATAAGTAGAATCTCCATATAATTGGGAGTGTCCCCAACATGGACCAACCGGACCCAGTATGGCCCAATTATAGTTTGGGTCGAGGCCCATCTGCAACCAAGCCCAATCCGGGTCTTGGGTCTTCAAATATTCGGGCCCCAACGGTTAATAACTAAATATTTGAAATACTAATCTAGGAATGTACAAGTTTTGAACAAAATTTATGAAATGTATAATGGTTAACTACAATTCTCTTTATATTACAAAGGTATTACGTGGAACTGTAAAGTTATGAATTAGCTTCACCGGTTATAAACGATAACCTTAGTGGCGAAGTGAGATTATATAATGAACGCTCGATGAGCGTTTCATGATGAATAAAACCAGAGGGAAGTTCTTTCAGTAATTTGTAAACTTTTTGTTATATGTTAAACGTGTTGCACTATTATGTTAAACTGTTGACATGCAGTAGATAATGGAATTTTGTTCGGTGTGACTATGATGAGCATGCTTATATGTGGACAAGAATTAATTGTTGAAACTTAAATGCGATATATATGACATGAGAAGCATGTATAAAATATATAACATGAGTTATAGAATGTATGTATGAATAACAACTTAAGATACATGATTCACAAACAAAATGCAGGGCGTGTATAATACGTGAAGTATGAAATGTGTTAACCATTAGACTTGTTGGGTTGTCATGCTCATACTTGCAAATAAATTTTATTTGCTTCCTCATCTCTTAGTTTATCCCCTCCCTTGGTTGATTCTTGTGACTCCTTGAATTATGTCTCCATTACCAACATATCCTGCATCTAAGTGATACTTGATTCTTCTTTCCCAAATTTCTAGCAGGAGGTTCACCTTTACTCATTTTCTTTAGTTTTTTTGGTCTTTGAGGCAGCTTGTTATACTTGGGAGGGATCATAGTTGGCATCTGAACTTCGGGTGGATTCCACATGTCCCAGCTTGACATTAGTGCTATGCATGGCTCATAGATTTTTTGTAAGTGTTAATCTTATACAGCTCATTAACAAAAAAGCTAGGGTCCATGTTCCTATAATTCGTACAAGCAATGACATGATTGCAAGGTATGCCAGTAATTTCCCATTTCATACAGTTGCACCCCAAAATATCTAAATTAATTATGTATTGAGAGCCATGGATTGTTAACACCTGAAACTTGATATCATTAACAGGGCAAGCTATGTAATCCCTAACTTTCTTCTTTGCTATTTCGAACCTTTCTAATGCATTATGACAAAATTCTCCCCTCCACTTTTGACACAATGTTCTGTTGAAAGCAAGTCTCTTCATTAGTAAATCTCTTATGTCTTCTAACATAGAAATAATATGTTTTTCCTTGCCCTTTTTGTCAAGTTGTTGAATGATTCATAAAGATTGTTTGTGAGGATATCACACTTGGGGTAAGAATTAAAGTGTGATGAGTGGGAACTATACCTATTATTTGGTTACTTTTGGACTTAGTATTTTGCTTCCTTTAAGTGATTTTAGTGTATTTTATTTAATTTGTTATTTTTATGTTATTTTGTAGGAGAATGCAAAGGAGGGGATAATATGGAATTTTTAATGAAGAAGTGACATTTTGGTATATTTTATGACATGCAACACTGGGGCGCTCAAATTAGTACTAATCCCAGCGGCGGGGCGCTAGGATGCAGAAGGAGGTGTCGGGTTTTGTTTCAGTCGTTGCACGGATTTTGGTTTCCTAGTAGAATTTGGATGCTCAAAAGCCTAATTTTTGCATGGGAAATAATAGTAGATTTGGAAAATGAATTGTATTATAGTAGTTTATTAAAATTAGGATATTATTTATGTAAATTTAATTAGGATTGTAATTCTATTAGTGTTAGGAAAAATACTCCTATAAATAGTCTTATTTTGGGATTGTAAAAGGTGAGGAGAAAAAGCCAATGAACACCATGTGATGTTAATTATCTTCCAAGTTTAAGGGCAAGCAAGATATCATCAAAGATGGAGGTCATTGATTGAAGAAGCTTGCTGATAGAAGACTTGCGGGTTACAATTTTTCTTCTCTAAACCTTTATTTATTTTTGTCTTTCATTGATGTGGAATCACTACAAGAAAAAACCTTATTTCTGACGGAATATTCTCTCGAAAATACGCCTATTACGTCGATATTAGCTTATTTCTGAGAGAATATTCCATCAAAAATTCAGTCGTATATACACGCGTCGGAGATAACATCAGTCAAAAATTTCTTCGAAACGCTCTAAGTTCCGACTAAATTATGTCCGACGGAGTTTCGTCGGAAATAAGCTATTTTCGAGGGAAATAGTACGATGGAATTAATACGTCGAAATAGAATGGGCTTATTTTCGACGGATGTTCCCTCGGGAATAAGCTAATTTCGACGAAAAATTAGTATTTCTAAAAACTATTTAATTTCTAATATTGACGGAAAATTCCCTCTGAACTAAATTATTTTCGACAAAAAAATAATTTTTTTAATTGTTTAAAAAACTAATTCCGACGGAATATTCATCCAGAATACCTTATTCCGCCGAAAATAATGTTTTTTTAATATTTCTTTTAAACTTATAATTTCCAGGTGTTTAAACCCATTAATGTAACTGTAACCTGTTTTTCCTATACAGACAGACAGTAATATATTTAACATTCATTCAACATAGTGCTAAAAACCTGTATCATCTCATCATCAACAACTAAGCTCACAATTACATATATAAGCTAACAATTACAAATGATCTACTAACTCATAATCAACAACATCACTAAGTTAACAATTACAAATGATCTACTAACTCATCA
The DNA here is from genome assembly GCA_020205555.1 of Panax stipuleanatus. NCBI lineage: Eukaryota > Viridiplantae > Streptophyta > Magnoliopsida > Apiales > Araliaceae > Panax > Panax stipuleanatus. The sequence goes on from CM035117.1 coordinate 38,652,662, forward strand.
ACAATTACAAATATAAGCTAATATTCCATAAATTATATACAATATTATTTACAAAACTTGTACATACGAAACTACACTACAATATGTACCAATGATCTACAATTTAATGAATTCAAATGAACTATAAACTAGTAGTCAGATCATCATCGGGCGGAGGTGGACGACGATGCTGCGTTAGTGCATGAAAATCAGTGTCTTCCTCCCCTCGGCTGCCATCTCCAGTCTGCTCAATGGTCATCGCCACCTTGTTGATATAATTAAAAATAAAAATTATTAGTCCAGATATATGTGAGAATTAAAAAGTTACTGTTAAATTAAAATAACATAAACATGCAGAATACTTGAGTAGGCAAGGGCTGACGAAAAGCCTGCTCTAGAACGGTAACCATCATCCGGAGCATCTCGCCGCTCAACACGTCGAATTGCTCCTGCGGTAAGCACGTACTCTCTACGGAGGCCCCTGCTAAAACCTCCTGAGCGAGCTGGTGAAGGTGAGACCTGCTAGGCAACTGCTGCCGAAGAAAAATCAGATCGGTATGGAACCTATCCGACACCACCGATATCAGCCTTTGGAATAACTTATGCTCCAAGCCAGCGCCCGTATGAGATGGTCCAACGGGTGCTCTCGAACGCTGGCGCTGGCTAGAGCCTGCGAAATATATATTATTAATGATAATTTATATTATGTTATAAGTTATGATAATTTCGTGAAACATAAAAAATATTATTACCTCCATGTAATGTATATGCGGGTATCCTCGACAGACTCATCACTCGATTCCTGCTGGTACTACTAGTAGGGGGATCCTGAGATGCGACCCATAGTCTCAGCTTCTCATCCCTAGATAACTCAATCTCGAGAGGGGGGATGGTGGAATCTAACGGCTCAGAACCCCCCTAGTAGCCTCTAACTCAGCTATACGCTGGTCCCGAAACTTCTGAAATCGGTCCTGTAATTTATTTTGTATACATGAGTTAATTATATCATTTTATTAAGGAGTGAATATTGAGATTCTAAAAAGTAAGATTAGTTTTACGCATATAGCTAATGTTTCTTGAGACAAAGCACGCTCCTCCTTAGGCGTGTGGGCTCTATCCCAGAACTCTAACATGGTCGGATCTCGGCCCAAGGTCCTCCCCAAGGCCTAATAAAGAGATTCATAAAATAGTTATTAAGTATTTGTGTGAGAATTTGATAACTAAACACCTAAATACATTACACTTACTGACTTCGCCTCCTGGAAAGACTGTGAGCTAGTCGTGTGTACTATACAGAGCTGGCCATGGTTCTTCTTTGCCTGGTCATACTTCTTCTTGAATTCATCATCATCCCAATGCGCACACATAGCTTGCTAATCGGAGTATATGTGGGGCTGGTGATCTCTAATGGTGGTCCAGGGATGGTCCTCAACTGCCCGGACTGCCCTCTGTCGCATCTCATACAGCCTGCCGGAGTAATTCGTAGCGACATATGCAATAATCACATCATCGCCGGTTGTCTGAGAAATGGTCGGGTCATATAAAGCAGCATCGTAACGCGCCTACTGGTTGTAGCGCATGCACCCGGTCAGGAGATGTGTCAGACAGATAGCGTGTAAAGCGTGTTTAGCGACAAGGTCTAGTATACTATAGTAAAAATATAACAATATATGTTACGTTAATTGTGGCATGCAATAAATTATATAAATTTAAAATTGTTACTGCTGTAACGATGGATTAACACTTACTGTACAGACTCAACATCCACCAGTACTGTAAGTGGAACTGTCGACGGATGACCAAAGATACCGAGGTTAGTCCCTCAGTGTTGTCGACGAGGTGCATCTGTAATAATTAAAAAAACTAAGTCAATAAACATAAACTAATGCAGGTTGAGATATATTTAAATCCTAGATCAGACAACTTACTAGCTCCTGAAGAAGAGCCTCCATCATGGCTAGCGTCTCCCGATCCGGATCGCCCACCACCGCGGCGACCTCTACCACTATGTCTAGCCATGAATATGCTACTGGAATAACCAAATAAACGCATATGAATTTGAATGTAAATTATTTAAATATATGAATATATATATATATATATATATATATATATTACTATTGAAATATTTACTAATTTGAAATAAGTTTATATTACGTACGTCGTCAAACCCGTCAGATTCAACATCGATATCATTCTCGAATTCGCTATCTTCCTCATCCTCTGTTTCGAGATCAGTTTCTTCATCGCTATCATCCTCAACGACTACGTAGTCATTCACGACGACGTCTTCCTCGACATCCTCATCGTCAGGTATATCAACCATATCATTTGTCATCACTTCTTCAGCATTTAGCACGACTTTACTGGGATTGCTAACATCTTCTTGTAGTGCCTCATCCATCCCAAACATATTATCAGCATCAAATGCACGTGTTTTAGTTGTGACTACTGTATACTAGGGGCTTCTACTATTTACTACATTAAGAGCGTAATACACTTGAGTTGCTTGACTGACTAACACGAATACGTTATAAGATTTTAGTACTGACTTGATATCTACTGTGACGATTCTATTACGATCAACTTTAACACCTTTTTCAGTAGCAAACTAACGACAGTTAAATGGAACTACCTTTTTACCCACGTGATAATTGAGCACAACCACATCTTGTAAACGTCCATAGTAATTGGAGTCAGAATCTTTGTAATAGCTTCCCAACACCACAACCTCAAAATTGACAGATGTGAGTTCATTCAAGTCATCAACCTTAAATCTGTACCCATTCACGATGCAGCCGGGAAAAGTACTAACAACTGTGTAAGGTCCTCGGATGAAATCTATAAAACGCTCAGATATGTTCTCTTCTTCAACCCTTTTCTTAAACCGCTGTTGGAAATTTGCATTAGTGAATACTTCCAACTCTGCTACAGTTAAAGCCGGGTTAGAAGCATACGCTTCCTCTTCGAATGAACTGAAATAATATTAAAATGACTTAATATATAGATGACTACACTTATAAATTACATTAGATGCGACAAATTATTATTCATACCTGATGTATAATTATACTTCGGGCATATTTAGAAGCACGTATGTAGATACAATCTTCAAATCTTTGTTGTTTAAGTAAGTCATCGTCTTATGGCCAAATAGCTTAGCCGGATATGTGAATACAGTTAAATCATTATCAGCATGAGATTGGGGATTGACGATCTCATTCCTACTTAAACGGTTGTGCTTCGTTTTGACAACATCGTCAAAATACAATGAGCAGAAGTTGACAAGCTTTTCCTCCGTATAACATTCAACAATAGAATCCTCTATATGAGCTTTGTTCTTGACTTTCTATTTTAATCGACGCATATACCTATAACACGTTCAAAAGATATATCTGAGTATTATTAATATGAGCAGCAAAATGCAATTTGTAGATTATATTACATCTCAAAAGGATAAATCTATCGATATTGCACCGGTCTTCCAAGTTTGATTTCATACGATAGATAAATAGGTAGATGTTCCATAGAGTCAAAGAATCCTGGAGGGTAGACCATTTCGAGCTTGCAAATGGTAAGCACAATATTGTTCTCCATCTGCTCCACATCACTATACTTTATTACAGTTGAACATAGATCCCAAAAGAAATTTGAAAGTTCGGTCAATGCATCCATAACTTTTCTAGGTAACATCTCACGAAATGCAATTGGGATCAACTTCTACATGAACACATGAAAATCGTGACTCTTGAACCCATTAATTTTCAATTACTCAACCTTACAACATCGCGATATGTTAGACGCATATCCATCTGGGAGCTTCAACCCACTAACCCAGTTGCACACCTCATCAACTTGTTGCTTAGTAAGACAAAATTGAGCTTTAGGTTTCGTATTATTATGGCGAAGCCACAATTCTGGCATGATGTTCAGTGCCTCCAAATATTTTTGTGCATTGTCATTGTCTTTGGTTTTACCACTAGCATCTAACACGGTGTAAAACAAGTTCTCAAAAATATTTTTTTTCTATGCATGACGTCTATACAATGACGAACTGAAAGTGTGACCCAATACAACAACTTAAAACATATGGGCGAGTGTGTTCATTTATGAGTCTTCGCGTACCCGACTACTCTCAATTTACTTTGCTCCTTCCACGACAGTGGAAATGTTAGATCGTCCAGCCAACCCAAGACTTCCCTGCCTGAAAGTAGACCAACAACCCCCTTCTTCTTTGTCTTTTTGTTGAACTGTGCATACATATTTTTCTAATTATGTTCAACATGCAAGAATCTAAGAGCTGTTCTAAAGAAACTACATTTCTTCTTATGCTGCAACTGATTGTCTTTCACATCTCCCATACACACTGTACATGACAGCTTCCCATGAGTTGACCAACCATTAATCATCGCAAGAGCCAGAAAGTTAGTGATAGTCCACAACAAGGCAGCCTTCATCACAAAATTATCTCAAATCAATTTATCATACGTCGGGACCCCTATCTCCCACAACATCTTTAGTTCATCGACTAACGATCTGAGGTACACGTTAATGTCTTTTGTAGGACTCTTATCCTCCGGTATGAGTAAACTCAAGAACAAATACGGATCCCTCATGCACATTGATGGTGGAAGATTATAAGCTACCATAATGACTAGTCAAACAGAGTAAGGCAGACTAAAATTATTAAAAGGGCAAAAGTCATCTGTAGCCATCCCGAGCCTCACATTTCTGAATTCCTCCGCAAACTTTGGAAAATTTTCATCAAATCTCTTACATTCATCTCCATCTGCTGGGTGAGCCAGCTGACCAGACACGACGTCCCTTGTTCTATGCCAACTCATATGTTGAGCCGTGACTTTTATGAATAATATTATTAATTAAATTAATAAAGGTTTGAATATTTATTTGAATATAAATGAATATTGTTGTGACATGGTGTGTGATAATTCAACTAAATTGAGTTAAGTATATGATAAGCGAGAAATATGATGGAAATATTGAAAAGCTTAGATTAAGCTTATGAGACTTCCTAGTGTGGCAAAATAATAAAATAAGTAAATTATTAATTAAATTAATAAATGAATTGATTAAATAATGATGATGGATTATTTAGTATTCTTATTTGAATAGTTATTGTTATGTGCCATTACATGTATTATGCGGTTACATAAATAATTAATACAATAAAGTTGCTTCATGCATTGGATATAATGTGGGATATCAAGAATAATAAAATAAGGTGATAGACTAATTTCTATTATTATTAATTATTTTCTATGGGCAATAGCATGTAATGTGTAGTCATATATACTAGAGTTACTTCATTCGTTGATTATATTATAAGGTGTGACATTAGAAGAAAAATAAATATTATATGAAACTATATAATAAAAGTTGGTTGAATCATATGTAATTTAATAAGTTGTATAAAGTAGCTTATGTGACAGTAATGTATTGTAAATCAATTGAATGTGTAATTTAAATATATGGGAGCTAGAAAGATAAAATTTAAGTAAATAAATATTTACTATTAAATGCTTAATTCAATATTTATGTGTAATTGAAATAATAAAGTTTTATGGAAAATAATGGGTTGTTAGTACCTAACTGAATCATATTCAGACCTATTGTAAATATTATTTGGACTAATCCAATGTATATGAATTATATTATATATATATATATATATATATATATATATATATCCCTAATTTATCACAGGGTAATATTAGTAACTCATTAAAGTTACACTTGTGAACCCAAAAGGAATTAAAACCTAAGTATATATGCATGTATCATTTTGCTAAATGCTGAGTATTAAGGAGAGTGTCCCATATTCATAGTCTCATTTCTTCTTCACGTGTATAAGCCAATGGCCTCTTCCCTCATTTTTTGAAAACAAGCTTTCAAATGATGGCAAGAGGAGTGGGTTGATAAGAGTGGTTAACCACTATTCCACCAAATCTCTATTGCCCATCATTCGCTTCTTCTTCCTGCTGGGTTAGAACTCTAAGACAATGGCTTTGTATGGATATTGGATTCTCTATAAATTGAAACTTCCCTCTCCATTCTTCATATTGATGAGTTTTCTGTTAAGTTAATATAGAGTGTGAGTATACTGAATTGGGGAGGAGTCTGAGAATTTCAAGCACAACTAGCAAACTTATTTCACCGAGGTAATGTTCATACTCAAGCTTTAAGAATTGTTAGAATTATCCTAAGTTGATGATGACTTGAATTGTGAATTGTTATCAACATGTTAGCTGAGCTTATATGCATGTATAGTAGTAATGTGGTTGATTTTGAACATGCTACGTAAAGAATTTCATGAATGGGTTTGAGTTCTGCAGGAGCCGAGCTGTTCCTGGTTCTGCCCAGGAAAGGCGCAGCTGCGCTCCTTCTGCAGTTCAAACCGGCGCATCTGCGCCGGGCACCAGTTATGAATTATAATTTATGCTATAATCTGATAAGTTTAACATGTTGAATTAATTTTCTTATGCATGAAAATAGGTTAATATATATTATAAATTCCCTTTGCATGGTATGAGTTGCCTTAAATTACTTTAAGGTGTATTTTTAAAAGAAACTTGAAACTTTGAAAACAAAAATTCAAGGAAACTTGTAATACTCAGGTTTTGACTTTTAACATATGAATATTGTCGAGTTATGTGTATACATGGGCATGAGGTGTGATTCTAAATCATCTTGCATATACTCAATTGCTTTAAGTTTTGTCTAAAATGACTTTTAAAGAAAATTTAAAACTTTGGAAAACAAATTTTGATGAAACTTATGGTACCTTGTGCTCTGACTTGGTGAGCATATGTACATGATCTAGCTATGCATGAAATGTGATCCTAAGATACTTCGTGTGTGCTAGACTGCTTGGACTCGGTTTAAAATGACTTTTAAAAGAAAATTTTGATGTTTTGCAAACTAAGCTCTATGAGCATTGTGATCATGGTGTTCCGATCCTTGTAGCATTTGTTTACAGCTTAATTATATATGCAAATGAATATGAGATATAATTCAAAGTTACGTTGCATATTTAGTTGCTTTGACATGGACTTTCAAAGGAAAACTTGGAAATTTTAAAACTAGGATTGAGAAATATTGAGTTACTTATGTTCTGACCTTATGTGCAAGCTTGATAGAAATTTTTATGCCTCTAAGCATGATTGATATATGCACCCACCTAGTTAGACATGACATGGACTAGTTAAGCATGATTTACAATAAACTTTAAGTAATGAACTATGCTAGCTATACGTAAGTAAGTTGAATACATGTGAACATGAGTATATGCTATGTGTTAATATCCATGTATGCTAAATAATCAAAATGGAACCAGAAAATCAAAAACCAACTCTGGACTGGCCAGGGAAGGGCGCAACTGCGCCCATCCCAAGCCTAACCTCAACACAGCTACGCTGACCTGCAGTCTGATTTGACTATTTTATTTGTAATCTGGACTTGGCAGCTTGCTTACATTCCTATTCTAAGCTATAAGACAGATTCATAATGATGTTGTAAGTGTTTACGTTGTGTAGTAGTTGTATAACATGAAGATTTCAAGAGTTGTAAATGATTTATAAGGGAAGTTTTCAAAACGTAAAGACAACATTGATTTCGAAACTACGTAGAGTGGTAGTATGCTAATATGTGACCTAATTATATGACAAAGACAGGATCTGTACTTGTCATACGTACTTGATTATGTGTTATATGTGTATATGGGATGACTACTTTATATAACAAGTATATATATGTGCAACTAATGAATGTGTATATATACATAACTATGATACAATAGGACTTCAAAAGTGTTGATACTTTATATATTGGTAAACTACGCTTAAGGCAAGTTCCCTAACTCTCTTAACTTTGCATATTGTGTAAATACGAATCGTTGCTATATCGACCATATTTTCATCGAGCAATATCTATTAATATTTAGAAATCGATCATATATTGATTTTTTTTGCAAACATTGAACTTATTGTTCCTAAATGCATTGTAAAAGTTGTATAAGTCATTTGACTCGGCTAGACTAATATCATATGTTAGAAAGCTATCCAAACCAATTGTCTTGGTGCAGACTCTTATAAATCTATTGAGGTGAACAACCTTTATTGAAGGGGAAATTATATAACTGTCGGGGAACCGACGTGCGCACAAATAACATGTCTAAATGTTATGCATAACGTATGGTATTTTTGGGTTGATCACCTATTATACTTGTTTTATTGGATTATTAGAAAAATACTGTTAATTCTAGCAGGAGTTCTTGGTCTTTAGTGACTACTCAGTATTCAATCTTCTTAAACTTGAAATGGTTAAACCTTTGAATTTTGTTGATATTTTTTAGTCCATAACGACTCTTATTTAGAACAATTGATACTTCTTATTATTCCTGAACTATCATTACTGTTATACCCCTAAGATTTCAAACTTTATATTTGTTCACCTTTATTACTATATTACTTGCTGGATAAATTTGTTGCTCATTCTTGCTTCCTTAAAAACTTTACAGTTAAGGCAGAGTAAGGCAGTACCTCAGGGAATGACAAGGGCAACGGCAAGGCTACAAAATAGCTTTAGTCCCTTAAGTTAGAAATATTATTATTATGATGTATTAAGAAATGATTAATTTATGTTTTAAGTTATGTCTTAGACTTATTTATGTAATGTTTAAGTAACGGTTACGAGACCAAGGGACGAGAATAGTTATACTCAATCAATGTAAACTATTCTCTTATTTCGCTGTATGAGTTATTAGTGTATTATTAGAATTAGATCGTGAAGCACCGAATTCGAGATATTAATGTATGAATTTGGGTGCGTCACAAGATGGTATCAGAGCATTAGGTTATAAACCTTAAGAACAAGATGGTATCAGAGCATTAGGTTATAAACCTTAAGAGCGAGAATCCTTAGACTATAACCTTAGAAGAACTTAGAGAATAGAAAGAGATAAAACTCATGTAGAGTTTTTCTAGAGAGTTAATAGTATTATGAAATATATCTTCATTCCATGCAATGAATTAATGTTTTATTAGACATTCTAATGGAGTTTGTTGTTTGTTGTCTTGTATTTTTTGTTGTAGGATGTCAGATTTGGGAGGCCCTAGTAGGGCCATAGAGGAGGAGCCACGTGATATACACGTGGTGTATGAGGCACCCTTGATAGCGGAGCTCATTTCGGCAGTGGTCCCTGTCGATGATGAGGATGACGAGGAGATGGAGCCAGATCCCAAAGGGTCGGATCCCGAGGAAGAACCTTTAGAGGACGAGCCCGTGGGAGATTCCGACGAGATCGCATTCGAGGACCGGATGTTGGGGTTATATGAGGAGCGAATTTTGGAATTGGAGTGCAGAGTCGAGGAATTAGAAGCCGAGGCTCAAGAGAGACAGACGGAGATGCAGAAATTGAAGGATGAGGACCATTCAAGAAAACTTGAGATGCAGGAGCTAGAGGTCGAACTTGCATATCTCAAAGAAGCAGGGACCCAACTAGAAGCTCTAGTACACCATTTGGTATCTCGGAATGCGGAGCTGGTAGGGCAGCTAGGACAGACCAAGGAGAAGGAACTAAGTGAGAAGACAGAGAAAGAGGCTCTTCGCACATAGCTAGAGATGGAGATCATTGAGAGGATCCACTTCGAGGAGAAGTGGGAGAGAGCCGATGATAGGGCCAACGACCTAGAGGATGAGGTGAGATGCAAGAAGAGGATGATGAACAGGATGGGCTACGCCTTTCGCACGGCCATGGAGAGATTGATCGATGGTGTAAACCATTACCCGGCAGAGCAGGGGCAGAACCGACATACCATGAGTAGGGATTTGGTAGCACACATTGGTCAGGTGGAGTACAAGAGCGTCGTGGAGCACGGGATGTTAGGATAGCTTGCTCAGTTGTGTAAGACCCCAACTTTTTATGAATAAGATTTAATTTTCTCTATATATTATTTTAAATAGTAGGGTGTTGATTTGATAAATGTGGTAAGTTATAAGCGGAATGTGCAAATTTTACAAAGGAAGTAAGTGGTTATAAAATATTCATTGTGTCGGGAAATATTCGTTTGGTCAGGGAATATTCTTTTTGTCGGAGAATATCCGTACGACGGTGCAGTCATTGGTGGACCCCACAATGGAATAACTGTCGGATATAGAAAGTGACAGAAATAACCTTTTTATAAAATAACGGTAAAACTTTTATCGTTAAACTGTTGAAATACCCGGTGATAAAAATACAGTAATACGCGTTGTTGCACAGTAACATACGGTATTGCCCAGTATTTTAAATTATTGGTTCTTACGTAAGAAATCACTTACTCAATAATTGTTACAATAATTACTGTTTAATATTTTATATTATTGATTCAATAATTGTCACAATAACCACTGCACAGTATTTCACATTATCAAATCAATAATTCATATTATTTGAATAATATTATTAGATAGCATTATTGGTAATGTCTAGGAAGTTCTGTCTAGGAAAAGGGTTAGGTAATCTAATTACGCGCCAGTAAGTAGAAATCCTTATCGGAAAGCCCCCTCTTTCTTGGGAACGACCTGGTTGTCAATATTGTAATTCTGTAATATTAATTGTGAATAATAAAAATTGTTGATAAATATGATGAGTAAATATTTAATCAATTTTGATATAAATGAAGGAAATTTTTAGCATAAGACATTTGTTAAAAATTGATATTTTATCTTCTCCAATAAAATAATTCATTCAAATATATTATTATAATATTACATTATAATGGTATAATGTGATAATATAATAGTATACTTTTTTATAATTTGAATGGTAACATTATTATAGTAAATTCATAGTATAAAAGTAAAATGAGGTGGAAGAAAGTAAATTGAATTTGAATTCTTGTGAGGTAAGCGATGATGTCATCAGAACGATGAGGTAAGCGATGATGTCATAGGAACGATGAGGTAAGCGATGATGTCATAAATTATGGCGAAAATACTATTTTACCCTTACTCTGTCAAGCCTATAAATAGAAGCTCATTTCTTCATTATTTCTCACCAATTCACTAAAGCTATAGAAAGAGAAAGTATAGAGAGAATAAGAGAGAAAGAAGAAGAGTATTCTGCTATTACACTAGTGCAGTATCCAAATTTTTATTAAGGAAAGGGGTATTATTTCTTTCGTATTCATGAAGAGAGTTATTTTCTTTCAATACTCGCAATGGTTGTTATTCCATTCTTTATTATTCTGTTAGAATAACCTGTTTACGCGGACTACCGCATGCTTGGTGAAATCCTTTTGGTTATTCTGTTCTTTATTATTCTGTGGGAATAACATGTATACGCGGACTACTGCATGCCTGGTGAATAATCCTTCGTATTCACTCTTTATTAAATTGTGGAAATGATCTGTCTACGCGGACTATCGCATGACGGATAAAAATCCATTTGCAGTGTTGTATATTGTTTCATTTCAGATTTCTAACTCTAAAGTTACTACTGTAAGTATTGCTTCTATAATTCCTGAAATGATCAAAAATTTCTTGAGTTTTGCGCTTCATCTAATATCATTTCACTGGAATATTGGTCTGAACTTTCTGATGAAATATTTACCTTTTCATATCGAGGTACTATTCATGAGTTACTAGTCACAAGTTACTATTCACAAAAAAAAATTTCTTTCAAATTATCTTTGATTGTATCCATATTTTGATCTTCATTCTTGAATTTTGCTCCACAATTGATTATTATGGAGTATTCTTGAACTTGGATAAACTAAATTACGAATCCCTAATCTTTGTCCTTTATCTCACTGGATTCGTTCTCTAAAATATTTTTCATCATCCTCAGTCTTAAATAGTGAGACAAATGAATATCTTTGGCCTGTAGTGCAAAGATGAATGATTATTTGATGAATATCTTTGGCCTGTAGTGCAAACATGATTATAATATTCTGTACTGGGCTAGTTGAGCTCACCCTTTTCTTCCATTGTTCTCTTCAGAAAATGAGAATGTCGCAGGGACTAGTCGGGAAATGGGGTGATGGTCAGAGTTAGAGCAGTAACAGTCCTCACTATTTTGTAGAATAGTGTGATAATAATTTTAATTAATGATGACTGAATTTGAGTGTTTATATTTCGTATTATATACGATTGTATTGAAACTCACAGTTTGCGTGGTCGTATTTTGCACGACTGTATGTTATAAAAGATTGTATTTGGATTCTGTACCATGTATTTGGCGACTCAAAATGGGTTGAGTATTGAACCCATTTTGGGGGCGTAACAAGTTAGGTGTCCAGTAGTATAGATATATTGTGTATGTATTGTGAAATCCCAATCTTTTGTGTGAGATATGGGATAGTTATGTAAACCCCAAGTAGATTCATGCTAGAGGGGCAATATGTTAGTGATTCCCTATCTTTTGTGATATTAGGGGATAGATGATGACATTTATAGAAGTATGCTAGGAAATGATCATATCGATTTAATGATTTGGCATATGAATAAAAATGTTCTTATTTCAGAAAATACGTTATAAATTTTGTCTTCTTTTTCATTAAAGAAATACTTAAAGAATATAATTAGATAATAAGAATAAAATTTTGTGATGCAGAAAATGCCGCCCAGACATAGACTAACAACACCGGAGGAATCGGTCAATAATGAGAGAGAGCTAGTAGACCATATTCAACACCTAGTCGACTTGGTAGGAGAAGCCCTTCGAGGGAGAAACATTGAACCAGTACGTAGGGGTGTTAAAAAATAGTATTTTTGATTTTTAGGGAAACCGAACCGGTTCGGACCGGTCGGTTCGGTACAAAAGCGAAACGGTTCTGTACCGGTACGCAGAACCGGTACATACCGAATTTTTGGTACCAGTTTCGGTAGGAGATTTGGGTGGTCGGTATAAATCGAACCGAACCGGGTGTACCTACCGATTTAATTAATAATATTACTAATATATGACTTAAACTCTTTAGCTACTTTACTCTTCTTTAGTCTTCACGCTTCAGTTCAGTCTTCACTTTATTCCCAAATCTAAAGTCTCGAACCTCAGTGACTCTGTCCTCTCCTTAGACCATTTCTCGAACCAGCTTTGTCGTTTCCATTCATCCCTTCGTAAGTCGCCGATCTCCATTAGTAAGTCGTCGATCTCCAGTCGTAAGTCTTCAATCTCCATTCGTAAGTCGCTGATCACCAAGAAGATCGCTGCAGTCGCCGACTCCAAGTCTCCAACTCCACCATCAAAACTTTTCTTAGGTAATTATGAGTTTATTTTGAGATTTAGCCAATTGATTTATCTCTATTTATGTCAATTTGTCTATATATGGCATATGGGTGTTTACTGTTTAATTATTTAGGGCTTTTTTGTTGATGATTTGTTTATTTTGTTGGTGGTTCAGTGGTTTGTTTATTTTGTTGGTGGTTTGTTTATTTGATTTAAATGCATTGTAGCAAATATCACTGAAGCAAATATAGCCATATAGGTTCTCCTTGACCCTTGTTGACTAGTCCATTACTCCATTGTTCTGAAGCAGTAATTAATTTGTCCAGTAAAATATTTGTTTACTCCTGAAGCAGTAATTTGTTGAGTAAAATATCACTGAAGCAAATAAATTGTATGAAATTGGAATTCACATACAAATAAATTACAGAGGTTTGTGACCCCAACTAGTATATATATGAAAATTACTAATTTACTTACCTTCGAGCCAGCATTATTTCAACTGAAATTTGTCCATTGTTTGTGACCCCAACTAGTATATATATGAAACTAGTTTGTGACTCCAACTAGTATATATATGCAGTAATATATGAAAATTATTGATTTGTCCATTCTGCTTGAATCTCAACATTATTGAATCTCAACACTTATTCCTTCTCTTTCACATTTTGCTTGTCTTGTGAAATTTGTCCATTATTTCAACTGATTTGCATTATTCTCATGTTAAGCCACTGCCACTGTCAGTTAATTTTTGTGTTTTATGTACAGTTTGATGGAAAATATGGATAATGATATACTAATATCATCCGATGCAATTTAGGAGATAATGGAGGAGGCGAGAGACGTGAAACGCAAAATCAAAATGAAGTTGAAGAGAGCGAGTAAATAATCAGTAAGACTTGTGCTGTTATATGGGAACATTATATAAGATTTAAGAAAGATGATGAAATGAAGCCAAAATACAAGTATTGTGGTCAAGTTTTAAAAGCCAACTCGAAAAAGAATGGGACAAGTGGTTTAAAAAATCATAATGCAAGATGTAAATTGTATCCTCCTAATATTCAATTAACGAAAAGAAAACAAGCACAATTAATTTTTTCGCCTTCATCAGGTGTTACTGAAGGGGGTCAAGAGTTTGAAGGGAAATCAACCAATTGTGTTTGTTTATGGAAATTTGATCAAGAGTTAATTAGGAGGGCAATTTTGTTTATGATAATTATAGATGAACTTCCTTTTAGCCATGTTGAGAATGTGGGCTTTAAATATTTGATGTCGGTTTCATGTGCAAAATTGAATGTGCCTTCACGTACCACCATAACTAGAGATTGTTTGAAGTGCTTTTTAGAGGAAAAATTGAAATTGAAAGCTTACTTCAAAAATACATCACAAAGGGTTTGTCTTACTACCGATACATAGACTTCCATACAACGAATTAATTACATGGTGTTGACTGCTCATTATGTTGATGATAAGTGGAATTTGAAAAAAAAAATTATCAACTCAATCCCAATTACTAGTCATAAAGGGGAAGACATAGGTATGTCGGTTGAGAATTGTTTGAGGGAATAGGGCATTGATAAAATTTTCACAATCACAGTTGATAATGCTAGTTCCAATTTCCTATTTGAAAACTCAATTGAAAGTTTGGGGTCATAGCATTTGTGATAGTAAATTTCTCTATGTGAGGTGTGTTGCTCATATTGTTAATTTGGTTATATATGATGGGTTGAAAGATGCGAATTCTTCTATATCTCGTGTTCGAGCTTTGGTTAGGTGGGTGCGACAATCTCCTTCTAGGATTAAAAAAATTCAAAGAATGTGTTGAAATTGAGAAAATTGAAAAAAAAACTTCGTTGATCCTAGATGTGTCTACTAGATGGAACTCCACTTATTCTATGTTGAATGTGGCCATAGACTTCGAACGTGCTTTTAATAGGCTTGCAAGCAAAGACCCTTTATTCAAATTGGAAATGGAATCGGGTGATGGATGCCTTAGCACAGAAGATTGGGGAGTTGTGAGACAAAAAGTGGTATTCTTGAAGTGTTTCTTCGACATTGCGGTGAAGGTTTCGGGTAAATCTTATGTGACATCTAATACTTTTTTACATGAATTTCTTGATCTTGATGATGCTTTGAATGGATTGTTATATGGGAGTGACATTGAAATGAGAGAAATGGCGTTGAGGATTAGAGCAAAATTAGATAAATATTGGGGGTATGTTGAGAATATGAACAAATTATTATACATTGCGGTTGTTCTAGATCCTAGACATAAATTTGCATTTGTGGAATTTATTTTTAATTCAATGTATGGGAGTGGGACTGAAATGGCAAATAAAATGATAAAATCGGTGTGTGATGCCATTGAGGAATTGTTTAGATGTTATAGTCTCAAATATGCATCCCAAAGTGCACAATCATCCCAAAGTGGACAATCTAATGTGTCTAGTGAAAGTTTTGATGTGCATGGTCGAGAATGGACAAGGAGGAGGAGGATGGAAAGATTTGTTGAACACATTACGGATGTTCAAGGAGGGGATAAAACATAATTAGATAATTATTTGAGTGAGTATGTTGATCAAACGACTTCAAAATATAATATTTTTGGGTTGGTGGAAAAATAATTCTCCTAGATTTCCCACTATCTCTCAAATGGCTAGAGATGTATTGGTGGTTCCTATATCAACCGTTGCTTCTGAGTCGGCATTTAGCACCGGTGGTCGTGTACTTGATCCATTTAGGAGTTCTTTAACTCCTAGAATGGTACAAGCTCTTATTTGTGCTCAAGATTGGCTTCGTTCAAGGAAACAACCAATGTCCGTAGATGAGAACTTAGATTCACTTGAAACAATTGAGAAAGGTAATCCTTAATTTTAAATTATATAGTTTTCATCTATAATATTTATATGTTGATTCCTTCCTTTATCTAATTTTATTTTCTTTTGATCTTCTTAGAATTTACGGAAGTTATGGATATGGATGGCAGAATTTAATGGATATATGGTAGTTAGCACGGGTAAGAATATTGTACGAAATCGTGATGCAATCAAATTGCAAAAATTAGCGGAAGCATGGTATATCAGAGTTTAAAAAATTTCTACAAAACCATTACCCGGATCATCCTTTATGCAAATTATTAATTTAAAACGATAAATAAGAAGTTACGGAATCATACCCTTGTAGAACGAAGCTTCCACAGGTACTAGTTCAACTCCTTGTTCTTCGTGATCTCCTTGAATTTTCGGGTTAGATTCCTTCCTTTGATCAACGTTAGCCACCCAAGTGTTTGGCCTCTAGAGGTGATCCACCAAGGAAGATGAATTATCAAGAAGGAGGGTGTTTGGCTTAGTGTTCTATCCTCTATAGAAAAGGAGTACTCTCCAACAATTGGAATTGCATCATCTAATATCTATTATAAGACTTCTCTTATATAGACATTGGTCAACCCTTCTAATCCTATTAGACATGGGATTTCTTTTAATTAATTAAACTCCTTTAATTAATTTAGGCTTCCCACCACATGGGAATAATTAATTAAATTCATTTAATTAATTTGTCTCCTAATCTTATTAGGAATAAATGAGAGTACTAAATATTAAATTAATTACTAAACTCCTTTAGAAATTAAAATAATAATAATTGTAATAATATTAATAAGACTCCTCTTATTAATTTATATTTAATATTTCCAAAATATTAAATAATAAACATTAAGCTATTTAATTTATTCTATCACCATAGATTAAATTAATTATACTTAATGCATTATTACGATTATGCCATTACCTTCTTAAATAATTATTCTTCCTTTTATGGTGTGACCCTTTAGGTTCTCCATATTAAACCGGTTGTGAATAAATCAATTAAAACAATTTTAATCTTATTTAAATAAATAAATTAAACTAATAATCTATTTAAATAAATAATATTTATTCTACAATAGGGATAAGCCTCCCTAGCGATCAACGACTTTCCAGATAATATAGATTTCAACATTAATCATAAAAGAACCTGTGAGTTAATAGTTACCATACAATTCAATCCTTCCACCATACAATGTCCCAATTAAATATAAGACATGGATTTACTGTCAAGTCTTATTTTATTTAATTATATGTATTTCGATTAGAAAATGCACAACTCCAAATAATGCAAATTAAAAACTCCTTTCTAATTTCATTTCACCTTGGCCAAGGATTCCTGGGTTGTCATTTAACGAATCACATAGGACATATCTCCTCTTTTACTAGAGGTGGTAGATTCTTTATTGATCATTCATTATCTCCATATGTAACTCATTATACCCAAGCATACCCTATATATGCCTTAAAAGGTTTTAAGGAATAAGTCAAAGTATAATTTGTTATATACAAGATACTATGATGATCTCAAGTCCAAGGATCACTTGTACTACTATCACATTAGGAATTCCTATTGACATGCGAGTAAAACTCCATTAGGTATTCCATAGCGAATCACGTTCAGTGAACTTATTCTCCAATAAGCACCTACATACTTGCTTTAGTGTCTCCACACAAATGATCATGAGATCAATCATCCTCATCCAATGAGCAAGCAACATATGTACCAATCTATCCGGATTTACTAATCCCCTTTTTAGTAATCCCACGATTGGGAACTATTTTAGTTTTAAAACTTTCTAAGAATTTAGATCTCATTAGCATGATCATCATCATGATTCTAAAAGCTTCGCTTAAAACTATGGGTTATTTACATATTATAAAAACAGCAACATGTAGATAATTAAATGCCTTTAATAAATGAATATTTTATTAATAAATAAATAAGATTCTTTACAAAGTACGTGCTTTATCATCATACATGATTGGCTTGTATGCACACTACTATCAGTATTGGTGGTTCCTATATCAACCGTTGCTTCTGAGTCGGCATTTAGCACCGGTGGTCGTGTACTTGATCCATTTAGGAGTTCTTTAACTCCTAGAATGGTACAAGCTCTTATTTGTGCTCAAGATTGGCTTCGTTCAAGGAAACAACCAATGTCCGTAGATGAGAACTTAGATTCACTTGAAACAATTGAGAAAGGTAATCCTTAATTTTAAATTATATAGTTTTCATCTATAATATTTATATGTTGATTCCTTCCTTTATCTAATTTTATTTTCTTTTGATCTTCTTAGAATTTACGGAAGTTATGGATATGGATGGCAGAATTTAATGGATATATGGTAGTTAGCACGGGTAAGAATATTTTATTTATGAATGTTGGTTGTCCAGTTTAGATTGGTTTATATTGGAAATATTAAATATATATATATATATATATATATATATAAGACTAAAGAAACTGAAGACAAATTTTATTTTAGTATTGCAGTATGTAAGACTAAAGAAACAGAATTTGATTTGGTGCAATTGTTTTGGTGCAATTGCAGTATTTTAGTTGTGGTGCAATTGCAGTATTTTAGTTGTGCAGTTGTGGTTGATTTGAAATTTCATTTTCGCTTTGCAGTAATGGTGGATCATGATTCATTCTTCCCTTGACATCTGATGATCTGAATGCAGAATGGTGGCTCATGGCTGTTGACTGTTGTTGCTAACCATGGCTGTTTTATTGTTTTGTTTTGATTTGATGTTATGTCCCACTATTTTGGAGAAGTATTATTTTGTTTTGATGTTATATGACTTATGTTATATCCTACTATTTTGGAGAACAGGAGAAGTATTATTTTATCCTGTTGTATTTATGTTTAACTGAAATTTATGTTTGATCCTATGTATTGCTTGTTGCTTTTAATTGAATGAGTTAATTGCTACAGGCTACATCCTTTTAATTTCTTTTAAATGAATAAGTTAACAGGAAACAAGATTACTTTTTTGGTTGCTTTACACAACCGGTACAAACAAGGTATAAACCGGTACTGAACCGGGTAACCAGTTTGGGATACCGGTCTAACTGGTACCGGTATCGGTATGTCAACTTAGCTACTTTCGGTATTCGATTCGGTTCAAGTTGGTCCCGTCTGGTTTGGTAATTTACCGATGCACACCCCTACCAATACGCAATAACCCACAAGCGGTTCCGGTAACCAACTTTAAAGACTTTAGGAGTGTAGGACCTCCAGAATTTAGGGGTCCTACTAATCCTATCGAGGCGCAGACTTGGATCAAAGATGGAGAAAGCCTTCTCCATTGCTCGTGTGGGTGAAGATCAAAAGACGGTGTTTGCTACGTACATGATGAAGGGTGAAGCCAACTATTGGTGGGAGGCTAATCAGCAGAGAGCAGGAGAAGGAGTTATAACCTGGGAAAAGTTTAAGACACTATTCTTCGAGAATTATTTCCTAAGAGCATGAAGAATCAAATGGAAGTGAAGTTTCTATAATTGAAACAAGGGGATATGACAGTGGCACAATACGCGACTAAGTTCAACGAGCTCGCACGGTTTGCAATGCACCAAGTAGATACAGAAAAGAGGAAAGCTCGATGCTTCGAACTAGGACTGAAACCTTGGTTTTTCAACAAGGTGTCAATTCTCCAAATCGACTGTGAAGCCAACTATTGGTGGGAGGCTAATCAGCAGAGAGCAGGAGAAGGAGTTATAACCTGGGAAAAGTTTAAGACACTGTTCTTCGAGAATTATTTCCTAAGAACATGAAGAATCGAATGGAAGTGAAGTTTCTATAATTGAAACAAGGGGATATGACAATGGCACAATATGCTACTAAGTTCAACGAGCTAGCACGGTTTGCAATGCACCAAGTGGATACAAAAAAGAGGAAAGCTCGATGCTTCGAACTAGGACTGAAACCTTGGTTTTTCAACAAGGTGTCAATTCTCCAAATCGACTCATTTTCCACGCTGTTGGAGAAGGCCATCATTGCGGAAAGAGGTTATGAGGCCTTGAGTCAGCATAAAAAGGAAAAGAAGAGTAAGAACACTGGAGGAGAGAGCCGTGGGGGAAGCAATCTGGGAAAAAGGAAGTGGGATGGCAATAATAATAACAAAAATAACAGAAACAACCATCAAGCGGGAAGTTATTTAGGAGGGTTTAAGAAGAGAACTGAGGGATGCTTGAAGTGTGGGAAGAACCACCAAGGGGAGTGCTGGAAAAGACACACAGTGTTTGCTACAATTGTGGCCAGGAAGGGCACATTTCACCAAAATGCCCAAAGCCAAAGAAGATCAAGGGATGTTTTTCTTGTGGCTCAACCGAGCATCAGATCAAAGACTGTCCAAAGAAAGGGAGCAGCAGAGGAAGCTGCCATCAGGGAGGAGGTAGCAAGCTGATAATTGGCGGACCTGCGCAATCCAATCGACCTACTGCCAGAACCTTTAACTTGACTGTCCAGGACGCATTAGCTGCGGATGACGTGATGTCAGCTATTATCCCAATCAATAATATAAATGTTTATGTATTATTTTATTCGGGTGCTATCTGTTCATTTGTGTCTGAGGAATTTGCTAGTAGATTAATTTTACCCCGAGAACGATTAGAAAACCCGTTGAACATAGAAGTTGCGAATAAAGAAGTAATCCCTGTAGAATTTGTTTACCGAAATTGTCATGCAAACATTAGAAGTCACTAACTAAGTGTAAACTTGATTATGATTAGATTGGGAGAGTTTGATGTGATATTAGGAATGGATTGGTTATATAACCATGCTGCGATAATTGACTGTCAGAAAAAAAAAAGCATAAACCTTCAGACTCCAAACCGGTCTATGGTAGTGTTTTATGGTAGCTCTTCGCTTAAGCAATCATGTTGCCTTACAATAATGCAGGCCAAGAAATTGTTAAGAAAAGGATGTGTAGGATATTTAGCCTATGTTGTGGATACTCAGAGAAAGGGAGTAGAAATGCAAGATATATCGGTAGAAAGAGAATTTCAAGACGTATTTCCTGACGATCTGCCTGGTCTTCCACCAGACAGAGAAATCGAATTCATAAAAGAGTTAGCACCAGAAACTGCACCAATTTCGAAAGCTCCATATCGTATGGCGCTGGTAGAAATGAAGAAATTGATGATACAATTGCAAGAATTGCTAGATAAGAGTTATATCCAACCGAGTGTGTCTCTTTGGGGAGCACCAGTGTTGTTTGTTAAGAAGAAGGATGGATCGATGAGGCTCTGTATTGATTATTGTTGGTCGGTTTACCGATCAATATATTCGTGCAAGTATACACGGTCAACAAGTAATAAAGTGAAAGTACAGATATCGTTCCCACGAGGAATTAATAGATAAACATTCGCCAAACCACTAACACGTAATCATTTCAGTCTTATTTAAACGAGCGGTAAAGAGATTAAATTTAAACTAAGTTAACTAGACAAGGAATTAAGCTTAAACTAATTAATCCTAGGGCAAAATCAGATAATGAAGGCATGAGATTCCAATTTCCCCTAATGATTCATCTAAGTCATTTCACTTCCAATTAGGTCAAATTAATCGTTAAGTGTGCTAGCCGAGAACACGAAAGTGAGAGAAGGCCATCTCTCGATGCACCTAATCCATATCATGTGCAATCCACAGTATCTAAACCCCTATATGTCTATGGTGTTTACAAATAAATAGGGTTTAAGGTCAAGTTCTCATTTGACTACGGGCGGCGCTTCGGTATATGTCTATCCTAAGCACAAATAATACGTCTAACGCCATGTCAATGTACAATCGCCCGCTACTACGATTAGATCTAAACCCACATTTCGTCTTTCAATCCCATGTGGGTTATCACAGTAATTGGTCATGACTCAATTAAGCAATGAAAGCATAAATCGCAGTAGACAATCACATAGCAATCAATAAGAACCAACCATGGAAGGAAATCAATATAGACTACTCATTAGGTTCCATTGGAACCTCAAAATAAGCTTAAGCCATAAATAACTCAAGTATATTATCCACAAGATTCAATAACATCATCTAAATATACAACGTAATAGCAAAGAGAGATTAAGGATAGAGATTTCAAATCTTTCTCCAAGCTTGGACCCTTGATGTCAATCCTCTTGCTTCAATCTTCAATACAAATCAAACCCTAGAATCTAACTGCTTTAAACTAATCTAACACTAATCTCTAACCTAATCTACTCCTAGACAAGGAATTGAAAGAGAAGGAAGATGAAAAACTAGGGCTTAAGGCCAATACATGTATATCTGATCCTTCTTCTTGCCCAAAATGATCCCCCTTATATCCCACTCAAAAGGCAAGTCCCGTTCAATTGAAAAGTCAAGTCTGGCACAGCTGGGGACTGGCGCGGACGCGCCCAAACATGCACTAGAATCCTCGCGCCAGCGCCAAGGCTTTTCTAGTGCAGAGTCCTCTGGTAAAACGACCATAACTTTTGATCCAGGAGGAGTTACGAGGCTTGCCACCTGTCAAATCGAAGATATCGAAGAGCTCTACAACTTTCATTCTTTGATAATTGAGAAATAATGGATGGATAAAGGCTGAAATTGAGCTCCAAGTCAGGCCATTTTTGTGCTAGGCGCGGCAGCGTGCGGATGCAGGCTTAAATGGCCGTGGCCGCGCGGCCTGCTGTTTTCTATTTCTGCAGTCATTGCTCTGTGCACTTAATTGGCCCTTGAGCTTTGCTTCTTGCAGCATGGATTGACCCTGAGAACGACATATAACATTTATTAAGCCCTCATACATTATCAAAAGTATATTATCTATTTACATCAAGAGAATTAACCATGGAAAGATATTTGCTTTAAATTCCAAAAAATTCTCTAAAGGTGCGTATAAGCAATGCAAGTGCATCAAAAGTATGCTATAAGCTTTATGTTCCCAAAAATTATACGCATTCATGCCTAAAACCAAAAATGTAGACATGAGCTCCTAAATCTACGAGCATTTAAAAATTTTAAACTAAATACTCAACCAATAAGAATTAAACAAGGGGGAAGTATGATAGAAAGCAGGAAATGGAGAATTAAATAAGGAGGGAGAAAGAGAAATGATGGGGTACCTCCCATCTAGTGCTTAATTTATACTCCTCTAGCTCGACTGTGTCTGCCCACTGCTATCCGACTCCCCGACGATATTGGAGAACCCCTCCATCCATCAGAATTGCTATATGCTTTTGGAGGCTTCCAAATAGAGGAGGACTCGAATTTAAACTACCTAGCGTCGGATATGTATATGAATTCCCCGGACAAAAGGTCGGGGAGCTAGGCAATGGTTTCGTTGTGTATGTGAAATGGTTTGGGCTTTGAGGTTCACACAACACAACGGTTTCTTCTTCTATTCTCTTCTCTTCTAACCACCATGGTTTGAAGCTTGCAGACTCTCTCATATCATTGAGATCCGGCTCTGTAATGTGGCTACCAAGGGGGCAAGGGTGTGCAAACTTGACTGACTTGTTCCATGAAGGTTGAGAAGGCTCTTGGGGGATTTTCACTGTTGGTTCACATTCATACTACACATCCCCAATTGACTCCTCTATTTCCATTGCTTTCGGCTCGTCCAGTTGCAACTGCACTTCGGATTCTCTATCAATTTCTGCACCCATATCATAGCACCACGTAGTCTGGGGATCATAACTTACGGCTTCAGTCATTGGAGGTATAGGATCTTGCATTGTTGTCTCTTGTTCACATACCTCGTCCTTATTTAATGTCGTGCTAATTTGCTCTACCCAAATCTGAAGATCCTCATTTGAATACTCTTGCTCAATTAAGATCTCCTCGTCCACTTCATCCTCAGAATCCCTGTACTAAATCTCACTACAGTTCTGAATTCCTTTGCTCATGGCTTCCACTACTTGAGAGAGCTGATTCTGAAGATTCTGAGTCATTATCCCTTGCTCAATCAACTCCTCTTTCATCAAGGCCATGTTATTCTAATTTGCCCAATTCTGGAGATTCTCGCTTGACTGCTCTTGCTTAACTGAGGTCTCCTGTGTTGATGCTATGGAATTTCCCCATAAATTATCCAATCCTTCCTTTTTAGTTTCAGTCTCGGGATCCATGTACTGAGGCTCATTTGTTGAAGGATTGTTGATTAGGGCCATCTGGTTCAAAAAGTTTTGGTTCGATTCTTCTTGGCTCCTAATCATCTCCTCTTGCTTCGCTAAGTCTCTATCCAGGATGCCCATGGTAGACTATTCTCCTTGTAAACATGGGGATGGATAAGTGGGTTCGGGTGTAAAAATTGGACTCGGCTCACATTATTGGTCTTGATAGTAGTTTTCGGAAGGGCTCGGGTGATACCCCCAATCTTGCTGATAATTGGTTTACGGCTCACTGTGGAAGTACTCACCCACATACTGCTCCTGTCCATAACTAATAGGCTCTTGATGGCTCATATAAGCTCCAGCACCATAGTCATATGAAGTCACTGGCTCTCGACTCTGTTGGGCTGAAACAGTATCCAACTTTCTCAAGAGCTCCTCTAACTGTGCTGAGAGTGTGGCAATTGGGTCGAGTCCATCAGTGCTTGCTTCCCTTGGTTGCTCTTATCTTGTACAGTTCCATGGATAGAAATTTAAGTCCATTGTACCTGAGAAGAGAATATAGGAAGAATTAAAACAAAAATAAAAAGTTTAAAATAAGACTAATTTGACTGAAACTAATGTTGGCAAACAGTTATCCAAATAATTCCCCGGCAACGGCGCCAAAAACTTGTTGGTCGGTTTACCGATCAATATATTCGTGCAAGTATACACGGTCAACAAGTAATAAAGTGAAAGTACAGATATCGTTCCCACGAGGAATTAATAGATAAACAGTCGCCAAACCACTAGCACGTAATCATTTCAGTCTTATTTAAACGAGCGGTAAAGAGATTAAATTTAAACTAAGTTAACTAGACAAGGAATTAAGCTTAAACTAATTAATCCTAGGGCAAAATCAGATAATGAAGGTATGAGATTCCAATTTTCCCTAATAATTCATCTAAGTCGTTTCACTTCCAATTAGGTCAAATTAATCGTTAAGTGTGCTAGCCGAGAACACGAAAGTGAGAGAAGGCCATCTCTCGATGCACCTAATCCATATCACGTGCAATCCACAGATGATAGAACTCACGTGAACACCCACATTATCTAAACCTCTATATGTCTATGGTGTTTACAAATAAATAGGGTTTAAGGTCAAGTTCTCATTTGACTACAGGCGGCGTTTCGGTATATGTCTATCCTAAGCACAAATCATAAGTCCAAAGCCATGTGAACGTATAATCGCCCGCTACTACAATTAGATATAAACCCACATTTCGTCTTTCAATCCCATGTGGGTTATCACAGTAATTGGTCATGACTCAATTAAGCAATGAAAGCATAAATCGCAGTAGACAATCACATAGCAATCAATAAGAACCAACCATGGAAGGAAATCAATATAGACTACTCATTAGGTTCCATTGGAACCTCAAAATAAGCTTAAGCCATAAATAACTCAAGTATATTATCCACAAGATTCAATAACATCATCTAAATATACAACGTAATAGCAAAGAGAGATTAAGGATAGAGATTTCAAATC
Source organism: Panax stipuleanatus (assembly GCA_020205555.1). NCBI lineage: Eukaryota > Viridiplantae > Streptophyta > Magnoliopsida > Apiales > Araliaceae > Panax > Panax stipuleanatus. The sequence continues at coordinate 38,678,336 of CM035117.1, forward strand.
TTTCTCCAAGCTTGGACCCTTGATGTCAATCCTCTTGCTTCAATCTTCAATACAAATCAAACCCTAGAATCTAACTGCTTTAAACTAATCTAACACTAATCTCTAACCTAATCTACTCCTAGACAAGGAATTGAAAGAGAAGGAAGAGGAAAAACTAGGGCTTAAGGCCAATACATGTATATCTGATCCTTCTTCTTGCCCAAAATGATCCCCCTTATATCCCACTCAAAAGCCAAGTCCCGTTCAATTGAAAAGTCAAGTCTGGCACAGCTGGGGACTGGCGCGGCCGCCCCCAAAAATGCACTAGAATCCGCGCGCCCGCGCTAAGGCTTTTTTGCTGCAGAGTCCTCTGGTAAAACGGCCATAACTTTTGATCCAGAAGGAGTTACGAGGCCTGCCACCTGTCAAATCGAAGCTATCGAAGAGGTATACAACTTTCATTCTTTGATAATTGAGAAATAATGGATGGATGAAGGCTGAAATTGAGCTCCAAGTGACAGCTGTGCAATGGAAACCCAAAACCGTGGAGTTTAACGTCCGTTGGTATACGGGGCATAACTCTCTCCTCCGAACTCCGATTGGGATGATTCAAGATGTTCTGGAAAGCTTAGAAGACGCTCTAAAATATGAACTAAGCTCCAATCCAAGAACATGAAATGAACATAAACCCCCCAAACGATGTCCGGATTGCATTTCCTTCCCATTTTTGCTTCAAATGCCATTCTTGCTCCTTTTGGCCTCTAGACTCGTGGCATCACCTTCATTACTTCCTCACCCATGCTATCTTCATGCTTTAAGCCCATTTCAGTGCTTTGCCCATTTAAGCGTTCTTTTGCCCTTTTAAGCTTAATTTGCACCCGGAGAGTTTCTAAACCTGAAAATCACAAAACAAAGCAAAAACACATAAAACGCACAACGATACTTGAGTTTAAGAAACAGAATGAGTTGGTTACTATCCGAATAAGTGGTCATAAAAGTCACTTATCAATTATCGAGAATTAAACAGAGTGATGATCAAGAATAGATATCCGCTACCGAGGATAGACGACCTTTTTGATCAGTTGAAGGGAGCAAAGTATTTTTCAAAAATAGATCTGCGAATGGGTTATCATCAGTTGAAGGTACGGAGAGAGGACATATCGAAGACGGCATTTCGAACCCGATACGGACATTACGTGTTTTTGGTAATGTCATTTGGATTGAGTAATGCTCCAGCAGCATTCATGGACCTAATGAACCGAGTTTTCAAGCCATACTTGGATAAGTTTGTGGTAGTTTTCATTGACGACATCTTGATATACTCGAAGACAAAGGAAGAACACGCCGAACATCTACAGATGGTATTAGAAGAGCTAAGAAGGGAGAAGATTTATGCAAAATTCTCGAAGTACGGATTTTGGATGGAGAAAGTCCAATTTTATGGGCACGTGTTAGACAAGGATGGAATTTCAGTAGATCCAGCAAAAGTAAAGGCAGTGAGTAATTGGGAGCAGCCAAAAACACCAACGGAGGTGAGAAGTTTCTTAGGGTTAGCCAGGTACTATCGAAGATTTTTCCAAGATTTTTCTAAGATAGCGACCCCGTTGACCAATATAACGAGGAAGACTGTGAAGTTTGTTTGGACAGAGAAATGCGAGAAAAGTTTCAAGGAATTAAAGAAGAGGTTGAGCGAGGCGCCTGTATTATCATTGTTAGATGATGCAGGAGGCTTCGTGGTGTATAGTGATGCATCGCACAAAGGACTTAGTTGTGTGCTGATGCAACACGACAAGGTCATTACGTATGCGTCACGACAATTAAAGGATTACGAAAAGCGATCCCCTACCCATGATTTGGAGTTAGCGGCAGTAGTTTTTGAGTTAAAGATTTGGAGGCACTATTTATAAAGAGAAAAATGTGAGATATATACAGATCACAAGAGTCTGAAATATATCTTCACACAAAAGGAGCTAAACATGCGACAAAGGAGGTGGTTAAAATTAATCAAGGATTATGACTGCGAAATTCTGTATCACTTGGGAAAGTCAAACGTAGTAGCCGATGCATTGAGTAGAAAAGGAAGGGAGAAGTTATTTGCGCTGACATCTCAGGAGGAGCTAATAAGAGAGATAGACAGATTGGAAATAGAAGTGAAGGAACCCGAAAGGTCCGAGGAAAAATTAATTGTAATGAAAGCTCATCCGACATTATTGGATAGAATAAAGGAATCACAATAGAAGGATGTAGAGTGCAAGAAGATAAGGAAGAGGATAGTAGAAAATGTAGAAGAAAAAGTTCAAGATGGATAAGGACGATATATTGAGATTTGAAGGTCGAGTATGGGTACCAGTTGTAACCGAACTGAGGGAGGAGATCTTGCACGAAGCGCACAATACTATATATTATGTTCATCTAGGAGGCACAAAAATGTATCAAGATCTTCGACAGCATTTTTGGTGGCCCAATCTGAAACGAGAGGTTGCATAGTGCGTCAGTAGATGCCTTACTTGTCAACGAGTCAAAGCAGAGCACCAAAAGTCGAGTGGTCTACTTCAACTGCTAGAAATACAAGAGTGAAAATGGGAGCACATTACGATGGACTTTGTGGTGGGACTTCTGGTCACACAAAAGGGTTATAATGCCATTTGGGTAATCGTGGATCGACTAACGAAGATGGCTCATTTTCTACCAATCAAAATCTGATTCAGTCTAAATCAGTTAGCAAATTTTTATGTAAAGGAAATTGTTTCGCGACATAGAGTGTCGGTGTCAATTATTTCTGATCGAGATCCGCGCTTCACGTCAAATTTTTGGAAAATCTTGCAAGAGAGGATTGGAACACAGTTAAGGTTGAGTACTGCTTATCATCCTCAGACAGACGGACAGAGTGAGCGAAAAATACAAATGCTAGAGGACAAGCTTAGAGCTTGCGTGATGGATTTCAAGGGAAACTGGGATGATCACTTACCCTTAGTTAAATTCGGGTACAATAATAGCTATCATGCGAGTATCGGTATGCCACCATAAGAAGCTCTATACGGAAGAAAGTGCAGAACACTGTTGTGTTGGAATGAAGTCAGAGAACGACGAAATTTTGGGACCGAAATTAATTCAACAGACGGAAGAAGTTGTGACAACAATAAGAGCCAGATTGGTAGCAGCTCAAAATCGCCAGAAGAATGCAAATTTGCATCGTCAGGACCGAGACTTTGAAGTCGGTAGTTTCGTATTTTTGAAAGTGTCTTCTTGGAAAGGGAAGATACGATTCGGCAAGAAAGCAAAATTGAGTCTGAGATTCATAGGACTGTTCAGAGTATTAAAGTGAGTAGGCGAAGTGGCGTAGAAGGTAGCTTTATCGCCTGAATTAGAACACATCCACAACGTGTTGCACATTTTTATGTTACGTCCGAACAAGCCTGACTATAATCACATGATATCCTATGAGCCCATTCAAGTAGAGAAGAATCTGACATACGAAGAAATTCTTGTCCAGATATTAGATAGGAAAAAACAAACTTTGAGAAATAAAGCTATATCTTCTGTAAAGGTAATTTGGCAAAACCACAACGCAGAGGAGGCTACGTTGGAATTAGAGGATAAGATGAGGAGGGACTATCCCCATCTATTTGTGTAACCTTGTACCAATTCTGAGGACGAAATTTTTATAAGGGGGGAGGATTTAATATCCGTGAATTTTATGAATAATATTATTAATTAAATTAATAAAGGTTTGAATATTTATTTGGATATAAATGAATATTGTTGTGACATGGGATGTGATAATTCAACTAAATTGAGTTAAGTATATGATAGGCGAGAAATATGATATAAATAATAAAAAGCTTAACTTAAGCTTATGAGACTTGCCTAGTGTGGCAAAATAATGAAATAAGTAAATTATTAATTAAATTAATAAAAGAATTGATTAAATAATGATGATTGATTATTTAGTATTCTTATTTGATTAATTATTGTTATGTGCCATTACATGTATTATGCGGTTACATAAATAATTAATACAATAAAGTTGCTTTATGCATAGGATATAATGTGGGATATCAAGAATAATAAAATAAGGTGATAGACTAATTTCTATTATTGTTAATTATTTGCTGTGGGCAATAGCATGTAATGTGTAGTCATATATACTAGAGTTGCTTCATTCGTTGATTATATTATAATGTGTAACTTTAGAAGGTGAATAAATATTATATGAAACTATATAATAAAAGTGGGTTGAATCATATGTGATTTAATAAGTTGTATAAAGTAGCTTATGTAACAGTAATGTATGGTAAATCAATTGAATGTGTAATTTAAATATATGGGAGAAAGATAAAATTTAAGTAAATAAATATTTACTATTAAATGCTTAATTCAATATTTATGTGTAATTGAAATAATAAAGTTTTATAGAAAACAATGGGTTGTTAGTACCCAACTGAATCATATTCAGACCTATTGTAAATATTATTTAGACTAACCCAATGTACATGAATTATATGATTATATATATCCCTAATTTATCGTAGGGTAATATTAGTAACTCATTAAAGTTAAACTTGTGATCCCAAAAGGAATTAAAACCTAAGTATGCATGTATCATTTTGCTAAATACTGAGTATTAAGGAGAGTGCCCCATATTCATAGTCTCATTTCTTCTTTACGTGTATAGGCCAATGGCCTTTTTCCCTCATTTTCTGAAAACTAGCTTTCAAATGATGGCAAGAGGAGTGGGTTGATGAGAGTGGTTAGCCACTATTCCACCAAATCTCTATTTCCCATCATTCTCTTCTTCTTCCTGCAGGGTTAGACTCTAGGACAATGGCTTTGTATGGATATTGGATTCTCTATAAATTGAAGCTTCCCTCTCCATTCTTCATGTTGCTGAGTTTTCTATTAAGTTAATATAGAGTGTGAGTATACTGAATTGGGGAGGAGTCTGAGAATTTGAAGCACAACTAGCAAACTTATTTCAAGAGGTAATGGTCATACTCAAGCTTAAAAAATTGTTAGAATTATCCTAAGTTGATGATGATTTGAATTATGAATTGTTATCAACATGTTAGCTGAGCTTATATGCATGTATGGTAGTAATGTGGTTGATTTTGAACTTGCTACGTAAAGAATTTCATGAATGGGTCTGAGTACTGCAGGAGCATAGTCCTGGTTCTGCCCAGGAAGGGTGCAGCTGCGCTCTTTCTGCAGTTCAAACCGGCGCAGCTGCGCCGGGCACCAATCATGAATTATAATTTCTGTTGTAATCTGATAAGTTTAACATGTTGAATTAACTTGCTTATGCATGAAAATAGGTTAACATATATTATAAAGTCCCTTTGCATAGTATGGGTTGCCTTAGATTACTTTAAGGTGTTTTTTAAAAGAAACTTGAGACTTTAAAAACAAAAATTCAAGGAGACTTGTAATACTCAAGTTCTGACTTTTAACATATGAATATTACTGAGTTATGTGTATACATGGGCATGAGGTGTGATTCTATATCATTTTGCATATACTTAATTGCTTTAAGTTTTGTCTAAAATAACTTTTAAAGAAAATTTAAAACTTTGGAAAACAAATTTTGATGAAACTTATGGTACCTTGAGCTCTGACTTGGTAAGCATGTGTACATGATCTAGCTATGCATGAAATGTGATCCTAAGATGCTTCGTGTGTGCTAAATTGCTTGGACTCGGTTTAAAAAGACTTTTAAAAGCAAATTTGGACGTTTTGCAAACTAAGCTCTATAAGCATTCTAATAATGGTATTCTGATCCTTGCAGCATATGTTTACAGATTAATTATATATGCAAATGAGTACAAGATATAATTCAAAGTTACGTTGCATATTTAGTTGCTTTGACATGGACTTTCAAAGGAAAACTTGGAAATTTTGAAACTATGATTGAGAAATATTGAGTTACTTATGTTCTGACCTTATGTGAAAACATGATAGAACTTTTTATGCCCCTAAGCACGATTAATATGTGCACCCACCTAGTTAGACATGACATGGACTAGTTAAGCATGATTTAGAGTAAACTTTAAGTAATGAACTATGCTAGCTATACGTAAGTAAGTTGAATACATGTGAGCAAGAGTATATGCTATGTGTTAATATCCATGTATACTAGAAAACCAAAATGGAACCAGAAAATCAAAAACCAACTCCGGACTGGCCAGGGAAGGCCGCAACTGCGCCCATTCCAAGCCTAACCTCAGCGCAGCTGCGCTGAGCTGCAGTCTGATTTGACTAGTTTATTTGTAATCTGGACTTGGCAGCTTGCTTACATTCATATTCTAAGCTATAAGATAGAGTCATAATGATGTTCTAAGTGTTTACATTGTGTAGTAGTTGTATAACATGAAGATTTCAAGAGTTGTAAACGATTTATAAGGGAAGTTTTCAAAACATAAAGACTACGTTGATTTCTAAACTACATAGAGTGGTAGTATGCTAATATGTGACCTGATTATATGACAAAGATAGGATCTGTACTTGTCATACGTACTTGATTATGTGTTATATGTGTATATGGGATAACTACTTTATATAACAAGTATGTGCAACTAATGAATGTGTATATATACATAACTATGATATAATAGGACTTCAAAAGTGTTGATACTTTATATATTGGTAAACTACGCTTAAGGCAAGTTCCCTAACTCTCTTAACTTTGCATATTGTGTAAATACGAATTGTTGCTATATCGACCATATTTACATCGAGCAATATCTATTAATATTCGAAAATCAATGTTATATCTTGATTTTGTTGCAAACATTGAACTTATTGTTCCTAAATGCATTGTAAAAGTTGTCTAAGTAATTTGACTCGGCTAGACTAATATCATATGCTAGAAAGCTATCCAAACCAATTGTCTTGGTGCAGACTCTTATAAATCTACTTAGATGAACAACCTTCATTGAAGAGGAAATTATAACTGTTGGGGAACCGACGTGCGCACAAACAACATGTTTAAATGTTATGCATAATGTAGGGTATTTTTGGGCTGATCATCTATTATACTTATTTTATTGGATTATCAGAAAAATACTGTTAATTCTAGCAGGAGTTCTTGGTCCTTAGTGACTACTCAGTATTCAATCTTCTTAAACTTGAAATGGTTAAACCTTTGAATCTTGTTGATATCTTTCAGTCCATAGCAACTCTTATTTAGAATAATTGATACTTCTTGTTATTCCTGAACTATCATTACTATTATACCCCTGAGATTTCAAACTTTATATTTGTTCACCTTTATTGCTATATTACTTGTTGGGCAAATTTGTTGCTCATTCTTGTTTCCCTAAAAACTTTACAGTTAAGGCAAAGTAAGGCAGTACCTCAGGGAATGACAAGGGCAAGGGCAAAGCTACAAAATAGCTTTTAGTCCCTTAAGTTAGAAATATTATTATTATGATGTATTAAGAAATGATTAATTTATATTTTAAGTTATGTCTTAGACTTATTTATGTAATGTTGTAGTAAAGGTTACGAGACCATGGGACGAAAATAGTTATATTCAATCAATATAAATTATTCTGTTATTTTGTTGTATGAGTTATTAGTGTATTATTAGAATTAGATTGTGAAGCACCAAATTCAAGATATTAATGTCTGAATTTGGGGGCGTCACAACATGAATAGTCGTTAAAGCCTCAGCGCAAGAGGAAAGTACCATAAGATCTTCTTAGGCACATGTTTTTCCTTTCCCCCATGTTTTGTTACCTTGTATCGAGGCAAGCTGCATATATCACACTATCCCTTATCTCTGTCTGCCCCATAGTATAAAATACAATCCTTCTCATAAGCATCGATCTTTTAATACCCCATATTTAACCCATTGACTATCTTCTTCATTTCATAATAATTTGCGGGTATGATCCTTAGGTAAGAACTCGTTGATAAAAGCAAGCAAATCTTTGAAACCTTTCATTGCAGTCGTGCTCATTCTTGAAGTTTAAGAGCTTAGTCACTGCTGATAGCCTGGTGTGCTTAACATTTCTCGGATACAGTGAGACCCCCGATTCAGATAGCAACTTGTAAAAGGCAGCAACTATATCATTTGGCACTTGCTGAGCACTGCTTGACGAATGCTCATTTTCAGCCCAGTCAATATTGGTAAGGCCATAAGCATCAACCAACATCTCCACGACATCATAGTTATTGGCGTATGAATCCCGTTGAATTGGTTGTTCTACAGTACTGTCGATCACTTCTCTCAACTCAGCTGACTCCCCGTGATGAATCCAAACGGAGTACCCATCCACAAAGCTACAGGAAAATAATTCAAATATAATCTCGTCGGCTTTCTTCCAGATCAGGTTTTTACACTTGACACACGGGCATCACATCTTTCTGTTAGGATCATCAGCATGTTCTATTACTTTGTTTAAAAAGTTAGACAACCCATCATGATAAGCTGAGACTAATCCCCTCGATCCCAACAATGGGTATCTTACGGTACATCCAACTCCGGCCGGCTAACATCTTTAACTGAACTAAAGACACATTCAGTACAAGCATATCCATGTATGTGATCCATGCATGAATTATATTTTCCTAGTATCTGTACTCTACAGGATAGGGTAAGGCTTCTATCCCATTCCTGGACGCGTCTCCTCACTAGTAACAACACGTTCACCACGTTTCATCTGTTTCAAAAAAAATTCGGCAGCACCTCCCCATGGTCTCCAAGTACACGAAATAGACTAAGATAACTTAATCTAAGTATTCACTCGAAGAACATGTAGAGAAAACAACCAAAAAATCCTCAAAACAAAAAAATTTATCGTTTCGTATTGGTACCGACCTAAGTGAGAGACATAACATCCAGTAACAGTCCCAAACTGAGGACCATTCGACATTCACTCCTAATGAGTTAATGTCAAACGAGTTTCTAAGTTCCAAAGTATAGTACATATATGATCCTTCAATTAACCTGCAAATATGTTAACCTCCTTATTAGAAAAAAGACCAATTCCTTTTTCTTCTCTTCAATTAATAGAGACATGTTTTCATATAACATGGACCTTTTTCTTACCCATTTTTCTTCCTTGATTTATGGGTGACCCAACAATCTCCCCCTCCAAACCTATAAGAGGAGATATTCACCATGACCTTGTCACTTGAAGTCGATTCATGTGTCAAACCTAGCTGTTGGAGAAATTGTTTCAACCATAACATTTCATTGTCAACTTAATGGTAGACAAAACATACTTCTGCAACTTGGACTATCATAACATAGCTCCCCCTGCAAAAGTAAATAAATACCTCGAAGTAAAAAACTTTCTCTTCGAAACCTGCCATGTCTACTTCTTTATAACTTTTAAGACTGAATTTGCATACCAAACCACAACTCCTCACTTGGAGTTAATCTTAATGAAGCCTTGACTATACCCAATCTTCTTGGAATTTTGAATTTTCTCCATACCAGACTTTATCTCATCGGCATGACTCCTCTTGATGGGAGGATCTAACTTAAACTTGATAGATTTTTATTTGTCAAATTCTTTCACAACCTCTTTGTACCCTGGCTGCCTATCACTTTCTTTCTCCACTTTTTGTACCCATTTAAAGTGAAGAACTTTTTTCTCATGGTTCTCATGCAAGGTTTTTCTCCCATCTTTCATGACTCTGTACAACATCTTTTTCTACTTAACTCCCCCATCTTCAACACCTTCCAAATGTCCCCACATTATGTAAAGAGTGCCTACCTTTTTCCTCTAATCACCACTAAAAACCCTTTAGTGAGCTTCCACTGACCTTCACCAAAGGAACTATTATAACTATTCTCATCAAGCTTACCAATAAACATCAAATTAAGGCGGATATATTCGAAACATGTTTAACTTCTTTAAGCATCAACATTCCACCATTGTTAGTCTTCAAACAGATATATCCAATGCCGATAACCTTTGATGCACTACAATTTTCCATCCGTACATAGCCAAAATCACCACTAGTGTAGGATGTGAAGATCTCACCACGCGAAATAGAATGTAATGAAGCACTCAAATCAATAACCCATTCATTAACATGGCACTTGGGTTTACCATCACTAACAATGGCTACATCAACATCAGATAAATACACAATCGAGTTTTTATCCTCATCTTTTTCCATAAACTGCTCCTTCAAAAATATGCACTCTAGCCTTATATGACCCGGTCTTTGGAAGAGAAAATAAATTATCTCTTTTTCTCTCAACCTTCTCCTGGATTTGTCATCTTCAGGAGAGTTATTCTCTCTGTTTCTGCCGCTACTATGCGTGATAAAAACTTGTGCTTGTGTCTCAAAATTTATATCTTGTTTCTTTCGCCTTGTCTCCTCATTATGGATACTATCCTTAACCATCTGCATGGTCAGCTTTCCTTCCGGAGCTGATGTACTTAGACACACCACCAAAGTCTCACAGCTATTTGGCAATGAACTGAGAAGTAAAAGAGCTTGAATCTCATCATCAAGATTCAATTTTACGGTGGACAGCTAGTTCACCAAACATTGGAACTCACTCATATACTCTAACACACTGCTCCGATCATTGTACTTCAGATTCACAATTTTTCGAATCACAAAAGTTTTATTTTGTGCATTCTTCTTCTCGTACATAAACTCTAGTGTTGTCCATAGAGTATGAACATTTGTCTCCTGCGAAACATGGTGGAACACAATTTGATCAATTCACTATCGGATGTGACCAATAGTCTTCTTGTTCATCTTTTTCTAATCAGCCTCAGATTTATCCGCAGGTGTGACAACCCGGATTTTTCAAAAATTATTTTAATAAAATAAGAATTTAATAAATAAAATTCTTATTATGAGACGAAGTATGGTTGAATATATATATTGTGTGTGTGTGTTATATTTTGAAATATGTTTGTGTGAATGGTTAAATATGTATATAAATGTGAAATACATACATATATTGGGGAAAATGAGATTTAATAGTTAATTAAACTATTAAATTAGTTAGTTTGAGTTAACTACAAAATGAAATATGGAAGTGAAGAAGATTAAATAATTAATATTAATTAATTGAGATTTAATTAAAATTAAATTATGAATAATAATATAATTTGAATAATAAGCCTTGAATGGCAAATAAATTATTATGAATTAAATTTTATAAATGAAGTGATTAATTCGCTTAATTAAAATAGTGAATTAATGTAAGTATTTTTGTTTTACTAAAATGAAATGAGAGTTAATTAAACTCATTATTTTTAAATATATTACATATAAATTTAATGTATTTACGAGATGACCTAATATATTATATTATGCCAAATGGAGATGAATTGAAAATATATTGATGAGAAAAGTAATATATTGACTTTAATTAATAGAATAATGAAATTTACTCAATTATATGAGTAATGGTACTATGTTACAATAATTGAATGTAGCATGGTTAAGGGCTTAATATATGATATTAGGCCAAGTAAATATAATTGAAAATATTTGTGGGACCAATATATAATATATAAATATTTGTGTCAAATTAGTATATTAATTAATATTTAATTTATGATTAAATGTATAAATTGTCTTGGAACAGTTTATGGAAGGAAGGAGAAAATTTAATTTAATTTAATTATAAAATATTAATTGTATAAATTAAATGAGTTATTATTTCAAATAATGGTTCATTACACTAAAAGTGTTAAATTAATTATGCATTAATTTCATAATTAGTAGAATGATCTTTATACATAATTGTAAATGTATAAATTATCAAATGATGATTTATTGGAATTACATGTAATATGTATATAATTTAATGTATGTATTATTTATATATGGGTGGAAGGAATGCATAGTAATATATGTGATAACCCAAATTTTTGGAAAATATTAAAATAAGAATTAAACAAATAAAATTCTTATTAGATGATATGTTATGTGAGATTGTATTGCATAAGTGAGTATGAATTGTGCAATATGTGATTTTTGTGTATAATAAATATATTAGTATTATATATTTATTATATGTAAGCAATTGTAGGAGCAATGTATTAAATGAAATAAGATGGGTAAGATTAAAATAAGTAAGTTAAAATAATTTATAATATTAAATTAATTTTAATGTGGTAAATTGGTGGCATTAAATATACTTAATGTATAACCATCATTTTATTCAAGAAATCATATATTACATTATTGAGTGTAATGTATGCATGTTTTTAATGTAGTGAATATATTATTATATTTGTTATAGTTAAATTGTTGAAAAAAATTTATAGAAAGGGAAAGAAAATAATTAGTTTAAGTATAAAAAGATTATTGTATACTTTAAATAAAGGATATTAAAATAAATTCTAGCATTGAATTATTTTAATAATGAGATAATATTATTTTTTGAATAAATTTCCAATTATATGGAAAATATGAAATGCATATATTTTGCTCATATGATGTAAAGGAATATTATATTGATATTCAATGAGTATTATGGGTGATACATATTGTAGCAATTTGAATTTCGGAGATATTAAAATAAAGATTTAATAAATAATTTTTAATGTAATAGTAATTTATTATATTACATTATATGTATGGCTTGTATGATGTAATATGTGTGTTTACGTAGATGATAAATATATTAATTAAGTTATAAATACTATATATAAATAAATTGAAATAAACAATTTATAATGTGAGAGAATAATTTGAATATTTATTTTCTATAGGGGATGTGAGTACATGTGCATTACATGGATTATTTGCAAAGTAATAAATATTATATATATATATATTACGCGATGGAATGAAATTATTGTGATCAATTAGCGTAATGAATTAAGGGAGGAGGTTTAAGTATATAATTTTATATATACTTTACCCAAGAGCATTAAAATTAATTCTTGCATGGATTTATTTTAATAAAGCAAGGATATTATATATATTATAATATCTTAAGAATTAAATAAATTCTTAATTGAATTTATGTGAGAGAGGAAGGATATTATATTTTTATAATATCTCAATTAAGCAAATAATTGAATTTTCATGGATTATTATGTGATGCATATTTATTTGGCACTATTAAAAAAATATGTAATAAAATCTAATATGTAATGCTTTATTTTTGGAAATATATAATTTATATACTAAGAATGGGTAATATTTTATATATGTTTCAAGAGGGAAAAAACATTTAATTTTGGGTGAGTTAGTAACTTAATATTTAAAATATAGTTACTAACTATTGGGTAATTTAAATTATTCAATGCAAGCATTATTTGGTTTAGTGGGTAATTAAATGAATTAAGCTACAAAGCTAATTCCTATTTTACCCATATATTGTTGCAAGCTTAGTGCCCAAGCCATTCTTTTCCTTTTTATTGCCGTGAGTTTAGAGAAGAGAAAGGAGATTGAAGCTTCATTCAATTTGTGCTGGAACTCCAAGGCTATGTTTGTTTGCAAGGATTACACTTGAGATAGAACTATTAATCCTAAGTGTATTGTTTTTTTAAAATTTGAGCTTGGGACTATTAGTCCTGGAATTATAAAATAGCTTAAGATAAGGGATTATTTAATACCATGTTCTAGCATGTATTATAATCCCTACCATTTGGGATTAAAAATTGCTAGATAAAATTAACCTCAATCTTTTTCTAAAATAACCATCATATCTTGCAATCTCCATTATTAATAACCGGCAACTTAAAACTTACTGGTACAAAGACTATGTATCAATAATCTAATACACGTAATTTAATTATTTGATATGTGTAATTTAAATCTTACACTGACAATAGAACTGGCAATTTAGACCCCGCCCAACCCCCACCCACCCCCACCCCCCACCCCCCACCCCCCACCCCCCAATAAATGATATTTATTGATTATGTATACAACCCACCCTGCACACCACCCCACCCCCCCCCACCCCACCCCACCCAAAAAAAATAATATTTATTGATTATGTATACACCCCCACCCCGCGCAACCCCACCCCCTCAAAAAAAAATTTATAGATTATGTATAAACCCCGCCACCCCCGCCCCACCCCCCCCACCCCCAACCTACCCGCCCCACACCCACCCCCTTCCCTCCCTCAAAAAAATAATATTTACTGATTATGTATACCCCCACCCCCACCCCCACCCCCTTTCGAAAAAATAATATTTACTAAATAATATAACCACTTATTTAAACGTTTATAATTAATTTTTCATTATTTTTTGATGTATAAATAAGTTTAAATTATATTTTAATATATGTTATTATTGGTAAAGGTATAATAGTCCAATCGATATTTTTTAATCCAATCCGTTAATTAATCTTGAAAAACAAACATAATATGAGATTATTTTAAGTTATTCCATGAATAATCCCAAAACAAACAAACATGTGACTAGGATTATTTAATCCTAAGATTAATAGTGTTGGAATATAATCCTTGCAAACAAACATGGCCCAAGATTATTGGCTTGAAAAATTGGAAATTTTCTTCCCTTAATTCCTTCTTATAGCCGAAATTCTCTCTCTCCTATTGTTAAGAATTTCAAATTTTCCAAGTATGAGGAAGTGGTAGAACCGTGAGTTCCTAAAGCCATAGCATAAATTGGTATCAAAAATTAAGGCATTTGGAAGTTATCAAAGCTTGGAATAAGTGAATGTATATTGCTTAAGGTATGAATCTTTGCTCAATTTTGAATTTTATTCAAGTTATGGAGTTATATAATTATTTGGACTACACTTCAATTTTTGGGAGTTTAGTAAGTTATGATATAATTTTTAATGAGATTCCTTTGTAATGAATCAAATTCTAGCATAAGTATGGGTTGTATGTAATTAGATTTGATTTATAAGCACAAGAACCAAATTTGATTTTTTTAGTAAGGTTTAGCTTATAAAAAATAATAATTTTAGATTGAATTTTTATATGTATTATTGATGGAATGATGGAATGATGGAATTAGGGACTTGGTGGCTAGGTTTGGTTGTGCGGAGCTATAAGGAAGAGAATAATGGTTTACCCCTAGTGGTGGAACCAAAACGTTTTTAGAGGGAGGTCAAAATACATCAGTAAAAAAAAATTATTTATTGACGCTTGGAGTGCTTCTTTCGGCTGTACGACTGAGAGGAGACAACTGTATCTTGCGACTCTGCATAGTTTGAAAACGTCTCAAAATTTTGGTTACTATCAAAATTATGTAGAAATGTTATTATTTTTATTTTATGTAGAAATACGTGAGAGGGATTCATGTAGAAATATTATTTTTTTTATGTGAAAATATCAGTTTTCTATATAGAACAAAGAAAATTAATCCAGAAAGAAATCAACAAAGGGGAGAGTCTCTTAATTAAATTCATGATGTTTAAAAATATAAAATATTTGTAGAAAATAATTTGATAAATAAAGAACTTTATTTTTGTGATCATTCTTCAATCTCAAGTAGCGACCTAGATTTGATTGTGTTTTAAGTTCTTTCTTTTGAATTTCATTCTAAAATAAAATTTATTCTATTTTTTAATTTATGGAGCGCATGTAGAAAATTTTGGACGGCTATTATAAACTACTATTATTATACATATATACATGTGTGTATATATATAAATATATATATATTGACTATTAATATATGTATGATATTGATTATTAATATATGTATATATATAGCATGTGTAAAATTTTGTTGGGGGGTCGGATGACCCCCCTCGACTCCCCTGGTTCCGCTAATGTGTACCCACAAACAAAACCTTAAGAAATCTGTCCAAATAAGAAACGCACGTGTTGTGTTTGATAAATGGCCTATAAGAGCCATTTTGGTTAAAATCTTAGAACTAAGCAAATCCAAGACCCGAGTTATATGCATATACATTATATATAACTAGTTAGAGGGTTTGGGTAAATCGAATCATAAAGGAAAGTATTTTAAAAGCGAAACGAAAAAGTTAAAAAAATAGTGTAACTGTTGACTTTCAAGCCAGTTTCGGGACTAGTTAGATGTTTCCTAAAATTCAGGGCTTTTGGGGTGTTATAGTACACTGAATAAGTTTTCCATAAACTTCAGAACAAACTAATTCTGACTTCGGAGCAAAGAGTTATGACCGTTCAAAGTAGTCGCGTCAAATCTGTCCAAAATCAAGAAATCAAGTGCAGACCTGTCCTTTGCGCAAATTTTTTGAACTAATGTGTTCAGAATTTGGAAAAAGGTCAGTAAATAAGAGTTGTAGCCCTGAAAATTACTTTGTGTGGGCTCAAGAATTGCTCAAAATTGTTTTGAAACGAAAGCGTTATGACTATTTTAGCGAGAGTGGGTACAGCTGGGAAGAAGTTGAAAACTGTTATGAACGTTCACTTTTGGCGCACTGTTTGAGCCGCTTATATTTTTTAAAAATAGTCTCATATGATACGAAAAACATATTAAAATTTGAGAACGATCCAATAAGCGAGCAAATCGTAAGAAAATCGCAAAGTGGCTAGGTCGTTAAGTGCCGCAACAGAGTATGCCAAGCAGCTGGGCAGCAACGCTCGGCATTCGCCGACGCCTGCTGCTGCTGGCACTGCAGTGCTGTTACGCGACATGATTTTTGAGGTTTGTTTTGAGTAGTTTCCTTGATTTAATTGCGCGGTTAGATTTTTTAAAAAAAATATTACGCCATGAGGTCTATAACATCCCAAAAAGTCATTGTTATATAACTTATGGTTTGATAATTAAAAATAGGCGAACATGTTTGTCAGAACTAAAAGTTGGGCAACGCCAACCGTCGACGTACCGAGCGATTTTTGACATTCGACGTTCCGAATCGTGTTTCGGCGATATAATAAGTCATAATAAATATAATAAAGTCCTACGGGGTAGAATTTAACTATAAGTGATATTTTATGCCGAAAAACTTCCTTTTAGGCATAAATAAAGTAATAAATATATGTAATAAATATAAATTACATATTTAAGAGAAATAAAAATTATATTTGCCTATAAAATTATTTTGTGGTGCAACGAAGGACGGGAAATCTTTAAAATTTTGTATTAATCATAAGGGTTCAAAATGAGATTTTTTAGTTGAGATTTATGTGTTGATCTTTTCGGTTTAATCTTAGTCATTTTTGAAAATCAATAATTTTTATACTTCTCTGTTCTTAAGTCACCTAAGCTCTTACTGTAGAACACCGTGTTCGCCCCGGTCTTTTTGCCCTTTGTAAGTCTCAGAGTGGAGCAGTGTCGGGTGTCTGACCTAGAACATAGGTATGCGTCTGCTTAAGGTAAGAAGGGTATGTATGGCAGAACTTTGAATCGATAATTATTTTAATTTTCTAAAATGAGTAGGTCATTCAGATCTAGTTCTTCAGTTAGTAATCGGTCGGCTTTACCTCCTATTCCAGACATAGTTAACCAAGCAGAACATAGTTATGAAAACATTAATCAAACCTTGAGTAATTGGAACATACCTAGTGTATCTCCGAAAGAAATATATCAGTCAACCTTTATTGATAACTTTAAAATTGATTATAATGTTAAGACTGTTGAACGTGTTTATGTTATTAACAAAGAATATGAAAATTGTAGTCTTTTATCTCCTGATGTTGTTAAAAAACATAGGAAGAAAGGTTATAATTTTATTCATATTGGATTAGTTCAAGTCGCAATTAAACCTTTAAATATTAAGGGAATTAATTCGAGTATCTTTCTGTGTCTTAGAGATGCCCGTTTCCTTAATTATGCTCCTAGCATTATTGGTATTATGGAATCAAGTCTGCATGATGGACCTATCCATTTTAATTGCTTTCCTGATCTCCCTCTGAGCCTTTGTGATGCTAATTTATTAAAAGTTTTAATCTTGAGCATCTTGTAGATTTATGCTGTCGTATGGATCCTCAGCACTAGATGCCTGCTTACTAGAACTTGAGGAAAACGATGAATATTCTGAAGCTGCAACGTCTTCATTGAGTTTGTCGACTCTGTTTTGAATAATCTGTGCAAACATTTTTAATTCTGCATTTGAACATTTATTAATATCTAAGAAATCTAATTTTGACTAGGAAGATTTCTTGATTTTACTGGAAGATTCTTTGGGAGAAACCAATTTAATAGGAATCGGTTTAACTGAAAATTCTTTCTGAACTTGACCTATGATACAATAAATATCAAATTTATCCCACCATTTAATGGAGAAAGTTCGAGTAATAAAAGTAAGCTGACTGACATGAGAAGCGGCAGTAGTTTAACCGCTTGATGACTGGAAAACGGATTCAACAATAGGGGTAAGAAGACCATATTGCCATTTAAGAATCCATGAGATTTTATATATACTGACAAATTGAAGAAGAACAGGAATACAATCATTTTTTGGATTGTGTGGACTTCTACAACAGAAATGACTAACTATGGATCGAAGTTCTTTCGGCAAAATGGCGAAAGTAGGACCATACCTTGACCACCAAAGAGTAAACCAGTAAGGAAGCTGACTCTTGAATTTGTGATCAAACTAAAAAAACCATGAATGACTAAAGGAGGGATTCTGGAATAAGAAGATCTTATTCCATGCTTCAATATAATCATAATAGCATAATTGACTATCAAGATTATCTAACTGTTTAAGATCAGAAGAATGATTACCCGAATCAGTCATTGAGATAATTTGTTTAATATAGAGGGAATGATATATAACTTTTGAATTATCATTTCTATCATAGATAGGTTTGATAAGGATTGACTGGGTTTGAAGGAGAACTTCCTTATAATACGCAAGGGATTTATAAGGAGCTAAAGGAAGAAAATGACATCCAGTTGGGAAGAACTGGGCAGCCAATTTGACTGGATCATCAATAGGTTTCATATGAGATTCAATATGAAATAGATTGGCTGTGTAACTGGGAACATACTGCGAATGCAGTTGAATAGGATTAGGGTTACTAGACGAAGAAGACGAAGCGAATGGGTCAATTGACTTTGGTGACTGGGCCAAAACCGTGTTATAGGGCTTTGGAATAGTACCAAGGTGATGAAACCTATTGGCTACATCCACTGCAGTAACTGGGCTAACTGGGTGAGGGATTAAGGCTCCTTTAGGCCTTTGACTTGGGCCTGGAGGGGGCCTAACTGAAGAGTTTCCACCTCTCACGCTCATTTTTTTGGTGTACCTGAATTAATAAACTCTCGGGTAAGAAAATCAGGAACTGAATTTTGACTTCCTTTAATATATTCAATATCAAAATCAAAAATACTTAGCAGAGATTGCCATCTAGCAAAAATATGCTAAGCAGTTATATTTTTAACATCTTTTTCTAAAATATATTTGGCAGATTTGCAATCAATTCTAACCAAAAATCTTTGATTTAACAAATTATTTTGAAATTTACTAATGCATAGAACTAATGCTAAAATTTCTTTTTTAATTGTGCTATAATTACTTTGAGCCGGATTCCATGCACCAGAATAAAATCGAACAATTTGCTCAGAAGAAGCAGGAGTTAATTTTTGCTTGAAATACCTCCGAATCCAATTTCAGAAGCATCGGTTTCAACAATCTTAAATGCAGATTCATTTGAGATGCCAAGACAAGGCAATACCTTGACATATTTTTTGACTTGTTGGACGATGGATGTATGTTCATCCGTCCAAGGAGTGGGATTTTTTTATAAACGAAGAAACAGAGGTTTACAAATCTTTCTAAGATTTTGGTAAAACTTACCAACATAATTCAGAGATCCTAAAAATCGCTGAAGTTGAGTTTTATCAATAATTTTATCAGGGAATTTGTCTGCAAATTGAATGACTCGCTGAATGGGTCGAATAAGACCATAATGTATATCATGACCAAGAAATTTGACTCTAGTCTGGAAAAGATTACATTTAGTAGGAGAAAGAACTAAACCATTGACTTTGATAGACTTAAAGAACGAATTCAAATGTTTGAAGTGCTCTTCAATTGATTTAGAGGAACAAGAATATCATCAATGTAGACAATGATGAAATGGCTAAATGGGTTCAGGATTTCATTAAGAATATTTTAAAATTCACTAGGGGCATTTTTTTGGTCCGAATGCTTGAACAATCCATTCGTAGTGACCAAAAGGAGTTGTGAAAGCAGTTTTATATCTATCACTGGGATGAATACTAATCTGCCAAAATCCCGACTTAAGGTCAAATTTTCTCAAAACGATAGCATTACTAAGTCTACTAAGGAGGTCTTCTTTGTTAGGCAAGGGGTACCTAATCCATTCTAAGACCTTGTTTAGAGACTTGTAATTAATAACTAATCTGGGGACTTCTCTTTCTTTCTCAGCTTCATTGATAACATAAAAGGTTGGACAAGACCAGGGAGATTTACTATTTTTAATAAGACCCTTTGCAAGAAAATCATTGATTTCTTGCTTACAAAATTCCATTTGCTGGTGATTCATTTGGATAGGTCTAGCCTTAATAGGAATTAAGTGTTCCTTAAATTCCTTAGCATAAGCTAACCTTACAACATGCTTTCTTCTGTGCCAAAAAGCATTAGGAGAATCAGCACAAAGGTTTTTAGTCATAAAATTCCTAAGGTCTTCAATCTTATTTTGTACCTTTTCAAGTAGGAGAAGATCTTCAACCTGTTTATACTTAATTTCTTGCTTCAAGAACTTTAACTGAGAGGTTTTACAACTTAACAAGTTTAAAGATTTCGAAATAGATTCATCTTGAATAAATTTCAAATCTCTTTCTTTGGGTTGAGTAATGAACTTAAACACTACCTTTTGACCCAAATGTTCAGTAGTTAAACCATTATTACTAGTAGTAAATAGATATAATAAATATATAAAAGGAAGACCTAAAAAAATCTTATTCGTCAAGTTGCGAATTAAAACAAAAGTAATTTTAAAACACATTATCCTGACAAATATGAACTTTAGGAAGCTTATATTTTATTTCCATCTTACTACCATTAGCAGAATTTAATCTCTCACTAGTTTTCTTATAAAACTTAGTAGTGATTAAACCTTTTTGAATACAATTAAGATCTGCTCCAGTATTAACTAAAGCAGAAAGCTCAATTGCAAAAGTTCCATCGATGACTATCTTAACAATAATATACCATTTTTGAATAGTAATATCTTTTAATCTTTTTAATGAATTACCTTAAACCATGAGAATTGACTCATTATCTTTAGCGTTGGAAGATTCAGCTTCTTCATCATTCTTTGAAGAATCAGAAATGTGAAGGTCTGATCCTTTTAGTACAAGATTGGTCATTTCTTTTCTTAAATCAGAAATTTCATTCTTAAGGCCTAAAATTTCCTTCTTAAGTTTATTAACTTCTTGATTTAAGTCGGGTAGAGTGACTTCTTTATCAGGAGTCTTAAATCTTTCTAAGGTTTTATTAAGGCTGATAATAGGTTTATCTTTTCCCTTAATAACCTTTTTTCCCCTGAATTGTTTTTAGTTAACAATTCTTTTAGTTGCTTCATGTATTGTGTTTTTAACTCAGCGTCAGTAATTTTACTAATTAAATCAATTAACAAAGAGCTTTCTTCATCATCTTTGTTAAGCACATTAATTGTTTTATTGCAGCAATCAGATCTGCAATTATCTGTACACAAAGTGACTTCATTTTCTTCACTATTGGTTTGATTATCTTCATCATTATTAGAGGAATAAGAAATATCAGCATGATCGTTGTTATCAGCGTCATTCTCTATTCTTATTAACTCCAAAAGTTTATCAGTTTCTTATGTAGAAATGTTTAACTGACTTTTGTTTAATCTTACATTCGCTTTTATAATGACCTTTCTGACCACAATTATAACAGGTAATTTTACTCTTATCATTACCTTTTGATTTGTGAGAAGACTTTTTATTATGAGTTTTTCTTTTCGACTTAGGTTTCTCATAATAGTTATCTTGATTTTTAGAAGGCTGATTGGCACTTCTGTCCCTCCAAGTTGCCACCCACTTTCAAAGCCGTCCCTAAAGTATCATTTTCGTCAGTTAGGTCCTTAAAGTGGCATTTTATTGGCATTTCTGTTCCTTCAACCCATTTTAACCTAAACCGACCCATTTTGACCAAGTTTAATCCAACCCGACCCAGTTTGACCCAACCCAAAGTTTTAATATTTTAAAATATAATAGTATTTTTCAAATAAGTTTAAAATAATAATTATATTTAATATTTTAAAAAAATAATATTTAATTATTTAAAATAAATTATTGATATTAAAATAATAATTATTTTAATATTTTAAAATAAAATAATTATTTTAAAAATAGTTATTTTTAATATTTTAAAAAAATATTAGTTTTTTTATAAAAAAATTTAATAATTATAATTAATATTCTAAAATAAATATTTTTTATTTTTAATATTTTAAAAGTAAAAAATATTTTTTTAAATATTATTTTTAAAAATAATTATTATTTTAAAATATTAAAAATAATATTTATTTTAGAATATTAAAAATAATTATTATTTTAGAATATTAAATATAATATTTATTTTAGAATATTAAAAATAATATTTTATTTAGAATATTAAAAATAAGAATTATCTTAGTTTTTTTATAAAAAAATATTTGAATAATTATTATTTTTATTTTTATTTTTATTTTTTAATATTTACTTTTAATATTCTAAAATAATTATTATTTTTAATATTTTAAACAAATATATTTAATAATTATTATTTTTGAAGGAAACATAATATTTAATATTCTGAAATAATTATTAAAAAAATTAAATAATTTATAATTTAATAATTACTATAAAAAATTAAAATAATCTTAATAATTATTATTTTAAAAATTAAAATAATCTTAAAAATTATTATTTTAAAAACTAAAATAAGCTTAATAATTATTATTTTAAAACTTAAAATAATCTTAATAATTATTATTATTAAATAATAATTTTTTTAATAAGTATTTCAGAATATTAAATATTATTTTTCCTTCAAAACAATAATTATTAAAAATATTTATTTTGGAATACTAAAAATAATTATTATTTTATAATATTAAAAGTAAATATTAAAAAATTGAAATAAATATAAATATAAATATAATAATTATTCAAAAAAAAATTATTATTTTTAATATTCTAAAATAAAAGTTATATTTAATATTCTAAAATAATTATAATTTTTAATATTCTAAAATAAATATTATTTTTAATATTTTAAAAGTAAATATTATTTTTAAAAATAATATTAACAAAATTATTTTTTACTTTTAAAATATTAAAAATAAAAAATATTTAAAAAAATATTTATTTTAGAATATTAAATATAATTTTTATTTTTAAAAAAAACTAATATTTTATTATTAAATATTTAAAATAGCTATTTTTAAAATAATTATTTTATTTTAAATAATTAAATATTATTTTTTTAAAATGTTAAATATAATTATTATTTTAAACTTATTTTAAAAATAGTATTGTATTTTAAAATATTAAAATTTTGGGTTGGGTCAAACTGGGTCGAGTTGGGTTCAACTTGGTCAAAATGGGTCGTGTTTAGGTTAAAATGGGTTGAAGGAACAGAAACGCCAATAAATTGCCACTTTAAGGACCTAACTGACGAAAATGGTACTTTAGGGACGACTTTGAAAGTGAGTGACAACTTGGAGGGAAAGAAGTGTCAATCAGCCTTTTTAGACTGACTAGATTTTTTTCGATGCTTTCTTCTAAAGAAAGCAACAGGAGGCAGACCATATTGTTCGCAAAAGGTTCCAAGATCATATTTAGCTTCTTTTTTTTTGTCTTTACTAGCTTATTTAGCAAGTTTATAATCAATACACATCCTTGAACCAATTTTTTGAATATAACTGATTATATCACCATAAGTTAGGTTATCATAATCATTATATCCTAATGTTTTACTAAGCTCTTCTCTAATTTTGTGCGCAAACAAATTAAGAAGACCATTAACAAACTTTTCTTTCTAGAAAGGCTTGTTACTATCACTTCTCATCATGACACGAGAAATAAAAACATCTTTATACCATCTAAAATCACTTAGAGTGGGACAAGTGAGATTACTTAACTGATCATGAATTCTTTCTGTAATATTACTAGGAGTTCCAATAAAATATTTTATTATAGTAAATATTAATGTATTTACTCCATCAGGAATTCCAAAACCAATATCTTCTCTGAAGATTGGATGACCATCATTATCTAACTGGCGCGCATGGATTATAGAATGCCTTGCATCTTCATCAAGGTGTTTTTCCCACCAAGAACGAAGGATACCAGTAAATTCATTAGTTAATATTTCAACAATTTCAGGTTGGGTTAAACTACTGAATGTTGTAATATAACTATTGGCAACCATAGACAAATGATTCATTTTACTAAGAATTTGATGCTCACTAAATCCATCAATATTCCATTCATAAATCTTATTAAACAAAACAGAAAATTGATTATCTAGATTCTTCCCTTCAAACTGAAGATCTGGAGGAGTGGGTCTAGAATACCAATTTTTTGTTATGCTTGCGTTATTAAAAGTTAACTTGTTTAACTGGTCGTTTAGGTCTGGAATTGAAACTGTCTCAGATTTATCCGATTGACTAATGCTTTCATCTTCAGATTCTTCAATCTGATCTATAATAGCAATAGTACCACTAGTTTCACTAGAACTCATCTTTTTTAATAATTTATCTATTGTTTTAACTAAATCATAATCTTTATTAGGTAAACCCAAACCATCTCTGCTTTCAGGGAGGGTTAATAAAGGCTGATCTAATTTTTTTATCAGAATTTTTAACCATAGATTGATCAAATTTTTCTTCAATCTTATCTAACTGTTTTCCAATAGTGGCTAAATACTAATTAGTGAAATTATTTTGTTCAATAATTTTCTTTTTTCATTTTTTCCATCCGCAACTTTAAACGAACTGCCAACAACTGAAGTATTTTTAATATGTAAAAGAACAGTCTCTAAAGGAGGATGACTAGCTAAAACTTTCGTCTTATCCTCTTTAGTCCACTGATTTTTAGTAAGAACCTTACAATGAGAATGATATTTTTCATACCAATCATAAAAAATAATGTTTACCTTTTCATTATTGATAAATTTTTTCCATTTATTAATAATCTTATCTCTGTCAGATTTTTCGTATTTGTTACGAAAAGCGTGCCTTTTATCCTAATTAGATTTGGAATTAAAATCTGCAACCAGATTATTCCAATCTAATTTGAATTATTTAGTAAGAACTCTTAACTGAGGATTTATTGAGGCCTCAAAATCTGAAGGAGTCGGTCCTAATGAAGATGTAGGTGAAAGATCTTGCTCTTCTTCTACAGTATCATTAGCAGTATAACAAGGATAACTGGTTTGACCGTGATTTAATATACCTTTCATTTTAATATCAGGCATAGAAATATTACTTAGTACTTCAGTGTCTCTTCTTGAAGTAACTGAAGGAACTGAGGAACAAGTAAATTCTTCTATGATTAAAGGTCTTCTGGTACGTTCAAAACTAACTATGACTGTACCATCAGAAAATTGTTTAATATTTTCTATATTCAACAAATTATTAATAACCGGTTTTTGTGGAATTTCATTGGATAAAATCCACCGACTAGGTAGAGTAATATCCTTCCAAAGAATGGTTCTTGGAGTCTGGATATTAGCATTACTAGTACTGCTTTGAATTAAAACAGTATGATCTTTAGGACTTTTATTAAGTGCATGAACATTTAGATTAGTCTTCATAACTTTATAATAAATTCTGTAAATCAGTGCTATAGGCTGAGAAACCTCAGTCATTTGAGTATATATATATATACATATATATATATATATATATATAAAGCAAAAATGTGAAGGTTTGTTAAACGAAAAATGAAGCGAATGTGCAAGTGGGATAAAATATTTATATATGAGGCATTGGTCCAAGTTGACTATAGAAATAATATAGTAAATTGAGTTTGACTATAAAAGCTATATATGAGCTGTTTAAATCCCGAATTCAAGAATAAATGCATAAGATATTCCTAAAGTGGAATATAAATGGTTTAAGCTTCAGGAGGTAAAATATTTACATATTAGAATGTAAGGAACCTTTGTTATTTATATAAATGATTAAAATGGATAAAGTTTTTAAAGGAACCAAGATTGGTTTTGAATTGAGAATAAATAATAGTAGTTTTTATAAACTAATATTTATTAATAATGAATATGCATGCATGTTTTGTGACATAATTAGTTACCTAATGTGTACAAAATTGTGTAGGATTCGTGAGGAGAAATTAAATTAAATTATAGCGGTAATCTCCAATCAATGCAAGTTTCTCAGTTTATTTATGTGGACTTATAATTGCTATAAATAATTGTTAGCATGACTTACGTTTATAAGTATGTGATGCCTATGAAATACATTATTTGCTTGTTTATGATGAAGGTCAAATTATGACCAATTGTTGATTTGAGTCGGGGAACTCAATATACAGGTGCAATGAATGACATGTGTAGTTCATGTGTAGTAGTGCTATGATACTTATGTTGCTACTAGCAGAGTATAAGTTTGATGATGCAATGGTAAGAATATAAATGCATGAACTGAATGTGAAACCTATGTGCTACGTGATGCATGATAGGCTGTTAACTTTTTGGGTCGTCGTGCTCCATCTTGCTTAATTTGCAGGTTAAAGCTATGATGCAATCTATCGTGATTAGGAGCACATGAAAAGATGACTAGGGATTTAACTGAGATTGTATTGAACCCTGATTATGGGAATTAATTTACATGTGTAAACAACAGAGAAGTAAATCTTTGAATTGTTTAATAGATGAAGATCATTTGTTCTGAAATAGGGATATGATTGACAGAATGAATTGTATATATATATTCTTATCTACTCAGATTAAATAAATTATATAAATAAATATGATTTTAGTATACAGAAGAATCGTAAAGGTTACGATTTAGGGAACCGAAATTTTTAAAATTTATTCCGCATTTTTAGTTATTTTTACATTAAATAATGTTTTAAAGTTAGAAGAAAATAGTATTAAAGCACAAAATCGGAAAGAGAAATAGTCCTGATTTTGGAGTCGTTACAATACAAGTATATAACCTATATATGTAGTAAACTAAGAACTAAATTATTGATGAGTCATTTGTTTAAGCTTGAGTTGTCATCTTTTTAGAATAATAGGGAAAACTAAGCATAAATTTGATAAATGGGGAAGATAGCTAAGGAAATTAAAACAACACAACTCAATTCTCAGCTCTTCTATTTTCCTCTCCATCCGTTACAAACCAATTCATTACCTAAGTTTCCTTACTTTAAGCCCAAAAGCACAAGAATTCATCAAATTCTTGCTAAAGGCATCATCAAAATCATTAAGAGCTAGAGTTACCAATTGAATTTGAAGGAGAATTAGAGCAGGGTATTGGAAATGGAAGGATTTAAATCAGCCTTACCAAGCTTACAAGCAAGAATACATCAAATAAGAGGTACATTGCACTTGTCAAATTCATGAAATTTAGGTAAGTGATGGTTGATTAATATAAGTGTAAATTGTTGTGAGAGGTTATGTGTTGGGGAATCAGATGGATTCTGAATATGTAAGGATGGATTGTTGGAGATTATATGGTTAAACATGTTAAAATTCATGTGAATCCTAAGTTTTAAAATTGTGCATGTCAAGTGTTTGATAAAATGCCTCTTAGAGGCTAATATGCCAAAAGATGATAATTAGCTAATGTTTTGGACATTTGGATGTGTATATGATTTATAAATAACTCAAGTTATTTGGTACATCAAAAAAAAGTCCAAAATGGGTTTTATGAATTTTCTATCAAAATGAGTTAAACCAAAATCTGTGTTAGCAGGGCACTTTTGAGCCTTTGTACTTATGCCTTAAAAAACCCTTTTTGGTCAGGTAGTATTTTTTTAAAATACTATGTAACAAGGTCTATAATTATGTACAAGAGTGATGGCAATCAGAGTAATAATGGACGAATTAAAATTCCTCAAAACAGCCTTGAAAATCAAAGTTACGTAAATTCTGCATAAAACTAGGAAATTGACCAAGTCTGAAACTATCTTGGGCAGGCAGTTTTAGGCCACTGTTCCCAAGTCTTGCCAAACTCTTTTCATGTGTTATATTTTTTTTAAATTACTTTGTAGTGTGAGGTAGAATATATCCAAAAATGACCTTAATCCAATGTATAATGAGTGAGATAAAATTCACAAAACTAGCCCATCACAAAATCGTAAAAAATCCATAAAAAATTTCCCAGATTTGGGCAGTCGAAGCTGTCTCGGCAGTGGCTGGGCCGTTTTGGCACGCCAAGTCATTTTTGGTTCGCCGAGTCAATTTTTGGATGTTACGTAGTTTTTTGATATGTTGCTCAATTTTTCATGTAGATTCCAAATATGTAATCGTTGTATAACACTTTTTGGACAACCCAAAAAGTGTAGAATAATTCTTCTAATTAGGGGTGAGCAATTCGGTTATATCCGAACCGAATAACTTATTCGGATATAACCGAATACCGAAATCTTCCAAATTTCACTATCCGAATAATTAACCGAACTGAGAAATAACCGAATTACAAAATTTTCAATTCAGTTATTTCAGTTAATAACCGAAATTAAGTTCCATTTTATTGGAATATGATTTGTTGAGCCTCTGTTTGAGTTGAGACATAAGTGCCTGATTCTCTTGGTTCAGAAGTTGTGATTTCTTCCTCAGCTTCTCGTTCTCCTGCATTATGTAATAGTTCTCAATGTACAGCTTTGAGTTCAATCTTTCCATCTCTCTCTCTCTCTCTATCTCTCTCTCTCTAAATAAATACAATCCTCCTCCTAAAACCCAAACCAAACAACCATAATAACACTGGTATCTTCTCCTCTCTCTTTTTCTGTTAATAAAATTTTATAAAATCAAAATTAATGTATATCATACTCCTATAAAAAATCTGAAATAATATTTTTAAGGAGTGGTTCAAAGCCAAGAAGTAAAGTTATAAGGGAGGAATTAAACCAAAGCAGGTGGGGTGGAGGAGGGCCAAGAACAATTAATTTAGCATAGACATATATATATATATATATATATATATATATATATATATATATACATATGCATGTATGTATAATAATAAAATAATCGTTTGTAGAAAAAAAGGAGTAAAACAAGCATAATATTGGAATCTCCATTTCTATTCGGTTATTCGGGTAACCGAATAACATTATTTCAATACCCGTATTCATACCCGAATACCGAAATATTAAAACGGTTATAATCGAACTAATGAAAATAACCAAAAAACCGAAATAATTCGGTTAAAAAAAATCGGTTATGATCGGTTATTCGGTTTTCTCCGTTTTTTGCCCAACCCTACTTTTAATCAATGCGGTCTTGATTGAATGAAACAAATAAGAACGTGTATGAATACATTAGTTAAACTGCATAAGGTATAAATACATCAAAGCGTAGGTTGATGTAAAGATTACTAAGTTAATCTAGAAGAATGTTAATATTTCGAATAGAATTGATGAACATGTTACAATTTGATGGTATATATATAGGATATACATCAAAGAATAATGTATGAGGAATGTTAATCGATGAAAGAGGTTACACAATGAACTTTCGATGAATGTATAGCGATAAACACAAATTGAGACAAGTTTCTTTCAGTCTTATGTGAAACTTATTTTGAACTTGTTGCTATTTGAGAAATGTGCTAAAATGTGTTGAACTTGATGAATATGATACGTGTTGAACATGTATTAAATGTTATGTGATTAAATACAAAGTATGAAAAATGAGAAGTATGTATTTATTACACAATATATAAATTTATGATGCACTGCATGAAATGAAGGATGCATATATATAGAGATGCATATTTTGAGACGTAGGATGCATGTATAAATGCATAGTATGAAATATATCACACATGAATGGAATGCAAGTATGTATGATACGTGAAGCATGAAATGTAAATTGTTATACTTGTTAAGCCGTCACACTCATTCTTGTAAAATATACTTTTGCAGTTGAGAAGAATTTCATAAGATACGGGATTCTAAGTGAAGAAAATAGTGACGAAGTTACAAGACATTAGATGTTTGTCTTTTGTATTGATACTAAGAACTTAATATGGTTAAGTTAATAAAGTTTTTCACTATACTAGATAAGTTGTATGGTATAAGTTCTAACCGGATCAGATACCATAAATGTATACAAGAGATGTTTAAATTTAGATTATGAATTGTGATTATTCATAAATGTTGTATTGAATTATATGAATGAAGTTGTATTAAACTTGAAAATATTGAATAAAAGAATAAGTCAAGTATGGAAGTTTGAGTTTGAAATTTCTCATATGTAATCTATTAAAATGAATCATATACAATATATATATATATATATATATATATATATATATATATATATATATATATATCCATATATGGGGACGGATCAATGACACTATATTTTTTACACATTTTTTTACACAATTTTGTGATTCTTGGATTTGAACACTCTTAATGGCTAAGATTAAAGCTGATTTTTAATTTATTCACTATAACAACCTATATGAATGCATATATTATCATAATATTGACGATAACTAACCAAAACTACTTTAGATATACATATTTGCTTCCATAGCATTTGTATAAAATTATACTAAAGTTTTGGTTAGTTATTACTAATATTATGACAATATATGCATTCATATAGGTTGTTATAGTGTATAAATTAAAAATCAGCTTTAATCTTAGCCATTAAAAGTGTTCAAATCCAAGAATCAAAAAATTGTATAAAAAATGTAGTGTCATCCGCCCCCTATATATATATATATATATATATATATATATATATATATATATATATATATATATATATGTTTTTGAGATAAGACAAATTGTAATGGTTGCGATTCAAAAAATGAAAGAAAGTTAATTTTTTTTAAAATTTATACGCATTTTATCAATTATAATATTGATTAATGATGTAGAGTTAGAATGAGATTATATATTAACTCTTCGGAAGTGAAAATAGTCCGAATTTTTGGGGCGGTACAGTAGGTTTCTTTCCCTCAAGCTCCAACGGATCATAAAAATCCTTATAGTAAAAGATATCCTCCATTTTGGGCTTCCAAATTGAAAATTTCGAAGAAATCAATTTAATCATGACTCCAACTGATTCCTCTATAAAATTTATTAAAAAAAACTGAGTAAATAATCTTAGCTTTGATACCAATTTTTGGAAAAAAGCACCCCCCAAATACTGTTGTCTTTGATAAATTAAATGACAAAAAATTAGTACATGCTAAACAGATTAAATTTGCAGTTCTACCAAAAAAATAAAAGCGGTAGAAAATAACGAGATGAAAATAACCAAGCACAAGACACCAAAATTTTACGTGTAAAACCCTCTAAAAATAAGAGGTAAAAATCACGGGACAATATCCGAAAACTCCACTCTGATAAACTAAGAGAATACAAAAATATCTTAATTCGAGTACACACTCAAATTACTTCACAATAATAATCGTTCGATAGAACCCAAACATGTCCAATTATTTAATCTTTTTCTCTTTATTTTTTCTGTCTTGGCTTTCTCGGATTTTCTCTCTCCCACCCTTTCTCTTTTCTCTCTTTCGAATGATTGTATTTCTGCTAACTCTTTGCTTAATAAAATGGGCAGCCTTGATTTGTGTTATATAGCCTAAAAAACCTTTTTCTCTCTCCTCCATGATCTTCCGCGCAGCCTGCTTCCAAGAAAGAAAAAACAACTTCTTTTTCTTCTCCTCAATTAATGGAGACATGTTTCCATATAACATGGACCTTTTTCCTACCCATTTTTCTTCCTTAATTTATGGGTGAGGATCCAACAAATATAGCTCTAGATATCTGTGCTCAATTTTCTATGAACTCCCTCACGATAATAATAAAGTGTTAACACTCCTCCAGCTTAAAAAATGTACATATAACAGTGTTCTTTGACATAAATGTAATTGTAAATTGTAATGATCATATATACATGTTGGCCATATTTGTTTGCACGAATTATAATTGAGAGATTATAATACATGGTTAAATTAAATGGTATTAAATAATCCCCCTATATTAAGTCATTTTATAATTTCTGAACTAATAGTCTCAGGTCTAAATTTAAGACTAACAATAAGTATATGCGGACAGGAAAATTTGACAAGAAAATTGGACCGAAAGAACAAAATGAATTTGTTATCGCAAACAATTGGATTATACTGTCCAATTGTTAGCAGGAACAAATTTATTTTGTTTTTTCGGTCCAACTTTCTTGTCCAAATTTCCGGTCTTCGTAAAAAGACTCTAAAAATAAACAACACACTCAGGATTAGTGTTATCTCAAATATAATTATTGCAAACAAACATAGACGTGTTATGGTTCACAAATGATGAAAATCTTAACACATTTTCTTTTCTTATTTGAGCATATTGCAAGCACTATTGATGCAAGAACTGATTCATGCGTATACTGTCAGTGTAATGAAAGATCAGGAAATGCCTGAAGCAATTCAAGGCCTTATTAACTGGAGATCTTCAACATTGCCCATCTCCAACAAGAAAACTGACAACACAGAAGAGAAGCGCGCAGTTAAAGACCCTGACAGAGGAAACATAATCTTTTATTACCACGAGAAGGAAGATAAAAAAAGGCGAGGAAAAACTTGAAGGCCTTATTAATAGGAGAGAGAGGGTCAACATTGCCCATCTTCAGCAAGAAAATTGACAATGCAGAAGAGAAGCACGTAATTAAAGACTCTGACTAACTGACTAAGGAAATGTAATCTTTATCTACCACGAGAAAGAAGATAAAAAATCCTAGGAAAGTAAAGATTCTGAATCAGGAAATGTAATCTCTTACTACCACGACCAGAACAATAAAAAGGCCGAGGAAAAAGAAGGCACCATCATTTGAGGCTAAGGGATTCAAATTATCAAGATTAGCATTGCAAAAGTGGAACCTATGTTTGTGATTGTAATTTCAATAAAGGACTGGTTATTGTTTGTGATTATTGACATGATATATATTTTTGGTGCGTCTTTTTCATAGGTTAAGTTTTTTAGATGAGTTGGTTATTTAATGTTATAATTTAAGAACGAACACAATAATCTCACAGATATATAGATAAATAACAGAAAATAATAGACACACGATATACTCAGGTTCACCATATTGGCTCGTTCTGTTTGTTTGATGTATTCATTAGATGTTTCACACACTCTACAATGATTCACACACCAAATAATGTTTTATAGTAACTAGAAAACCTCAGCTGCTATAAAATATGGGCTCAAGCTTAATACATTAGTAAAATTCAAGACCGAACTACTAATAAACCTAAGAACGAGCCCCCCAACTACCCTATTGTAGTGACTATTAGTCGAACATGCAGAAATAGAGTCAATCTCAACACTTAACAATATATATCATGCTAATAATATTATTTAGTTGATTTGTGTAGTTACATTATTTTACTTGGGTTACTTTTATATATTTATTGCAATGTACAAGTAAGTTTTATATGAATTAAATACATCAAATCCAGTCAAATAAGATTAATCCATATATTTCTATCATCTGCCACACAATGTGTGACACTACCAAATTCGAGTCTCCAAAACCTCAGATTCAGTGCTCACGGTACATCATACACATCACATCTATCTACCCATTATTGATGAATTACACCATTCATACTATTTCTTAATACAAGTTATAACAATATCTGAGGTTAACTAACCTTGACATTAACTTACATACTCTTAGATACTCAAAAGGTTTACATAATTAATTTACATAAGGTAACATAACAATTAAAAGTTCATAATAAACTACTCTTGAGCTTTGCCTTTGCCTTTGTCTTTCTTTGACCATTTAGCTACCTCGATTTTAGTTGAAATATTTTATTTAAGCAAGGGTGAGCAACAAGTTTGCTCAGCAAGTTAAAGCGTACAGTAAAGGATATAAAAGAATCTAACCTTTTAGAATTTCAATAATATTCAAAATATTGTGAAATAGCTGAACAATAAATCATTTCCAATAACAAGATTTTTCTTGAATTCCAGGCTAAATAACATATCAAGAATGAAAGAGTAAAATTCTTTCGAATGTTCAATAATATTTAATTGATTATGAAGAATTAACAATACTGCAACAATATTCAATAAAGTGAGAAATTCCTAGATTTCATGCTGAGTGATCACAAATGGATCAAGAACTAATAGAGGACTCATCAGTTAATAAAATTGAATTACCTCAAGAATATAAGTTGGCTATAAAAACCAATTATACTCTTTTGCGAGTACATGAGGTGATCAGTTCCATTATACCCTATATTATCCATAATACTCAAAAATAGCGCAAGGGGTCAGATGTCCGACAATAAAGTTGTAAGACCCCAAATTTTATGAATAAGATTTAGTTTTCTTTATATATTATTTTGAAATAGTAAGGTGTTGATTTGATAAATGTGATAAGTTATGGGTGAGATGTGCAAAGTTCACAAAGTAAGCAAGTGGTTATAAAATATTTGTTGTGTCGGGGAATATTCGTTTGGTCAAGGAATATTCTTTTTGCCAGAGAATATTCGTACGATGGCGCAGTCATTGGTGGACCCCACAACGGAATGAATGTCGGATATAGAAAGCAACAGAAGTAACCTTTTTATAAAAATAACGGCAAAACTGTTACCGTTAGTACTGTTGAAAAACCCAGTGGTTAAAATATAGTAATACGCGGTGTTGCACAGTATTTCAAATTATTGATTCTTACGTAGGAAGGCATTTACTCAATTATTATTACAGTAATTAATGTTCAATATTTTATATTATTGATTCAATAATTGCATAATATTTTATTGGTTCAATATTTGCTACGTTAATATGTTATATCAATAAGTGCTACTTTGCTATTTTATATTATTGATTCAATAGTTGTCATTGCACATTATTTCAAATTATCAAATCAATAATTCATATTATTTGAATAATATTATTAGATAGCATTATTGGCAATGTCTAAGGAAGTTCTGTCTAGAAAAGGGGTTGATTAATTGCGCGCCAGTAAGGAGAAATCCTTATCGGAAGGCCCCCTCTTTTTCAGAAACGACCTGGTTGTCAATATTGTAGTTCTGTAATATTATTTGTGAATAATTAATTTTTGATATATATGATAAGGAAATATTTATTCAATGTGGATTTAAACGGAAGAATTTTTAACATGTAATATTTGTTGAAAGTTGGTATTTTATCTTTTTCGATAAAATAATTCATTCAAATATATTGTTATAATATTATATTATAGTAGTATGATGTGATTATATAATAGTATGATTAGAATGGTAACATTATTATAGTAAATTCATGGTATAAAGTTAAACGAGGTGGAAGAGTGCAAATTGAATTTGAACTCTTATGATGCAAGCAATGATGTTATCGGAGCGATGAGGTAAGCAAGGATGTTATCGGAGCGATGAGGTAAGCAATGATGTCATAGAATCGATGATGTAAGCGATGATGTCATAAATTATGGCGAAAAGACTATTTTACCCTTACTCTGCCGAGCCTATAAATAAAAGCTCATTTCTTTATTATTTCTCACCAATTCACTAAAGCTATAGAAAGAGAAAGTATAGAGAGAATAAGAGAAAAAGAAGAAGAGTATTCTGCTATTACACTAGTGCAGTCTCCAAATTTTTAAGGTAAGGGGTATTATTTCTTTCGTATTCATGAAGAGAGTTATTTTCTTTCAATACTCGTAAGGGTTTTTATTCTATTCCTTAATATTCTGTTAGAATAACCTGTCTACGCGGACTACCGCATGAATGGTAAAATCCGGTTGTTATTCTATTCTTTATTATTCTGTGGGAATAACCTGTCTACGCGGACTACCGCATGCCTAGTGAATAACCCTTCGTATTCAGTTGTTATTAAATTGTGAAAATAATTTGTCTGAGCGGACTACCGCCAGACGGGTGAAAATCCAATTGCAGTTTCGTATATTGTTTCATTTCAAATTCCTAACTCTAAACTTACTACGGTAAGTATTGCTTCTATAATTCCTGAAATGATCAGATATTACTTGAGTTTTGCGCTTCATCTAATTTTATTTCACTGGAATATTGGTCTGAATTTTTTTGTGAAATTTTTATCTTTTCATGTTGAGTTACTATTCACGAGTTACTATTCATGAGTTACTATTACGGGGAACTATTCACGGTAAAAAAATATTTTTTTTCCTTCCAAATCATCTTTGATTGGATCCAGGTTTTGATCTTCATTCTTGAACTCTAAATAAATTCTCTAATAATTTATCTCACTGAATCCGTTGTTTATATTATTTTTCATCATCCTCAGTTCTAAATGGTGATATAACTGAATATCTTTGGCCTGTAGTGCAAAGATGAATGATTACCTGATGAATATCTTTAGCCCGTAGTGCAAAGATGGACAGGTGTTGAGATGAACATGACCAACTGATGATACAAATGAATATCTTTGGCCCGTAGTGCAAAGATGGATATTTGATTCGAGATGTATATTGATTGATGTTACAGAGATAAAATATTGATGATAGACTTTTAAATCAAAGAAGATAGTAGACATCATTCTCTACTTAACTCTTCTAATGAATTGTTATTTCCGCTGCGAATATTGATCTAAAACTTGTTGTCCATAATATTTTATCTGATTTATTGAAGGCTAACGATAATTTTTTTTTCATTATCTTCGTCATAATATTCTTTACTGGGCTAGTTGAGCTCACCCTTTTTTTCCATTGTTCTCTTCAGGAAATGAGAATATCGCGAGTACTAGTCGGGGAATGGAGTTATGGTCCGAGTTAGAGCTGTAGAAGTCCTCACTATTTGTTTTATTTAAAATAGTGTGATAATAAATGTAATGAGGACTTAGTTTGAATGTTAATATTTTCTACATGTCTGTATTGACACTCACAGTTGTGTGGTCGTATTTTGCACGACCGTGTGATATGAAAGATTGTATTTGAATTTTGTTGAGTGTATTTGGCGACTCAAAATGGGTTGAGTATTGAACCTATTTTGGGGGCGTCACAGTTGGTATCAGAGCTTAGGGATATAATCTCTGGCCGAGATCTGGGAATAGAACTAGGAGGGGAGAGACGAGTAAAACCTTCGCTAGTATGTC
The DNA here is from genome assembly GCA_020205555.1 of Panax stipuleanatus. Taxonomy (NCBI): domain Eukaryota; kingdom Viridiplantae; phylum Streptophyta; class Magnoliopsida; order Apiales; family Araliaceae; genus Panax; species Panax stipuleanatus. The sequence continues at coordinate 38,715,439 of CM035117.1, forward strand.
CTACCTAAGCTTAATTGTTATTTAATTGGTCGGTTGAATATAGGGTTAATATGTGATATGTTAATTTGTTTGATTAACCCTTGTTTTGTGGCAGTAATTGAGAATGGTAGCTGAAAATTTAAACAATGGAGTGAATGAGACCGTTGAGACACCTTTAATCACCAACAAGGAGAACGTGCAACAGGAAGGCTATATTCCTCCTGTAAACAACCCTACCGAAGAAATGATAAATGACGGGATGTTTATAAGCTTTTTGCAGTTCATGCAAAACCAGACGAGGGAGACTCGTGTTCATAATACTGGTGGAAATAACAACTCGCGGCTTGTCACTGCCAAGCAGTTTAAAGAGTTGGGACCACCAAAGTTTTAGGGAAAGCCAGATCCAATCAAGGCAGAAAATGGGATTAAGCAAGTTATCAAGATATTTGATGTCTTGGGATGCACGGAGGAACAGAAGGTTCCATTTTCCACCTTTATGTTCCGTGAAGAGGCAGATTACTGGTGGGAATCTGTGAAGCGTACCCAGCCTGCCGCACTCAAGATGACTTGGGGGGGCGTTCCAGAAACTGTTCAATGACAAGTACTTTCCATAAAGTATTCGTCACATGAAAGAGGTAGAGTTTATTAGACTGGAACAGAACAACATGACTGTGTCCCAGTACGAGGCTAAATTCGCGGAGTTAACCCGGTTTGCATCTCATTTGGTGGAGAATGAGGAACGTATGACGCGGATGTTTTTGAGAGGATTGAAACCTGAGATTCGTCAATACCTCATTTCTCACAAATTTTCTCTATATTCGGATGTAGTGAACAGGGCCCAGTTATTAGAACGAGATAATGATTATGTTCAACCAAGGGACAACAACCAAGGTCGTACCGGTGGTAGCAGTCATCGGAACAATGACAACCAGCAGGGAGAAAAGTATCATGCCAGAAGCGGTAACCACTCCGGTGGTAATCGTGGCCATGATAATAGAAGAAGTGAGTCGGGGGAGATTTCAAGAAGAGAAGGTACAACAATGAGAACGTGAAAGCATCGACAGCAGGACCAACATCAACTGTTTCTAGGGGAGGACAACGACGCCGGTCGTATGCTATAAATGCGGGAAAGAGGGACACATCAACCCCAACTGCACACAACAATCCAATGTGTGTTATAACTGTGGAAAGGAAGGGCACATAGCTCGAGTGTGTCCTGTAGCGAAACCAAGTCCAGTAGGGATGGTGACTCCAAAGGCTATCCCTGACAAGTCAAAGTTAGTGGTTCCTGGAAGAGCTTTTGTCGTGACTGCCCAACAAGCAAGGAACCCAAACGAGATTATTACGGGTAAGCTGATAATAAACACTTGGGAAGTTTACACTTTATTAGATACTGGTGCTACCCATTCTTTTATTTCACCTGCTTGTGCTCAACGTTTGAACTTGACACCTGAGAATTAGACTTTGACTTATCTGTTGAAACTCCGTTGGGAGAAACCTTCGGTACATCTACAGTTTACAAATCTTTCTCGATTCAAATTGGTACCCTCACCCTACCTGTTGATCTTATATCTTTGAAAATACTTGCATTTGATGTAATTTTAGAAATTGACTGGTTGACCACTTATCATGCCAAAATTAATTATTTTTGTAAGGTTGTTAGTTTCCATATTCCTAACCAACCTATTGTGCGAATTCAAACAACCAAACCACTAAAATCAATAAATGTTATTTCAAGTCATAAAGCTATTCGTTTATTGAAAAACGGATGTCAAGCTTTCTTAGCCCATGTCACTGATCTAAACCAGAATACGTCAAGTTTGAATGATATTTCTATTGTTAATGAGTTTCCTGACGTATTTCCCGAAGAACTTCCCGGTCTACCCCCGGAACGTGAAGTTGAATTCTTTATTGACCTTGAACCCGGTACAAAACCCATTTCTAAAACCCCATATCGAATGACTCCTATAGAACTTCAAGAGTTAAAGGTCCAACTACAGGAGTTGTTAGACATCGATTTTATACGTCCTAGTACATCTCCTTGGGGTGCTCCTATTTTATTCGTAAAGAAGAAAGACGGGAGTATGCGACTTTGTATTGACGATCGGGAGTTAAACCATGTCACCATCAAGAATAGGTATCCGTTACCTCGTATTGATGACCTGTTCGACCAATTGCAAGGTGCACAATTCTTTTCAAAGATCGATCTTCGTTCTGGATATCATCAGCTGAAGATTAAAACTGAGGATATTCTGAAGACTGCTTTCAGAACTCGATACGGACATTATGAATTCTTAGTCATGTCTTTTGGATTGACTAATGCTCCTGCTGCTTTTATAGATATGATGAACTGTGTATTCAAGGAATATTTATATTAGTTCGTAGTTGTCTTTATTGATGACATCCTTTTCTATTCCAAAAGCCGTGAAGATCATGAGCACCACTTGAAGCTGGTACTTCAAAGGCTTCGTGAAAACAAGCTATATGCCAAGCTGAAGAAATGCGAGTTCTGGCTTGAGGAGGTAGCATTCCTTGGGCACGTAGTATCAAAACGTGGAGTAGCTGTGGACCCAGAGAAGATTGAAGCAGTACAAAGTTGGGAGCAACCGAAGTCGGTGACCGAAGTACGTAGCTTTCTGGGCTTAGCTGGTTATTATCGGAGATTCATGGAAGGATTTTCCCGAATCGCTACTCCATTAACTCAGCTGACTCGGAAAGATACAAAATTTGTATGGAACGATGAATGCGAGAAGGGCTTTCAAGAGCTCAAGAGGAGACTCATTTCGGCACCTGTTCTGACGATACCAACTGGTTCGGATGGATTTGTCATTTACAGCGATGCTTCGGGCAAAGGGTTAAGATGTGTTCTCATGCAACATGGGAAAGTCATAGCCTATGCCTCGCGACAACTCAAGGAATATGAGAGGAATTATCCTACTCATGATCTAGAGTTGGCAGCAGTCGTTTTCGTGTTGAAGATCTAGAGACACTACCTGTATGGGGAGAAAGTGGAGATCTATACAGATAATAAGAGCCTCAAGTATTTCTTCACCCAGAAGGAACTCAACATGCGACAACGACGTTGGCTTGAGCTGTTGAAAGATTACGATCATACCATCCAATACCATCTTAGAAAAGCGAACGTGGTAGCTGACGTGTTGAGTAGAAGATCATATGCGGGAACGAATGTGATACTTTCAAGGCCTATTTTGTGTGATTTACAAAAGGATGGAGATAGAGTTCAAGACTTCGGGGACCCATGCGATGATGTCAAGTATACGCGTAGAACTAGCTTTGATTAATAAAGTTAAAGCTGCTCAAGCTACAGACCCGGAGCTGATGAATATGAGAAAGAAGGTGCAAGAAGGTGCTATTCCAGAAATAAGGATTGATGAAGAAGGAATACTTCGAGTCAACTCCAGACTTTGTGTTCCTGACGATTCTGATTTGAAGTATAGAATCATGATGGAGGCACACAACACACCGTTTGCAATCCATCCTGGAAGTACCAAAATGTATCGTGATCTTCGACATACATTTTGGTGGAGCAATATGAAGAGAGAGATCGCGGAGTTTATCTCAAGGTGTTTAATGTGTCAACGTGTCAAGGCAGAGCATCAAGTGCCAAAGGGTCCATTGCAACCACTTGAGATTCCAAAGTGGAAGTGGGAACAAATTACCATGAATTTCGTTACGGGTCTTCCCATGGTTTCTCAAGGCATAGATGCGATTTGGGTTATTGTTGATAGATTAACCAAGTCTGCTCATTTCTTGCCGATACGAGAGACTTATTCCCTTGAACGTCTTGCTCGTATGTACGTGAATGAGATTGTGAGATTGCATTGCATGCCAATATCCATAGTTTCGGATCGTGACCCAAGATTCACTTCACGATTTTGGGTCAGCTTGCAGAAAGCTATGGGCACGGATTTACGATTCAGTTCGGCATATCATCCACAAACGGACAGGCAATCGGAAAGGACTATCCAAACTCTTGAAGATCTATTGAGACTCTGTGTTTTAGACTTCAAAGGGAGTTGGGATAAGTACCTACCATTGGTGGAATTCTCCTACAACAACAGTTATCAGGCAAGTATAGGTATGGCTCCATTCGTGGCGTTGTATGGATGAAAATGTCATTCTCCAGTATGCTGGGACGAGGTGGGTGAAGCAACATTGTTGGGACCGGAGTTAGTACGTATGACTACGAAAAAGATTCAAATGATCCGACAACGTATACAAAATGCACAAGATCGACAAAAGAGTTATGCTGATCTTCATCGAAGAGACGTGGAGTTTAATGTCGGAGATCATGTATTATTACGTGTTGCTCCATGGAAAGGAGTTACGAGATTTGGAAAGAGAGGAAAACTCAACCCATGATTCATTGGTCCATTTGAAATCCTTGACCGAGTAGGAAATGTGGCCTATAGACTCGCCTTACCTCCAAGCATGTCTCGTGTTCATAACGTTTTTCATATATCTGTGCTTCGTAAATATGTGAAAGATCCAAACCACATTATTGAGTTAGAACCAGACGAGATAGCAGAAGATTTAACATACGAGGAGGTACCTATTAAAATCTTGGATAGGAAGGAACATGTCCTACGCTCAAAGGTTATACCTCAAGTTAAAGTTTTGTGGAAGAACCATGATATCGAGGAAATGACCTGAGAGTTAGAATCGGAAATAAAAACGAGGTATCCTCACCTTTTTGACATATCAGGTACGTACGTCAATTTCGAGGACAAAATTTCATAAGGAGGGGAGGTTGTAAGACCCCAAATTTTATGAATAAGATTTAGTTTTCTTTATATATTATTTTGAAATAGTAAGGTGTTGATTTGATAAATGTGATAAGTTATGGGTGAGATGTGCAAAGTTCACAAAGTAAGCAAGTGGTTATAAAATATTCGTTGTGTCGGAGAATATTCGTTTGGTCGAGGAATATTCTTTTTGTCGGAGAATATTCGTATGACGGCTTAGTCATTGGTGGACCCCACAACAGAATGAATATCGGATATAGAAAGCGACAGAAGTAACCTTTATATAAAAATAACGAAAAAACTGTTACCGTTAGTACTGTTGAAATACCCGGTGGTTAAAATACAGTAATACGCGGTGTTGCATGGTAGCACACGGTATTGCACAGTATTTTGAATTATTGATTCTTACGTAGGAAAGCACTTACTCAATTATTGTTACAGTAATTAATGTTCAATATTTTATATTATTGATTCAATAATTGCATAATATTTTATTGATTCAATATTTGCTACGTTGATATTTTATATCAATAAGTGCTACTTTGCTATTTTATATTATTGATTCAATAATTGTCATTGCACATTATTTCAAATTATCAAATCAATAATTCATATTATTTGAATAATATTATTAGATAGCATTATTGGCAATGTCTAAGGAAGTTCTGTCTAGAAAAGGGGTTGATTAATTGCGCGTCAGTAAGGAGAAATCCTTATCGGAAGGCCCCCTCTTTTCCAGAAACGACCTGGTTGTTAATATTGTAGTTCTGTAATATTATTTGTGAATAATAATTTTTGATATATATGATAAGAAAATATTTATTCAATGTGGATTTAAACGGAGGAATTTTTAACATGTGATATTTGTTGAAAGTTGGTATTTTATCTTTTTCGATAAAATAATTCATTCAAATATATTGTTATAATATTACATTATAGGAGTATGATGTGATTATATAATAGTATGATTAGAATGGTAACATTATTATAGTAAATTCATGGTATAAAAATTAAACGAGGTGGAAGAGTGCAAATTGAATTTGAACTCTTATGATGCAAGCAATGATGTCATCGGAGCGATGAGGTAAGCAAGGATGTTATCGGAGCGATGAGGTAAGCAATGATGTCATAGGATCGATGATGTAAGCGATGATGTCATAAATTATGGCAAAAAAATATTTTTCCCTTACTCTGCCGAGCCTATAAATAGAAGCTCATTTCTTTATTATTTCTCACCAATTCACTAAAGCTATAGAGAGAGAAAGTATAGAGAGAATAAGACAAAAAGAAGAAGAGTATTCTGCTATTACACTAGTGCAGTCTCTAAATTTTTAATGTAAGGGGTATTATTTCTTTCGTATTCACGAAGAGAGTTATTTTCTTTCAATACTCGTAAGGGTTGTTATTCTATTCCTTATTATTCTGTTGGAATAACCTGTCTACGCGGACTACCGCATGCATGGTAAAATCCGGTTGTTATTCTATTCTTTATTATTCTGTGGGAATAACCTGTCTACGCGGACTACCGCATGCCTGGTGAATAACCCTTCGTATTCAGTTATTATTAAATTGTGAAAATAATCTGTCTGAGCGGACTACCGCCAGACGGGTGAAAATCCAATTGCAGTTTCGTATATTGTTTCATTTCAGATTCCTAACTCTAAACTTACTACGGTAAGTATTGTTTCTATAATTCCTGAAATGATCAGATATTACTTGAGTTTTGCGCTTCATCTAATATTATTTCACTGGAATATTGGTCTGAACTTTCTTGTGAAATTTTTATCTTTTCATATTGAGTTACTATTCACGAGTTACTATTCACGGGGTACTATTCACGATAAAAAAAAATAATTTTTTCCCTTCCAGATCATCTTTGATTGGATCCAGGTTTTGATCTTCATTCTTGAACTATGAATAAATTATCTAATATTTGTCCTTCATCTCACTAGATTTGTTGTTCGTATTATTTTTCATCATCCTCAGTTCTAAATTGTGATATAACTGGATATCTTTGGCCTGTAGTGCAAAGATGAATGATTACTTGATGAATATCTTTGGCCCGTAGTGCAAAGATGGACATGTGTTGAGATGAACATGACCAACTGATGATACAAATGAATATCTTTGGCCCGTAGTGCAAAGATGGATATTTGATTCGAGATGTATATTGATTGATGTTACAGTGATAAAATATTGATGATTGACTTTTAAATCAAAGAAGATAGTAGACATCATTCTCTACTTAACTCTTCTAATGAATTGTTATTTCCGTTGCGAATATTGATCTAAAACTTGTTGTCCATAATATTTTATCTGATTTATTGAAGGCTAACGATAATTTGTTTTTCATTATCTTCGTCATAATATTCTTTACTGGGCTAGTTGAGCTCACCCTTTTCTTCCATTGTTCTCTTCAAGAAATGAGAATATCGCGAGTACTAGTCGGGGAATGGAGTTATGGTCCGAGTTAGAGCTGTAGAAGTCTTCACTATTTGTTTTATTTAAAATAGTGTGATAATAAATGTAATGAGGACTTAGTTTGAATGTTAATATTTTCTACATGTCTGTATTGACACTCACAGTTGTGTGGTCGTATTTTGCACGACCGTGTGATATGAAAGATTGTATTTGAATTTTGTTGAGTGTATTTGGCGACTCAAAATGGGTTGAGTATTGAACCTATTTTGGGGGCGTCACAAAAGTTCCCCTTTTTGTAAGGGTTGTTCATCTCAGTCTTACATCATGAGTCCGTACCACAACAATGTGGTTTGGATTGCTTTCAAAGAAATGCTATGATTTCAACATATAATATCCATATTGATCTAGCCGAAATAAATGGCATAGATCTTCCAATAATAAATCAATTCATAATTAAGAGAACGTTTCATGATTTAATAATTTATTATTAGTCCAGCCGATACAACTAGCTGAGACATGGCTCATAAACAGTTCAAATAATAAAACAGGAATTCAATTGCACTATGTGCGAATAAGAATACTCATTATGAATGTGTGAATATTCAACAATAATTATCCACTAACATGCTTTGAAATTAATAACTCAAGTTGAGTTAGGAAACTTACCTCAATTGTCGATTACTGCTATGCAATTTAATTGAACTTCTTTTGAAAGACCTATCATTAATAATATTGATCTCTCAATTAGCATAATCACATTATAATTTTAACTTATAACACCACTATTCTTATAATAAATTATCTAACATGTAATCATGTAATCAAACATTAAATAATACCTTACTCATTAGGAATATTATCATCCCTTGATAATATTATTATCATATAATCATTGTCTTAAACTCTTGTCTAATATTATTAATCATTTAATAATATTTTATTCACTTTTTAATATTATTAACCATTTAATAATATTTTAATCCTTTATTAATATTATTAATCATTTAATAATATTTTCGTCACTTGATAATATTATTAATCACTTAATAATATTCCGTACATTAATCACATCTTATCCAATTACTAATATTATTAATCAATTAATAATATTTTAATCAATATTTAATATCTTAACCATTCACAAATATTATTAACCATTTAATAATATTTTAATCAATTAATAATATTATTAATTATTTAATAATATTTTAATTTAACTTTAATCTAATATTATTAATTATTTAATAATATTTTAAATCATTATCTAATATTCATTTAATAATATTTTAATTTAACTTTAGTATAATATTATTAATCTTTTTAATAATATTTTAAATCATTATCTAATATTATTAATTATTTAATAATATTTTAATTTAACTTTAATCTAATATTATTAATTATTTAATAATATTTTAAATTGTTATCTAATATTATTAATTATTTAATAATATTTTAATTTAACTTTAATCTAATATTATTAATTATTTAATAATATTTTAAATCATTATCTTATATTATTAATCATTTAATAATATTTTAATTTAACTTTAATATAAAATTAGTAATCATTTAATAATATTTTAAATCATTATCTAATATTATTAATCATTTAATAATATTTTAATTTAACTTTAATCTAATATTATTAATTATTTAATAATATTTTAATCTAAATATTATTAATTACTTAATAATATCTTAATCTACTATTTTTAATCTCTTAATAATATTTTAAAATTTTATTAAATTAATAAATAATTTATTCTAATTGTTTACCCTTTACTAATTCTTTTATTTAATAATCATAAAATACCACAAATATAACATCTCATTAAAAATGATTGAAATACCCTCCAAAAATCTGATTACCTTATATCAAGGGTCTTTGGTCAAAAAAACTATATTTTTACCCTTTATAACATCACATTACTTATTTTATCTATTTATTCATAACTCAATCATTTACATGAAAAATACGAAAACAATTATGAAAATTCTTCTTTTCTGGGAAACATCAGATTATGGCTTCCTCATGAACATATATTTTTTCTGGAATTTTTGAATTTCATTTGCTATTTTTAAAATGACCAAAACAGTCAGATCTTGTAAATTTTTTCATAAATCGAAATTTTGTCCATAAATTATGAAATTTTCAGGGTAGTCGCCTGTTATTAATATCTAACTCCAACAACAATTTCACATATTTCGAAGTTTTCTACAAAGAGTTATTATCGTTTACTTTTAAAATCACACTTTCTTGTAAAAGCTAGATCTCCCATTTTAGACATCCAAAAATTCTCATCTTTGGACAGGACTTAGTTAACTTGATATACTAACATGCCAAAAAATATCAGAAGTTTTAGAGCTCTTAAAGTGGCCGAAACAACCCTTGATAAAAAGTGGCCAGGAAACTCAATGAGTTTTCTAGATTTTTGGCTGTTCGGACAGTTTTGGGAAAAATGACGATAAGGTTGATTGGTTTAACATTTTTGATTGATACAACTTGGGTTCATCATATAACTCATGTATCTAACTCACCTCTTTGACGGATCTCAAAAATAATTTGTAGATTTCAAATGGTAGAGCCTCAAAGTGGGCTGAAATTTTAGGGTTTTTGGCTAGAAAACTGTTTTAGTTCCTTTTTGTTTTCCAAGCTTTTCAACACATGAAATTGTTAGATCTAAACATAAAACATCATAAAACATATAGATCTAGTGTTATAAGGTTTAAGATCATGAACTCATGATTTATTTTAAAACAACCACAAAGAAAACACTTAGATCAAGTTAGGGTTTGAGTTAGAAAATTTTATACATTTGTTGGATGTTCTACTTTCTTCCTAGGTTGATTATGGAGCTTTGAAACACACAACCCAAACTCTCTTTCCCCTCTCTATGAGGCTGCCGAAATCCTCTTGGATTCTCTCTCTCTCTCTCTCTCTTTGTTTTGTTTGCTAAGTTGGAAGAAATGAAAAGAAAATCTTGTTTGTAATTGTGGTGTACGTTTTTATTGTTGGTAAAATATGTATAGATATACCATATGTATATCTATAATACTCTCCCAACTTCTTCTTCTCTCTTATCTCTTACTTGATTGTAAATTTAGACAAAAAATGTGACTAGTTAGGAAAGTGACACATGGGCTTGGAGTAGGTAAGTAAATCTTGCAAAATCTTGTCCAGATTCTCCTATTATTATCTCTCCCATTTTTGATTTATTTTTATTGCTTTCTTTTGCTTAATAAAATTATTAAAAAGTCCCTCACAAGTTGGGCTAAGTTTTGGGCTCCCATTTAATTGTTTGGGCTTTCTTATTAATTTGTTTGGGCCATGAAAATTAACATAGTCCAATACCTAAATTTTTGTCTTATCCTAATTATTTAATAAATGTTTCTATTCCACTCATTTTAGAATTTAAATAATCACTTACGTAGATTTAAATATATAACCCAATTAGACTTGCTATAATTAGGTAAAAATAATAATAGGTTGAAATATTAAATAAAATTCCTTAAACTAGTCCATATGTATTTAATTAAATACTTGGACTCTTAATTAAAAATACACTTAGGTTATTTAATTCTTATTCCTAATATATATAATTAGGTTTTAATATTTTTACCTCAAGCTTAGTTAGTTAGTAACATAAGCCTTACTAAATAAATTTATTATCTATTGGCTTTTCTTTTTGTTCCATTAATTCATTAACTTAATTAGCCCTAATTGGCTTGATAAGTTATTACACATTCATATAATCATTTTATATAATTCACATATCAATAATTAATCACTTAATGATTATAAATCTTTTTAATTTACCATTCAATGTTAACATTCAAGCTATGTTAATTTTCAACATAAGCTTGTCTTACTTTTCCTTAATCAAATTGATTAAGTATTCATCTTAGTTTACATAAAATAAATAAATTAACTATCTTGCTTAATTCACATATTCAATTATATGTTTCAAGTAATTTCTAATAATAATAAAAAAATTATTCATAAAAATTTATATATATAATCATATAAAATTCTCGCTCCTTACACAATGTCACATTCGAGTGGAATTTACTCCGGATTTTTACTTAACATTTATTGTACATACTTAAACAAAGGTAGAATATAACATAGCAAGATGAAAGAAAATATTTATACCTCGTGGTCCTATTTATAAAAGGATTTATACTTTAGGGATAGATATGCAGTGAACCCTTGTTAGTTGTTATAGTAATTTGTATTAAAAACAAATAATTTAGTATTAATCTTGAATTTTGAGATTTCATGAATAATGTATTTTCAATTTCGTATATTTTAGAAATTTTGATTTTGCATGTTGATCATGTTATGCAATGAACACGTCATATTTCGCAAAATAAAAAAAAAAATAGTGAATTGACTTAAAAAAACAAAATGTATGGACTAAAATAAAGAGAAATTGGGGAGGAGACTATTCTTTGTAGTAGGACATCATCATAAAAAGTAAAAGGAAAATTTCTTTATTACTCAACAGCCGTAAAGTCCCAACGACTGCACCCTTAGTTGTTGACTGTTCTTTGCTTACCATCTGCCCCTTGCAGGAGGGAGAGTCCAAATGCGCTGAATACTGTTCAATTGCCCAACTGTGACATTTCGTCTGGCCGTGCAGCAGCCATAGAGCTCAAGTTCAAAATCCCTCCAATTGTGTGAATTTTTTTATGTATTCTCTTGGTCAACTAATGACGAACCAACTGATGAGATCTTAACCTAGTAATTAAGACTTTTAGGTTACAAGTTCGATTCTCACTCAAGTGCAGTAGCAGAGCGAGCGAGGGAGGGAGGGAGGGAGGGAGGGCGAGAGGGGTCATATGCCCCCCCAAGGCTGGGGGAGGGGGTAGGTATATGTATATCATATATTCATAATCTGATCAGTCTGCAGCAGCGCAAGTGGGTGGCCAGGTGAGTTTTAAAGAGTTTTTTTTTTATTTTAAACTTACTAAAGTTTAAAAAAAGAAAATGACCCTTTTAACCCTGCACCTCCTTTTACCTTTTTGAAACGTTTTCAAACTATACAGAGTCGCAGGATACAGTTGACTCTTCTCAGTCGTATAGCCGAAAACAGCAGTTCAAACGTCAATAAATAATTTTTTTTACTGATTTATTTTGCCCCCCCTCAAATATTCTTTTGGTTCCGCCACTGCTCAAGTGGGTTTATTTCTTCCATTACGGAAAGCTTGTTTCTTGCTTGTTTGATTTGAGTTTATTTCTTCCTCTTCTAATGAGATTTGATTGGATCTTTCATATTGTAATAGTGATGATGTACTTGAATTATGAAATTATATTATATTTTTCAAAAAGTGAGGCTTTCAAAAAAAACAACAACTCATGATGAACCAAATTAAATTGTCCTAGCTGACTTAACCAAAACAAATGTTAGTTTGTTTTAATATATACAATTATAGCTTTGTGACTTCGTCAATTTAGTTGCTCACAAAATTATGTAATCACAATTAGAAACCACCCTCTCATTACTCACATACCAAGCAAGCATACCAATTTTTGGCAATCATATCACAAATTCTGCGGTTAGAGCCTAAAGGGCAATTTGCATGTTACCACCGAATGACCAAGGTTAAGATTATTTTGGTTACACTTCAAATAAAAAAAAATTAATAGTTGCTTACTAAAACTAATTGATCACTCTTACATATGTGCTTTGGCACTACTTGCCATTGTAAAAGACATTGGGGGAATGCTTTGTTGATGTCTGAAAACGTTGTGTGGATCGATAAGAGTCTTGGCCTTAACCAATTTATCGTAATTTTTCAAGAAATATTTCTCTCCCCAAACTCGAGCCTTCTCCACAGCATATGGACCAATACTAGTACTGGTATTAAGCAAATCCATCTCTCCGAGATCAAGGTCAATATAATTAACATATGCAGCTCTTGGATCCGATGAGACATAAGGTGTCATAAAATCATATAATCCTCTTATCCATTCCAAATACTCTTTACTTTTTCCGCTAATTTCCTCCCTTTCATTCCATAATACGGCGTACTCGACTAAAATAAGGTCACCTCTATGAGGAAAAGCAATGGACTCGCTTCTTGTCTTTTTCATAACTCCGCCATAAGGTTCTAATATGATATACCCTCTCGGTTCATTTTTAAGTATCTCCAAAACAGAATTTATTTCATTAATTGAAACGGGCTCTTGAATATAGTCCGATTTGCTCTTGAAATACGATTTTCTGTCCCAATTTCGGTTTTTCAAGTTCTGAACGGAACCTTTTCCGCCATTCAAGCCCGATAAGTAGAAAACAAACTCGATCCAACTCATCTCCTTACAATCTTCTTCCGCAATTTCCAACTCGGGAAAACGATAATTTAATATCGACAAGGCTTTGGTTCGTGGACCGAGATAAGATCCTTGAAAAGTTGCTGACAATCCTTTGGTTGGCAGCAAACCAGCACCAAAAACAGTCAGTAAATGAAATTCATCATCTAGCATAGGAGCTACATATTGCCATTTGTTCAAAAGCTTGGCCACTTCAAATTCTGGCCCATCAGGTCGAGTCACTATAAAGGCTGTCACAATTTTTGGCACTTCTACTAGCTTTATTTTCCACGCATACACAATTCCCCAATTACCCCCGCCTCCGCCTCGAATAGCCCAAAACACATCTTCCCCCATTCCTTCCCTGTCTAATAATTGTCCTTCCGCATTGACCATAATTGCATCCACAATATTATCAGCTGCAAGTCCGTATTTTCTCGACATAAATCCGAATCCACCTCCGGAAAAGTGCCCGCCAACACCTACCGTTGGGCAAGCTCCGGCGGGGAACCCGTGAATACTGCTTCTTTGCGCGATGGCATAGTAGGTCTGGCCAATCGTTGCACCACCTTCTACCCATGCTGTTTCTGATTCTAAATCGACCGAAACTCGGTCAAGATTCATCAAGTCAATGAGTAGAAATCGAGTTCCGTCAGTTGCAACCGATGAACTCCCTTCATAGCTGTGTCCACCGGACCGGACCCGGATCTCGAAAGAGCCTTTCCGGCAGCATATAACACTGCTAGCAAGTTGCTCTTTGGTCTCCGGCAAAACAATGGCAACCGGTTTCGGGATAGAAGCTCCCGAAAACCGAAGGTTTTGCATGGAGAAATTAAGGAGGTCAAAGTAGAGGTTGGAGCCATTGTTGGAAGAGGAGTACAAGGTGAAGTTATTAATGTTGTGATGGATTAAACAAGAAGAAATCTTGTTTTTGAGGTTTTTGTCATCACATGAAAAACTGGGAACAAGAAATAATAGGGTGCTTAAGAGGCAGCAGCTTAGTAGAGGAAGATATTTGGGTTCCATGTTTTCTTAGAAGGACAATAGATCTGTAGGTGAAAGTTATGGAGCTTGCAGAAAGATAATGGGGAGACATAAATAACTAAAAATAATAAAATAACACATGTTATTAACCTTCTAATTTTTTTAAAAAGAAAGACTTTTCCCTCTCCTCTACCGAATTTTGACTTTCACCTAATGGGTAGACTAAAATCTGGTAGAGTAAAAGAGAGGTCGTAAAAGAATCTCTTCTTTATGGACGGAGTGGTTGTCATAAAATTAATTTTCGTTAATTTATCAAGTATCAATATTCAGATCGAAAAATGAAATTTTTTTACATGTCAGTATTATATTGATCAATCGATCAATTTATCATGAAATTAACTTCATAATAACCGGATCCGACCGGAAGGCTCAACTACATAATATCTATTGAAAAACTTATGGAGTAGTTGAGATTATAGCTAAAAGAGAATATAATTAAAACAATAATGTTTTGATGATTAAAGCGTGTGTATGTTACTAAAAATAATTATGTGTATTATTGTCATTGATTATAATTATTAGGATGATAGACGAAGATCAACTAATAATATTGTGTGTTAGTATTTTGTTAATTATTGTATATTAAAATATTTTAGAAATTCTAGAGAAGCTGAATCGGTATATTTAATTGACTTATAATTTTATTAATAAAGTTGATGAGCGGTCAGAGTACTCCAACTCATTAATATCTGGAGGGCTGAATCAGTTCCACATTTTATACTAATGGAGAGGCGAAAATATATCAACTTGCACGGCCATGTGATGAGATCGAGATCAGTAGCCCCCGTGATCCAATCCTTCATAATTCAATCACACACTCCGTCAACTGTCAGAAAAGGAGAGCTCTGACATTGAGAAACCATATATTATCTTCATTTTTAATCTCCGTCTCAAAATAGCTTAATTGGCACTTCTGTCACTTCAAGTTGTCATTCACTTTCAAAGTCGTCCCTAAAGTACCATTTTCGTCATTTATGTCCTTAAAGTAGCATTTTATTGGCGTTTCTGTTCCTTCAACCTATTTTAACCTAAACCCGACCTATTTTGACCAAATTTGACCCAACCCGACTCAGTTTGACCCATCCCAAATTTTTAATATTTTAAAATATAATAGTATTTTTAAAATAAGTTTAAAATAATAATTAAATTTAACATTTAAAAAAAGTAATATTTAATTATTTAAATATTTTAAAATAAAATAATTATTTTAAAAATAGTTATTTTTAATATTTAAAAAAAATATTAGTTTTTTTATTAAAAAAATTTATAATTATATTTAATATTTTAAAATAAATATTTTTAAATATTTTTTATTTTTAATATTTTAAAAGTAAAAAATATTTTTGTAAATATTATTTTTAAAAATAATATTTACTTTTAAAATATTAAAAAAAAAAATTTAAAAAATATTTATTTTAGAATATTAAATATAATTATTAATTTTTTTTTTAAAAACTAATATTTTATTTTTAAATATTAAAAATAAAAATTATTTTAGTTTTTTTTTAAATTTTTTTTGAATAATTATTATATTTATATTTATATTTATTTTAATTTTAATTTTTTAATATTTACTTTTAATATTATAAAATAATTATTAATTTTAATATTCTAAAATAATTTTTTTTAATAATTATTCTTTTTGAAGGAAAAATAATATTTAATATTTTGAAATAAATATTAAAATAATTATTATTTAATAATTATTAAAAAAATTAAAATAATCTTAATAATTTTTATTTTAAAAATTAAAATAATCTTAATAATTATTATTTTAAAAACTAAAATAAGCTTAATAATTATTATTTTCAAAATTAAAATAATCTTAATAATTATTATTATTAAATAATAATTTTTTTAATAAGTATTTCAGAATATTAAATATTATTTTTTGTTCAAAAACAATAATTATTAAAAATATTTATTTTAGAATATTAAAAATAATAATTATTTTATAATATTAAAAGTAAATATTAAAAAATTAAAATAAATATAAATATAAATATAATAATTATTCAAAAAAAAATTAAAAAAATTATTTTTTTTAATATTCTAAAATAAATATTATTTTTAATATTCTAAAATAAATATTATTTTAATATTTTTAAAGTAAATATTATTTTTAAAAATAATATTTACAAAATTATTTTTTACTTTTAAAATATTAAAAATAAAAAATATTTAAAAAATATTTTAAAAAATATTTACTTTAGAATATTAAATATAATTATTATTTTTTAAAAAAACTAATATTTTATTTTTAAATATTAAAAATAACTATTTTTAAAATAATTATTTTATTTTAAAATATTAAAAGAATTATTATTTTAATAATAATAATATATTTTAAATAATTAAATATTTTTTAAAAAAATGTTAAATATAATTATTATTGTAAAAATATTATTATATTTTAAAATATTAAAAATTTGGGTTGAGTCAAACTGGGTTGAGTTGGGTTAAACTTGGTCAAAATGGGTCGGGTTTAGGTTAAAATGGGTTGAAGGAACAGAAACGCCAATAAAATGTCACTTTAAGGACCTAACTGACGAAAAAGGTACTTTAGGGACGACTTTAAAAGTGGGTGGCAACTTGGAAGGACATAAGTGCCAATCAACCTCCCAAAATATGAGATTATTATTAAACTTTTGAAAATTAATTGAAAATATTTTATTCAAAATTGATATAATGTATCTAAATTACAAATTAATCAAGGATTTTCTTAACATGTGCCCTTAGGGCACATGCTAACCACCAAGTTCAAGGGATGGAACCCACTAAATGTTATTCTTTTTAATGCATTTGTATAAGAAGCATTTAATGAGAAAACTGAAGGACAAAATTACCCTTCACAACCCATTTTCCTCCATTACAATTTTTTTTGCCCAAAAGCAATTAATTAAAAAATTGAAGGACAAAATTACCCTTTAAAACAAAATTGGAGGACAAAATTACCCTTCAAAACCCATTTCCGTTCATTACAATTTTGTTGCCCAAAAGCATCATATTTGACTTTTGAAAATTTATAAATATATGGCTCCAGGTGGTTTGCCAAAAAAAAGCTACAAACCAAGAATGTTTACCAAAAAAACAGCTACAAACCAGGAAGTAATAGAAGCATACTAAAAATATATTGTAAAATATGCTGGTCAGATGAAACCAAAATCACTCCCCAGGAAGCAAAACACCACCACGAGAACAGGACCATAGAGCCACTGAAAATCCAATGCACTTGTCAAAACTCTAGAATTGAATCTGTCAACAAAAAATGTAAGAGATCAATAATTCTAAGAGTTCCACCCAAAAAATAATATATAAACATAAAAGAAACAAATTTAAAATTATAATTACCTAATATTTCAAACAAAATATAGGATTCAAGCCAAGATCTTGAGACATTCCTTTCTTCTTCTTCTTCTTTCGACTTGATATGTCAGTATTTTCCCTTTGAGAACATGTTGTAATGTTATGTCCCTTTTCCTTGCAAAGTCCACAAGTTTTTGTTTGCTTCCCTAATTCTTTTCCACCCTTCATCCGCTTTTGTTTAGGACGTCCTTTTGATTTAGAAATTGGAGGACGCATAACCATACTACTACTTGCTATGTCAATGTCATCTAATGCAACTTCACTTACGCACAAGTTTTCGGTAGCTTGATGGACATCAACTCTTTCAATATGCTCTTCTTCCATATGCCAACGAGAAGGTAGATACTTATACGGGATATCAAAGCAACCTTTGTGAATAAACACACTTAAAATATGACGACAAAGAATTCCTGAAAATTCAAACTGTTTGCAACTACATATAATTGTCTCACCCATCCAAGTTACTCTGTGCTTTGGCCCAGCATGTTTGTAATATTGCAAAAGAAATTCATTGTCTAATTCTTGATGAACTGCATATTGGCTAGCTCTCCGAAGCTCCTCTTGGAACTTTTTCAATGCAAATGGTGTCAAAACATTTAGAACTTGTTCCTCCAATGGTGACATTGTCTTCATCGAAGAATTCTTAAATTTTTTAAACATTGAATCATGCACTTCTGTATGCTCAATAGTTTCGTTAGCAAGATCAACCTGGGACAAAAAAACATGAAAAAGTTAGCCCTATAGATATACAAATAAAAGTAAGTAAAAATCACATTAGTGAAAGCAAACCTGTCGCACAAATTGGCTTAAACATGTGCGTGAACCAATGAATCGTTTTATGAATGCATTTATACTTTCAGATCTTCCAGTTGTCGTCATTCCCCCAAAAAAAAATCCTCGAAAATAAGCAGGCACCCAAAATTCTTTGATCTTATATAGTCCAATCACATGCTTAATATTTTGTAAATTATACATTGGCACCATTTGCACCCGTCCACTCTCAAATTCTTCCACGGTTTCCACATGATATAACTTGTAGAAATCATTACACCACTTGTAATATTGTGTACGAAGAATTGAAGTAAACCAACCACTAAATTTGGAGGTAATATGCCAAATGCAAAAGCCATGTTTTGTTGTAGGCATTTCTCTTGCAATAGATTCTGTGAGCCATGGCTCTTGATCAGTAAGTATTGTCTTTGGTGGCTTTTTCATCAAAAGTACAAATGTCTACAAAATTAAACAAAAAAGAATTACTAACAATTTAAATATTTAGATAAGCAAAAATAATATACTAACGAGAAAGTTAATATACCTTCATTAACCATCGAAAAGTTTCTCTTGTCTCATTTCGAAGTAGTGCGCAACCAAATAATATTGTCTTGCCATGATTATTAATACCGACAAATATTCCAAAAGGCATGTCATACGAATTTACCTTGTAGGTAGTATCAAAGACAACATCTCCATATTTTTTATACCAATCAAAACATGATGAATGAGCCCAAAAAATATGTTCCAAATTTCTTTCTTGATCAATGGTATATGCGTATTGAAATTTTGAGTTTTCTTCTTTTGCTATTTTACAATGCTCCAAAAGTTCCATTGCATCATTATTTGAATTGCTTTTCCGAACCTTATAAAAAAGGTTAGATACATCTTGACTAAGGAATGGAAGACTTCCATGCTTAACATTTTTCTCTAACTCCATAACTCGTATAATTTGCCTAATAGAAAGACCCCCTTCTTTCAACAAAAGAATTCGATCTTGATCCTTCTGATTTATATTTCGATTGGCCGGAAGAAAACATACTTCAGATGGACATAAAATCTTATGATTATGTTCCACAACAAACTTTGTCACATGCCACTCAATAGGAAAAATATCAAAAGACTTTCGGAGCATAATTCGCATATGAGCGTTACACCCACATCTCGAAGAGGGTGTATTTCGTTGCTTTATAGATGATTGAGCAACTTCCAATGGTTGATGCCCTTCACGATGACAAAATAAATCACGTCTCTTAATTTCTCCATCTTTGGTGACAAACCGACCCTTTCGAATTGAGAATCCATGATTTTGTGCATAATTTTTATAGAACTGATATGCTTCTTCTTCACTTAGAAAACATTGTCCAACAAAAGGCTCAAAACTCAGTAAATCATTCATGCCAGCATGTGTATTACCATCAAAATTAACCACCTCTTGTCCTCTTTCTAATATGTTGTCAAAATCAATATCACTTGGAAACTCATTCAAGTCGAAAGAATACATGAAATCTCAACAAACTTCAATTCTCTTTTTCTTTCTTTCCCTCTGTTTTCTCTGCAATGAAACAGAGTGTAAAATAGCACAAAGCAACAAAAAAAAAAGAGTTTCACTTACAGTAGAATTATGATCACAAATGATGGAGAAATTAAGAGTTTCACTTACAGTAGAATTAGCAGCCAAGGTCGAAAATCACACCCTCTGAGTAACTAGAGCAACGTTGGGTCCTTGGCAGGTGAGGAACTCAATTTTTAATGAGACTTTTCAACTTAAACGAGGGAAAATATGATGCTTTTGGGCAAAAAAAATTGTAATGGAGGGATATGGGTTGTGAAGGGTAATTTTGTCCTTCAGTTTTCTAATTAATCTAATTAAATGCTTCTTATACAAATACATTAAAAGGAATAACATTTAGTGGGCCCCATCCCTTAAATTTGATGCTTAGCATGTGTCTTAAAGGCACATGTTAAAAAAATCCATTAATCAATAAGAGTAGTAATTTTGAATAATGTACGATATTTATTATTGCACGTAAATACGCATTAACTAAAATTCAAGAAATCTATTTAACTTTTGAGTTTAATGTTCTTAATTGTACTATATTGGAACAGATTAATAGAGTTTTACATAATCGTCATTTAAGTTAGGGCCGGTTCTTAATTTATAATCCTTCCCTGTAAGTGTTTTTCTTTGAAAATATAATCATTGTTTAAATATTTTATTAAAAGTACAATAGATTCATTAATTGTATGGCCATAATGGAATTAGGTGAATGGGAAAAAAAACACATAAAACCACCCCCTTACACCCTCACTGATGAGTTCATATCGTTATCCTATATGAAAAAATTAAAATATATATATATATGGAAATCAATCAATTGCAATCGGTTGCCCAGATCACTATTCCAACAACCAAGTTGTCCGTAGATCAATTAAATAGAAGGTTGAGATTGAAAATAAAATATACCCAGCCGCTACATGTTATAGCAGCCCAAACAATAACTAGTAGCGGCTTCTAGTTTAATAATGGTCAACTTAACTTACTAAAGTGGGCCCACTTTGTCAGATAAAAATATAAAAGAGTAGTTATTTTTTTTAATATACTAACTGCTACAAGCTGCAGCAGCTAGCTTGGTCTTTAATTTTTTTTTTCCTTCCGTTATACTACTTTTTTCCCACTTTGTCAAATTGAAAGCTAAAAAAGGTAGGATTTTTTTAGTATACCAACCGGTTGAAGCTCTAGCGGCTTGGTCAATTTTTTACTACCTCCGCTTTTAAAAGATTATCGTTTAAGATTTTGACACATGAATTAAGAAAGTTATTTAATACTAATAAATTTGTTTGAAATTCCATCACTATCCCTTTATGGAAAATTAAAAACTATTAATACAAGAGAAAGAATTTATTGGAACAATGAGAGAAGATAGGAGTAATATAGAAAAATAAATAATTTATCCTTCTAGAAAGTTGTAAACGACAAACATTTTAGAACAATTTTTTTTTTCTAAAACGACAATCTACTAAAAACGGAGGGGGTATTTTTTTTCTTCCGTTATCCCACCCACTTTGTCACATATAATAAAGCTAATAAAGAAATTAATTTTTTTTTTAAAACACCATCCGCTACAAAGCTGCAACTTGGTCTTTAATTTTTTTCTTTTTTTCCCTTCCGCTTGTCCCACTTTGTCACATATAAAGTTAAAAAAAAATTGTAAGTGCTATTCTTGCTCACTATAACCGAATCAGTCCATTCATTCATATACTTCCTCCCATCCAAATTATTACTTTTAAAAAAAAAATTAATTTGATATGTTAAAAATATTAAAATAATTTATTTAAAAGTCAAAGCAAATTATTACAATTTTTAAAATTAATTTGATATGTTTAAACTTTTAAAATAATTTGTTAAAAGTTATACCAAATTATTACATTTTTTTACAATTAATTTGATATCATTAATTAGTACCCTGCTCAATAATTTACAAAATGTTGGATGTAATAAAAAAAATTGTAAGTGCTATTAATTGAAGTTAAAATAAATGCACATTATAAAGCTCATTTTAATATAATACTAGACAGAACAAAAGCTAGTTAGTTACTAACCACTTTTTCTCAATATGCATCTGAGTAATATTAATTTTAATAATAATGATATTTATATTAATATTACTTATTAATATTAATAATGATACTATTATTATTAATATAAATATTAATATTAATAATATTAAATATCATTATCATTATTATTATTATTATTATTATTATTATTATTATTATTATTATTATTATTATTATTATTATTATTATTATTATTATTATGCAATGTGAGTATGAGAGTATGATATTCATGTATTATTATTACAAAAAGGAATATGAATATTAATAATAATAATGTGATTATTAATATTAGAAGTACAGATGATAATATTACTACTACCGCTTAACATTAACATAATAATTAACTTTTCAATGACATGTTCATTTTCATTTGTACAAAAAACATAGCATAAATAATACAACCAAGGGCTATTTTTTTAACTCAAGAATCCCTAACACTCGATAGTGATTGCCCTTATCATGGTCGGTTTCAAAGCTGCAAATTGCACATTTTTGATGAGGCTTAACACCCACAATTTTATCGATTGCACTCTTTAATCTAGATTGCTATTTGCGGCCCTTTGTTTGAAAAATAATAGGCGGCAAAAACTCATCTTCTTCTGCTTCCTCCTCTGCATCTTCATCGTCATTATCGTAACCCATATCCTGAGATGGATCTTCAACCGTGCGATCAATGTCGTTGTCTGCCAGTTCAGTAATATTCTCATCCGAATCATACTCTCATACTCACATTGTATAATAATAATAATAATAATAATAATAATAATAATAATGATGATGATGATGATAATAAAGATAATGATATTAATATTAATAATATTAATATTAATATTAATATTTACTATTAACAATAATAGTATCATTATTAATATTAATAAGTAATATTAATATAAATATTATTATTATTAAAATTAATATTACTCAGAAGCATATTGAGAAAAAGTGGTTAATAACTAATTAGCTTTTGTTTTGTGTAGTATTATATTAAAATGAGCTTTATAATGTGCATTTATTTTAACTTCAATTAATAGCACTTATAATTTTTTTTATTAAATCAAACATTTCGTAAATTATTGAGCAAGGTACTAATTAATGATATCAAATTAATTGTAAAAAATGTAATAATTTGTTATAACTTTTAACAAATTATTTTAAAAGTTTAAACATATCAAATTAATTTTGAAAATTGAAATAACTTTCTTTGACTTTTAAATAAATTATTTTAATATTTTTAACATATCAAATTAATTTTTTTTAAAAAAGTAATAATTTGGATGGGCGGAAGTATATGAATGAATGGACTGATCCGGTTATAGTGAGCAAGAATAGCACTTACAAATTTTTTTTAACTTTATATGTGACAGTGGGACAACGGAAGGAAAAAAAAAAATTTAAACACCAAGCCGTTACAGCGTGTAGCTGTTGGTGTTTAAAAAAAAATTCCTTATTAGCTTTATATGTGACAAAGTGCGTGGGACAACGGAAGAAAAAAAAATGACCAAGCCGCTGGTGGGTATACTAAAAAAGTCCTACCTTTTTTAGCTTTCAATTTGACAAAGTGGGACAAAAAGTGGGACAACGGAAGGAAAAAAAAAAATTAAAGACCAAGCCGCCATAACTTGTAGCGGTTGATATATAAAAAAGTAAACTATTTTTTTATATTTTTATCAAATAAAGTGGTTTATCAAATAAAGTGGGCCCATTTTAGTAAGTTAAGTTGACCATTATTAAAATAGAAGCCACTATTAATTGTTGTTTGGGCCGCTACAACATGTAGCGGCTGGGTATATTTTTTTTTCCAATCTCAACCTTCCATTTAATTGATCGGCTGACAACTTGGTTGCTAGAATAGTGATCTGGGCAACCGGTTGTCATAGATTGATTCCCTATATATATATAGTCTGTTTCTGGTGCATACCCCTTTATTTTACATACCCTGCTCACCACCATTAGCGATGAACCGGGTGACGGTTCGATGCGTCACTAAAAGTTAAGACGACGATTTTTTGATATACGCTACGGACCGAATCGTCGCCCGGTCCGGTTCGGTCCGTGGCTAAAGGTGGTGAGCAGGGTATGTTAAATAAAGGAGTATGCATTTGATCATCTCTGTATATATATGCACTTTATGTAGTGTAGGGCGGCCATGCGAGTTGAAAGGAAATTTAGAATTGCATCACATAGTTTGAACGAAATTCAAACTAGCTAGCAGTTGGTAAGCTAGGAATTGCATGCAATTGGTTCCCATTTTTAGGCATGTATGTTATGAAATTATTAGACCACAATACTCGGAAGTCAAATCCACCACAACAACTTTAGCATAACAGAGGATTAGATAAGTGTTACCATGTTATCCATAAGATATATTCAAATGTATAGATTAAATAGATATCCACAGTTCAAGTCAAGTCTATCTAGACTGCTATGGGTGTATATATGTATGCAGTGTTCTGTAGTCATTTGATATAGAGAAATACAAAACCTTGCTTGTGTATTCCTTATATGGTATCAAAGCCATAAATCGACATTATGTCGTCTCTGTCTTCTGGGTCTTCTTTTTCCCCATCACAACAACAAGTTTTAACTGCAACCACCCTCACATCATCATTAAACATGACAAATCCAACCCAAATCATTGCTGTGAAACTACATCTTGAAAATTATTTGTCTTGGAAGGCACAATTGTTGCCTCTTCTTCGTGGAAATAATCTATTATGGTTCATCGATGGCAAGCAAGAACCACCTCCGGAGAAATTTTCGGCAACTGTTGCCGGAGGATAACCCATTGATAATCCAAATTACCAAGTCTGGTATCAACAAGATCAAAACTTATTAAGTCTGTTTATTTCCTCCTTACGTGAGGATATTGTGCCCCTTATCATTGACTCACAATCATCTCGTCAAATTTGGGTTATACTGGAAATAGCATATGCGTCACCATCAACTACGAGGGTCCTAAATTTGCTACTAAGTTTGCAAGAGATTAAGCAACATGATGACTCTGTTACACAATTTCTGAACAGGGCAAAATTCATTAGTGATCAACTTGCTGCTGCGGGTCGTCCAATGTCACTCACTGATTTCAATTGTGTCATCTTCAAAGGCCTTCGCCCTGACTTTCATAGCGTTATTCCTAGTCTTGCAAACTGGCCAGAACCGGCAATATTTGCTGATTTACTTAGTACTTTGATGAATCATGAATTACTAACTCAAAACTTTTCAGGATCTTCCATATATTCAGTCCAGCCAATGCAACCGTTTAGAAATGTACAACCTGTTCCCTCCTCTCCAACAAGAAATTTTGTTCAAAGGGGCTTTGATAATCAACCAAACAATAGAAATGGTTATGGTAATTCACAGGGCAATCGCAATACAAACTTTAAAGGCAATAATTACAAGCAGCGACAAAATTTTGGCTCTAACTCTCGCCGAAACAATTCCAACAATCGATCTTTCTCTCAGTCCACTTTGCAATGCCAAATCTACCATAGGTACAATCACACCGCCAATAACTGTCGTCAGCGGTACAATCATGCTCATCAGCCAACTGCGAATATGGCAACATTTTACAACAATAATTTTAATGATACATGGTTTCCTGATACTCGGGCTACTCATCATGCCACTCTAAATTTACAATCTATTGATCATTCGTTCCTTTACAATGGGTCAGATACTTTACGCGTTGGTAACGGTATTGGTTTACATATATCTCATACTGGAACTTCAAAATTACAATCTGATGATAGTTCTTTTGTCTTAAATGATGTTCTTCATGTTCCTACTCTTACCAAGTCCTTACTTTCAGTCAATAAATTCATTCATGACAATGATGTATTTTTTGAATTTCACCCAAATTGTTTCTATGTGAAGGATTGCAAGTCGAAGAAACTGCTGTTGTCAGGATCGAGTAATCAAAGGCTGTATTCACTGAACGGTTCCACTTCTGCCGCTAAACCTCCAACAGCCTTTATTGCTACTAAAGCTTCAACTGATTATTGGCATAGTAGACTAGGATACCCTCATTCCAAAAATTTTCATAAAATCATTTTCAATAATCACTTATCTGTTTCTGATTCAAAGTTTAATTTTTACAATGCATGTCAATTGGGCAAATCTTCTCGAATTCATCTTCCTGTTGCTAATCATCGAGTTTCCCATATTCTTGACCTAATTTATAGTGATGTATAGGGATCGGCATCTACTCTCTCGTGTTATGGCCACACGTATTTCATTATTTTTGTTGATGCATTTTCCAAATATATCTGGTTTTATCCATTGCACAGTAAATCTGATGTTTACTCTACATTTATTTAATTTCAAAAACTTGTGGAACGCCAATTTAATACTTCCATTAAATCTATCCAAACTGATTGAGGTGGTGAATTTCGAGCACTAAATAAATTCTTTGCTTCTATTGGCATAAATCATCGCATCCCATGTCCACATACTCATGAACAAAATGGCATGGTGGAACATCAAATCGACACATTGTTGAAACTGGACTGACTCTCCTTGCCAACTCCATACCCCCTTCAAATACTAGCATTTCTCCTTTGACACAACAGTATATTTAATAAATCGCATGCCTTCCACAGTATCTCTTAATAAAACACCTTATGAGTGCACTTTTGGCCACCTTCCAGATTATTCGTTCTTACGCATTTTTGGTTGTATGTGTTTTCCTTTCCTTCATCCATATAATGCACACAAAACTGATTTTCGTTCCACTCAGCGTGTTTTTCTTGGTTATTGTCCCAATCACATGGGTTATATGTGTTTAGATTTATGCACAAATAAAATGTGTATTGCCCGACATATCCGTTTTAATGAAACATGTTTTCCATTTTCATCCTTTTCTAATATTCTTAAACCTGCTACATTTGACCAGTTACCATGGGCTATTATTCCACTCATTCCTCCGCAACAATTCACCACCAGTACTATTCCTGTTGCACCTCATAATACTTCTTTTGCCCATACATATTCTTTCCATTCATCTCCTACTCCCTTGCTTGCTCAGCCTATACCTCCTGCTCCCTTCTGTTATCTCCTATCTCTCCTGGTCTAATAGTGGTACAGCCTGCCATTACTTCACCTTCACCAGCAACCGTACCTCGACCTGTGCTTCCATCTGGGATACTCACTCGTGCGATGGTTCTTCGCCTTAACCAAACTCAACCTCATGATCTTACTACAAAAGTTTATACAGCAGTTGAGCCCACTTGTTATTCCCAAGTAGTTCGATCCAGTCATTGGAGAGAGGCCATGGTTTCAAAAATCAATGCACTTATTTCTCAAGGTACCTGGGTTCTTGTACCAAAATCAGACTCTATGAATGTTGTGGGTTGTAAATGGGTTTTTCGGATTAAACGAAAAGCAAATGGCATAATTGATCGTTATAAAGCAAGGTTGGTGGCAAAGGGTTTTAATCATGAAGAAGGAGTAGATTATGCTGAAACATTCAGTCCGGTGGTCAAACCAACCACAGCTCGCGTTGTTTTATCCTTGGCTATTTCCCTTTCATGGCATGTTCATCAGTTGAATGTGAATAACGCCTTCCTAAATGGTTGGTTAGATGAAACGGTTTTTATGGCCCAGCACCTAGTTTTGAGGACAAAAATCATCCGAATCATGTGTGTCATCTTCGAAAGTCTCTTTATGGGCTCAAACATGCTCCCAGAGCATGGTACCAATGTTTGTCAAATTTTTTGATGCAGCTGGGTTTCAAAATTTCATTATCTGATACGTCTATGTTCATCTATTCACATCATGGAATTTATTTAATTTTATTAGTCTATGTTGATGATATCATAGTCACTGGAAATTCATCTACTGCAATAAGTTTTTTAATGCAGGCTTTGGGAAAGGAATTTGCTCTTAAAGATTTAGGTCCTATAAACTATTTTTTGGGCATTGAGGCAGTCCATACAACAAATGGAATATTTTTAACTCAACAAAAATATATCAAGGACCTGATTACTAGAGCAAAGATGGATGAGTGTAAACCGGTCAAGACACCAGCGGCTGTTCAACATCACATGCCTACTAGTGCTTCTCTTTATTCTAATCCAACTTTCTTTCGGCAAATCGTAGGTGCGCTACAATACACAACACTTACTCGGACATACCTATCTTTTGCAGTTAATAAAGTCTGTTAGTTAATGCATAATCCCACTGAGAAAAATTGGGTAGCCGTAAAGAGGATCATTCGATATTTGCAACACACCATAAACTTTGGGCTTTCGATTTCCAAATCAGATAATCCATTCACTCTTCAAGCATTCTGTGACTCTGATTGGGCTGGAAAATTTATTGATAGAAAATCTATAGCAGGTTATGCTATTTTCATGGGTAATAATTTGGTCTCTTGGGCATCACGGAAGCAAAGAACGGTTGCACGCTCGTCTACAGGAGCTGAATATAAATCATTGGCCGACACTGCAGCAAAATTAACTTGGTTACTGTGACGAATGAGTTTTTTTTAGTTGTGATTCTGGGGACAAAATCCTTTTAAGGAGAAAAGATTGTAACAAAACGAGATTTTTGTATATTAATTTTAAATATTTATTAAATTAAATAAATATTTTAATCGATTTATTTATTGAGTTGAATAAATAATTGATGTGATTATGTTATGGAGTAATTTAATTAAGTACAATATGTTAATTAAATTGATGTGTAAGTAATTTTGTGGTGTAGTTCTAATTTAATTAAGATAATTAAATTAGACAAATATTATGTGGTATTTGATAATGAGGATATAATAATTTAATTTGAATAATTAAATTAGGAATTTACTAATTGTTACATGGAATTATGATTAATGAGTAAATTATAATTGTGTAGCAAGTTAATTATGTGATAATTTTTTTTAGTTAATTAATGATAGCTTTAATTTAATTAAATTGGAATGTTGGGGTTTAATTAAATAAAGTGTGACATTGGAAACTATGAAAACTATGTGTTAAAGGAGTTATTAAAATAAAATATAAAGGGTTTTAAATTCGTTTTGCCAAACAAGGCCCTTAAGTCTATTTTAAAGTAGTTTTACCAAACAATGCCCTTAAGTCTATTTTAAAGTAGTTTTACCAAACAAGGCACTTAAGTCTATTTTAAAGTAGTTTTACCAAACAAGGCCTTAGTTTTAAAAATCTATTTATAAGAACAAAGGATTTTTGCCAAACAAGCCTTATGACTTTTGATTTTCAAAAAGATTAGTAACTGATATCTATTTATTATAAGGAGTAAATAGTTATCAGGTTATATTTTATATATATATATATATATATATATATATCAGTTATATATTTTATACTACGTTAGAATATCAGAGAGTTGGAGAGAAAGAGAGAAGAAGGAAGAAAGAGGAGGAAGAAGCTTTGAGAAATCAAAAGCAAGAATCAAAACACATAAGCATTATCATCACCATCTTCATCTCTTTCCTCTAGCATCAAAGGTATAATTTAAGTTTTTGTTCTTCATTGTTCTTCATGTTTTTATTTCTTTGTAATTGAAGTTTCATGAGAATTTGTGTAATATGGTTTATATGTGTTAAATTGTATGTATAAACTATTATATATGTTTTGTGTGAGTAATTAAAACTATTTAATTCATATAAATATGATGAACATGAATAAATCATATTCATAGCAATTTACAGTGAACTATTTTGAAAAAAAATTGATTTCTTTAATATCAAAATTGGTGTTTGATTATGTTATGTTATATAAATTGATCGTAGATTGTAATAATATGTTAAGAAACGAAATTAACATAATTTAAATTATGTGATTTGGTTTAAAATCAAAGTCACGGTGTTTATTTTCTTCTAGAACACTTAACAACAATGGTGTTTTCTTCAAAATCACAAAATTAAAGGTTTTTAAATTATGTGTTGTAATGTTTATATGTGTTAAAACATGTTAGAAGCATAAAGTTATGTTTTTATAAAACTTTATACGCATTATATGAACTAAAATCTGAGTTTGGTGCGAGGAAATAAGTCAAATTGGCTTTTTCCTACACAGTTCGTGAGGCTGTCTGCGTCTGACTGTGACGTGGCACCGCATCGCTAGTTCTAAGTATAAATGGAGCACTGCAGCGCCAAGCTCAGCTTCTTGATGATGTGGCAGCACTGCAGCGCCAGCTGCAGTGCATTGTGTGGCACGGCGGCGCTAGCAGTGCAATTTAGCCAGAAAGCTATTTTTAAATGTATAATTTTATGAGAATGATGATGTAATAAAAATAAAAGCATGTTAACAAAATTATATGCTAATTGGACAGTATTTAAATCATATTTTTATATGAAATGTATGATTTTAAATTATACTTTGATTAATTATGTAAATATGTGGTTGAGTCGTGTTATGTGATAATTAGTGATTAAACCTAATATTTAGAGAATGATGAGTTAACCTAGATGGGTTAACTAAGGATGTGAATTAGCTATATGGTAACTAATTTATGTTACTATTGTTAATTACGTTTACGTAGGATAATTGTGGGACGAGTTGTTAATTGCTAGCTTGCGCACGAGGCAAGTTCCTAAACCTTTTTTTTGCATTATGCAAGTTTTCTAACTATATCTTTATTTGAGCAAGTCCTTTTATTTTGCAATGGACAATTATATTATTGAAGTTCATTATTGAAATAATGTAACCTTGACTTAATTGTTTAAGCAAGGCTTTAATTATATCTTTCGAATGCTTTGAGTTTATTTCTAAAGCATGATTGTTGAATATAATGTGTGAGAACCCGAATTTTTAAAATTTTTTAAAATAATAATTTAGTAAATAAAATTCTTAAGCCATGTGTTGGGTTCGAATAAGAATATATATGTGTTATATATCTTGAATTATGTGGTTTGGTGGGAAGAAATTAGACATATATATGAGATTTTATAATGATTAATTATTAAAGAAAATTGAGTTTGAATTTAAAGTTTAATCTCTAAATCATTGAAGGATGCGGTAAAACATGTTGGTTAACTGGTATAACAAGTTAACAATTTAAAAGCATGCTTAGAGTATTTATAAATTTAGACTATGGTTTTGCTCAAGCAGAACTTGTCTGCACCTGAACTTGATTCTAAGCCTAAGACCAGTGCAACTGCGCCTACAGACAATTCTGGGTAAGTTTGTATAATATGAACTTACTATATATATATATATATATATATATATATATATATATATTAGTGGTTAATATGTGTCATAATTGGCATTCAAGCTGTCCGAGAATGGATTAAGATAGCAAAACATGAATTGAATTAATATTAATTATGGAAATTATTTAACCTAGAATAAACATTGGTTAATCAAGTCATATTATGGAAAATCGTAATTATAAGCCTTGTATGGAAGTAGTGTGATAATAAAAGGAATGAAAAAGAGTTAATTCACTTACATAAGACAGTGAATTAATATATGTGTTTAGCATAAGAAAATGAAAGGAATATGTTAATTAATATTTGATATTTTTAATATATTACATAATATTGTAATATATAAAAGGATTAATATTTGAAAGATAAGTGATATATTTATAAAGAATATTGGTTAGAGATGGAGGGATTATATTAGCATTTAAGATATGGCTAAATGTAAAGATTGAAGAAGTTGTCTTGAGACAATCGAATAATTATACGAATAGTGTATAATTTAAATAATTAATGGAGTAGAAATTAATTATTCTAAGGGTCATGGTTATTTTTAAATAAAGATAACATAAGTGTAAATTCATGAATTCTAAGTGTAATGGTTATACATATTATAAGTGTATAATTATTTAAGGTAGCTAAATAACTTAATATTAAAGTGCATGTGTCATACAAACCTTATATTAAAAGAATATTAAAGTGTGGTGGAAGTGATAATGAGCTTAATTAAGCTTGTGAGATATGTCTAGTGTGGCAAAGTGGTAGAGTGAGAAATTCATTAAATAAATTAATGAAGGAATGATTGAACGGATTTAATTAATGTTATTATGTGAAGAAATTGCTATGTGCAAGTATATATATTATGAGAACATGTGAATAAGTAAAGTAATGATATTACATTATGATCATATTATAAGATGTAATGTTACGAATAATATTATTTTGTGAGATTATATTGTTATAAGATTGTGGACTATTAATTACTAATTTCACCTAATTATGCCTTATGTGGCATAAATAGTGAAGTTAAATCAACGGGAGATTTGATTGGAATTATTAAAAGAAAATAAATGGTGAGTTAATAAATAATTGATATTAATTATCATTATAATAATTGGGTATATTTGAGATAATAAATTTTATAGAAAATGATGGGTTGAGAATACCCAACTATTTTATAATTAGCCCAATTAAAATATTAGTGGATTAAAAAATAATGTACATGAGGTACATTATTATATGTATTGGTATGCTTGATATGTGTGGGTGTACACATGTGTGTATATATATATATATGTATACCCCTAACTTATTACAAGGTAATAATATTAGTTCATTAAAGTGGCACTTGAGAGCTAAAAGGAAATAAACCTTAGTATATGAAATCTATTCTACTGAGAGTATGTGGCTTGTCCTTAAATCAGTGTGACTCTTCTTATAACAGCAGTGACTAGGCCATTGGCCTAGCCTATCTCTCAAACTCAGTGTAATCAAAAGGCTAGCAAAGAGGGTGTGGGTTGAATAGGAAATCAGTACAAGCTTTTCACCAAATCCTTATTAACCATCATCTCATTTCTTCTCCTGTTAGTTTAAATCATTGTGCATATTCCACAATTGGGCAATAGCTTCTCTATAAATAGAGACTCTCCCTTTCTCAATTAAATTTGCTAGAATTCTCTATAAATACAATTGGAGAGTGAGTGTTATTAAATTGAGTGAGAAATTTGAAGTTAGGATCAAAGGATTGCCATTCAAGCATTCAAGAGGTAATACTTATATATACGTATTTTTCATTTCAAGATTTTGAGTTCTTAGAAATTTCATGAACTACTTGCTTTTGAATCAAACTTAATGGCTAAGGATTGTTGTAATCCATAAATTGTTGTCAGATATTGATAATACAGTTAAGTATGAAAACAACGGAAGTTAAACAGACCAATTTGGTTTAGAAACGAATCCGTAGTGATGAAATTAGCTAAACATATTAAAACATGAAAAATTTAGTATGAACATGAGTTTTGGATTAAGATTTAGGTTAGTTAATGTTTCTATAAATTGTTGATTCTTTGGTATGTTGTAGTTCTATGAATTACAAATCCATAGAATAGAAAACGGACTAATTTGGATGTGTATAACTCGCGTTATGATGATCAGAAGGAGAATTGGTCTGAAAAGCGCAAAGATTAGAATCTCGGAAACCATTCTGCATCACTGGGCACAGCTGCGCTGCCCCCAAGGCCATTTTTGGCACAGCTGCACTTCCCCCAAGGCCATTTGGGGTGCAGCATGCGCCGGAACTGTGTCAGACAAAACTGTTTTGACCTGCTGTAGTAAATTAGGCATAACTTCTTCATACGAACTCCGATTGAGGCGATTCAGAATGATTTGGAAAGATAACGAGTAGACCTACAACTTTTGTTCTTTAAGTTTTTTGATTTGAAGTCGTTAAGAGGTGTAAAAATATCTATCTTTGTGACTGCTACGTATTCGAAGGCAGTCGGAGGGCGTCGGACATGCACATACGCAATTGTAGTGCTCCCGACAATAAAATATATTATTTTAAGTGATAAAACATAAATATGCATGATAATGGACATGACATATAGTTAAGGTTACCTTACATATAATGGATTTCGTTAGCATGATTTAGCACGTGTTTTAAAAAGAAACTTAAGTTTTGAAAACAAATCTTGACGAACCTTGAGTCGTTTAAGTTCTGACCTTGTAGCATATTGATATAACTGAGTATGCGTACAAATGAGCATGAGAAGTGATTTAAAGTTGCTTTACTTATTATCAACTTACAATAGCTTAGTTGAAAATAATTTCTAAAGAAAACTTGAAACTTTGAGAACAAACTTAAAGGAACTTGTGTACTTAAAGTTCTAAACGTGATAACATACTTACATGGCTTAGTTAACTATGAAATGATATTCAAAGTTGCACCGAGTAGCTTTAACTTGGCCTAGAATGACTTTTAAAAGTAAACTTGAACGCTTTACAGACTTACATCTACGAGCAGTGTGTTGCTCACATTTTGGACTTGTAGGGATTGCATGCTAGTATCTTTTAGGTCTTTAAACATGGCCTATAAGTGCACACACATAGTTTGACATAATATAAGTCATTGGAGCATTATTTTAAATGAGTTGAAGGGATGAACGACACTAGCTATGTGTAAATGATGTGAATACTTGCGAGCGTGCATATTACAGATTATATGACCTTCTCACATAGATAGATGATTGATATAGTTAGCCTCGTGATTTTGTTTGGCATTAGTTAATTAGAAATTCTAAACTAAAGTCATAACATGAGAGAAGTAAAACTTGAGTTAACCTTAGAAGAATGCTAGATCTCTTACCATATGCGTATGAGATGTATTAGTATCCATGCATGCTAGAAAACCAAAATAGAACCAGAAAGAAAAATCTAATTCTGGACTGGTCAGGGAAGGGTGCAGTTGTGCCAATCTTAAGGCCAACTGAAGCGCAGCTGCGCTGCAGGGCAGTGTTCCCTGATTATTTTAAATATGATCTAAACCTTAAAGCATGTGTATATGAATGTCTTAAGCTATAATACTAGACTCAAGTGATGTTTTAAGTATACAAGCATGTAATGGTTATATAGAACCCAAATTGATAATTCTATTAAGGTTTGAGAAACGCAAAAATAATGTGGATAATGTATCTATGAGTTTTAAATGTGTATCAAACACATAGCTAGTCAAGTGTGTGATAAGGGTTTATGAATATTGATGTCAAGAATGTGTGACTAAAGTATACCTATACATACATAGTTATCCTAGAAGTATGATAAGAAAGTAAAATGAAGGTTTTACAAACCAAATTAGGAAAAGATGTAACATTTATTATTACATTGAGAATGTATGGATGCATATGACTGATGGGCATGAATCCATAATTGTATAATTGTGTAGGAATACACGAAGTGCAGATAGCTATAAGCAGTTAAGTTGTAGTTGATAATGATAATAGTGTGCATACAAGCCAATCATGTATGATGATAAAGCACAAATTTTGTAAACAATCTTATTTATTTATTAATAAAATATTCATTTAAGGCATTTAATTATCTACATGGTGTTGTTTTTATAATATGTAAATAACCCATAGTTTTAAACAATGCTTTTAGAATCATGATGAGATCATGCTAAAGAGATCTAAATTCTTAGAAAGCTTAAAAACTAAAATAGTTCCCAATTATGGGATTACTAAAATGGGGATTAGTAAATCCAGATAGATTGGTACATATGTTGCGTGCTCATTAGATGAGGATGACTGATCTCATGGTCATTTGTGTGGAGACACTAAAGCAAGTATGTAGGTGCTTATTGGAGAATAAGTTCACTGAACGTGACTCGCTATGGAATACCTAATGGAGTTTTACTTGCCTGTCAATAGGAATTCCTAATATGATAGTATTACAAGTGATCCTTGGACTTGAGATCATCATAGTATCTTGTATGTAACAAATTATACTTTGACTTATTCCTTAAGGCCTTTTAAGGCATATATAGGGTAGCTTGGGTATAATGAGTTGCATATGGAGATAATGTATGGTCAATAAAGAATCTACCACCTCTAGTAAAAGAGGAGATATGTCCTATGTGATTCGTTAAATGACAACCCAGGAATCCTTGGCCAAGGTAGAATGAAATTAGAAAGAGGTTTTTAATTTGCATTATTTGGAGTTGTGCATTTTCTAATCGAAATATATATGATTAAATAAACTAAGACTTGACAGTAAATCCATGTCTTATATTTAATTGGGACATTGTATGGTGGAAGAATTGAATTGTACAGTAACTATTAACTCACAGTTTCTTTTATGATTAATGTTGAAATCTATATTATCTGAAAAGTCGTTGATCGCTAGGGAGGCTTATCCCTATTGTAGAATAAATATTATTTATTTAAATAGATTATTAGTTTAATTTATTTATTTAAATAAGATTAGAATTGTTCTAATTGATTTATTCACAACCGGTTTAATATGGAGAACCTAAAGGGTCACACCATAAAAGGAAGAAGAATTATTTAAGAAGAAAATGACATGATAGTAATAATGTATTAAGTATAATTAATTTAATCTATGGTGATAGAATAAATTAAATAGCTTAATATTTATTATTTAATATTTTAAAAATATTAAATATAAATTAATAAGAGGAGTCTTATTATTATTATTATTATTATTATTATTATTTTAATTCTAAAGGAGTTTAGGAATTAATATAATATCAGTAATCTCTCTCAATCCTAATAAGATTAGGATATAAATTAATTAAAAGTATTTAATTAATTAATTAAATAAAACCCTATTCTAATTGGATTAGGAGGGTTAACCTAATATCTATAGAAGAGAGTCTTATATCAGAAATAAGGTACGTGAATTTTTTCAAGAGTTGGGAGTACACATATTCTATAGAGATAGAAACATGGGTTAAGCCAATAACCCATCTTCCTGAGTTCTTCATCTTCCTTGGTGGATCACCGTTAGAGGCCAAACATTTGGGTGGCTGACATTGATCAAGGGAAGAAGCCACTACAGAGGAATCAAAGGAGTAGAACTTGTACCTGAGGAAGCTTGGATCTTCAAAGGTATAATTCCATCTTCTCTTTCTATGTATTGACTGATAATTAATGCACAAGAAAGATCATGGTTAAGGGTTTGTAAGAAAATTTTAAAATCTGATTTTTCATCCTTTCCGGTGCGTTTATGTAATTTGATTGCATGCTTATGTTTCTAGCAAACCCAACAGTGGTATTAGAGTCAATCTTGTGCTAATTATTAGTCTATGTGATTCCATACACGTATGATATGCGATTGGATCGAGTTCTGGGCAACAAAAATTTTTTTGATTCTGCGAAGCTGCGCCGGTGCAAGGCCTTTTTGCTGCGCAGCTGCGCCAGTGTCTTGGCCTGGTTTTCATGCTGCACAGCTGCGCCGGTTCCCTTTATATTCCTGGCACAGCTGCGCCACTAACAGAATTTGATTTTTTTTGTTTTATTTAATTAAATGAATGGTTTATTTAATTAATAAAGATTTAAAATAAAGATGTTTATTTTATATGAAATGAGATTTCAAAATTGCTAAAATTAAATAATTTAATTTGGAATTGTTTTTGAATGAAATAAAGGAGTTTATTTTTCCAAAAACAAAGTTTAGCAAACTTTCGCCCATTAACTGATATTAATACATATATGGAATGAATTTACTTTTATGAGATGAATAAGTTTTATTGATACGTATGATGATATGTATGTTAATAACAGGGATTGATTATGGACAATGACCAATGTGATTGAATTTTATTTTGGATGAATGCTTGAATGTATGGGTTTTATAAAATGGGGTCTGCGTACCTCGTCTTTTTTGGTTTTCTTCTTGGTGTAAATTCTATCTCCCTCCTATGTACTTCCCCTTGACTGCTGATCAATGTTTCTATTTAATTATACATAGTTTATGTAATAGAGATAGTTAGAATTATCTTGAAGAAACTAGAGACCAAGGAGTAAGGAGCGCGTGAAGACCCGTTTGTATAGAGCCCGGGTTTAAATGTAATAGTTATATTTAAATTTAAATTTTTGCACTCCTAGGTTTAACCTTATGGTTCACTTGGTGGCTCTAGTGAACCAAACTAGAATAAAAGTCCATAATCAATTCGGGTATAATATAGTATTCTATATTGCATGCTAAATATTATATATTTTATATTTTATGCAAGCATGCTTCGCATGTTTAATAAAATGACGCGTATTTTATATATATATGTGCATGCGAGCTAAACAAGATGAGACAAATAATAACAAATCCCTCAAAGAAATAATATTAAGTCTGAAGCGTTCAAATGATATTTGGAATATCGAACGTCGCCTTCTAGCATGACTAATTAATAGAGTATTAAATATTTAATATGAGTTTGTTGTGCTATCCACAAGGCGAGTATTGAGTATTTAAGATGTTAATTAATCACATTTGATGCTTATCAAGAAAATTGAACGATCTAGTCTTGTTCTGCTATCCACAAGGACAAAAATTTTTCTTTTTTGAATTTATGAAAGTGCTAGGCTGGACTTAACTTAAATCATTTTAGCTCGGATGTGCACACACATGACCATTATGATTTAAGAGGCAAAATAAAAGGAGTTACATGGTGATGTAATTGACAAGAGTTGTCTACCTATTTATTTGTATATCGCTTGTTGTGCTATCCACAAGGTTATATACATTTGAAATGAGATCCTTAATCTCACTAGCAAATCTTTAATTAGATGTTGCCGAACTATATAAGTGAGGGTAATATAGTTTGATGAAAATAGTGGGAGATACCAATTTAAAATAAAGACCTAAATTTATTTTGGTATGCAAAGTTAATAAAATGAATGTTTGCTAAAAATGTTATCTTTTCACATGCAGAGTTTTAAAAATGTCAAAATCACTAATCTCACTACGAAGCATACTTGATGCAAATAAGCTTACCGGCCCGAATTATGAGGACTAGCTAAGAAATTTGAGAATTGTTTTCACTGCTGAAAAGATTTCTTATGTCCTAAATTCAACTATCCCTAAATCTGTTTTGAAAACAGCCTCTGAGAAAGAGATTGCCACTTTCAATAAGTGGCAAGATGATGCATCTGTGGCTCAATGCATCATGCTCGCATCCATGAATAACGAGCTTTAGCGTCAGCACAAAAAAATAGATGCTCCTGCTATGCTGCTTCACCTCAAGGAGTTGTATGGTGAACAGAGTAGGACTGCTAGATATGAGATATCTGAGGAGCTTTTTCGATCTCGGATGATCGAGGGCACTGCCGTCGAGACTCATGTTCTGAAGGTAATCAATTTGATTGAACGCTTTGGATAGCTTGGGTTCATCATGGATGGGGAGTTGAGTCAAGACTTGGTCTTCCAGTCACTCCCTGAGACCTTCTCGCAGTTTGTGGTTAATTTTTACATGAATAAGCTAGATGTCAGTTTGCCTGAGCTGCTTAACATGTTGAAAACTGCAGAAGGTCACTTCTTATCCAAGAAGAACCATGTCTTGATGGTGGATTCTTCCAATAAAAGGAAGAGGCCCAAGGTGTCTTCTGAAAAGAAGAAATCCAAGAAGGCTAAGGGAAAGGGGAAAGAAAAGGAACAAAAGAAACCTGAACCAGCTAAAGGAATGTGCTTTCATTGCAACGAGCCAGGACATTGGAAGAGGAACTGCAAGAAGTTTCTAGCAGAGAAGAAGCTTGGAGAAGCTTCGACTTCCAATCAAGGTTTGTTTATGATTGAAATTAATTTTTCTGAAAGTCATAATTCTACTTGGGTATTGGATATCGGCTGTGGTTCTCACATATGTAATACTGTGCAGGGACTGGTCAGAAGTAGAAAGATGAACAATGAAGAGGTGATCCTACGAGTGGGGAATGGAGCAAAGGCTGCTGCATTAGCTGTAGGAACTTATTATTTAGCAATGCCTTCGGGCAAGTCCATTTATCTTAATAACTGTTATTATGTTCCGAATATTATTAAAAATATTATTTCAATTTCTGTATTGGATATGGAAGGTTTTGACGTTATTATAAAGAACAATGGTTATTCTATTTATAAAGACGATGTTTTATATGGTATTGGAAATTTGCGAAATGGACTTTATATACTTGACTTACAAGAAAATATATTTCAAATTGAACAAACTAAGAAAAGGAAAAGAGATGATATTAATTATACCTATATGTGGCACTATAGACTCGGTCATATCAATGAAACAAGATTATCCAAGTTGCATAAGGATGGGCTCCTAGAGCTATCCGATTATGAATCATATCCAACTTGTGAATCTTGTCTCATGGGTAAAATGACTAAATCTCCTTTTAGTGGAAAAGGAAAAAGAGTTACAGAGTTGTTGGCATTGATTCACACAGATGTTTGTGGATCTATGACAACAAGTGCACGGAGTGGGTATTCTTATTTTATTACTTTCACTGATGATCACTTAAGATTTGGATATGTGTATTTAATGAAATACAAATCAGAATCATTTGAAAAGTTCAAAGAGTTCAGAAGTGAAGTAGAGAAACAAACGAGCAAGAGTATAAAGATACTTCGATCAGATCGAGGTGGAGAATACTTAAGCAGTGAGTTTCTCAATTGTCTCAAAGAAAATGGTATAATCTCACAATGGACTCCTCCAGATACACCACAGTTAAATGGAGTATCTGAAAGGAGAAATCGAACACTATTGGACATGGTTCGATCCATGATGAGTTTTACCGACCTTCCAATTTCTTTCTGGGGATATGCCCTAGAAACGGCTGCATACCTACTTAACAAGGTACCTACCAAATCCGCCCCAAAGACTCCATATGAGATGTGGAAAGGGAGGAAACCAAATCTTAAGCATGTTAAGACTTGGGGTTGTCCAGCTTTTGTCAAAAAGTTTGAAAATGATAAGCTACAGACTAAATTCGATAAGTGTAGATTTGTGGGATACCCTAAAGAAACCATAGGGTATTATTTCTATCATCCAACTGATCAAAAGGTGTTTGTTGCGAAACATGCTACCTTCTTGGAAAAAGAGTTTATCCATGAAGGGGTCAGTGGGAGTAAGATATATCTTGAAGAAGTTCAAGAACCACAAGTTACCATGGATCAAAGTCAGGTACCTGACCAAATAGAAGAACCTACTGTACCACACCCTATTCGTAAATCTGGAAGAGTACCAAAGATTCCTGAGAGGTATGGATTCGTTATAGAGGATGACGATGAGGTACACATCATGAATGATGATGATCCATTGAATTACAAACAGGCTATGAGTAATAAAGACTCAGGAAAATAGCTTGAAGCCATGAAATCCGAAATGGACTCCATGTATGAAAACAAAGTATGGACTTTGGTTTCACCACTTGAAGGTATTAAACCTATTGGGTGTAAATGGGTTTTTAAGAGAAAGACTGGAGCAGACGGAAAGGTAGAGTATAAGGCCCGACTGGTTGCAAAAGGTTTCAAACAAAGGCAAAGTGTTGACTATGATGAAACCTTCTCACCAGTAGCTATGCTCAAGTCCATTCGAATTTTGCTTGTGATTGCAGCTTACAACGACTATGAGATCTGGCAGATGGACGTGAAAACTGCCTTCCTCAATGGGAAACTTAAGGAGGATGTGTATATGACACAGCCAGAGGGATTTATTTCAAAAGTTGGAACAATCAAGTCTGTAAACTACAACGATCCATTTATGGGTTGAAGCAAGCTTCTCGTAGATGGAACATTCGTTTTGATGAGACAATCAAAGAGTTTGATTTTATCAAAAATGAGGATGAATCATGTGTATACAAGAAGGTTAGTGGGAGCGCAGTATCATTCCTTGTATTATATGTTGATATATTACTGATAGGGAATGACATTCCTATGTTACAATCAATTAAAATCTGGTTATCTAAAAACTTCTCCATGAAGGACTTGGGTGAAGCATCCTATATTTTGGGGATAAAGATCTATAGAAATAGATCTAAAAGGGTGCTCGGCTTATCTCAAGGAACGTACATTGATAAGATGCTAAAGAGGTTTAGCATGGAAGATTCCAAAAGAGGTCTCATGCCGATGAGCCATGGAATAAATCTCTCTAAGAAACAGGCCCCAAAGACACTTGAGGAGAGAGACCGTATGAGTAAGATCCCTTATGCTTCTGCAATAGGATCTATCATGTACGGTATGATATATACTAGACCGGATGTTGCTCACGCACTTAGTGTAACGAGCAGATACCAGTCGAATCCAGGAGAAGAGCACTGGAAGGCAGTGAAAAATATCCTAAAGTACTTTAGAAGGACTAAAGATATTTTTCTTGTTTACGGTGGGTCTGAATTAAAACTCGAGGGATTCACGGACTCAAGTTTTCAAACAGACCAAGATGATAGTAAATCTGTTTCAGGGTATGTGTTTACCTTGAACGGAGGCGCAGTGAGTTGGAAGAGTTCCAAGAAGCAAACAGTTGCTGATTCAGTGACAGAGGCAGAGTATATAGCTGCAAGTGAAGCTGGAAAGGAAGCTGTTTGGATGAACAAGTTCATAACTGAACTTGGTGTGGTTCCTAGCATTGGAGAAGCAGTTCCCGTATACTGTGACAACACCAGAGCGGTTGCACAGGCTAAGGAACCCAGGTCTCATCAGAAATCCAAACACGTGTTACGGCGATTTCACTTGATCAGGGAGATCATTGAAAGAGGAGACATCACCTTGGAGCGTGTGGACTCTCAAGACAACATTGCAGATTCATTTACTAAAGCTCTAACACAACAGCAGTTTGATCATCACTTAGAGAAGATGGGTATGAGATACCATGGCGATTGGCTATAGTGCAAGTGGGAGATTGATAGTAGTGTGCATACAAGCCAATCATGTATGATGATAAAGCACATATTTTGTAAAAAATCTTATTTATTTATTAATAAAATATTTATTTAAGGCATTTAATTATCTACATGGTGCTATTTTTATAATATGTAAATAACCCATAGTTTTAAGCAATGCTTTTAGAATTATGATGAGATCATGCTAATGAGATCTAAATTCTTAGAAAGCTTAAAAACTAAAATAGTTCCCAATTGTGGGATTATTAAAATGGGGATTAGTAAATCCGGATAGATTGGTACATATGTTGCTTGCTCATTAGATGAGGATGACTGATCTCATGGTCATTTGTGTGGAGACACTAAAGCAAGTATGTAGGTGCTTATTGGAGAATAAGTTCATTGAACGTGACTCGCTATGGAATACCTAATGGAGTTTTACTCGTCTGTCAATAGAAATTCCTAATGTGATAGTAGTACAAGTGATCCTTAGACTTGAGATCATCATAGTATCTTGTA
The DNA here is from genome assembly GCA_020205555.1 of Panax stipuleanatus. NCBI lineage: Eukaryota > Viridiplantae > Streptophyta > Magnoliopsida > Apiales > Araliaceae > Panax > Panax stipuleanatus. The sequence goes on from CM035117.1 coordinate 38,758,768, forward strand.
TGCAACAAATTATACTTTGACTTATTCCTTAAGGCCTTTTAAGGCATATATAGGGTATGCTTGGGTATAATGAGTTGTATATGGAGATAATGTATGGTCAATAAAGAATCTACCACCTCTAGTAAAAGAGGAGATATGTCCTATGTGATTCATTAAATGACAACCCAGGAATCCTTGGCCAAGGTAGAATGAAATTAGAAAGAGGTTTCTAATTTGGATTATTTGGAGTTGTGCATTTTCTAATCGAAATACATATGATTAAATAAATTAAGACTTGACAGTAAATCCATGTCTTATATTTAATTGGGACATTGTATAGTGGAAGGATTGAATTGTACGGTAACTATTAACTCACAGGTTCTTTTATGATTAATGTTGAAATCTATATTATCTGAAAAGTCGTTGATCGCTAGGGAGGCTTATCCCTATTGTAGAATAAATATTATTTATTTAAATAGATTATTAGTTTAATTTATTTATTTAAATAAGATTAGAATTGTTCTAATTGATTTATTTACAACCGGTTTAATATGGAGAACCTAAAGGGTCACACTATAAAAGGAAGATGAATTATTTAAGAAGAAAATGGCATGATAGTAATAATGTATTAAGTATAATTAATTTAATCTATGGTGATAGAATAAATTAAATAGCTTAATATTTATTATTTAATATTTTAGAAATATTAAATATAAATTAATATAAAGAGTCTTATTAATATTAATATTATTATTATTATTTTAATTCTAAAGGAGTTTAGGAATTAATATAATATCAGTACTCTCTCTCAATCCTAATAAGATTAGGATATAAATTAATTAAAAGTGTTTAATTAATTAATTAAATAAAACCCTATTCTAATTGGATTAGGAGGGTTAACATAATATCTATATAAGAGAGTCTTATATCAGAAATAAGGTACGTGAATTTTTTCAAGAGTTGGGAGTACACATATTCTATAGAGATAGAAACAAGGGTTAAGCCAATAACCCATCTTCCTGAGTTCTTCATCTTCCTTGGTGGATCACCGTTAGAGGCCAAATATTTGGGTGGCTGACATTGATCAAGGGAAGGAGCCACTACAGCCGAATCAAAAGAATTAAAGGAGTAGAACTTCTACCTGAGGAAGCTTGGATCTTCAAAGGTATAATTTCATCTTCTCCTTCTATGTATTGACTGATAATTAATGCACAAGAAAGATCATGATTAAGGATTTGTAAGAAAATTTTAAAATCTAATTTTTCATCCTTTCCGCTGCGTTTATGTAATTTGATTGCATGCTTATGTTTTTAGCAAACCCAACAGATAAACTACGCGCTAGGCAAGTCTTTCAGTTCCTATTTGTTATATGAATTCGATAACTTTTAGTTGAATTATATTATGCTATGATGATGTTGATTTATATATGAAATGTATATGAGATATGTTTGAGATTGAAAGTTGATCTTTGATGATATACTTGTGAAGTTAATCTCTATATTTGTTATGTGAGAAGTAGCATGCGTAGTAAATTTAAATAATTATGAATGCATGAACTGAGCATGATATTATATGCTATGTGATGTATGAAAACTGTTAGAATTGCTGAGCTGTCGAGCTCACTCTTGCAAATAACCATTTTTGCAGGTTAAGGACTCACGGTAAAGATTACGTGCTACTTGATTGATAGAGTTCAATAGTATCAAAGGAGATTGATTTATTTATTTAAATATATTCTCTTGAACCATGTTTTGGTTCTAGGAGATGTACTTGATAGTTGTTTACGATGTTTAATACTAGTCGTGTTGTAAAGATGTATTAGTTAAAACATAGAGGATATCGAATCGAGATGTAAACGTTTATACAATAATTCGAATAAAGTGAATCATAACATAAAATGATTCAAGGATATGTAATTGATTCAAGTTATGAAATCAATAAAAGATTTTATTTAAAGGAGATTGAAAAAGTTTAAATTATTACACATTTTTATAACATTGAATATGATGTAAAGACATGAATGGTAAATGGAAGAATTTATATTCTAATTTGTAATAAAACGAAGTTATATTCTTTAATCAATGAATAAAAGATGTAATAGTTTGACGATAGTAGTATCGTGGCGAACCAGATTCGAGGTTCGAAGGGACCCGAATTTGGGGGAGTCACATGATGTCTATTATTATGACTCATAGCTATTTCATAATTCTTTTGTTATCGAATCCTTAATTGTTGTAAGATGATTCAACTATTCCTTAGTGGATGATAGTTGAACTCTAAATTACCCTTTGAGCTTATCCAAACCAAACTCTCTTTGGTGCGGACTCGTGAATTAAATTGAGATGAACAACCCTATTAATAGGGGATTACCATGCGAAAGCGTTAAGATATTTATGCACAATACATGGAACGAAGGGTTGATCCCCCTAAGTACGAGTTAGAGTCCATATAGTCTAACGACTGTTAAAGGTTTAAATATAAATGTTTATAACATGTGACATAGTTCAAGGTCTTATGACCCTCAGATGAATTCCAAATCTTATTCTTGATTATCGATGATAGAAATATTATTCAATTCAGTTGAAGTTATTCAGTAATATGTCATCATTATTGATTGTTGTTTCAAGTGAGCTTTTGTTTGCTCACTCTTGCATTTATATAACCATTGCAACCAAAGTTGAGAGAGTTGACGAACCATTAACTAGCAAAGGAAAAGGCAAGGTGAATAAGTGAAGACGTGTTCATATTTGATAAGATTTGTAATAAGACTCAATTTTATTATGTGATGTTTTATTTTTCGCATTGACGATGTTTAAGGTTAAAAACCCTAGGAACTTTTGAACAAGGTTGTAACCCTTTTAAAAAGGAAGATTTTATTTATTAAGGTTGTAATTTATTTTGCATTCCTTATTTATGGGTAGTAGTTATTTTTTTATTTAGATAGTGAATACCAAATCCCGTGGAAATGTAGTACCCAGATTTGGGGGTGTCACAAGTTGGTATCAAAGCTTTAGGTTATGAACCTTAGGTGGGGAACCTTAGGTAGTTGCCTTATAGGAGATCGAAAAGATAGTGATGATAGCTAAAGATAATAAACTACCTTATGTGATATGTGTTTATGTTTAAGTACTCGAGGTGTATCGATCATTGTCACGTAATAATTACACTACAAAAAAAAGAGTCATTGCCGACGGCGTCATTGCCGACGGCTATGCACCCGTCGGTATTGACCTCATTGGCAACGGTACTGCCGCCGCCAATGACACCCGTCGCCAATGACCAGATCCCAGCTTTCCTAGTTTGGTGGCCGACTGATGGCGTCGATAATGGCTTTAGTGCCGTCGGGAATGGATTTATTTGTTCGCCAGGTTTTCGCGGTGGAGGGAAAACTCACTAGCGATGGGAAATATTGTCATAGCCGACGGGCTCGCCGTCGGTATTAAGGTAATAGCGACGGGCGTAATGACGACGGCCACGCTGTCGAGAATGAGTCTGATATTAAAACCCTCGTTTCGATGGCAACGACTCTTATGTTTTCCCCTCTCTTCTCTGCTATTCGATTTTCCCTCTCAATTCTTCATTCCCAGTCAGCCATTTGCTCAATTAGCCTACACATTTACCTAATAAATCATCACAGTTCACCCCATCACCATCTTAATAAATCATCACAGTTCACAGTTCACCCCATCATCATCTCAGTTTGCAGGTTTGCTCTCCCTGGGCCTGGAACCGACGCCTGCTCATTAACAGCATTTAACCAACCGGGCAACCATATGCTTCGACCCGCATTAAATGCCGGGCCATTCGTTGAAGATAAAAGTACATCGAAACCGTTTCTCGATGGTGAAGTAAGACCAAGCTCATAAGCAACCTCTGGCCGACCGAACCTCCGACTGCCACCACTCCCCTCTGCTGACTTCTTCTTCTTTACTTTTGGTTTACCCCAAATTACAAGGTATGATATCCATGCCCTCTTTCTTTATCCATGAAAATTTATCCTTTGTTTGTATTTAATTTACTTTTCTTGATTTGTATGGAACAAAGTGGTTCAAATGTGAGTTCATATGAGGTTGTCTAGCTATAAATATTATATTTTTGTTATGCTCAAATTGGTGTTTAGGCATTCCCTTATAATTTTCTATGGAAGTTATGAAAATAAGTAACTTTGCAATGTTTTACCGTACATGTTCTTCAATAAACACTCTGTTCTTCAATATACTTTGAATGGCAATATGTTTGCTTTAGTAAGGGTTAATACTATTTATTTGCATAAACATTCATGCTATTTTTGGTACTCTCATAAACATGTAAGATTTTCAGTTTGTATCCCTCTCTATAATTGATTAATTTTATCATTTAGGAAATATAGAAGCTAATTAGAGGATTTGTTATGGACTGTTATGGCTGCTTACTTGAACCATCCGGGCATATGCTATGCATGTTAAATACCATGTAAAAAGATATTACAAGCTTATATGTTGCACATTCATGCTATCTTTGTTGACATGTTGGTAAACCTTGTTTCTTATGAAATTTAAAGCTTGCATCCTTGAGTTTTAAACTATGAATATTATGTTTATAGCAAAAACATATGATATGTTAATGCTAATAATTTAAGGCTTGGGGACTGTTAGATGAGTTAGAACTAAAACATGCCTAAAATGTCAAAAGTGGACTATTTTTGGTATTGGAAAAATAACTAACTGATGCAAATATATTAATGGATATAAGGTTATGTTATTATCATGTTTTAAAAGATGTCTGAGTACCTAAAGGTTTCTTGAAACCTAATAAAGGACTGTTTGTGGTTGTTAACCTAAACTATGCCTAAATAAGGACAATTATAGCCAATCTTAGCAACTGAAGTTTTAAGATAGTATAAAGTCCCTATATTGTCTACATACACTATTTGAAAGTTGGTCCTTAAGTCTAGGAGGTGTGTTGTACCAATTCATGTCTAAAAATCAATGAAAGTAAGCTTTATAATAGCAATGAACACCAAAATGAAGAACCACCACACCTGAACCATATAGGCAAGTTTCAATAGTTATAATATGGCATAAGTAAGCTACACAAACTAAAGAAACCAAGCCTAAACTGTTTTGAGAATTAGATTTGTGAAAAGTTCCATTTTATGCCCAAAAGTGGACTGTTTTGTGTAATTTCTAATACCTGGACTTAAAAGACTATAATGAGCTCATATAAAGTTCCTAATATATGCTTGTAATGGTTCTTAATAATTTCCATGACCAAAGCTAGTAAGAAAACCAAGTTCGAATCTACTTTTCAAGCCTAAAATGAGCTTTGATAGGTCAAAATTGGCTAGATGACCAAGTAAAGTGAGTTGATGATAAAAGTAACCTAAGTTCTTGAGACTATTATTCCCTAGAAATTCCACCAGCTATCCAAGTCATACCTTACCAAGCCTTCAAAAGCCGTAGATTACTTTTAATCCAAAGAATTATATTCAAATATATTTCCAAATAGGTTGAACTTGAAGAAACTAGACAGTCGAGAAAAAAACAAAGAAAAAACAAAAACAAAATTAGAACTCTTGTTTGGATATTAATTCGCTGGAACACGTTGGAATATTTATAGCAGTCAAATCAAGTCCTCCAAATTTTTTAATTTTCAAAATTGTCGCACGCCTCTTTAACTTCTTAACCCTTGTAGTAATAATGTCTTTCCAAAACTCTCTTGAATAGAAACTAGTAACCTACTACTATTACTATTACTTAATAATGGACGAAAAAGGAGACGGAAAAGGGAAAGAAGGAACTGCAATTGGTATAAATTTCAGCACCACGTACTCGTGAGTCAGAGTTTGGCAACACGGCGGCGTTGAAATCATTGCGAATGAGCAGGGTAACAGGACGACGCCGTCTTGTGTGGCTTTCACTCATACAGAGCGTTTCATTAGCGACGAAGCCTACAACCAGGTCGCCACGAACCCTCTTAACACCGTCTTTGGTAATAACTATATGTTTCATGAAGTTGTTAAAGTACTCTTGATCATTATGAAATTTTTATTTTTATTTTTTTGCATAATTTATATCAAATATCACAAATATTGCATCCGCCTAAAGTTACTATTCTGATAAAGATATTGTGGAACTTTGTGGATTTTAAAAAAAAGCAAATATTATAAATAGTTGTATCCTCATGTTATCCTCGTTGTTACTGTTAAAACTATTAAGATTACGAATGTCTAATAATATTTTTTTGATGATTTGACAGTATATATACAGATATGGCGCGTACACCACACGACGATCGTGGTGGGCGTGCTGGTAGTTCAGGCAGGGGGGCCGTGGAGGTAGTGGCGGTGATGATCAGGCCGGATCATCAGGTATAATTACATGTTTTGTTGTTATACATCTTATTATTTTTAATTTTATATAGTATTGACTTTATATTCATTTATATAAATATTGTTGTAATTCACTACATAGGTGATCGACGTAGGCCTCCGCGGGGACTAGCACGTGGATTGCTAGGGAATCCCCCCCAGGCGCCGCTTATATGTCGTATTGGGAGTAATAGGTAATTTCATATTTGACATTATTTTTGTATTAATTATTTAGTTCTTATATATTCTTTGTAATTTGCAAATGTATCTGTGCCAATTTTAGTATCCTTGACGCGACGCCAAGGAACACGTTGCTTGGGATCGTCCGCAACCGATTCTCAAGCCCGTGGATGAGGTGGGCAGATGTGGATGACCGCTCACGTGGGCTCATTATTGCTGAGTTTAGGGTAAGATGTCATTCATTCATATATGTTAGTTTTATATTCCATTTGAATATTTTTTACCGCTTTGATTTAACACAGGTCTACTAAGCTTATTAATGTGTAATGTGCAGAGATATTACCGCTTTGAGGACGGGCAGGAAGCCCATGGCATGACTGTTCTCCAGAGGCATCTCGAGATGAACTGGCACAAGTGGGTCTACGACTGGAAGAAGAAGGCCCAGACCAAGATGGCTAATGGACATACACTTAGAGATGTCCGGCCAGATTTCATTGGTGCTGCGGTGTGGGAGCAGATGTGCAGCATTTGGGAGGGCGAGATGTTCAAGAAGATGTCGGCACAGCGTACAGCTGCCCGACAGCAGAGTTGTCTCCCACACTGCACTGGTACGACCTTTACAGGGAGAGACTCGAGGTGAGTCTAAAGCACCCACCTTCCCGCCTTGAGTTTTGGTGGCATGCTCACAAGAAAAAAGGTGACAGTGGTTATATCTCACATGAGGCAGAGTGCATTGTTGTAAGTTATTTAATTCTTTTATTTAGTATGTATTTAAAATCTTGAAATTCTTTTGTATTTTTTTGTTTTATACTTTGCTTTTCATCTATTTTTGTGTTTTTTTCAGACAAGGTTCGAGGACCTTGCTGTGGTCCGGAGCAGCCAAAGAGGTGATACTCCTGTAGATGATTTTACACGTGCGGATGAGGAGATGGTGGACTGGCTACAGGCTACAGGGGGGATGAAGAAGGGTAGAGTTGTGGGCATTCCCCATGTCCCAGCCTACACTATAGTCCCTGCTGCAAGATCTCGACGTCGCCCACCGACTGGAGGTAGTGGTGCGAGTGGATCGGGCGCTGGCCCTTCATTATCTGACGACTTCTTCAAGCGGATTATTGAGGGGTGCATGGTGAGCAGTGTCTTACAGTTAGGCGCAGCATCACGCGAGCGGATCTACCAGCTTGCTCAGGAGGTTTTCCACGACTCCATATATCCTATAGCTGCCGCTGACGGACATATGGGTGTAGTCCGGGAGGAGGCCATTCGTGTATGTGCGGTTGTCTTGGCCAACATCTTCCCTCCACATATTCGACAGGTAAAAACAAATTTTATTAATGTATTTTCTTATTTGTAATTATATTTTTTATATAAACTGTCAAACAAATAGTTAACACATACATAACTTACGCAAACACAGACCAATAGTCGAAAAAGAGGCCAAAAATTACCTCGGTCGTCGAAACAACATGCAAACACAGGCATAACACCGCATAGGCAATAGGCACGCATTATAACTGACGGGACTCGATTTCGATTTGCAGAGCCCGAGTTCGAGTCCCGTCTGCTTAACTTACGCAAACTTAGACCAATAGTCGAAAAAGAGGCCAAAACCAGCCTCGATGGTCGAAATGACACGTAAACACAGATATAGTATTGCACAGGCAATAGGCACGCGTTACAACTGACGGAACTCGATTCTGATATACGGAGCCCGAGTTCGAGCCCCGTCTGCTTAACTTACGCAAACTTAGACCAATAGTCAAAAAAGAGGCCAAAACCTGCCTCGGTCGTCAAAATGATATGTAAACACAGACATAGCATCACATAGGCAATAGGCACGCATTATAACTGACGGAACTCGATTCCGATATACGGAGCCCGAGTTCGAGTCCCGTCTGCCTAACTTACGCAAACTTAGACCAATAGTCAAAAAATAGGCCAAAACCCGCCTCGGTAGTCAAAACAATACGCAAACACAGACATAACACTGCATAGGCAATAAGAACGTGTTACAACTGACCGAACTCGATTCCGATATACTGAGCCCGAGTTCGAGCCCCGTCTGCCTAACTTACGTAAACTTAGACCAATAGTCAAAAAAGAGGCCAAAACCCGCCTCGGTAGTTGGAACAATACACAAACACAGACATAGCACCACATAGGCAATAGGAACACGTTACAACTGACGGAACTCGATTCTGATATACGGAGCCCGAGTTCGAGCCCCGTCTGCCTAACTTACGTAAACTTAGACCAATAGTCAAAAAAAGGCCAAAACCCGCCTCGGTCGTCGAAACGACATGCAAACACAGACATAGCACCCTATACGCAATAGGCACGTGTTACAATAGACGAAACTTGATTCTGATATACTGAGCCAGAGTTCGAGCCCCGTCTACCTACTTTGTTATAACTTGAAGAACACAAGCTAAAATAATGTAAATATGTTTTAATTTCGATTTTGTTATTAATATTTTAATTTTTTAGGGTCTTGTTGACGAGGCTCATGGAGGTGGAGGTGGAGGCACAGGTGAGGACCGCCGAGCTGATGGCGACGACACTCTTGTACAGGGTGATGACCGCCGAGCTGATGGTGAGCAGACTCTAGTACAGGGTGATGACCGTCGAGCTGCTGACGAGCAAACTCCAGTACACGGTGGGACCGGCGATGAGACTGGCGGGACTCCTGATTTGGGTTGTAGTTAGTTTATGATATATTCTGAGTTTTATGTATGTACTTGTACAGTTTTTAAGTTGTACAGACGGCTATTTTTATCTATATATTTGATTTGGATTACTATTTGATGGGTGAATCGTATTATATTTGATGGGTTTTATTAGTTTGTAATAGTTTATATGTATATATTTGTAAATGAACAGGGAAATTTTGAAATTATTAAAAAAAATTCAAAAAATCAGAGTCATTGCCGACGGCATAACTGTCATTACCGATGGCGTAGCCGTCGCCAATGAGAGCCTTCTAAAAACTTTTAGTGGTTGTTTGCCGACTGGTGTACCGTCTTCTGGACCGTCGCCAATGAGTACTTCCGTCGCCAATGACACCGTCGCCAATGAGAATGCTGCCGACGGCGGCCGACGGGAGCCAAGGGCGACGACCTGGGAGGCGACGGCAGTGGCGTTGGCGCTTGCCGTCGCTAATGACTCAATGCCGACAACAATGTAGTCATTGGAGATGGCATGTCCCGTCGGCAATGACTGTTTTTTTTTGTAGTGTTAAACTTCAAAAATTCTGTTGTCAGGATGACTATTATTGGAGAGTCCAGTCAGGCTAGGGAGGATTTACCCCAGGTGCCTAGGGATGAGGAGCCCCGAGACATCCATACTGTCTGGGAGCAGTTGGTTTAGAGAGAGTTGTAAGACCCCAACTTTTATGAATAAAAATTAAATTTCCTCTATATATTATTTTGAAATAGTAATGTGTTGATTTGATAAATGTGATAAGTTACGGATGAAATGTGCAAAATTTTCAAAGTTAGTAAGTGATAATAAAATATTCATTGTTGTCGGGGAATATTCATTTCGTCGTGGAATATTCTTGTTGTCGGGGAATATTCGTACAACGACGCAGCCATTTGTGGGCTCCACAATGGAATAACTGTCGGATGAAGAAAACGACAAGAATGAGTTTTCTAAAAATAACGGCGTAGTTGTTACCGTTAGAACTGTTGAAATACCCGGTGGTTAAAATACAGTAATACGCGGTGTTACACAGTACCACACGGTATTACACAGTAATTCTAATTATTGATTCTTACGTAAGAAGTCACTACTCAATAATTATTACAGTAATTACTGTTTAATATTTTATATTATTAATTCAATAATTGCTACATTGATAATTGCATAATATTTTATTGGTTCAATAATTATTACGTTGATATTATATTTTATTGATTCAATAATTGTCACAGTAACCACTGCACATTATTTCAAATTATCAAATCAATAATTCATATTATTTGAATAATATTATTAGATAGCATTATTGACAATGTCTAAAGAAGTTCTGTCTAGGAGGGGTTATTTAATTGCGCGCTAGTAAGGAGAAATTCTTATCGGAAGGCCCCCTCTTTCCTGGGAACGACCTGGTTGTCAATATTGTGGTTCTGTAATATTATTTGTGAATAATTAATTATTGATAAAAAGGATAAGAAAATATTTATTTAATGTGGATATTAAGGGTGGAAGATTTTTGGAAAATTATAAAATGCTGAATGCTTTTGATCAAAAAGAAGATGCTGATGTTTTTTTTCATTTTGTTAAACATGGAATTCTTTAATGATCTAATATATATATATATATATATATATATATATATATATATATATATATATATAAAGGTGGCTGGTGGAGGAAACAGGAGTTCTTCGTTGGTGAGCTGCCAGTTTTCAAAAACGAGACACTTTAAAATCATCCGTATGTAGATTTCGGTCATTTTTCGTTCGAAATTTGGAAAAATTTCCTTCTACAAAGTTGTAAAAAATTAAATTTTCTATGAAAAGGACATAGAATTTGTATTTTTCTGATAAAAGAGCTATTTATTAATGAATTATTGAAGTTTTGAAAATAAATATTTTTATTAAAAACATGGGAGGGCCCCACTTTTGTTTTTTTGTGGGTTGTAATTGTTGAAATTTCAATTTCAATTGAGGTGTGCTGGGAGAAGCCGTCAGGAGCAAAAAAGTCAGCTTTGGTGTTCTTGCATTTTCCTATAAATAGGGTGCTTAGTTAGAAATGAAAATCACACCAGAATCAGAAAATTTTCTCTCTATAATATCAAGCGTATTTCTTGTGCGTATTTAGATACTTTGAGTGTGGATTACAGTGCAAGATTTTTCTCAGTATTATATCTGATATTCCAGTTAAAACTACTCTCATGTTAAGGTAAGGGATGTTATTTTCTTTTGTAAATGATGTTATTCTTTTCAATATCATTATAACAAAATATTGGCATGAATTTTATTATGAAATTTTTACTTTTTGCATCGGGGTTACTATTCACGTATACGACACTATTCACGTATACGGCATTATTCACGGAAAAATTAAATTTTTTTCTATTTGTCCAAGTTGGCATTATGGGTCCTATCTTTGATTGGATCCAAGTTTTGATCTTTATTCTTGAATTTTGCTCCACAAAGTATTATTATAGAATATTCTTGAACTTGGATAAACTAAATTACGAATCCCTAATCTTTGTCCTTTATCTCACTTGATTCGTTATTTATATTGTTTTTCATCATCTTCAGTCCTAAATGGTGATATAAATGAATATCTTTGGCCTGTAGAGCAAAGATGAATGATTACCTGATGAATATCTTTGGCCCGTAGTGCAAAAATTGACAGGTGTTGAGTTGAACATGACCAACTGGTGATACAAATAAATATCTTTGGCCCGTAGTGCAAAGATGAATATTTGATTTGAGATATATATTGATTGATGTTACAGGGATAAAATATTGATGATGGACTTTTAAATCATAGAAGATAGTAGACTTCATTCTCTACGTAACTCTTCTAATGAATTGATATTTCCGCTGCAGTTGTTGATCTAAAACTTGTTGTCCATAATATTTTATCTGATTTGTTGAAGACTAACAATAATTTATTCTTCATTATCTTAGTCATAATATTCTTTACTGGGCTAGTTGAACTCACCCTTTTCATCTATTGTCCTATTCAGGAAATGAGAATATCACGGGGACTAGTCGGGGAACAGTGTGATGATCAAAGTTAGATCTGTAGAAGTCCTCACTATTCTATAAAATAGTGAGACAATCATTGTAATGAATAAGGAATGAATTTGAGTGTTTATATTTCGTATTATATACGATTTGTATTGAAGCTCATAGTTTGTGTGGTCGTATTTTGCACGACCGTATGTTATAAAAGATTGTATTTGAACTTTGTACCATGTATTTGGCGACTCATAATGGGTTGAGTATTGAAACTATTTTTGGGGTGTCACAGTTGGTATCACAGCTTAGGGATATGATCTCTGGCGGAGATCTGAGAATAGAACTATGAGGGGAGAGACGAGTAAAACCTTCGCTAGTGTGTCCTACCTAAGCTTATTTGTACTTTAATTGGTCGTTTGGAACATAGGATTAATATGTGATATGTTAATTTATTTGATTAACCCTTATTTTGTGGCAGTATTTGAGAATGGCAGCTGAAAATCTAAATAATGGAGTGAATGAGAACGTTGAGACACCTTTAATCGCCAACCAGGAGAACGTGCAACAGGAAGGCTATATTCCTCCTGTAAACAACCTACCGAAGAATCGAAGAACGATGAGATGTTTAGAAGCTTTTTGCAGTTCATGCAAAGCCAGACGAGGGAGACTCATGTTTATAATACAGGTGGAAATAACAGGTCGCGACATGTCACTGCCAAGCAGTTTAAAGAGTTGGGACCACCAGAGTTTCAAGGTAAACCAGATCCAATCAAGGCAGAAAATTGGATTAAGCAAATTATCAAGATATTTGATGTCTTAGGATGCACGGAGGAATAGAAGGTTACATTCGCCATGTTTATGTTCCGTGGAGAGGCAGATTATTGGTGGGAATCTGTGAAGCGTACCCAGCCTGCCGCACTCAAGATGTCTTGGGAAGAGTTCTAGAAACTGTTCAATGGCAAGTATTTTCTAAAAACTATTCGTCATATGAAGGAGGTAGAATTTATCAGACTGGAACAGAACAACATTACGGATTCCCAGTACGAGGCTAAGATCGCGGAGTTATCCTGATTTGCACCTCATTTGGTGGAGAATGAGGAACGTTTGACACGGATGTTTCTGAGAGGTTTGAAACCAAAAATTCGTCAATACCTCATTTCTCACAAATTTTCTCTATATTCAGATGTAGTGAACAGGGCCCAGATATTGGAACGAGATAATGATTATGTTCAACCAAGGGACAACAACCAAGGTCGTATCGGTGGCATCAGTCAGCGGAACAATGACAACCAACAGGGAGGAAAGTATCATGACAGAAGCGGTAACCACTCCGGTGGTAATCGTGGCCATGATAATAGAAGGAGTGAGTCGGGGGGAGATTTTAAGAAGAAAAAGTACAACAATGAGAACGTGAAAACATCGACAGCAGCACCAACATCAACTATTTCTAGGGGAGGAGAACGACCGCCTGTTGTATGATATAAATGCGGGAAAGAGGGACACATCAGTCCCAACTCCACACAGTAATCCAAGGTGTGCTATAACGGTGGAAAGGAATGACATATGGCTCGAGTGTGTCCTGTAGCGAAACCAAGTCCAGCGGGGGTGGTGATTCCTAAGGCAGTTCCGGACAAGTCAAAGTTGGTGGTTTCTAGAAGAGCTTTTGTCGTGACTGCCCAACAAGCAAGGAACCCGAATAAGGTTATTACGGGTAAACTGATAATAAACTCTTGCGAAGTTTATACCTTATTAGATACCGGTGCTACCCATTCTTTTATTTCACCTGCTTGTGCTCAACGTTTGAACTTGACTTTTGAGAAATTAGACTTTGACTTATCTGTTGAAACTCCGTTGGGAGAAACCTTTGTTACATCCAAAGTTTACAAATCTTGCTTGATTCAAATTGGTACCCTCACCCTACCTGTTGATCTTATATCTTTGAAAATACTTGCAATTGACGTGATTTTAGGAATTGACTGGTTAACCACTTATCATGCCAAAATTTATTATTTTCGTAAAGTTGTTAGTTTTTATATTCCTAACCAACCTGTTGTGCGAATTCAAACCACCAAACCACTAAAATCAGTCAATGTCATTTCAAGTCATAAAGCTATTCGTTTATTGAAAAACGAATGTCAAGCTTTCTTAGCCCATGTCACTGATCTAAACCAGAATACTTTAGGTTTGAATGATATTTTTGTTGTTAATGAGTTTCCTGATGTATTTCCCGAAGAACTTCCCGGTCTACCCCCAGAACGTGAAGTTGAATTCTTTATTGACCTTGAGCCTGATACAAAACCTATTTCTAAAACCCCATATCGAATGGCTCCTATTGAACTTCAGGAGTTAAAGGTCCAACTACAGGGGTTGTTAGACATCGGTTTTATACATCCTAGTACATCTCCTTGGGGTGCTTCCGTTTTATTTGTAAAGAAGAAAGACGGGAGTATGCGACTTTGTATTGACTATCGGGAGTTGAACCATGTCACCATCAAGAATAGGTATCCATTACCTCGTATTGATGACCTGTTCTACCAGTTGTAAGGTGCACAATTCTTTTCAAAGATCGATTTTCGTTCTGGATATCATCAGTTAAAGATTAAAACTGAGGATATTCCAAAGACTGCTTTCAGAACTCGATACGGGCATTATGAATTCTTAGTCATGTCTTTTGAATTGACTAATGCTCCTGCTAATTTCATGGATATGATGAACCGTGTATTCAAGGAGTATTTGGATCAGTTTGTGGTTGTATTTATTGATGACATCTTCATCTATTCCAAAAGCCGTGAAGATCCTGAGCACCACCTAAAGCTGGTACTCCAAAGGCTTCGTGATAACAAGCTTTATGCCAAGTTAAAGAAATGCGAGTTCTGGCTTGAGGAAGTAGCATTCCTTGGGCACGTGGTATCAAAACATGGAGTATCTATTGACCCGACGAAGATTGAAGCAATACAAAGTTGGGAGCAACCTAAGTCGGTGACCGAAGTACGTAGCTTTCTGGGCTTAGCTGGTTATTATCGGAGATTCGTGGAAGAATTTTCTCGAATCGCTACTCCATTAAATCAGCTGACTCGGAAAGATATAAAATTCGTATGGAACGAAAAATACGAGAAGAGCTTCCAAGAGCTCAAGAGGAAACTCATTTCGGCACCTGTTCTGACGATACCATCTGGTTCAGATGGATTTGTCATTTACAGCGATGCTTCGGGCAAAGGGTTAGGATGTGTTCTCATACAACATGGGAAAGTCATAACCTATGTTCTCAAGGAATATGAGAGGAATTATCCTACTCATGATCTAGAGTTGGCAGCAGTCATTTTCGCGTTAAAGATCTGGAGACACTACCTTTATGGAGAGAAAGTGGAGATTTATACGGATCATAAGAGCCTTAAATATTTCTTCACCCAGAAAGAACTCAACATGCGGCAACGACATTGGCTTAAGCTTTTGAAATATTACGACCATACCATCCAATACCATCCTGGTAAAGCGAACATGGTAGCTGACGCATTGAGTAGAAGATCATATACAGGAACAAATGCGATGCTATCAAGGCCTATTTTGTGTGATTTACAAATGATGGAGATAGAGTTCAAGACTCCGGGGACCCACGTGATGATGTCAAGTATACGCGTATAACCAACTTGGATTGATAAAGTTAAAGCTGCTCAAGCTACAAACCCGGAGCTGATAAAGATGAAGAAGAAAGTGCAAGAAGGTGCTATTCCAGAAGCAAGAATCGATGAAGAAGGAAGACTTCGAGTCAACTCCAGACTTTGTGTTCCTAACGATTCTTATTTGAAGTATAGAATCATGATAGAGGCACACAATACACCGTTTGCAATCCATCCTGGCAGTACCAAAATGTATCGTGATCTTCGACATACATTTTGGTGGAGCAATATGAAGAGAGAGATCGCGGAGTTTATCTCGAGGTGTTTGACGTGTCAACGTGTCAAGGCGGAGCATCAAGTGCCAAAGGGTCCATTGCAACCACTTGAGATTCCAAAATGGAAGTGGGAGCACATTACCATGGATTTCGTTACGGGTCTTCCCAAGGTTTCACAAGGCATAGATGCGATTTGGGTTATTGTCAATAGATTAACTAAGTCTGCTCATTTCTTGCCATACGAGAGACTTATTTCCTTGAACGTCTTGCTCATATGTACGTGAATGAGATTGTGAGTTTTCATGGCATGCCAATATCCATAGTTTCGGATCGTGACCCCAGATTTACTTCACGATTTTGGATCAGTTTACAGAAAGCTATGGGCACGGATTTACGATTCATTTCTGCATATCATCCTCAAACGGACGGGTAATCAGAAAGGACTATCCAAACTCTTGAAGATCTATTGAGACTCTGTGTTCTAGACTTCAAAGGGAGTTGGGATAAGTACTTACCATTGGTAGAATTCTCCTACAATAATAGTTATCAGGCAAGTATAGGCGTGGCTCCATTTGAAGCGTTGTATGGACGAAAGTGTCGTTCTCCAGTATACTGGGATGAGGTGGGTGAAGCAACATTGTTGGGACCGGAGTTAGTACATATGACTACGGAATAGATTCAAATGATCCGGCAACGTATACAAATCGCACAAGATCGACAAAAGAGTTATGCTGATATTCATCGAAAGGACGTAGAATTTAATGTTGGGGACCATGTATTGTTACGTGTTGCTCCATGGAAAGGAGTTACGAGATTCAGGAAAAGAGAAAAGCTCAACCCACGATTCATTGGTCCATTTAAGATCCTTGATCGAGTAGGAAATGTGGCCTATAGACTCGCTTTACCGCCTAGCATGTCTCGTGTTCGTAACGTTTGTCACATATCCATGCTACGTAAATACGTGAAAGACCTAAACCACATTATCGAATTAGAACTAGATGAGATAACCGAAGATTTAACGTATGAAGAGATACTTGTCAAGATCTTGGATAGGAAGGAACATGTCCTACGCTTAAAGGTTATACCACAAGTCAAAGTTTTATGGAGAAATCATGCTATTGAGGAAATGACTTGGGAGTTAGAATCGAAAATGAAAGCGAGGTATCCTCACCTTTCCGACATACCAGGTACGTACGTCAATTTCGAGGACGAAATTTCATAAGGATGGGAAGTTGTAAGACCCTAACTTTTATGAATAAAAAATAAATTTCCTCTATATATTATTTTGAAATAGTAATGTGTTGATTTGATAAATGTGATAAGTTATGGGTGAAATGTGAAAATTTTTCAAAGTTAGCAAGTAGTAATAAAATATTTATTGTTGTCGAAAAATATTCGTTTGGTCGTGGAATATTCTTGTTGTAGGGGAATATTCGTACGACGGCGCAGCCATTTCTGGGCTCCACAACGGAATAACTGTCGGATGAAGAAAACGACAAGAATAAATTTTCTAAAAATAACGGCGTAGTTGTTACCGTTAGAACTGTTGAAATACCCGGTGGTTAAAATATAGTAATACGCGGTGTTGCACAGTAGCACACGGTATTGCACAGTAATTATAATTATTGATTCTTACTAAGAAGTCACTACTCAATAATTGTTACAGTAATTACTGTTTAATATTTTATATTATTAATTCAATAATTGCTACATTGATAATTGTATAATATTTTATTAGTTCAATAATTGTTACGTTGATATTATATTTTATTGATTCAATAATTGTCACAGTAACCACTGCACAGTATTTCAAATTATCAAATCAATAATTCATATTATTTGAATAATATTATTAGATAGCATTATTGACAATGTCTAAAGAAGTTCTGTCTAGGAGGGGTTATTTAATTGCGCGCTAGTAAAGAGAAATTCTTATCGGAAGACCCCCTCTTTCCTGGGAACGACCTGGTTGTCAATATTGTGGTTCTGTAATATTATTTGTGAATAATTAATTATTGATAAAAATGATAAAAAAATATTTATTTAATGTGGATATTATGGGTGGAAGATTTTTAGAAAATTGTGAAATGCTGATTGCTTTTGGTCAAAAAGAAATGCTGATGTTTTTTTCATTTTAATAAAAATAGAATTCTTTATTAATTTAATATATATATATATATATATATATATATATATATATATATATATATATATATATATAAAGGTGGCTGGTGGAGGAAACAGGAGGTCCTCGTTGGTGAGCTGCCAGTTTTCAAAAATGAGACACTTGAAAATCATCCGTATGTAGATTTCGGTCATTTTTCGTTTCTAAATTTAAAAAAACTTTCTTCTACAAAGTTGTAGAGAATTAAATTTCCTCTGAAAAGGATATAAAATCTGTATTTTTCTGATAAAAGAGCTATTTATTAATGAATTATTGAAGTTTCGGAAATAAATATTTTTATTAAAAACATGGGTGGGCCCCACTTTTATTTTTTTGTGGGTTATAAATGCTGAAATTTCAATTTCAATTGAGGTGTGCTGGGATAAGCTGTCGGGAGCAAAAAAGTCAGCTTTGGTGTTCTGACATTTTCCTATAAATAGGGTGCTTAGTTGAAATGAAAATCACACCAGAATCAAAAAAATTTCTCTCTATAATATCAAGCGTATTTCTTGTGAGTATTTTGATACTTTGAGTGTGAATTACGGTGCAAGATTTTTCCCAGCATTATATCCGATATTCCAGTCAAAACTACTCTCCTGTTAAGGTAAGGGATGTTATTTTCTTTCGTAAATGGTGTTATTCTTTTCAATATCATTATACCAAAATATTGGCATAGATTTTATTATAAAATTCTAACTTTTTGTGTCGGGATTACTATTCACGTATACGGCACTATTCACGGGAAAATTAAATTTTCTTCTATTTATCCAAGTTGGTTATTATGGGTCCTATCTTTGATTGGATCCAAGTTTTGATCTTTATTCTTGAATTTTGCTCCACAAAGTATTATTATGGAATATTCTTGAACTTGGATAAACTAAATTACGAATCCCTAATCTTTATGGATTTGTTATTTATATTATTTTTCATCATCCTCAGTCCTAAATGGTGATATAACTGAATATCTTTGGCCTGTAGAGCAAAGATGAATGATTACCTGATGAATATCTTTGGCTCGTAATGCAAAGATGGACAGGTGTTGAGATGAACATGACCACTAGTGATACAAATAAATATCTTTGGCCCGTAGTGCAAAGATAAATATTTGATTTGAGATATATATTGATTGATGTTACAGGGATAAAATATTGATGATGGACTTTTAAATCATAGAAGATAGTAGACTTCATTCTCTACGTAACTCTTCTAATGAATTGATATTTCTGCTGCAGTTGTTGATCTAAAACTTGTTGTCCATAATATTTTATTTGATTTGTTTAAGACTAACGATAATTTATCTTCATTATCTTAGTCATAATATTCTTTTCTGGGCTAGTTGAACTCACCCTTTTCATCTATTGTCATCTTCAAAAAATGAGAATATCGCGGGGACTATTCGGGGAACAGTGTGATGATCAGAGTTAGATCTGTAGAAATTCTCACAATTCTATAAAATAGTGAGACAATCATTGTAATGAATAAGGAATGAATTTGAGTGTTTATATTTCGTATTATATACGATTTGTATTGAAGCTCATAGTTTGTGTGGTCGTATTTTGCACAATTGTATGTTATAAAAGATTGTATTTGAATTTTGTACCATGTATTTGGCGACTCAGAATAGGTTGAATATTGAACCTATTTTGGGGGCATCACAAGAGCCATCTCCATTGATCACAGTAGTGGCTCAGGAGCATGAGCCAGTCTTTGACCGAGATGACGAGGATGAGTTAGAGGAAGAGGAGGAGGATCTTGAAGAGGAATTTTCACTTAACTCTATCAGCGCTGTGATGTACAAGGAAGTCTACGACCGCAACATTGAGCTGCAGGGTAGAGTTGGAGAGCTAGAGGAGCTGGTGGATGTGAGTCAGACCACCATACAGCAGAAGGAGGAAATGATTCAAGAACTGGACGATTAGCTTGGAAACGTGAAGTGGGATCTAGTTCATGTGGAAAGTGAGAGGGATGATGCACTGGCTGAGCTAGCAAAACTAAAGAACGACATTAAAGAGGAGTCAGCAAAACGTGCCAGAGCACAGGATACATATTTGAAGGCTACTCTACGTGTAGATCGAGCTGAAGACGAGGTTCAAGTGAAGAAGGCCAAGATGAAGGAGACGGACTATGCGTTTCATTCGGCTATAGATAGGGCCCAGGATCGTGTCTTCTATTACCCAGCTCAGTTCAAGGATTTGCCGTGGTATATGGTGGATCACAGAACAGTTTTCCGGGTGATAGAAGAGGAACGTGGAAAGGCTGTGCGACATCTTAACATGCCTAAATAGTAGAGTAACAAACTATGTGTTTTGTTATGTATTAAATAAATGTAAATCCAGAATTTGAGATAATAATGGGATAAGATAATGATGTAATCCTGCAACTTGTTTCTGTTCAGGAAAGATGATGTAAATAGCAGAGATGCTATCTATTCTATGTTTTAAAACTATGAATGAATAAATAACGAAGTTTATTGAAGTGCTATGTGTTCAAGTATGAATTGATTTAATTTAAATGTTTAAGTTTGAACTTGAATATTTAAGAGATGAGTAAGGGATCTAATAAGAGTATGTCTTAACAGAAAGATGCCTCCTAGAATAAGAACTACACGTTAACAACAAGAGGGTTCTACAAATGACAACAACAACGGTGGGACAAATGCCAATCAAGTTCAGCAATTGGTGAACCTACTGACGGGAACACTTGTAAATCAGCGGCAAGTTCAAACTGCGACGTTCAAGCAATTCAAAGCGGTAGGACCACCAGAATTCCAGGGATCTGTGAACCTTATAGAGGCCCAGACGTGGGTGATGGAAATGGAAAAGGTCTTCGATGTGGCCAGAATTAACGATGACCAAAAGACGGCTTTCGCGACATTTATGCTGAAGTTGGAAGCCAGCTACTGGTGGCAGGCTAACAAGACTCGGGAAGGAAAAGGTGTGATAGCATGAGAACGCTTCAAAGAGATGTTCTTTGAAATGTACTTTCCAGTAAGCTCGTAGAACCAGATGGAGGTTCAGTTTCTAGAGCTGAAACAGGGAGCGATAACGGTGCCTGAGTACGCCGCAAAATTCAACGAGCTGGCAAAGGAATTTCCTTATGAGTGTTGGAAGACCGTAATTGTAATCTTCTTTCATGACGGAGCCAAATTTCCATGTCCATATCATAGGGATATTATAATTCATAAAGAATTTGAACAAAGGGAGTCCTTTGGAGACCTTGACATCTTTAAGATGTGGATGAATATTTTTATATTCAAGATAGATATTATTAAGGTCTTCTGGCAGTATTACCGCTTTTGGGCCAAATCGAAGCCACCAATGAATAGACCAATTTGAAATATTCTCACTTTTAGCGAATTTAGGGGAAAATCTCACAGCTTTAACTGTGTCTTATGTGGACCATTTTATCCACCATTTGCAAAGGAATTTCCTTATGAGTGTAGGAAGACCGTAATTTTAATCTTCTTTCATGACGGAGCCAAATTTCTATGTCCATATCATAGGGACATTATAATCCATAAAGAATTTGAACAAAGGGAGTCCTTTGGAGACCTTGACATCTTTAAGATGTGGATGAATATTTTTATATTCAAGATAGATATTATTAATGTCTTCTGGCAGTATTACTATTTCTGGGCCAAATCGAAGCCACCAATGAATAGACCAATTTGAAATATTCTCGCTTTTAGCAAATTCAAGGGAAAATCTCACAGCTTTAACCGTGTCTTCTGTGGACTATTTTATCCACCATTTGTAAAGGAATTTCTTTATGAGTTGTTAACGCTAGATTTTGTACGCCCGACGAAATCACCCAAAAAGGCGGGTCAAAACAGCGCCAACGGTTGAATGTATTGTTGTAAAAGATCAAACCCACGAAATACACTCACACACAAACATAAACAAAGAAATATAAAGTATGAACACAAAATTTACGTGGAAACCCAATTAGAAAAAAACCACGGAGAGAGAGAGAGAGAGTAATCCACTATAATAATATTGGGAGTACAAGTTGTGTATTTGTGTTGTATCTCTTGTCGTATGTTGTATCGTGATATGTGATTATCCTCTCTTTGTTGTATGATGATCTTGTATATTGACAATCTTCCTCAAACCCTAGCTTGTAGCCGTATATATAGAAGTCACCTCCACCCGAATCCAAGCAGGAGAAGGACTCCTTATCCTTCCAAATAAGAAAATACAATCTTATTTTAATAATGGCTCTCCCACTGTCACAATAAATACATATAGGTCGGACCATTTAAATAGGTTGGGCTACACCATAACCAGACCCAATAATCACATCCCAACATTGCCCCCCAGTCTCTTATTTATAAGTAACTTATAAATAGGAGAGTATACAAAAAGTCTCCTCGGAATTTTATCCTTGGGATTTTTATCGGTGTAGGATTTTTATCGCCGTAGGATTTTTATTGCCGTAGAATTTTTATCCCCGTAAGATTTTTATTCCCGAGAAAAATCTGTCAAGCAATGAAGAAAGCTCGTTCAAGAATCCATTTTCCCCAAGGAAAAATAACACCAATGGCAACCCCAAAGTTGAATGCAAAACTGTGAAAATCCAAAGGGGTTCACGCCAGATTTTGTACGCCCGACTAAATCACCCAAAAAGGCGGGCCAAAACAGCGCTAACGGTTGAATGTATTGTTGTGAAAGATCAAACCCACGAAATACACTCACCCAAACATAAACAAAGAAATATAAAATATGAACACAAGAATTTACGTGAAAACTCAATTGAAAAAAAATCATGGGGAGAGAGAGAAATTCACTATGATAATATTGAGAGTACATATGGTGTATTGTATCTCCTATCGTGTGTTGTATCGTGATATGTGATAATTCTCCTCAAACCCTAACTTGTAGCTGTATTTATAGAAGTACCTCCACCCGAATCCAACTAGGAGAATGACTCCTTATTCTTCCAAATAAAAAAACACAATCCTATTTTAATAAGGAGTCTTTCACTGTCACAATAAATATATATGGGTCGGACCACTAAATAGATTGGCTTACACATTGACCAGACCCAAATAATCACATCCCAATATTGCCCCCAATCTCTTATTTATAAGAAACTTATAAATAAGAGAGTACAAAAAGTCTCATTGGAATTTTATCCTCAAAATTTTATCGCCGGAGAATTTTATAGCGTAGGATTTTTATCCGCATGATTTTTATCCGATCATCCAAAAATTATGGTGACATTATCCTTGAAGCTTTAATCTCCCGAACCAAGATGAACACAACAGTATGAGAGGCAACCCTTAACGTGGAGCCATAGAAAAAATCCCAACTGGCCCACCGAAACCTCAAGAAAATTCCTTTGAACTTGTGTATAAAGCAGATCGTATTCGCCATGCTTGTTTAAGAACTCAACATCGGTCATTGAGATCTACGACCCGTAGTCGTCCACACCCAAAAACTGAGACCCAGATCCATCCTTGTAACCGACGCCGTCAGACCTCCTTCACTCCTTCATCCTCTAATCAATTCCCAGACCCATGAATCAGAGTCTTTGTCTTGGTCAGTTAACCACCATTAATTTCGCTGTCGTCGCGGAGAGAAAAAATTAAAAGGCGATGAAAGTGAGAGGTAGATCAGATCTGATTTGGTGATTTTGTTTGATGAACCCGTGAATTGCTGAGGTCCATTCGGCAATGGTGCAGCCCCAAACCCTTTATAACCTCCCTGCCACTGCTGAGAAGAAATCCACTACCCCCACATATGGAGTCATGGTTGCCGTTGTTGTGGGTAATATGAGTTTAGCCGATTTTGGCGAGGGGTTTGCTTAGGGACCACCAAATGAGCTGATTCCGACCGAGCTGAGACACCATGAGGGTGAATCGAAGTGGGTTTAGTCTAAGATTGTAATTGTTGGTGTTGATCCTCGGGTACCCAGAAAAATCCTCCATAGTTTTGATTACTGGATCCATAAATTAGATAGGACCCACAATTAGCAACAGGTGTAAATAACTTACTACTTCCTCTGTCCCAAAATAACTGTTTAGTTTTGAATTTTTAAAGTTAAATTGATTATTTTTTTAAAAAAAAATTGTACTTTTTTGCCAGAATATAGGTGCAGAGTTTATAACAAAAAAAAGTATATATAATTTACTACGAATACTAATTTTTATAATGTTAAAAATATATTTATATATGCTTAATTATTAATTTTAAAAATAGTCAATTTAACTTAAAAAAAATTAAAATTGAGCAATTATTTTGGGACGGAAAGAGTATTAAATAGAGCTTGTTTAAGCAAAATGGCTGGCAATCACGAGTATTGAAAGCATTTATACTGTAGCATATCATGCATACATGTATAGCGTGGGTCTACCACGTACTCAACATATTAATGCATATTATTATAATATTTATTTGAAAAATAGACAAAGATGGAGACTTAGCTTTTGAACGTATGCCTGCCAAAAATAAATCTGCAAAAAATTAGCAGCATCCTCCTCTAGTTGCTATCTCTCATAATTGTATAATCAATAATAGGTGATTTTGATTTAATACTAAAATGTTTTTTACAGACGGCGCAAATTTTAACTCTAAATTTTGTACGTCCGACGAAATCATCCAAAAAGGCGGGTCGAAACAGCGTCAACGGTTGAATGTATTGTTGTGAAAGATCAAACACACGAAATACACTCACACAAACATAAACAAAGAAATATAAAGTATGAACACAAGAATTTACGTGGAAACCTAATTTAAAAAAAAACCACGAAAAGAGAGAGAAATCCACTACGAAGTACATATGGTGTATTGTATCTCCTATCATGTAACATATGGTGTATTGTATCTCTTATCGTGTGTCGTGTGTTGTATCGTCATATGTGATAATCCTCCTCAAACCCTAGCTTACCTCCACCCGAATCCAACTAGGAGAAGGACTCTTTATCCCTCCAAATAAGGAAACACAATCCTATTTTAATAAGGAGTCTCTCACTGTCACAATAAATACATATGGGTCGGACCACATCCCAACAGAGAGCATATGAAAGATCAGACTCCTGACGGAAAAACGTAAGCTCCGATAATCAGGATCTGGGACTCTTAATTAACCCCCAAAACTCTATCTTCTATTGTGTTCAGTTACTTTGTGGAAGGCCTCAACCTCTTTAGAAAGTTTGGCCTCGTCCTCTGCTAGTTCTTCCTTTTTTCTCGCGTTCAATTGCTTCCCGTGAGATCTCGATCTTTTCAGAAGGCTCAGGATCCTTGTTTGCTCAAGTTCGGCACTGCTCAACAGGAAGCTCATCCTTTGTCTGCCTAATTCTAATCGCAGTATCATGCCCAGTTGTTCGTCATAACTTTTATTTAAAAAG
The DNA here is from genome assembly GCA_020205555.1 of Panax stipuleanatus. Taxonomy (NCBI): domain Eukaryota; kingdom Viridiplantae; phylum Streptophyta; class Magnoliopsida; order Apiales; family Araliaceae; genus Panax; species Panax stipuleanatus. The sequence continues at coordinate 38,784,376 of CM035117.1, forward strand.
CAATTACAGGGGCAGGTGCCTAGGTATGAACACTCAAGGCAACAATAGTCATCAATAGGCACGAAAAGAATAGATTTAATAATATAAATCATGTTGCTTCAAATACAAACCCTTAACTTATGAGGTATATTTTAAATGAACGGTCAGACATAATGTGCACTCGTGTAAAGTAATATCACTATCAAGAATGGTGACAATTTCATGCACCCGTTGCATATATACATTAATTAGATAAATAAATAAATAAATAAGTAACTTAGCTTTTCTGTGTAGGCTATATCATAAATTCGGTGATTTTGATTTGACATTAGAACAAGTGCCTTTGTGATGCTCCTAGAATTGGTCCAATCAATTCAAATACAATCTTTCATATCAAACAGTCGTGCAAAATACGACCACACAACTGTGAGTGTCAATACAGACATGTAGAAAATATTAACATTCAAACTAAGTTTTCATTACATTTATTATCACACTATTTAAAAAAAAATAGTGAGAACTTCTACAGCTCTAACTCGGACCATCACTCCATTCCCCGACTAGTAACCGCGATATTCTCATTTCCTGAAGAGAACAATGGAAGAAAAGGGTGAGCTCAACTAGCTCAGTAAAGAATATTATGACTAAGATAATGAAGAATAAATTATCGTTAGTCTTCAACAAATCAGATAAAATATTATGGACAACAAGTTTTAGATCAACAACTGCAGCGGAAATAACAATTCATTAGAAGAGTTAAGTAGAGAATGATGTCTATTATCTTCTATGATTTAAAGTCTATCATCAATATTTTATCCCTGTAACATCAATCAATATATATCTCGAATCAAATATTCATCTTTGCACTACGGGCTAAAGATATTCATTTGTATCACTAGTGGTCATGTTCATCTCAACACATGTCCACCTTTGCACTACGGGCCAAAGATATTCATCAGGTAATCATCTTTGCACTACAGGCCAAAGATATTCATCAAATAATCATTCATCTTTGCACTACAGGCCAAAGATATTCATTTGTATTATCATTTAAGACTGAGGATGATGAAAGATAATATAAAAACGAATCTAGTGAGATAAAGGACAAAAATTAGGGATTCGTAATTTAGTTTATCCAAGTTTAAGAATACTCCGTAATAATCAATTGTGGAGCAAAATTCAAGAATGAAGTTCAAAACTTAGATCCAATCAAAGATAATTTTTTTTTACCGTGAATAGTAACTCGTGAATAGTAACTTGTCATGAAAAGATGAAAATTTCATAACAAGTTCAGACCAATATTCCAGTGAAATAATATTTCGTATGAGTATGAATGAATATACGAAACTGTAATTGGATTTTCACCCGTCATGTGGTAATCCGCGTAGACAGATCATTTTCACAATTTAATATAAATGAATACGAAGGGTGATTCACCACGCATGCGATAATCCGCGTAGACAGGTTATTCCCACAGATTATTAAGAAATTGAATGAATACAAAAGGTTTTCACTAGGCATGCGATAATCCGCGTAGACAGATTATTCCCATAAATCAATAAAGAATGAATACGAAGGGTTATTCACCATGCATGCGGTAATCCGCGTAAACAGGTTACTCCCACAGATCAATAAAGAATAGAGTAACAACCCTTACGAGTATTGAAAAAAATAGCATTCTTTATGAATATAAAAAAAATAATACCCCTTACGAGAAAAACAACATCCCTTACCTCAGTAGAAGATTGGATACTGGAATAGTGTAGTAGCAGAATAATCTTCTTCTTTCTCTCTCTATAATTTTTCTTACTATTATAACTTTGCTCTTCAAGAATGGTGAGAAATGAATGAAATTAGCTTGTTATTTATAAGCTAGAAAAAGGTTGGTTAATTACACTTTAGTACCTCTATCTTTGCCTAAATTTTTAATTTAGTCCCTCAAGTTTATAAATCTTGCACCTCCATCCCTGCAACTACCCACCAACTATTTATTATCCACCAATAAGTGGGTCCCATATGTTAACCACCCATTAATTGCTCATTTATCCGATTAATTCTCCGTTTGGTCAATTTAACATCCGAAAATCAACTATTATCGAAATAAATATCAATTTCTACTAGCATTAATATTTTCAACACAATGAAAATATTTTTATCAACCATTCATCAATTATTATTTAAATTAATATTACAGAATCACAATAATGACAACCAGGTCGTTCCCAAGAAGAGGGGGCCTTCCAATAAAGATTTCTTCTTACTGGCGCGCAATTAACTAACCTATTTCTTAGACAAAACTTTCTAGACATTGCCAATAATACTATCTAATAATATCATTTAAATAATATAATTGACAATTATTGATTTAATAATATAAAATATTGTGCAGATGATACTGTGACAATAATTGAATCAATAATATGATATACTGTACAACTACTGTAGCAATTATTGACTACTGAGTGATTTCTTACTTAAGCATCAATAATCAAAGATATTGTGCAATACCGTGTGCTACTTTGCAACAACGCGTATTACTGTATTTTTTATCACTGGGTATTTTAACAGTTTAACGGTAAAAGTTTTGCCGTGAAAATATTATTTCTGTCGCTTTCTATATCCGAAAATTATTCCGTTGTGGGGTCCACCAATGACTGCGCCGTCGTACGAATATTCTCCGACAAAAGAATATTTTCCGACACTACGAATATGTTATGACCACTTGTTTACTTTGTAAAATTTGCGCATTCCACCCATAACTTACCACATTTATCAAATCAACACCTTACTATTTCAAAATAATATATAGAGAAAATTAAATCTTTATTCATAAAAGTTAGGGTCTTACAGCCTTCGCTTCCCACATACGGCGCCAATGTTAACGCCAGATTTTGTACGCCCGACGAAATCACCCAAAAAGGCGGGCCAAAACAGCGCCAACGGTTGAATGTATTGTTATGAAAGATCAAACTCACGAAATACACTCACACACAAACATAAACAAAGAAATATAAAGTATGAACACAAAATTTACGTGGAAACCCAATTGAAAAAAAATCGCAGAGAGAGTACAAATTGTGTATTTGTGTTGTATCTCTTGTCGTATGTTGTATCGTGATATGTGATTATCCTCTCTTTGTTGTATGATGACCTTGTATATTGACAATCCTCCTCAAACCCTAGCTTATAGCCGTATATATAGAAGTCACCTCCACCCGAATCCAAGCAGGAGAAGGAATCCTTATCCCTCCAAATAAGAAAACACAATCCTATTTTAACAAGGACTCTCTCACTGTCACAATAAATATATATGGGCCGGACCATTTAAATAGGTTGGGCTACGCCATGACTAGGCCCAAATAATCACATCCCAACATGAGTGTAAGAAGATCATAATTGTAATCTTCTTTCATGACGGAGCCAAATTTCCATGTCCATATCATAGGGATATTATAATTCATAAAAAATTTGAACAAAGGGAGTCCTTTGGAGACCTTGACATCTTTAAGATGTGGATGAATATTTTTATGTTCAAGATAGACATTATTAATGTCTTCTGGCACTATTACTACTTCTGCGCCAAATCGAAACCACCAATGAATAGATCAATTTGAAATATTCTCGCTTTTAGCGAATTCAGGGGAAAATCTAAAGAACCAGATATGCTTCCTTTGAAGATTCTCATAATAGAAACAAAAATACCAGGCATCTTTATAATCCCAACAATTAAAATCCATATTAGGATATCCAACCATTTTTCTAGACCTATTAGAATCTAGTCCCCAATCAGAGGTATTAAGCATCTTTTTTAAAGATGATTTAGAGAAAGAAAAAGGAGATTGTTTATCTTTTTCTCCTCTAAAAAAGTGTTCAAAATCAACTGAAACAGTTTCTATTAGAATATGTTCATAATATTTTCAAAAATTATTGGATCTTTTTAAAGGATAGAATACTAGTGGATCAAGTTATCTTGATGCCAAGTATTCAGGGTCTTTTAACCATTTGATGTCACACTTTTCAACTGTTAGTATTACATCAGCAAATTCTTTTTCATGGATATTATACACTTCATCTTTTTGAAAGATTTCCTTCATAGAAACTTGGGTATTACCCGTTTCTTTTAATGTTCCTTTATAGAAACCAAGGAGTTGGGTGTATTTACCTTTTCCTCGAGATGAAGATGGCGCACCTCTTTTAGAGATGGTTTGTCCTGTAAGAATTCACGGGTTTAACATCTTTTTGTAGGACATCCCTGATGCCGAACAATCAATTCTTAAAAGAAATTCTTGGTTGAGTAAATCATCCTGAAATTTGAAAATACATTTAACAACAGATAACATTTCTTTTTTAATAGTGGAATATCCTTTTTACGTATGATTCCAATGACCAAAAGTATAACTTACTAATTCTTCTTTTCCCGTAGTTGGGTTATGTTGTTTTAGAATACCTCCATATCCCAATTCAAAGGCATCTGTTTCAACAATTTTTAACCAACTGGGATTTGGTAAAGATAAACAAGGGATGGATTTAACCTTTAATTTAATTTTTTGAATACCCTTAGTGTGTTGATCACTCCACTGTGACTGATTATTTTAAAGACGGTCATATAAGATCTTAGCATCCTGTGATAGATTTTTATAAAAATCAACAATATATCTTAAACTTCCCAAAATCTTTGTAACATTTTTGTGTCGGTGATCTTATTGGGGAAATTTTCTGCAAAATTAATAGATCTGTCAATAGGAATAATTGTTGCTTGGAAAATATGATGTCCCAAAAATCTGATTTTTGTATGAAATAATTCCATCTTTTTGGCTGACAACGCCAACCCAGTCTTTTTCACAACATTTATGAAAATATGTAAATGTTTAAAATATTGATCTATATTATATGAGAATATGAGAATATCATCAATGTATAATATTATAAAACTAGTGTATGGATTGAAAATATTATTCATAATTTTTATACCCAAAAGGTAAAATAGTCCATTCATATTGACCAAATGGTAGAGTAAAGGCAGTCTTATATCTGTCCATTGGATCAATTTGAACTTGCCAAAATCCTGATTTTAAATCAAATTTAAAAATATTTATACTTCAAATAATCTTTTTAATAAATCCTTTTTATTAGGAATAGGATATCTGATCCATTTGAGGACCTTATTGATGGGTTTATAATTGATCACCATTCTTGGTGTACCTCTCTCAATTTCAGAATGTTAAACGTTGAACAACTCCATGGGGAGAAACTCTTTTGTATCAAACCCTTTTGAAGTAAAGCATCAATTTCTTGTTTGCAATACTCAAGAGTTTCTCGATTCATTTGAGAAGGTTTAACTTTAGTGGGGATATTATCTTCAGAGAATTGTGCTGCATATGAAAGTTTAACCATATGCTTCTTTCTTTCCCAAAAAGCATTTGGAAATTCATTACAGATATTATCTGTAATTTCTTTTTCGATTTTGTTTGATTTTTTCCTGTATTACATGGCTTTTGAGTTTCTCTCTTATAGTGCAAGAAGAGACTTCTTGCTTCAGATAATTTAGTTGTTTTTCTTTGAAGATTAAATGAGTTATTAACTCATCTAAATTTTTTGTAATTGGTGAAGATATAAATTTAAATATGATAGATTGATTGCTTAAGGTGGTCTTTATACATTCCGAATCAATTCTTTCAATTGGTTGAATCATATTTAGGAAGGGAGTTCCCAATATTACAAATTGAGACAAGTTTTTAACTAGTATGAAGGATGTTTTTAAACATATTCCTTGATTACATATATGAACATTATTAAATTTAAAATTGATATTCACTGTTTTGCATAAAATGCTCATAAATGTTAACAGGACTATAATTAGCTCTATCCGAGTATATGGAATTTTTTTCAAATAAAATATCCATAAGAGTGGGTCTGGGATAGTAATATCTTCTATATGGAACTTTATTTTTGGAGAATTTAGTATCAAAAGTGATCTTATTAGAGCATTAATAACAGTTTTTCTAATCAACTCTCTATTCCCAATTTTGAAGAATACATCAACAAATCATTATCCAACAGTTTTCTTATCCTTATTTGACTCTCTATTTTAATCCCTATATAAGATTTTACTCCCCAGTGTGAGGGAGTCAAAAGGCCGTTCTCAATATATACAAAATGACATTTCACACCCTCATTTAAGTGGACAACTCATCAATCATACACATCTTGACATTTTTTACTATTTCATTTTCAAATTATCAACTTAATATTGACTTATTTTAAAAAAATTAATTTCAAACGTATTCAAATTTAAAATTGATATAAATTTATTAAATTTATGTCAATATAATTATAAATATTATAAAAGTACTATTAATTATAAAATTTATTATTTTCAAAATTTAAATAAATCATATTAAATTTAAATTTAAAAATATCACAAATTAACTTTTAATAAGTTAATATTGATCATATGTATATTTGCAACTACAAACCATTCAATATTCACTCCATAAATTATTTAAAATTTAAAATAAAAAAAAAATTATTTTATAGTGGAATATAATTGATAAATTATACTTTCTTTTATAAATTATAAGATTATTATTAATTTGATGTTTTGATTGTTGGAACTTTTAAATTTTAAATTTCATTATTTAAGGAATCAATATAAGAAACCTGTTAGGTACATAGTGAAAAAATTAAATTCCTATTTTGCAGAATGACCCAATAGCTGACGCCCCCAAATCCGGGTACTTTCAACTTACAAATATGGTGCTACATGGTACTACTAACTATACATTCATTCTAATGAAATTGCATCAAGATGAACATATTTACTAAATTTCTATTACAATAATAATAATAAATCTTTCCCAGGTTCTGTTAACCATTATATCGTTCATTGTCATAGTATAATTTCATACAAATATACTATTCTATTACAGGATAATCTACTTATCCATCTTGGCCTTGCCCTTATCCTTATCGGAACCTTCGGTCCGTTCACTCTTAGCTGCAATCATATAATTCAAGCAAGAAGTGAGCATAACTAGCTCAGTAAGTCTAACAATATATAAGCAACCACAAAATTTAGAATTATATAATTTATCTTTGATAACTGAACAAATTAATAGTTATGAAGTACTATGAACAATAATATCACTTTTCATTCTTTTAAAACAATTCCAAAGTACACATAGTGACTTAAGAATTTTTGAGTAGGTCAAAAGACTATGAACATTCTCATTTCGTTTTCATTCATGAAAAGGACATCCCGACACTTAGACCGTACATCCAATATAACTTACGAGCACTTCTAGGTGATCAACCTATAGTACTCTATGTTGATTAACACTCATCCGTTAAACGTATTTACGTTTAAGTTTTGGCAACCTCACGTTCCCGTCGAATAACCAACGTATAATACCTTTGTTTATTCGTACTCAGGCTTACCTTTGAATCCGTACCAAAATAATTGGCTTAGGCTTATCAATACTACTTTGAAAGACTTGTAAACAAATCAATCAACTTTAAGATTCGTCTAGCCGAGTTAAGAATGACATCGACTCTTTTGTAAATAATTCATGCACGATATAACATGAATCACAGAAACTTGACTAACACGAAGGTCAGACAAGTGTTAGAAGAACTTGCCTTCAAGCGCCTTCTACGTTAAGTTCAACCGTTCTCGGTCTTTACAGTTTCTACATAATATATTCACATAGCACACTGAAATTAGCTACCAAACAATCTACACACATTGTTTATACCAACTTCTTTCTCTTCTATAGCTTACTCGAATTTACTTCATTAATAATGTTCGCTTAAGGTATTTAACATTCATTACGGCTAAATAACATACACACGTCATAAACCTAAACTCATCGTTCATCGTTTAAGTATAACGATAGTCGTAACCCTAATCGGTTCGTTAATTCGTATACGATTTCCCCCAGATTACCGTTATCGGTCCTCGTATAGAGATTACATGATAAGTTTTATATTCATTTCTTATCATTCTCGTATCACGCATATCTATTACGTACTATGTAACCATAAGACACGCGTTAAACTTGAACACGATACACGGTTTACATTTTCGTATTTCAAGTTTCAAGTTTGAATACTTTTAATCAACGTTTAATTCTTAAAATCATCGTTATACATTTGTTTAGGAATTCTTTCTTCATGTATATTAAGTATATACTTGCCCCCATAATTACCAAGCCAAAAGTTGGATTAACAAAAGCTCGTGTTAGAAAAAATTTAGTTAAGGGCGCTACGGCGCCACTCTCAGTGTTAATGGCCGCGTTGCGGCGCCAGTTGGCAGTGCAAGGCTTTCCGGCCAGGCGCTGCGGCGCGCCTTTACTAAGCTTGGGGCGGCGCTGTGGCGCTTTCCCTGAGCCTTTGAAAAGTTTTTATGTTTTTCATTATGATTCCTTCTTAAGCTCGTAACGCGATCATTATAATTCGGAATTGGCTCGTTCAAACGCCATAATCTCACATATCTTACGTACATCGATTTCATCCGGACATAATTAGTTTCTTAATTCGTTAACGACAAATTCACTGTTTAAATTTTCATTATGCGTTCGTTAAACGTTCGCGAGCGTTCTTCGCTCGTTTCTTCGTTTTAAGTCCGAATTCGACTGTTCTTGAGACCACGACTCTTAAATACATAGTTCTTCGTTATGCCACCAAAAACCTGGGTTTCTAAGTTAAACGGCAAGTTTTCACAATCGTTCCGAAAATCCTAGTTAACTACGATTTCGACGATTAACATCTTTTCTCGTAAATTTCGCCATAACTATGTTACACGAAATTTTTACGCCAAACCAAATGGAATCAATCCATTGGTTAATCATCTATATCTTAACCAACAATTTGCACCTAAATTATACGCGATGGTTTTCAATTTGTCCATCAACAATAAACTCTATGTTTTATGCGTTTTCTTGGATTAATGCTTAATCATTCAATTATGATTCTCGCTTATACATGACTTATTAACATTTTTGTTCACTAATAGTCATACTCATTACTCTAGAAGAGACATGCTCCACCAATTCATACTTCTCTATAAAAACTTAATAGAAAAGAATCGAAAGTTTAAGTTTAAGTGTTTTTACCTTCACGTTCTTCGCGTTCTTGACTTAAGCTTGAATAATTAGCTTCTTTTCTTCTTTGATTCCTTGTTAATGCTCTTCTCTCTCTCTCTCTCTGTAATAATCCAAGATTTTTATATAATTAAATAAGAAATTTTGCGTATATTTTTTTTTATTTAATTAATATTATTTCTATCAAAATAAAGGTGAGAATATATGCAAGGTAAAGCATATGTGTATATGTGATAAATATATATTTATTTATTGCATGAATGATTTCGAATATATTTTTCGAAAAAGGAATTGTTGATTATTATAAATTATATCCTAATAGTAAATTAATTTTGTAATAAAAATATTTCATTATTTATTTTCTATGAAACTATGATTAATATATTATTTAAATAATATATGAAATGATTTCTAGAATTATTATAATAATTATTTTATTATATGAATTTTTCAAGATTAGTTAAGTTAATTATTTTAACTTAATAATGGTATATGATGTAAAGTGTAATTATAGATCAAAACTCTAAATTTTGATCTATGTTATGAAATTTCATGATTAATACAATTATTGTATAATTATATTTAAAAGAAAAGTATAATTATGTTATGAATAATAATAAATTATTTTTTTAAGAAATTTGAATATTAAATGTGATTATTAATTATATTTGTATTCAAATATATGTAAGTATATTAATATGATTTATTGTTATAGATTTTAATTATAAATATGATTATTGAAATAATTATGTGAATATATATTAAGAATTTATTTATTTTATTTAAATATTAAACATAGTAATTAAATATGTTTGTATTTAAATGAAAGTGTGGATATTATGTGATTAAGGATAATGATTAGGAAATCCTAATTCATAAATTTGGAAACCCTAATAATATCAAGAAACCCTAATTTCTATTGAAAACCCTAATTTTTAATTAGTGTGTTCTCATTAAATTTTTTATTTAATTCTTAGTTAATTTTTCAAACCCTAAAAATTATTGGGTAAACATTAAGGGTTCAAATCTATTGATTAAACCCTAGATTCAAGTACCATGGACAAGAATGCCCTTAAAAATATTTGTTAGTTTCCTAAATTAGCATTTTTGAATTTATTTTAATTAGTTAATTTGCAAATCTTGCCAAATCTCATGACTCACCAAGCTAAGATATTGCACACATGCTCAAATCCCCTCTCATCAGTCATAAATCGACAGCTAGCAATATCAGATTCAATGAATCAAATGGATAGGAACTAAGAGAAAGCAAAAGAAAAAGCAAACTTCATTTTATTTTTACACACAAGAGAAGTTTCTTTCTCTCTAAGACCCACGAATTTTTATATCAAACTCAGTTATAAGCAATGCCCAAAACATCTCTTAGCCATCCAATATCAGATTAAAGGATCAGAAATCAAAGATTTAGAAAGAAAAGGTATAAAACCCTAACCCTCATGCTAGATCTTTAAATTTTCATTAGATGTTATGTTTAAGTGTTTATATATGTGCTATGTTATGTTAATAAGTGATTTGGGTTAAGAAATAACATTTTCATAACATCTAGATGCACGAGAATAAGAATTTTTGAAAACTGCAAAACCCTAAAATTTGTTGTCTGACAGTTAAAGTCGGGGCCTATAGATCTCACCCTGTTCATGATATGTTGTGTTTATGTGTTTGTATGTGTTCTATGCCATGATGTTAATATACTGCAAGTGGAATCATGATCATAGCATGTGTAGATTGAAAGTTATTTACGGTCAAAACCCGTTGACAGAGCATGACCAAAAGTTTTCTGGGTAACCTAGAAAACTTATGAACAGGCCTGGCAAGCCGTTTGACCGGCTTTGATCTTGCTACTGACAGACTGTTAGGATGTATATTTGTATCTAGATTATAGTATGACATGAGGACTACAAGTCCAGAGCACTCTCGAACCTTAGAAAGCAACGGATCGGATGTAGTAATCGGTCAAAATGCGTTGACCGTCCAGATATGAAATCTGTGTAACCCAGAGTTCTTAGGCAGTGGTCCGACCAGTTTTTGTAAAGCTTAGATCTTTCTTGGTGTTGATATCTAGACTCTATAAGTGCTCTAACTGTGTACCCTAGTAGTTGTACTACAAAGCCCAACGTCTAACACATTTAAAACATGAACTTCCTGCAGATATAAGGAACCAAAGTGCGTTGACCGACATTGACTTATGTTTCTGGGCAGCCCAGAAAATGAAGAACAACCTTGGGTGGTTGGTTTGACCAGCCACTGAATCTCGTGTTGATGTTTTTAGGTTGTGAAATGAACATAAGGATGTAGTACTACACTAACACTACAACTTCATTACATCTACTTGCCCAGAAATCGATCAGATTGCAAGAAAATTGAGGTCAAATAAGGACCCTGGTCGTTGACCGGCGTGTTCTTGGCAGCCAAGAACACCTTTAGCGACGGATTGAATTAAAAATAATTAATAATAATTAAAATAAATAGAAATTAATTATTAAAAATTCATAAAATTATTTTAAAAATTATTTTAAGTTATAAAAATTAACTTTTAATATTTTGACATAAATTTTATTCATATTTTAATTTAATTAAATATTAATGATATTTAATTTTTTTAATAATTATATTAAATAAATTAGTTAAAAATGATTTTAATATATTAAAAATTATTTTAAATGATATTAAAGTATTAAAAAAATATTTTAAGTTATACTAAATGACTTTTAATATTTTGAGATAAATTTTATTAATAATTTAATATTAATTATAATAAATTTATTTAATAATAATATTAAATAAATTAGTTAAAAATGGTTTTATAATTTTAAAAATTATTTAAAAATGATATTAAAGTTTTAAATAATATGTTAAGTTATAATAAATAACTTATAATATTTTGATAAGAGTTTCATTAATATTTTAATATTAATGATAATAAATTTATTTAATAATTATATTAAATAAATTATTTAAAAATAATTTTAATGTTTTATAAATCATTTAAAGGTGAAATAAATGTTTTAAAAATATTTTAAGTTATAATAAATAACTTTTAATATTTTGATATGAATAACATTAATATTTTAATATTAATGGTAATTATTTAAAAATAATTTTAATACTTTAAAAATCATTTGAAAGTAATATTAATGTTTTAAAAATATTTTAAGTTATAATAAATAATTTTTAATATTTGAAAATAAAATACATTAATATTTTAATATTAATGGTAATTATTAAAAAATGATTTTAATATTTTAAAAATTATTTAAAAGGTAATATTAAGGTTTTAAAAATATTTTTAGGTTATAATAAATAACTTTTAAAGTGTTTACATGAAGTTCATTAATATTTTTAATTATTTAAATATTAATGATAATAAAATTATTTAGCAATTAAATCATATAAGTGTTTGAAAAATCATTATAAATGATTTTAATGTTGGAAAAAATATTATAAATGATAATTAAATTATCTAATATAATATTTAAGTTCTTGTATAAAGTTTCATTGAAAATAAATCCGTTAATTATCCGATAATACAATCGGGATGCCGAAACGATACCGAACTCAAACCAAATCGATATAGTTTGACAAGGTATACGTTCTTATGTGTTTTAATGACTGATATGAATATGTGACAACATGTTTAAACAGTATTATGTGTTAAGTTATATTATTCTAATTAAAAGAATAATTCTATTGATGATAGGACTTCATATTAAAAGCTTAAGCTATACTACGTAGCAGTAATCAGCTATCAAGGCAAGTTCCCTAACTTTACTCAAATTTTATATTGAGCAAGTATCCTAACCCTTGCATTTACTTTATGCAATGGATCTTGTAAGCAAATATCTGAACTATTCTATTTCATTGTGCAAGTTTCTTTACTCAATTTATTATTGATCAAGTATCTATACTCCTTGCATTTATTTTATGCGATGGATCCCAATAAGCTAAAAGCATGTTCATGAATAATTATTGTAAATTATTCATATCCATAATGATATCCATGATTCGCTCATGAAATTATTCTTATATTATGGAATTTTATTTTATTTGTTTATTAATATCTTATTATTGTCTTTTATTATATATGTGTCCCCACGTGTATAAACTGTGGTATTCAAGCAAGAACTCTTGAACTTGAAATTCTTTAATATGAAAAATCATGTTACATACTAATAAACTTCGGTATATTTTTATGGTTTAAAGACTGTCTAAGCTAATCAAATCGGCTAGACATAGTTTGAATTGTACTGTTGAATAGTATTGTTTATGATAAGATCGTCCAACTGAATTGTTTAGTTAGGACTCAAGACTGAGTATGAACAACCCTTAATGGAGAAATTGTTTATGTGCCCAAGGCGAACAGAGTGAACGAATTTATCGTTCAAACAGATAGTATTGATCAATACAGGACATAACGGGGCTGATCACCCTACATGTCCGTAAGACCAGAGCGGTTTGCAAATGAATTTCTGTTTAAACCTTTTCGAAAATGAAAAATAAAAGTTCATGGTCCATTAACCGCTCAGCATTTAGAGTCACTACGTCATTTCAAAATTTTAAACGATTTGATATGTTATTAAGATATATTTCGAAAGACTTCACAACTATTGATTCGTTGTAGAAGTATACATCAAAGAAAATATTTACTTTTTTCAGCTAAAGTTTATTAACTGCTATTACTTGCTGAGCAATTGAATGCTCATTCTTGCTTTAAATTAAATGTTTTCAGCTAAGCGTGATCGACCTGAAGGTTCTGACAAGGACAAAGGGAAGGGAAAGCTGACAGAACAAGTTTTATGGTATCTTGTGTAATAGTTAGACTTTATGAAGACGATAATATTTATTATCTATTATGTAATGAAATGTTTTAAAGGTCGTGTACCTGGGATTAGACAGCTCTGATATGTATATTAAGTTTGTTATTTGTATTATTTCGCTCAAAGAAATGATATCGTGTAGCACCAAGTTCGAGTTTCAAGTACCTGAATTTGGTGGCACCACAGGTTGGTATCAGAGCTTTAGGTTAGAAACCTTAGGTGGGGGATACCTTAGGCTATAACCTTAAGCTAGATAGAAGTGTTGAAAAACAAATAACTCAAATAGAGTTTATTAAAGGAGATGAATTAAGGAAATTCATCGTAAAATGAAATAAAAGTAACTTATATAAATTATTATTTGTTGTGTGTATATATTATGTACTAATCAAGACAATTTGTGTATAGATGTTAGGAAGGAAAGGATTAGAAGACTCTTATGTCATAAAGAAGGAGCAAATCACTCCGCCTGAAAGCAACCAAGATGTAGTCATTATTTTGGAAAACATAGAATCAGAACCAGAAATGGTGTTATTGACAGATAGTGATTCAGACACTGAAGTTGGAGCTGGCCAAGCATCTACGAAAGTGCAGAATCTAAAGAACAAATTGTTATGTTTAGAAAGGTTGTTGGAAATGGAAAGGCTATTAAATAGTCAGTTGCAAAAGGCGTTAATCGAAATAATGGAAGGACAAGATAAGTTGACTGTTCAAATTGAACAGAAGGGAGCCAAATGTAGCAAATCGTGTGCAGCTCCAAGCCAGAAAGGGAAAAGAAAAATGAATAACCGTGATTTAAGAAATTCTGATTTTAATCAAGGTAACTTCAAGAAAGTAGGAACGTGTGCGAACTGTAATCGGAAACATGAAGGCATATGTATGAAAGGACAGAATGTATGCTATAATTGTGGACGTGAAGGACATATCTCATCTCATTGCCCTGATCCGAAACAATGCGTATGTTTTGTATGTGGATTGATAGTTCATCAGGCAAAGTCTTGTCCAGGATCTAGGGAAGGCGTACGAAATGAATAAGATAAGTAAAATAGGATTATGTATAGAATGTGATATGGTATGTATAGGTGTGAAATGTATTACTTTTGCATAAGTATCATGTTGAATCCCGACTTTTGTTGCCACTAAGGGATAGTAAGTGGCTATGGCAGCATGTATTGTGTAATGAAAAGTACTATGTACTGTTTGAATATGAATATACATGTTATGATATTATTATATGTCAAGATAGTATGTTGTTTAAATTAATAAACTCGTAATTCGACAAGCTAAAGCTGAATTGGGCAATTAGCAAGCCGAATTGGACTAAGTTTAAAGTTTTGTTTTAAACTGTTATGGTACCACTAATTATATATATGGTATAAGGAATATGAAGTATAGGATAATAATATAAGGTTTTGTTATAACCAGATAATGCCGCCAAGACGTCAAACTCGAAACCAAAGGGCAGAAGAATCTGTAAACAACACAAAAGGACAAGCAGATCCAATGCAGAATTTTGTGAATATGTTGGCACAAGCAATGTGTACTCAAGCACCGACAGCAAGAAGAAATCGGCCAGATAATCAATTGGAAAACTTCAAAGACTTCAAGGCAGTATGACCACCTGAATTTAAAGGAACGACCGACCCTATAGAAACCCAAAATTGGGTAAAGAAAATAGAAAAAGCGTTTGTTATTGCTAGGGTAGCGGAGGAACAAAAGGCAGCTTTTGCTACCTACATGGGGAAGCGAACTTCTGGTGGGAGGCTAATCAAACTCGAGCCGGAGCAGAAGTGGTAACATGGACAAGGTTCAAAGAACTGTTCAACGAGAATTACTTCTCGTCCAGTATGCAGGACCGGATGGAGGTTAAATTTCTGGAATTGAAACAAGAAAATATGACCGTCTCAGAATACGCCACAAAGTTTAACGAATTAGCTAGGTTCGCTCCACAACAAGTGAATACGGAGGCAAGGAGGCATGAAGGTTCGAACATGGCCTAAAGCCCTGGATCTACAACAAGGTTGCAATGTTGCAGATTGCTACCTTTGGATCGCCCTTAGAAAAGACTATTATAGCAGAAGGAGGAAGTGAGGCCATGACCCTCTATAACAAGGAAAAGAAGAATAAGGGTAAGGTCGAAGGAAAAGTAAAGGTAGAAGGAAACAGTGGAAGTGCAAGTAAGAAAAGAAAGTGGACAAATTCTGGAAGTACTAGTAATAGTCAAGCTGGAATAAGGAAAAAGGTGGAATCGTGCGAAAATTGCAGAAAGAATCACTCAGGTGAGTGTCTTAAAGGAAAGTTTATGTGCTACAAGTGCGGGCAGGAGGGACACATCTCCCTAATTGCCCCAATCAAAGAAAGAATAGTGGTTGTTTCATTTGCTGATCAACTAATCATATGGCAAAGGATTGTCTGGAAAAAAATGCCGATGGAGGAAATGCGAATGCTGGGAAAAGTAGTGGAAAGTTGGTGATCACGTATCCAACCCCGACGAGCAAGCCAACTGCGAGAACCTTCAATATGACGGTTCAAGATACGGTAGCAGCCGGGGATAGAATTCCAGGTATTATTCGAATGAACTTTATTTTCTTATATATAATAAATCGTTTTATTAAGAAATTTTGAAGGATGAATTTGAGTTCTATTAGAAATCAGATTCCGTTTAATTAGATAGATAAACTTTATACTGAATAAGTTAAAGATCAGTTCGATCGAATCAGATCGAGATCTACTTACAATAAATGTGTATATTATTTACCCTTGTGTGTATAAGTTTTGAAACGATGATTTCGGGAACGGAATCCTTATAAGGGAGGGTGAATGTAATAACCCAAGATTTTTATATAATTAAATAAAAAAATTTACGTATAATTTTTTTTAATTAATACTATTTCTATCAAAATAAAGGTGGAAATATGTGCAAGGTAAAACATATGTGTATATGTGATAAATATATATTTATTTATTGCATGAATGAATTCGAATATATTTTTTGAAAAAGGAATTGTTGATTATTATAAATTATATCCTAATAATAAATTAATTTTATAGTAAAAATATTTCATTATTTATTTTCTATGAAACTATGATTAATATATTATTTAAATAATATATGAAATGATTTCTAGAATTATTATAATAATTATTTTATTATATGAATTTATCAAGATTAGTTAAGTTAATTATTTTAACTTAATTAATAATGGTATATGATGTAAAGTGTAATTATAGATCAAAACCCTAAATTTTGATCTATGTTATGAAATTTCATGATTAATACAATTATTTTATAATTGTATTTAAAAGAAAAGTATAATTATGTTATGAATAATAAAATATTATTTTCTTAAGGAATTTGAATATTAAATGTGATTATTAATTATATTTGTATTCAAATATATGTAAGTATATTAATATGATTATTGAAATAATTATGTGAATATATATTAAGAATTTCTTTATTTTATTTAAATATTAAACATAGTAATTAAATATGTTTGTATTTAAATGAAAGTGTGGATATTATGTGATTAAGGATAATGATTAGGAAATCCTAATTCATAAATTTGGGAACCCTAATAATATCAAGAAACCCTAATTTCTATTAAAAACCCTAATTTTTAATTAGTGTGTTCTCATTAAATTTTTTATTTAATTCTTAGTTAATTTTTCAAACCCTAAAAATTATTGGGTAAACATTAAGGGTTCAAATCTATTGATTAAACCCTAGATTCAAGTACCATGGACAAGAATGCCCTTAAAAATATTTGTTAGTTTCCTAAATTAGCATTTTTGAATTTATTTTAATTAGTTAATTTGCAAATCTTGCCAAATCTCATGACTCACCAAGCTAAGATATTGCACACATGCTCAAAGCTCCTCTCATCAGTCATAAATCGACAGCTAGCAATATCAGATTCAATGAATCAAATGGATAGGAACTAAGAGAAAGCAAAAGAAAAAGCAAACTTCATTTTATTTTTACACACAAGAGAAGTTTCTTTCTCTCTAAGACCCACGAATTTTTATATCAAACTCAGTTATAAGCAATGCCCAAAACATCTCTTAGCCATCCAATATCAGATTAAAGGATCAGAAATCAAAGATTTAGAAAGAATAGGTATAAAATCCTAACCATCATGCCAGATCTTTAAATTCTCATTAGATGTTATGTTTAAGTGTTTATATATGTGCTATGTTATGTTAATAAGTGATCTGGGTTGAGAAATAATATTTCCATAACATTTAGATGCACGAAAATAAGAATTTTTAAAAATTGCAAAACCCTAAAAACTGTTGTCTGACAATTAAAGTCGGGGCCTATAGATCTCACCTTGTTCATGATATGTTGTGTTTATGTGTTTGTATATGTTCTATGTCATGATGTTAGTATACTGCAAGTGGAATCATGATCATAGCATGTGTAGATTGAAAGTTATTTACAGTCAAAACCCGTTGACCGAGCATGACCAAAAGTTTTCTGGGCAACCCAGAAAACTTATGAACAGGCCTGACAGGTCGTTTGACCGGCTTTGATCTTGCTACTGACAGACTGTTAGGATGTATATTTGTATCTAGATTATAGTATGACATGAGGACTACAAGTCCAGAGCTCTTTCGAACATTAGAAAACAACGGATCGGATGTAGTAATCGGTCAAATTGCATTGACCATCTAGATATGAAATCTGGGTAACCTCGATTTCGTAGGCAGTGGTCTGACCAGTTTTTGTAAAGCTTAGATCTTTCTTAGTGTTGATATCTAGACTCTATAAGTGCTCTAACTGTGTACCCTGGTAGTTGTACTGCAAAGCCCGACGTCTAACACATTTAAAACATGAACAGCCTGCAGGATATAAGGAACCAAAGTGCGTTGACCGACATTGACTTTATATTTCTGGACATCCCAGAAAATGAAGAACAGCCTTGGTGGTTGGTTTGACCGGCCACTGAATCTCGTGTAGATATTTTTAGGTTGTGAAATGAACACAAGGGTGTAGTACTACACTAACACTACAACTTCATTACATCTACTTGCTTAGAAATCGATCAGATTGCCAGAAAATTGAGGTCAAACAAGGACCCTGGTCGTTGACCAGCGTGTTCTTGGCCCAACCAAGAACACCTATAGCAACGGATCGAATTAAAAATAACTAATAATAATTAAAATTAATTAGAAAAAATAAAAATAAATAGAAATTAATTAATAAAAATTCATAAAATTATTTTAAGTTATGGAAATTAACTTTTAATATTTTGACATACACTTCATTAATATTTTAATTTAATTAAATACTAATAATATTTAATTTATTTAATAATTATATTAAATAAATTAGTTAAAAATTATTTTAATATATTAAAAATCATTTTAAATGATATTAAAGTATTAAAAAAAATATTTTAAGTTATAATAAATGACTTTTAATATTTTGAGATAAATTTTATTAATAATTTAATATTAATGATAATAAATTTATTTAATAATAATATTAAATAAATTAGTTAAAAATGGTTTTATAATTTTAAAAATCATTTAAAAATGATATTAAAGTTTTAAAAAGTATTTTAAGTTATAATAAATAACTTATAATATTTTTATAAGAATTTCATTAATATTTTAATATTAATGATAATAAATTTATTTAATAATTATATTAAATAAATTATTTAAAAATGATTTTAATGTTTTATAAATTATTTAAAGGTGAAATAAATGTTTTAAAAATATTTTAAGTTATAATAAATAACTTTTAATATTTTGATATGAATAAAATTAATATTTTAATATTAATGGTAATTATTTAAAAATAATTTTAATACGTTAAAAATCATTTGAAAGTAATATTATTGTTTTAAAAATATTTTAAGTTATAATAAATAACTTTTAATATTTGAAAAAGAAATATATTAATATTTTAATATTAATGGTAATTATTTAAAAATAATTTTAATAACTTAAAAATCATTTAAAAGGTAATATTAAGGTTTTATAAATATTTTTAGGTTATAATAAATAAATTTTAAAGTGTTGACATGAAGTTCATTAATATTTTAAATTATTTAAATATTAATGATAATGAAATTATTTAGCAATTAAATCATATAAGTGTTTGAAAAATCATTATAAATAATTTTAATGTTGGGAAAAATATTATAAATGATAATTAAATTATCTAATATAATATTTAAGTTCTTGAATAAAGTTTCATTGAAAATAAATTCGTTAATTATCCGATAATGCAATCGGGTTGCCTAAACGATACCGAACTCAAACCAAATCGACATAGTTTGACTAGGTATACGTTCTTATGTGTTTTAATGACTGATATTAATATGTGACAACATGTTTAAGCAAGTTAAGTTATATTATTCTAATTAAAAGAATAATTCTATTGATGACAGGACTTCATATTAAAAGCTTAAGCTATACTACGTAGCAGTAATCAACTATCAAGGCAAGTTCCCTAACTTTACTCAAATTTTATATTGAGCAAGTATCCTAACCCTTGCATTTACTTTATGCAATGGATCTTGTAAGCAAATATCTGAACTATTCTCTTTCATTGTGCAAGTTTCTTTACTCAATTTATTATTGATCAAGTATCTATACTCCTTGCATTTATTTTATGCGATGGATCCCAGTAAGCTAAAAGCATGTTCATGAATAATTATTGTAAATTATTCATATCCATAATGATATCCATGATTCGTTCATGAAATTATTCTTATATTATGGAATTTTATTTCATTCGTTTATTAATATCTCATTATTGTCTTTTATTATACAAGTGTCCCCATTTATATAAACTGTGGTATTCAAGCAAGAACTCTTGAACTTGAAATTCTTTGATATGAAAAATCATGTTACATACTAATAAACTTCGTTATGTATTTATGGTTTAAAGATTGTCTAAGCTAATCGACTCGGCTAGACATAGTTTGAATTGTACTGTTGAATAGTATTGTTTATGATAAGATCGTTCAACTGAATTGTTTAGTTAGGACTCCAGACTGAGTATGAACAACCCTTAATGGGAAAATTATTTATGTGCCCAAGGCGAACAGAGTGAACGAATTTATCGTTCAAACAGATAGTATTGATCAATACAAGACATAACGGGGCTGATCACCCTACATGTCCGTAAGACCAGAGCGGTTTGCAGATGAATTTCTGTTTACACCTTTTCAAAAATAAAAAATAAAAGTTCATGGTCCATTGACCGCTCAGCATTTAGAGTCACTACGTCGTTTCAAAATTTTAAACGATTTGATATGTTATTAAGATATGTTTCGAAAGACTTCACAACTATTGATTCGTTGTAGAAGTATACCTCAAAGAAAATATTTACTTCTTTCAGCAAAAGTTTATTAACTGTTATTACTTGCTGAGCAATTGAATGCTCATTCTTACTTTAAATTAAATGTTTTCAGCTAAGCGTGATCGACCTGAAGGTTCTGACAAAGACAAAGGGAAGGGAAAGCCGACAGAATAAGTTTTATGGTATCTTATGTAATAGTTATACTTTTTGAAGACGGTAGTATTTATTATTTATCATGTAATGAAATGCTTTAAAGGTCGTGTACATGGGATTAGACAACTCTGATATGTATATTAAGTTTGTTATTTATATTATTCCGCTCAAAGAAATGATATCGTGTAGCACCAAGTTCGAGTTTCAAGTACCTGAATTTGGGGGCGCCACACTCTTAATATAGGTGATCAAAGTTTGTAAACAAACAAATGAAAACCTAGGCTAGCTTTTATAGGAAATTCAAAGTGAGGGCAAAATGGTCAAAAGCCATCAAGCATCCCACTATTCACACCTCCTTTAACCAAGCTTCCAAAGGAAGCTACCCACCTTTCTTGGCCACCAAGTAGCCGGCCATATGGGGTTGTGGGGCCCTTATGGGTTGCCCCAACCCCTTTACCTACCCGTTGACCCATCGGTTTGATCCACGGGTTCGGTTCTTGGTTTGGGCTTAAAATTAATTCATATCGGGCCTACCTGTGGGCTTGATTTAATTTATCATTGGACCTTGATATAATTCATCATTGGGTCTCATTCATTGTTCAATTAGGCTTGACAATTATCTAAGTCCAATAGCTAAAGTCCAATAAGACTTATTCGTATTCTCATCGTATAATTCTCGTATTCTCTTCGTATATACTTCATATTATATTTGTATTATATGTCGTATTAATGTTCGTATTATACTCGTATAATAACTAGTATTATATTCGTATTCTTCACGTATAATAACCATTTTTATTACACTTAAGCTTTTCTTTCTTAGACCCTAGGGATAGCCCTTAGGGTTTTAAGTCCTCAGGTGAAAACTTCGTTTGTCATAACTGAAATATTATTGGATATTCCATCACGTCTCATAATTCTATCATTATGTATTTCTCAAAAATTCAAAAATAATTCTAGAGTAGAAACGGATGAATAGTTTTTTTACGAAAATTTCTCGAAAAACTTTTATTTTCCTCTTGAAAATTCAAATTATTTAATTCTAGCTTACAGCCAGAATCCTAACCACATTCGAACATTCTAGGTCATAGAACGACCGTTAAATAGCTTACTCACTTAAATAAACATATAATTTCATTTAATTCATATAATCAAATAAAAATTAAATTCACATAATAATTTAATTTTCTCGGGCGTCACATTATCCCCCCCTTATAAGGATTCTGTCCCCAGAATCTCGATACAAGTTAAGCAAATAAATGGGAAAAGTTTAACTTCATTTTACTCTCGAGTTCCCACATTGATTCTTCGGCATTGTGGTTCCTCCATACTACCTTCACTTATGATATTACCTTATTTCTTATGATTTGTTCCTTTCTATAAATAATTTGAATCGAAAGTTCGTCATACGTTAAGTCTTTCTCAACCTGAATAGGTTCATATTCTATTACGTGCTTATAGTCCGGTTTATAAGGACGCAACACTGACACGTGAAATACATTATGGATATGCTCCAACTTTGGATGTAAATCTATCTCATAAGCTACATCTCCTACTTTCCTTAAAATCTCAAAAGATCCTATAAACCTTGGACTCAATTTCCCTTTCTTCCCAAAACGAATCTTCCCTTTCTAAGGCGACACCTTCAGAAAGACATACGAACCTACTTCAAACTCCCTCTTCTCATGGTGAGGATTCGCATACTTCTTTTGACTGTCTTGAACCGGAACTAGTCAGGTATGTATCAACTTCACCATGTTTGCCGTTTGTTGTACCATTTTAGGTCCCAACATTCGACGTTCACCTACTTCATCCCAGCACAGTGGTGTTCATCACTTTCCCGTATAATGCTTCGTAAGGCGGCATGCCTATACTTGAGTGAAAACTGTTATTTTAAGTGAACTCTACTAAAGGTAGATGTTCGTCCCAACTTCCCTTGAAATCCATAACGCAAGATCTTAACATATCTTCTAGCGTCTAAATCGTCCGTTCACTTTGTCCGTCGGTCTAAGGATGGTATGTCGTACTCAACTTCAACTGCGTCCCTATCTGCTCTTACAAACTCCTCCAGAAATTTGATGCAATCAAAACTGGTACTCCATGTCATGAAATGATTTCTCTAACATAAAGCTTAGCTAATTGCTGTAGGTTATACCTAACTCTTATTGGCAAAAAGTGATCCGACTTCGTCAAACGATCCACTATTACCCAAATAGCGTTGTATCCCTTCTGCGTCGTTGGAAGTCTCACCACAAAGTCCATCGTGATATGCTAACACTTCCACTCCGGAATCTCTAGCGATTGTAACAATTCACTCGATCGTTGGTGTTCGGCCTTAACTTTCTGACAAGTTAAGCACCTACTAACATACTCTGTTATCTCCCTCTTCATATTCTGCCACCAAAAGTTCTATCGAAGGTCTTGATACATCTTGGTACTACCCGGATGTATCGAGTACCTCGAACTATGGGCCTATTAAATTATTCCATATTTTAATTCCGCAGTATACGGAACCCAAATTCTTCCTTCAAACCGTAGTAATTCCTCCTTGTCGAGGCTATACTTAGTCTTCTCTCCATCTTCAATCCTCTTCTTCATCTGCTCACACTCCTCGTCTTTTAGTTGTACATCCTTTACCTGTTCCACAATTGTTGGTTGAGTTTCCACTGTAAACAATCTCTTTCCCGATTCGCTCGGTAATCTAACTTCTAGCTCCATCCTTTCCATCTCCGTTACTAACTCGTTCTGAGCCGTTAACATCGATACCTTCTCCCGACCCTTCCTACTTAAGGCGTCAGCCATAACGTTCGCGTTCTTTGGATGATATAAGATATCACAATCGTAATCTTTTATCAACTCCAACCACCTTCTTTGTCTCCTATTCAACTCCTTCTGCGTGAAGATATATTTCAGACTTTTAAGGCAAAAACTACTGCTGCCAGTTCTAGATCATGAGTAGGATAACCTTTTTCATAATCCTTTAACTGACGTGATGTATACGCAATGACCTTGCCATGCTACATAAGCATACAACCCAGTCCTCTATGTGAAACATCGCTATAAACTACAAAATTTCCCGTATCATCTGGTAAAGATAATACAGGTGCTTCACTTAACCTCCTCTTCAGTTCTTGAAAACTGTCCTCACACTTCTTCGTCCAAACATATTTCATGGTCTTACTCGTCAAATTTGTCAACGGAGTAGCTATCTTAGAAAAGCCCTGAATGAACCTTCGATAGTATCTCGCTAACTCTAGAAAACTCACACCTCGATTATTGTTCTCGGTTGCTCCCAATTAATAACTGCTTCCACCTTTCCTGGATCCACTGAAATCCCTTCTTTGTCAATGACGTGCCCTAAAAACTGCACTCTTTCAAGCCAAAATTCACACTTAGTGAATTTCGCATACAACTTTGCCTCCCACAGTGTTTCTAACACTACTCTTAAATGTTCAGCGTGATCTTCTGGCGTCTTAGAATAGACTAGAATATCATCAATGAACACTACGGTGAACTTGTCCAAGTATTGCTTGAACACTCTGTTCATCATATCCATAAATGCGGCTGGCGCATTAGTCAACCCAAACGACATATTAACCAGAAACTTGTAATGACCATAACGAGTCCTGAACGCCGTCTTAGGTACATTCTCATTCCTCACTTTCAACTAATGATACCCCGTATGCAGATCTATCTTAGAGAAATACTTTGCCCCATTCAACTGATCAAATAGATCATCGATACTGGGTAATGTGTATTTATTCTTGATCGTTAACTTGTTCAACTCCCGATAGTCGATACAAAGTCGTAACGATCCGTCTTTTTTCCTTACAAACAGTACCAGTGCTCCCCACAAATAGACACTCAAGTGAATGTACTTTTTGTCCAACAGTTCCTGTTACTAAATCATTAGATCCTTCATTTCTAACGGCGTCATCCAATATGGTGCCCTAGAAACTGGTGTCGTCCTTGGCACAACGTCGATAACAAACTTGATCTCCCTATCTGGCGGAGGACCTGGTAACTCGTCTGGAAACACGTCCGCGAATTCTTGCACTATATGTATCTGTTCCAATGGTGCTCCCACTCTTTGGGTATCAACAACATGGCACATATATCTTACACACCCATTTTTCAACAACTTTCTAGATTGTGTTATGGTCAGACGAGCGTCCCGGTGATTTACTACCGTAGAACACTACCTTGGGTTTCTTAGAAATCCGAAAGTTCACACTTTTCTTTTGACAGTTTATTATCGCTTCGTGGTTAAACAACCAGTCCATCCCGAGAATTATATCAAATTCTCCTAACCTTATCGGTATTAAATCTACCGATAATTTGTTACCCCTAATATCTACGCAACAATTTTTATGAATATGCTCAACGAGATTTATCTCTTCGTTTGCTACCTTAATGTTTAAAGGTATTGCTAATATTTCCGCGAGTAATCCTAATCGCCTAGCAAATTCACATGCTATAAAAGAACAAGTAGCACACGAATCAAACAGCACATAAGTATTTATTTCATTGACCGGGATAATACCTGCCACTACACCCGCTGATGCGACTGCATCTTGGACAGGCATATTAAAAGTACGGGCCGTAGGTCTACTCGGTGGGGTTGGTCCAGTAATAGCTAGCTTACCACTACTAGTACCTTTGCTACCCTCCGACCCCTTCTTCGGGCAGTTCCTCGCCATGTGGTCCATCGACCCACACACGAAACACCCCTAGTTCTTCTTAGGGTTAGGACAGTTGGGTGAAATGTGACCCTCCTGCCGCAGTTGCAACACACTGACTTCCCTTTGAGACAGACTCCTAGATGTTCCTTCCCGCAATTCTTGCAAGCTTTGATCCTACGCTTAGGATCCCTTTGTTTTGCTCCGGTATTCCAAGAGTTAAAACCCTTCCTCTTAGGCACAGTCCCGCTACCGCTAGCTCCCTCAGTCTTCGGTACCCCATCTTCCTTATTCTTATTCTTCTTCTCTTTGTGGTATTGCCTTAAAAGCCTCACTACCACCCTCGACAATAATTTCCTTCTCTAGGATTGTTCCGAACAAAGCGCTCTTGAACATAGAAATCGTGCTATAGAGCCAGGGCTTTAGTCCCTGCTCAAACCTACTAGACTTCTTCTCCTCGATGTCCACTTGGTGTGGAGCAAACCTTACCAGTTCATTGAACTTGGCTGCATATTGGGGAACCGTCATGTCCCCCTGTTTAAGTTCTAAGAACTTAATCTCCATCCTACCCTGCATGTTCGTAGGAAAGTAGTTCTAGAATAAAACCTTCTTGAACTGTTCCCACATAAGCGCACCTGCTCTAGCCCCACTCTGGTGAGCCTTTCACCAGAAGTTGGCTTCTCCCTTCATCATATAAGTCGCAAAAGAAGTCTTTTGCTCCTCCCCGATATTTGCTATGACAAATGCCTGCTCGCTTTCTTTCACCCATGTTTGGGCCTCAACAGGGTCCGTAGTTCCATTAAACACTGGCGGACCCACACTCTTGAACTCCTTAAAGGTAGTCGTTCGACCTACCCTAGGAACCACTGGTATATTACCCCCAGCTTGGTTAAATGTAGCCGTTAATAAATTAACGAACTCTTGCATAGGGTTGTTCTGACCCTCTTGGTTATTCTCATTACGAGATTCTGCTTCTTGATTACGTTGTCTTCTTCTTGGCGGCATTTTTCTTTTTAATTAAATAAAGTTTCATTATTATTTACTTATTCTTTTACTTGGTTATTATTCTTCAAACAATAACACATAACTAACATCAAACACATTTAATAAAAACCTTATTATATTAATATGCTTCTTCATAGTTCAAACTATTTACACATTGGTTCCCTAGCACTGGCTATTATATTACTATCCCGCGATTGACTTACAAAAATTGGGATTTACAAAAGTCTACCCTTTGATTATACAAAAGAGGGGTTTACGTCACTACATAAATACATAAAATATTTACATATCTACACTCCTCTACTACTACTAGCACTGCGTAACAACATTCGTGTGCTTACGATTCGCCAGAATTGCCACAATATCCCTACAAATAATGTGATGAGTCTGACCCGACTCAATTGAATAACAAGCAATCTTAAGCTTGAAATCCTCATGACACTACTATGGATATAAGACATCCGTGCTATCTTCTGGTCCTTCTCTCCCAGCTCTTTGCGAAGCTCAATGGCCTCGTTCTTATAGTCTCGGGCCTTATTCTTTATGAGCATCTTGTCGTCGTGCTCTAACTCAAAATCTGCTTCTGCAGATGTCTTAGCCTCCTGGAGGTTATCAACCTCCCTCAGATTCCGCAACTCTGCGCGCAGTTGCACATTCCGGTCCAGCACCGCCAGATACAATGCTCTTACTATCTCTGGTGGTGTTAGCCCTAATGTAGGTACCATCGTATTAAACGATGCTACCTCCATGTCCTCATCCTCATCGGCCAACACATCGAAGTATGATGCCGACCCCAAGTCCTCTGGCGGATCTTTCTTTTCCTGCTCAGATTCTTCTATATTCACCATCGGTACCTCTGCCACCGGCATCGATACTGGCTCTATCCGGTTCACCAACTCCTTGCTCACCACATGTTTATCCCTATACATAAGGCTATCGATTGACATCTACAATAACACATAACATGTTGATTAGTACATAATACACAATAGTATAAACACAAATCACATTTAATTTATTTAATGTTAATTTCCATCTTTTAAATATTTCGATAAGGAGTTTCCTTAATACCTTACTTAAGAACTCTATTCGAATTCATTCACTTCCGACTTCCTCTACTATTACCAAGGTTATAGCCTAAGGTTCTCCCCCCCCCCCCCCCATAATTTTATAACCTACAGTTTTGATACCAACCTGTGACGCCCCCAAATTCGGGTACTTTCAACCCACAAATATGGTTCTACACGGTACTACTAACTATACATTCATTCCAATGAAACTGCGTCAAGATGAACATATTTACTAAATTCTTATTACAATAATAATAATAAATCATTCCCAGGTTCTGTTAACCATTACATCCTTCATTGTCATAGTATAATTTCATACAAAATATACTATTCTATTACAAGATAATCTACTTATCCATCTTGGCCTTTCCCTTATCCTTACCAGAACCTTCGGTCCGTTCACTCTTAGCTGCAATCATATCATTCAAGCAAGAAGTGAGCATAACTAGCTCAACAAGTCTAACAATATATAAGCAACCACAAAATCGAGAATCATATGATTTATCTTCGATAACTGAACAAATAGTTATGAAATACTATGAACAATT
This sequence comes from Panax stipuleanatus, assembly GCA_020205555.1. NCBI lineage: Eukaryota > Viridiplantae > Streptophyta > Magnoliopsida > Apiales > Araliaceae > Panax > Panax stipuleanatus. Next base: position 38,813,061 of record CM035117.1, read on the forward strand.
GAAATAACACTTTTCATTCTCTTAAAACAATTCCAAAGTACATATAGTGACTTAAGAATTTCTGAGTAGGTCAAAAGACCATGAACATTCTCATTTCGTTTTCATTCATGAAAAAGACATCCCGACACTAAGACCGTACATTTGATATAACTTACGAGCACTTCTAGGTGATCAGCCTATAGTACTCTATGTTGATCAACACTCATCCGTTAAATGTATTTACATTTAAGTTTTGGCAACCTCGCGTGCCCGTCGAATAACCGACGTAAAATACCTTTGTTTATTCATACTCAGGCTTACCTTTGAATTCGTACCAAAACAATTGGCTTAGGATAGCGTTATCAATAATACTTTGAAAGACTTGTAAACAAATCAATAAACTTTAAGATTCGTCTAGCCGAGTTAAGAATGACATCGACTCTTTCGTAAATAATTCATACACGATATAACATGAATCATTGAAACTTGACTAACCCAAAGGTCAGACAAGCGTTAGAAGAACTTACCTTCAAGCGTCTTCTACGTTATGTTCAACTGTTCTCGGTCTTTATAAATTCTACATGATATATTCACATAGCACACTGAAATTAGCTTCCAAACAATCTACATACATTATTTATACCAACTTCTTTCTCTTCTATAGCTTACTCGAATTTATTTCATTAATAATGTTCATTTAAGGTATTTAACATTCATTACGACTTAATAACATGCACATGTCATAAACCTAAACTCATCGTTCATCGTTTAAGTATAACGATAGTCGTAACCCTAATCGGTTCGTTAATTCGTATACGATTTCCCCCAGATTACCGTTATCGGTCCCTGTATAGAAATTACATAAGTTTTTATCTTCATTTCTTATCATTCTCGTATCACACATATCTATTACATACTATGTAACCATAAGACGCGTTAAAATTGAACACGATACACGGTTTACGTTTTAGTATTTCAAGTTTCAAGTTTAAATACTTTTAATCAATGTTTAATTCCTAAAATCATCGTTATACATGTTGTTTAGGAATTCTTTTTTCATGTATATTAAGTATATACTTGCCCCCATAATTACCATACGAAAAGTTTGATTAACAAAAGCTCGTGTCGTAAAAAATTTAGTTAAGGGCGCTGCGGCGCCACTCTCAGTGTCAATGGCCCCGCTGCGGCGCCAGTTAGCAGTGCAAAGCCTTCCAGCCAGGCGCTGTGGCACGCCTTTACTAAGCTTGGGGCGGCGTTGTGGCGCTTGCCCTGAGCCTTTGATTTTTTTTTTTTTATGTTTTTTATTATGATTCCTTTCTGAGCTCGTAACGCTATCGTTATAACTCGGAATTCGCTCATTTAAAAGTCATAATCTCACATATCTTACGTACTTCAATTTCATCTTGACAGAATAATTTTCTGAATCCTTTAACGACAAATTCACTGTTTAAATTTTCATTACGCGTTCGTTAAACGTTCGTGAGCGTTCGCTCGTTTCTTCGTTTTAAGTCTGAATTTGACTGTTTTTGAGTCCACGACTCTTAAATACATAGTTCTTCGCTATGCCACCAAAAACCTAGGTTTCTAAGTTAAACGGCGACTTTTAACTATCGTTCTGGAAATTCTAGTTAACTACGATTTCAAAGATTAACGTCTTTATCCGTAAATTTCGCCATAACTTCGTTACACGAGATTTTTATGCCAAATCAAATGGAACAATCCATTGGTTAATCATCTATATCCTAACCAACAATTTGCACCTAATTTATACGCGATGATTTTTAATTTGTCCATCAACAACAAGCTCTAAGTTTTATGTGTTTTCTTCGATTAATGCTTAATCATTCGATTATGATTCTCGCTTATACATGGATTATTAACGTTTTTGTTCACTAATAGCCATCCTTATTACTCCGGAAGAGACATGCTCCACCAATTCATCATTCTCTATAAAAACTTAATAGAAAAGAATCCAAAGTTTGGGTTTACGTGTTTTTACCTTCGCGTTCTTCGCGTTCTTGACTTAAGCTTGAATAGTTAGCTTCTTTTCTTCTTTGATTCCTTGTTAATGCTCTTCTCTCTCTCTCAATATAGGTGATCAAAGTTTGTAAAAAAACAAATAAAAACCTAGGCTAGCTTTTATATGAAATTTAAAGTGAGGGCAAAATGGTCAAAAGCTATCAAACTTCCCACTATTCACACCTCCTTTAACCAAGCTTCCAAAGGAAGCTACCCACCTTTCTTGGCCACCAAGTAGCCGGCCATATGGGGTTGTGGGGCCCTTATGGGTTGCCCTAACCCCTTTACCCACCCGTTGACCCATCGGTTCGACCCACGGGTTCGGTTCTTGGTTCGGGCTTAGAATTAATTCATATCGGGCCTAACTTTGGGCTTGATTTAATTTATCATTGGGCCTTGATATAATTCATCATTGGGTCTCATTCATTGTTCAGTTAGGCTTGACAATCGTATAAGTCCAATAGCTAAAGTCCATTAAGACTTATTCGTGTTCTCATCGTATAATTCTCGTATTCTCTTCGTTTATACTTTGTATGATATTTGTATTATACGTCATATTAATCTTCATATTCTACTCGTATAATAACTAGTATTATACTCGTATTCTTCACGTATAATAACAATTTTTATTACACTTAAGCTTTTCTTTTTTAGATTTTACTTTCCCTAACCCTTAGGGTTTTAAGTTCTCAGGCGAAAACTTCGTTTTGTCATAACTGAAATATTATTGGATATTCCATCACGTCTCAAAATTTTATCATTATGCGTTTCTCAGAAATTCAAAAATAATTCCTGAGCAGAAACGGATGAATAGTGTTTTTACGAAAATTTCTCAAAAAACTTTTATTTTCGTCTTAGAAATTTAAATCATTTAATTCTAGCTTACAACCAGAATCCTAACCACATTCACACATTCTAGGTCATAGAACGACCGTTAAACAGCTTACTCACTTAAATAAACATATAATTTTATTTAATTTATATAATCAAATAAAAATTAAATTCACATAATAATCCGATTTTCTCGGGCGTTACAATAGCACTGTAGAGTAGAGTTAAAGATAAAGAAACTGTTGTGAATGCTCTTAAGATCGAAGGAAGTTTGTAAGATATTGTCTTCCTTTTCTTTTCCAAGTTGGGTAAAGTGGTTAGAGATTTTATCTAAATGACCATATTTGGTGTCAGAATCAGAATTAGAATCTGAATCTGCTTTATTGATAACAAATAATTGTTTAGAAGAAGAAGGATGATCTTTTAATTTTAAATCAGATAATTGGTTGACAAGTTTTTTAATAAACTCATCATCCCTGTTAGGGGTTAAATTGAACTTAGTTTCAATTGGTGGTTTAATATTAACCGGATCAATTCATTTTAAAGGAATAGACTCAAATTTTGGTAAAATCGGATCACTTAATTTAATTTAAAGTTTATCGTATCTACCTTATTTTCAACACGGTGTGAAGTCAGATATTGGTATAATTATTTTGAATGATGATTTTATTAAAATCAATTTGATCTGTTAGTTTGATAGGATTTGAGAAAGCAATAGCTTCAATAGATTCTCCTAATTTATCTTTTAAATATAAAGGACCTTCAATGGGAGGATGAATTGCAGCAATCGAATGACCAATACTAGTTTCCCAAGTTTTATAAAAACTTTCAATCATACCAATTTCGCAATCTTTAAGATTTTGGTATGTGAGAAACCAATCAATAAAAGAAATATTAAATTTATTAGATTCTAGAAAATTATAAAATTCCTCTTTAAATGTTGTTAATTCCTTTTCAGAGTATTGTTTAAAATACCATTGACGAAAATGCTTATTTTTTTCTTGTTGAAATTCTTCATTTATGATCTTTCGATCAATTATAAATTCAGGTTCGCCAGCAAATTCAATTGTATTAATTGAAAAACTTATTTCTGTAGGAGAGGGTGATCCAATCCTAACAGATTTAGATTTATAAATTCCAAGGGGAATTTGATAAGGAGACTCTTGAGTGCCAATGACACTCTCATTTTCTTGAGAACTATTCCTGTCAAAAGGAATAGATGAAGTAGAAGCTCTACTAGGAGGAATAATCGAAGATGTCGATGAAGTAGAAGCTCTACCATTTTTCTCAAAATTGGTGATGTGAAATCTAGCCACTCTATTAGATTGACCAAAATATATTTCTACATTTCCATCTGAGGTTTCAATTATTTGTTAAACATTTCTATCTTCATGTTCTTCCGGTTCAGGTAAGGCTATACCAGGAAGAGTTCATTGTTCTGGTACTATTATTTGAGACCAGGTAAGTGTCTTTGGGACACTTAAGTAGGATTTAGAAACATTAGTTTCAAAAAGAATAGTTTTTCACTTAATATCAAATCTTTTTGTTTTAGGGGTCAAAGAAGTTACGATTTTAAAACAAATTCTGTAAATTAAGGCAATATTTTCAACACCCATTTTCATATCATATCCCTTATTTTCAATTTGAAGGGTAAGAACATCTTGAAGATGTTAATGATACTTTAAAATTGGGATAGCAGTTAAAATAGACTGGACCATTACACAGACTAGTTTGAACTAATCCTATAAGAGAATCATGAAATCTATTATGTCTATTATCCCGAAGAGCTATCATTAAGCAAGTATTAAACCTTCACAAGTTAAAGGTTTTAAACCTATAGACACACATCCAAGGTGGAGGAAATTATATTCTTCCTTATATTGTTTAATATCCTTATTCAGGAGTTGTATATTTTCATACATCTGAGAGATAGGAATTGTTCTCTCAACAGTTTTAATAATTGTTTTTGATTGTAAATTAAATGTTCCAATTTTATAAACATGACTAGGTTTAATCTTAGGAAGAGACCAATTTTTTAAATGTTCTTCCAAGTTACTATAAGCAATTTATAGCATTCTTAACATTATTTCTTTTTATCTTTCCTAGCACTAAAGGTAATAGGGACAATTCCTAATGCTCTACGCATCAGAACTTTCATATAACCTATAAGATTAATCTCTTTCTAGCACATTTGTCAATGATTTACGTAAGGAATACGGAACTTTCAACGCCTTCACACGGCTACAACGTTCCCTGACATACCACGCGACTTGGGTGACATCCCACTAGATTAAGATTTTTCCGATAAATTATATAATTATCCTAGCTTAAAAAATTAGTACATGGCTTTGATATTATCAAATATATATCATATTTTATTATTCATCAAGTACAAGATATTCAAGATATGATGCTTACTCTATATACAAGCCTAAAACAAGTAACAACACATAAACCTTTAGATTACAACTGGAAATAGAAAGGCATAACCAGTTCGTCCAATAAAGCATATCTCATGTATACAATCTATTGCCACATTCGTCTTTAAGTAATAATGCATATGCTACTTATGCAGGTATTATTGCCTAGAGTGGAGATGGTGATCAATTTGTATTTGTACAGATCTCTTTTGTTCCCTGACATACCACGCGACTTGGGTGACATCCCACTAGATTAAGATTTTTCCGATAAATTATATAATTATCCTAGCTTAAAAAATTAGTACATGGCTTTGATATTATCAAATATATATCATATTTTATTATTCATCAAGTACAAGAGATTCAAGATATGATGCTTACTCTATATACAAGCCTAAAACAAGTAACAACATATAAACCTTTAGATTACAACTGGAAATAGAAAGGCATAACCAGTTCGTCCAATAAAGCATATCTCATGTATACAATCTATTGCCACATTCGTCTTTAAGTAATAATGCATATGCTACTTATGCAGGTATTATTGCCTAGAGTGGAGATGGTGATCAATTTGTATTTGTACAGATCTCTTTTGTTCCCCCCCCCCCCCCCCCAAAAAAAATGGCACGATTTTGAAAAATAAGAGCAAGCAACTAGTAATGCCAAATAACACCAATCACTATTGTGCTCATGTCCCAGTAGCTATAACGGAGATAAAGATGCTTGACACCAATGTAAAATAGAACTGTCATCTACATGAATGCGTGTGAAAAGCCCCCAACAATATAAACAGGGGTTTGCTGTACCAAGTAAGTAACTTACTACAAGAGCTTATTTCTTATTAATCGAGCTTATAATCTATCTATGTCGTTCAGTACATGTAAATCACTAAAATGTAAACATGGGTTTGTTCTATAATTTACCTATTATTGAAAACTAAAAAGTGATTGTGAGGCTTTTGTGTAGGGTCAATACATCAATGGTGCACATATATTCAAAATTAAAATTGATTGAGCACCAAAATCACTACATATAACCAAAATCAGATCATTTGATTAAGCACAAATGGATGAACAAAGTGAAGAAATTACAAATAAATAACTGAGATTAGATGTCTTACCGAATTGAAGGAGAGCAGCGGAACAATATGTTACAATTTAAGAACGAATAAAGTTTCAATCACACATATATTATATGAAAGACCGAAAAAATAAGGACACACGATATACCCAGGTTCACCAATTTGGCTAGTTCTGCTTGTCTGATGTATTCATTAGATGCCTCACACACTCTACAATGATTCACACACCAAACAATGTCTTTATAGTAACTAGAAAAACCCTAGCAGCTATAACATGAGCCCAAACACATAAAACCCAATACATTAGTAAAACCCAAGACCGGGCTACTAATAAATCCCCAAGCCCAATTACACTTTGTGCGAGACCCCTGATTGGGTAATCGTAGTGGCCATTTGTCGAACCCGCAGAAGTATGAGTGAAACAACCCGGGTCAAATCCAGAGTCCGGAACAAATCTCGGGTCAAATCCCAAGTCCGAATCGAATCAAATCCATCCAAAATAAGGCCTTAAATTACTGGCCCAATAGAATCTTCTTAGGTCATCTTAGCCCACCACAGGCTCACCCAAAAGTCATGACTGAAGGTACTATTGGTAGTAACTTATTTCCTTATATGCAGACAAATTTCTCCCCTATCTTTCGATGTGGGACTGGGGTGTTACAAACTCCCCCACTTAAATTTCTGACGTCACCGTCAGAACCGATCACACACACGGTCCAAAGATCTTTGCCTCTCTAACCATTGTGGGATAATACCGACTGGCTTCGTGTCCCCACCTCCAGACCTCCATCTCTCCATTGTGGGATAATACGACCAGCCTTCGTGTCCCCACCTCCGGCAACCCGATTGGATGACCCGAACCGAGCTTTCGAGAGTTGGCTCTGATACTATATATAACAACCCGGGTCAAATCCCGAGTCCGGAATAAATCTTGGGTCAAATCCCAAGTCCGAATCTAATCAAATCCATCCAAAATAAGGCCTTAAACTACTGGCCCAATAGTATTTTCTTGGGTCATCTTAGCCCACCACACGTTCACCCAAAAGTCATGACTGAAGGTACTATTGATAGTAACTTATTTCCTTATATGCAAACAAATTTCTCCCCTATCTTTCGATGTGGGACTGGGGTGTTACAATGAGTCAATCCCAACATTCTCCCACTTGATGAATACTTCTTGATACCCACCTCAGATGTACACCACTCAAACTTTGCCAAACTAACTGCTTTAGTTAAGAAGTCTGCGTCGTTCACTACCGTGTCAACCTTCTCCAAGAGAATCAGTTTCTCATCAACCTTCTCTTTAACGAAGTGATATTGGATATCAATATGCTTCTACCATGAGTGAAACGCAGGATTCTTTGCTAAGTGAATAGCACTCTACTGTCACACTTCAACTTCACTGTCTTCTGTTTAAAACCAAGCTCAGCACACAACCTGCGAATCCATATTGCTTCCTTACTTGCATGAGTAAGCGCCATGTATTCTGCCTCCGTAGATGATAAAGCAACAATACTTTGCTTCTTGCTCATCCAACTCACAAGACCATCAAACAATTTGAATACATAACCACTTGTTGATTTCCTGCTATCAACATCTCCATCCCAATCAGCATCCACAGATCCTACCACCTCAAAGTTCCTCCCATCTTCTTTACCTCCAAAATGCAATGGAAAATCAGAATTACCACAAAGATACCTGAAAATCTTTTGATGGCGGTCCAATGCTCCTTCCCGGGGTTTGACATATATCTTCTCAATACTCACACTGCTTGGGCAATATCTGGTCTCGTACATACCATTGCATACATTAAGCTTCCAACCGCACTTGCATATGGAATGTTAGCCATCTCTTCCTCTTCTTCTTTGGTCTTAGGACACTGGTCTTAGGACACTGGTCCAACCGATTTGCAGTCAATCATGTTGAATTTCTTCAACACCCCTTCAATGTACTTTTTCTGCCCTAACACCAATTTTTGATTCTTACGATCCTTGTGTATATGCATACCCAAGATGAAATTTGCTGGCCCAAGATCCTTCATATCAAACAGTTGTGCTAATAAACCTTTCACAGACTTGATCATTTTCCTGTTATTTCCAATCAATAACATATCATCAACATACAAGGTTAGAATAACAAAATTGTCACCCAACCTTTTCACATAAACACAATGATCAGCATGACATCGCATGAATCCAAGTTGTAAAATGTAAGAATCAAACTTTTGATACCACATTCTTGGAGATTGCTTAAGCCCATACAAGGACTTCTTCAATTTACATACCAGATTCCCCTTGCCTTTGGTTTCAAAACCATCTGGTTGATTCATGTAAATCTCCTCCTCCAAGTCACCATGAAGGAACACTGTTTTGACATCTAGTTGCTCAACCTCTAGATCATAAACAGCCGTTGCAGATAGAACTGTCTGGATGGATGTCAACTTTGCTACTGGAGAAAAGATCTCACCAGTTGTGCTTTATACTTCTCTATACTTCCATCCGCATTTGTCTTCTTCTTAAACACCCATTTGCATCCAATCGCCTTTCGATCCTTAGGCAATTTAACAAGACTCCAGGTTTGATTCTTATCAAGTGACTGCATCTCCTCATTCATAGCAAGCTCCCACTGATTCGACTCCCCCGAGGCCCTCGCCTCTTTAACTGTGCACGGTTCATCACGAGTGACATGTAAGGCATGATACGCACTAAGTGAATACCTGTTTGGTCTCCTTCGAACCCGTGTGGACCTCCTCAATGTAGGCTCGACTTCCTCATCAGCCTCTACCTCAGCATCTTCCTTAATATTTGAATAATCCCCATCTTCCTCATTATGCAAAACAACATGTTCAGACTCAACTAGTTCATCATTTGTAAAATTTGTAGCTAACTGTGAATTTGTAGTCTCCACCTGATTTCCTAGGCTCACATCAATCTGCACACTATCAAGTTCTTCGAAAGACTTATCCACAACTGGCTCATTCGATGTTTCTCTAAACACCACATCCTTGCTGTACAAAACAGTTCTAGTCTCTGGATTCCACAGCTTGTATCCCTTGACACCTTCCTTATAGCCAATAAACTTGCACTTCTCAGACTTGAAGTTAAGTTTGTTCCTTTTCTCCTTTGGCACATGCATATACGCATCATAACCAAACACTCGAACATGAGACATACTAGGCTTCCTCCCGAAAAGTACCTCAAATGGAGTTTGATCCTTCAATGCAGATGTAGGTGTCCGGTTCTTCAAGTAGCATGCTGTAGCAACTGCCTCTGCCTAGAATTTAGGCTCCAAGCCTGCCCAACTCCGCATACACCTCGCGTTCTCCATGAGTGTCCGATTTAATCTCTCAGCCACACCATTTTGTTGAGGTGTCATCCGAATTGTATTATGCCTTGCAATGCCCTGCTCAGCACAAAACTGATCAACTGGAAAATACTCTCCACCATTATCAGTTCGAAGAACCTTTATCTTCTTGTTGAATTGATTTTCAACTTGTGCCTTAAACTCTCGGAATTTGTCAAGTGCTTCAGACTTTCTTCTAATAAAATAAACCCAAGCATATCTTGAAAAATCATCTACAAAAGACACATAGTACCTTAATTTTCCAAGAGATGCTTCTGGAGTTTCCCCAAACAAATCACTGTGTATCAAATCCAATACTCCAGTCGCTCTAGTGGCAGTAGACTTAAACTTGACTCTATTCTGTTTTCCGTACAAACAATGCTCACAGAATTCGAATCCCATGGAGAAATCTGGAACCCCTTCCACCAGTTTCTTTGATGTTATAGTGGACAGCCTCTTCTCACTGATATGCCCCAACCATTGATGCCACAACATAGACAAACTGTTCTCCGCACTGTCTTCTTTCTCAGAAATAAAAGAGCCACCAAACTGCCCCTTTATGGTACTTCCCAGCAACTTGTATAAGGTACCATGTCTTCTACCACACGCTATTACAATTGACCCACGAGTCATCTTACATGAGTCTTTGTCACAACTAAAATTGACACCTCCATCTGTCATCGTGCTAACCGATATCAAGTTTCTGCTAAGGTCGGGAATATGCATAACTCCCGGAAGTGTTTTAACAGTACCATCATGCATCCTGAGCTTCACCTTTCCAATACCAATAATTTTCACGGATGCGTCGTTACCCATCATAACATTACCTCCGTTGAATGCTTCATACTGACAGAACCAATCCCTGTGAGGTGTCATATGATACGAAGCTCCTGTATCAATGAACCAGACATCATCATCTGTTTGGGCTACACAAGCAGCTGCTATGTACAAGTCTCCAGTGGCTTCATCCTTATTCCCCAAATCATTCTTCTCATTCGCAGATTTACCACTCTTGTTCTTGCAGTCCTTTTTCATATGCCCAAATTCATTACACTTCCAGCATTTAATTTTTGACCTGTCAGTACTCTTAGATCTTCCTCGTGATTGTGATTTGTGTCCAAACCTCTTTGAATTTTTATTCTGATTTCCCCCTCGAACTAACAAAGCCTCCTTGTTTGAACTCTCCATACTCTGTCGTCGCATGTCTTCTGACAATAAAGCTGAAACAACCACCTCAAACGACAATTCTGTAGTACCACTACCAATCGCAATAATCAGATTATCCCATGAATCAGGCAGTGAACAGAGCAGGGTAATAACTTTATCATCATCATTGATATCACAACTTATTGATGATAACTGACTAATCAGGGTATTAAATTCATGTAGGTGTGCAGAAAATGAACTTCCATCATCCATCCGAAGTTTATACCATTTCTTCCTCAGAAATAATTTATTAACTAAGGACTTACTTTGATATAGGGTTTCCAATTTCGTCCAGAGATCGTTCGCAGTCTTCTCCCCATAAACATTAACCAGGACGTTATCAGCAAGGCATAGTCGAATCAGGCCACGAGCCTTCGGATCCAACTTCTCCCATTCAGCAAGTTTCTCCTTCAACTCCGTTTCAGTCGAAGGCGCCCCCTCCTTCTGAGTCACAATCGGCTTTGGATCTTCAATTACTGTCCAGAAATCCCTATCCACCAGCATATCCTCCATCTTCAGTTTCCAGAGTTCAAAACTCTTTCTGTTGAATTTATCAATTTCAATCCGTGATGACCCTATATTCGACATCTTAAATTTGACAATCCCAAAACCCTCAAATGCAGCTCTGATACCAAATGTTAGAATTTAAGAACGAATAAAGTTTCAATCACACAGATATTATATGAAAGACTGGAAAAATAAGGACACACGATATACCCAGATTCACTAATTTGGCTAGTCCTATTTGTCTCATGTATTCATTAGATGTCTCACGCACTCTACAATGATTCACACACCAAACAATGTCTTTATAGTAACTAGAAAAACCCTAACAGCTATAACATGAGTCCAAACACATGAAGCCCAATACATTAGTAAAACCCAAGACCGGGCTACTAATAAATCCCCAAGCCCAACATAATAGAACAGCAGAAGAAAAATTAACCTAGAAAAACAAAATCAATTTAAGAGGATAGATGTAGGAGATAGAGGAGAGAACAGAGAAAGGAGAGAGAAGCGAGACACGTACCTGAGAGTTGAACGAAGCTATTAGGCGATGGGATCGATCGATTGATCTCGATTGAATAATGAACCAAGCTCGATGGGAATGAAATAAGCTCAAAACGAATGAAAAATAACATTTCAGATAAAGATGAAATAACCTAAGGAATGGAATCTTCATTCCAAAGCGACTAACCAAACTTGTTTTAAGTCATTTTAGAAGGAATAGTTACATTTCCAGCCCATTCCATTTCATTCCCACCAACTAAATACAACATGACATCCATCCTAATCAAACACACATATAATAGATTAAAAATGAATATTAAAATAGAAAAAAATTAAAAAAAGTCATATTTGTGTAGTCCCGTTGTTTTACAAACAACAATCGTATTTCACGTTTTAACAGAATAAACTTTAGTTATACATTACAATTTGAACGCAAATTGATCCCTAATTATAAAATAAGAATCATATTAATTATATACATCTAATATAAATGTTTCCTAAAACATATACACAATAACTATAAATTACCTCTAGTTGGCTTCTGTAACGCCCCCAAAATAGGCCCAATCCACCCAACCCATTCTGGGTCGCCATGAAATACACTCAACAAAAATTTCAAATACAAATCTTCAAATTCTATCTTTTAAAATATCGTACAAAATACGACCACAATTAAACTGTGAGTTTCAATACAAATACCTTGCTCATACTTCAAATCAATGATACGTCACAGAAAGGTACAGTCAATAACTGTTTTAGGAATTAAAATCTTTGGAAAATGCTCAAGGAAACCTTCGTAAATGAGAGGCCATGCATCTAAGTTATCATATGACTTGAGAATTATCCTTGGTTGACCCAATAGACCCCAAAGAAAAATGAGAAGATTACTATCATATTCTTTTCAATGGTGGGTCATCTCTTGCCATATAATTATCTCCAATTGAGAATTATATTTCAACCAAACTCCAATATTATATAGGTAGTGCTCATAGATATAATCAGCAAGTGGATGTGTACAACCATGTCTTATGACAACCCGAAGTCGTAGGTGATTAGACATCTTGTATGATAGTGGCAAAACACCCTTCCAAAGTTGGGTTCACCTCAGCCTATTTAGTTCACCAAAATCAACTGTTAAAATGATGTATAAAATACGACACACACATTTTAAATTCTCAATATAATTCCTCTCATACTGTTTTATGAAAAACCTCAATAGCTATAGACCATCGTTCTATTCTCCTGTTATCCCTACTCGACCCTGTTATACTCTTATTACCTGAAAGGAATTGTGAAGCAAAAGGGTGAGCACAAATAGCCCAGTAAAGAATATCATGACTAAAGATAATTAAATTATCAATAGTTTTCATCAGTAATAAATCAGAGATTTAAACATATGGTATAAGATAAAACTTTTCAATCATAGTTGCAGCGGAACGAGCAATCCATTAAAAGAGTCAAATAGACTATAATGTCTATTATCTTCTCCATGTTTAAAGTCCACCAATAATGTAACGCCCCCAAAATAGATCCAATCCACCCAACCCATTCTGGGTCGCCACGAAATACACTCAACAAAAATTTCAAATACAAATCATCAAATTCTATCTTTTAAAATATCGTACAAAATACGATCACAATTAAACTGTGAGTTTCAATACAAATACCTTGCCCATACTTCAAATCAATGCTACGTTACAGAAAGGTACACTCAATAACTGTTTTAGGAATTAAAATCTTTGAAAAATGCTTAAGAAAACCTTCGTACATGGGAGGCCATGCATCTAAGTTATAATAGATATCATATGACTTGAGAATTATCCTTGGTTGACCCAATAGACCCCAAAGAAAAATGAGAAGATTACTATCATGTTCTTTCCAATGGTGGGTCTTCTCTTGCCATATAATTATCTCCATTATCTCCAATTGAGAATTATATTTCAACCAAACTCTAATATTATATAGGTAGTGCTCATAGATATAATCAGCAAGTGGATGTGCACAACCATGTCTTATGATAACCCGAAGTCGTAGGTGATTAGACATCTTGTATGATAGTGGCAAAACACCCTTCCAAAGTTGGGTTCACCTCAGTCTATTTGGTTCACCAAAATCAACTGTTAAAATGACGTATAAAATACGACACACACATTTTAAATTCTCAATATAATTCCTCTCATACTATTTTATGAAAAACCTCAACAGCTATAGACTATCGTTCTATTCCCCTGTTATCCCTGCTCGACCCTGTTATACTCTTATTACCTGAAAGGAATTGTGAAGCAAAAGGGTGAGCACAAATAGCCCAGTAAAGAATATCATGACTAAAGATAATTAAATTATCAATAGTTTTCATCAGTAATAAATCAGAGATTTAAACATATGATAGATGATAAAACTTTTGAACCATAGTTGCAGCGGAACGAGCAATCCATTAGAAAAGTCAAATAGACTATAATGTCTATTATCTTCTCCATGTTAAAAGTCCACCAATAATATTTTATCCCTGTAACATCAATCAACAATTCCTGTCCACAATCATGTAAGTTCATGATCATAATTATCTTGATGAATTCCTCTTCGCACTCAGGACGAAGATAATTCTCATCACCTGTCTTTACCTGAAACACCAAAGATCATGGTTATACCAAATCATAGTTCATGTTCATAATCATGCTAATCAATTCATCTTTACATTACAAGCCAAAGATATTCAACAATTAATCATTCATCTTTGCACTACAGGCCAAAGATATTCACACATCAACCGCTCATCTTTGCACTACAGGCCAAAGATATTCATCAATAGTTCATCTTTGCACTACGGGCCAAAGATATTCAACAACAGGTCATCTTTGCACTACATGCCAAAGATATTCGTATCTCAAAAAATATCTAATCATTCCAGAATTTACATAAACAATAATTATAACCATATTGATCAATTCACCTTTGCCTTTAAGCTAAAGATATTCAATTATAAATTCAATGGTCATGAACATACCAGTCAACAATCCATCTTTGCACTACTGGCCAAAGAGAATCTATAGTCATGATCATACCAATAATATACCCATCCTTACATTCAAGTCAAAGAGAAATTTCATTACCAGGATTATAAAAATATTATATATGATAATAAAAACAATATGATCAAAACATCGATCTCCAAGTTCAAAAATAATCCATAATAATATTTTGTGGAGCAAAATTCAATAATAGAGCTCAAAATTTGGATCCAATCAAAGATAGGAATCTTAACAAGCAACTTGGACATATAGAAAAAATTTTAATTTTTTTGTGAATAGTGCCGTATACGTGAATAGTGCCGTACACGTGAATAGTAACCCCGACGAAAAAAATAAGAATTTCATAATAAAATCCACGATAATATTTTGGTATAATGATATTGAAAAGAATAACATCATTTACGAAAAATAATAACATCCCTTACCTCAAAAGAATAGTACTTCTGGCTGAAATATCGGATATAATACCGAAGAAAACTTACACTGAAGAGTAACACTCAAAGTATCTAAATACTCACAAAAATACGCTCGATATTATAAAGAGAGAAAACTTCTGATTCTAGTGTGATTTTCAATTCTAACCTAAGCACCCTATTTATAGAAAAAGCTTAGGATGCCAAAATAGACTAAATTAATAAAATAATATTTTTTTAAAAATTTTCCGCCGCCTCAACTCAAAAGCCATCAGCATTCCACACCAACCAAAAGTGGGGCCCACCCTTTTAAAAAAACATTTATTTTCCAAAACTTCAATAATTCATAATAAATAACCCTTTTATCAGAAAAATACAAATTCTATGTCCTTTCCATAGGAAATTTAATTCTCTACAATTTTGTGGAAGGAAGTTTTTTCAAATTCCAAACATAAATTATCC
Source organism: Panax stipuleanatus (assembly GCA_020205555.1). Taxonomy (NCBI): domain Eukaryota; kingdom Viridiplantae; phylum Streptophyta; class Magnoliopsida; order Apiales; family Araliaceae; genus Panax; species Panax stipuleanatus. The sequence goes on from CM035117.1 coordinate 38,828,854, forward strand.
GAAATCCATAAACGGATGATTTTTCACACCAAAATACTGATAAAAATACATCAGCACTAATTCCTTCTTTTATATCCACAAAATAATTATTTCCTTATCATATAAATCAATAATTAATTATTCACAAATAATATTACAGAACTACAATATTGACAATCAAGTCGTTCCCAAGAAAGAGGGGGCCTTCCGATAAGGACTTCTCCTTATTGGCGCATAATTAAATAACTCCTCCTAGACAAAACTTCCTTAGACATTGTCAATAATACTATCAAATAATATTATTCAAATAATATGAATTATTGAGTTGATAGTGTGAAATACTGTGCAGTGACAATTATTGAATCAATCATATAAAATATCAACGGTAGCAATTACTGATATAAATATCAACGTAGCAATTATTGAACCAATAAAATATCATGTAATTATTGAGTCAATAATACAAAATATTGAACAGTAATTACTGTAACAATAATTGAGTAAGTGCCTTCTCACGTAAGAATCAATAATTCAAAATACTGTGCAATACCGTGTGCTACAGTGCAACACCGCGTATTACTGTATTTTAACCACCGGGTATTTCAACAGTACTAACGGTAACAACTACGTCGTTATTTATCAAAAGATTATTTCTGTCGCTTTTTATATCCGACAGTTATTCCGTTGTGGCGCTCATAAATAGCCGCGCCGTCGTACGAATATTCCCCGAAAATAAGAATATTCCACGACCAAACGAATATTCTCCGACAACAAGAATATTTTATAACCACTTGCTTACTTTGTAAAATTTGCATATTTCACCTTTAACTTTAAATTTTTATCAATTTAACCATTTACTAAATAGAAAATTGAATACTTTTATTTCATAAAATCTGGGGTCTTACAAATAATATTTTATCCCTGTAACATCAATCAACAATTCCTGTCCACAATCATGTATGTTCATGATCATAATTATCTTGATGAATTCCTCTTCATACTCAGGACGAATATAATTCTCATCACCTGTCTTTACCTCAAAAGAATAGTACTTTTGGCTGAAATATCAGATATAATACAGAAAGAAACTTGCACTGAATAGTAACACTCAAAGTATCTAAATACTCACAAAAATATGCTCGATATTATAGAGAGAGAAAACTTCTAATTCTGGTGTGATTTTCAATTCTAACATAAGCACCCTATTTATAGGAAAAACTTAGGATGCCAAAGTAGACTAAATTAATAAAATAATAATTTTTTAAAACATTTTCCAGCCGCCTCAGCCAAAAGCCATCAGCATTCCACACCAACCAAAAGTGGGGCCCACCATTATATAAAAAAAACATTTATTTTTTAAAAATTTAATAATTCATAATAAATAGCCCTTTTGTCAGAAAAATATAAATTTTATGTCCTTTCCATAGGAAATTTAATTTTTTACAACTTCGTAGAAGGAAGTTTTTTCCAAATTCCAAACATAAATTATCCGAAATTCATAAACGGATGATTTTTCACACCAAAATACTGAAAAAAATACATCAGCACTAATTCCTTCTTTTATATCCACAAAATAAATATTATTTTATCATATAAATCAATAATTAATTATTCACAAATAATATTACAAAACTACAATATTGACAACCAGGTCGTTCCTAGGAAAAAGGGGACCTTCCGATAAGGATTTCTCCTTACTGGCGCGCAATTAAATAACCCCTCCTAGACAGAACTTCCTTAGACATTGTCAATAATGCTATCTAATATTATTCAAATAATATAAATTATTGAGTTAATAATATAAAATACTGTGCAGTGACAATTATTGAATCAATAATACAAAATATCAACGGTAGCAATTATTGAATCAATCATAGCAACGTAGCAATTATTGATATAAAATATCAACGTAGCAATTATTGAACCAATAAAATATCATGCAATTATTAAATCAATAATATAAAATATTAAACAGTAATTACTGTAACAATAATTGAGTAAGTGCCTTCTTACGTAAGAATCAATAATTCGAAATACTATGCAATACCGTGTGCTACTGTGCAACACCGCGTATTACTGTATTTTAATCACCGGGTATTTCAACAGTACTAACGGTAACAACTACGCCGTTATTTTATAAAAAGGTTATCTCTGTCACTTTCTATATCCGACAGTTATTTCGTTGTGGGGCCCACAAATAGCTGCGCCGTCGTATGAATATTCCCTGACAACAAGAATATTCCACGACCAAACGAATATTCCCCGACAACAATGAATATTTTATAACCACTTGCTTACTTTGCAAAATTTGTATATTTCACCCTTAACTTTAAACTTTTATCAATTTAACCATTTACTAAATAGAAAAATTGAATACTTTTATTTCATAAAATCTGGGGTCTTACAATCTCCCCTCCTTATGAAATTTCGTCCCCGAAATTTACGTACCCGAAATTTACGTACCTGATAGTTCGAAGAGATGAGGATACATTGCTTTCGTTTCAGATTCTTTCTTCCCGGTCATTTCTTCTGTATCATGATTTCTCCATTGCTCATTCTAGAATACCGCTTCAAAACAAGGTTAATTGACATATAACAATTGTCAATTTATTAAGTAAGAAAAGTCATCTTAGGTAAGTCACACACTAGGGAAGTATATTATTCGTCCCTCCCCTCCTAGTTCTAGACTCCAATCTCCGCCAGTGACCATATCCCTAAGCTCTGATACCAAAATATAACGCCCCCAAAATAGGTCCAATCCACCCAACCCATTTTGGGTCGCCACGAAATACACTCAACAAAAATTTCAAATACAAATCTTCAAATTCTATCTTTTAAAATATCGTACAAAATACGACCACAATTAAACTGTGAGTTTCAATACAAATACCTTGCCCATACTTCAAATCAATGCTACGTTACAGAAAGGTACAGTCAATAACTGTTTTAGGAATTAAAATCTTTGGAAAATGCTCAAGGAAACCTTCGTACATAGGAGGCCATGCATCTAAGTTATCATATGACTTGAGAATTATCCTTGATTGACCCAATAGACTCAAAAAAAAATGAGAAGATTACTATCATATTCTTTCCAATGGTGGGTCTTCTCTTGTCATATAATTATTTCCATTATCTCCAATTGAGAATTATATTTCAACCAAACTCCAATATTATATAGGTAGTGCTCATAGATATAATCAGCAAATGGATGTGCACAACCATGTCTTATGACAACCCGAAGTCGTAGGTGATTAGACATCTTGTATGATAGTGACAAAATACCCTTTCAAAGTTGGGTTCACCTCAGCCTATTTGGTTCACCAAAATCAACTGTTAAAATGATGTATAAAATACGACACACACATTTTAAATTCTCAATATAATTCCTCTCATACTGTTTTATGAAAAACCTCAACAGCTATAGACCATCGTTCTATTCCCCTGTTATCCCTGCTCGACCCTGTTATACTCTTATTACCTTTAAGGAATTGTGAAGCAAAAGAGTGAGCACAAATAGCCCAGTAAAGAATATCATGACTAAAGATAATTAAATTATCAATAGTTTTCATCAGTAATAAATCAGAGATTTAAACATATGGTAGATGATAAAACTTTTCAACCATAGTTGCAGCGGAACGAGCAATCCATTAGAAGAGTCAAATAGACTATAATGTCTATTATCTTCTCCATGTTAAAAGTCCACCAATAATATTTTATCCCTGTAACATCAATCAACAATTCCTGTCCACAATTATGTAAGTTCATGATCATAATTATCTTGATGAATTCCTCTTCGCACTCAGGACGAAGATAATTCTCATTACCTGTCTTTACCTCAAAAGAATAGTACTTCTGGCTGGAATATCGGATATAATACCGAATGAAACTTGCACTGAATAGTAACACTCAAAGTATTTAAATACTCACAAAAATACGCTCGATATTATAGAGAGAGAAAACTTCTGATTCTAGTGTGATTTTCAATTCTAACCTAAGCACCCTATTTATAAGAAAAGCTTAGGATGCCAAAGTAGACTAAATTAATAAAATAATAATTTTTTTGAAAATTTTCCAGCCGCCTCAGCCAAAAGCCATCAGCATTCCACACCAACCAAAAGTGGGGCCCACCATTTTATAAAAAAATTATTTATTTTCCGAAACTTCAATAATTCATAATAAATAGCATTTTTGTCAGAAAAATATAAATTCTATATCTTTTCCATAGGAAATTTAATTTTCTACAACTTTGTAGAAGGAAGTTTTTTCTAAATTCCAAACATAAATTATCCAAAATTCATAAACGGATGATTTTTCACACCAAAATACTGATAAAAACACATCAGCACTAATTCCTTCTTTTATATCCACAAAATAAATATTTTCTTATCATATAAATCAATAATTAATTATTCACAAATAATATTACAGAACTACAATATTAACAACCAGGTCGTTCCTAGAAAAAGAGGGGGCCTTCTGATAAGAATTTCTCCTTACTGACGCGCAATTAAATAACCCCTCCTAGACAGAACTTCCTTAGACATTGTCAATAATGTTATCTAATATTATTCAAATAATATGAATTATTGAGTTAATAATATGAAATACTGTACAGTGACAATTATTGAATCAATAATACAAAATATCAACGGTAGCAATTATTGAATTAATCATAGCAACGTAGCAATTATTGATATAAAATATCAACGTAACAATTATTGAACCAATAAAATATCATGCAATTATTGAATCAATAATATAAAATATTGAACAGTAATTACTGTAACAATAATTGAGTAAGTGCCTTCTTACGTAAGAATCAATAATTCAAAATACTATGCAATACCGTGTGCTACTGTGTAACACCGCGTATTACTGTATTTTAACCACCGGGTATTTCAACAGTACTAACGGTAACAACTATGCCGTTATTTTATAAAAAGTTATCTCTGTCGCTTTCTATATCCGACTGTTATTCCGTTGTGGGGTCTACAAATAGCTGCACCGTTGTACGAATATTCTCCGACAACAAGAATATTCCACGACCAAACGAATATTCCCCGATAACAATGAATATTTTATAACCACTTGCTTACTTTGCAAAATTTGCATATTTCGCTCTTAACTTTAAACTTTTATCAATTTAACCATTTACTAATTAAAAAAATTGAATATTTTTATTTCATAAAATCTGGAGTCTTACAGCTTCAGAGGAAGATTAAATCTATTATCTCGAATAATCGAATATTGCTCTTTTAAATATAACTCCTATCATCACCTATAGTTTATTATTTGGTAATGTGTTACTAATCCTTATTTACGAATCAACTGAGTACGAACCAAATTGTCATATTTTCTTGTAAAACACTATTACTAATCCTTATTTTGAACTCAGCTAATTGTTTTTTGATTTATAGTACTTTCCTTTTAAAAATATTATTGAATAGTTAATAATAATAAAATACTACTTACATTTGAAATATAATTATATAGTTGTTTTATTATATAGTTTTTTTATTATAGAATTATATTACTAATCTTTGTTTTTTATTGTCTCGTTGGACAATCATGATATTGTAAAAAAAATATTTTTATTAAGAAGTTATTGAATGCAATAACTAATTTCTAATTTAATAAATGAATCTTGTTATTGGTCAATTTATCATATTTATACCTATACATATGTTTTAATAATAATATAGTTTATTATTTGGAAATGTAATTTTATTTTATTAGAAGTTTAAGAAGATGATGTGAAAAGCATCTCAAGAGGTGATGGTTTAATATAATATATTAAGTTGTGGAACCCATAGTATTCTTTTGGCGTCATAGATTTAGGATCTTTTCAGACGGACTCTATCTGTCTCTAATATCGTCCGGACCCGTCTTACCTGATAAAGCTAATCGTCCACTATAAAAATAAATGGACTGAGAAATCTGTGACGAATAATTTTTATAAAGACATATATGTCCGTCGCAATTATTAAAAAAAGATGGCGCTGGAAATCAGGACAATTTTCACATTTGACTTTGGTCGTTAACAATATATTATCATTCTAGCTTTACAACACTAACTAATATTATAATTGATAAAATGTGTATAAATTTAAACTTTTTATAAGTTTCTTTCATAGCCTAATTTTTTCATCATTTACAACTTTATTCTTACAATCAATACTAATATAGATAACATAACTCATATATTTAAATCTTTTCTCGATTATAGAATTCACAACCTTTATTATCTATACGTATATTTAGGATGATATCTTTGAATCGTATTCACAACCCTGTCGTTGAAATCGTATCGGAGTCTATCCACATCGTTTGAATCCTCTCTACATCGTTGAGATCCTAGTGTTGAATCCTTCAATTATGTACATTGAATCCTAATGTTATCTATAAATGTATCGTATCTCCTCTCTTCTCTCAATTAATTTTATTTTATTTTCTTCTCTCCTCTCTTCTCTACTGCCAGTCGCGTGCCTCCTCCACGAACTATTGGTGCTCTCGGTCGTATTGGAGCTCTTTGTGTCTCTCAAACGAGGTATGTTTTCCCCCAATTTAAACCCTAATTTTATCTTCTTCCAAAATTTTACTTTGCTTTTGTGGGCTCAAGTGCAAATTAGAGTTCACATAACTTAATTGAATTAAATGCACAAAATAGGGTTCACATTATGATGAAATGAAAAGACGGAAGAGTCGAAAATAAATAAGCAAGACCTGAGAGAAGCCTCCACGTGTCCCGAGGCAGAACACACATGGAGGCTACTCATTTTGGGAATTGATTGAGGTATTGGATTGGTGGCTAGAAGGACAGGACGATCTGGGCATTACTCTGGTGACTAAGAGTATTTTTGAAATTTCTCCCGAGATCACATGTCTGGCACGTGACCACTTTCCAAGAAACCCTATAAATATCCCTTCCATTCCATTGAGGGGGGGACTTTTGGACTTCGAACTCTTAGAAGACTTGAAGACTTGGAGATTCTCTCTCAACCCCAGACACTCAAGATGGCTATCTGGATCCTTGCTATCCTAATAGGGTTCTCGGATCCTAAGAGTTCTGCCACGGGTCATTAGAGTAATCGCTCACCTGTTCTTCTCCCCTCTTCAATTCATCAATCAATTTCGTACTCTTCGTGAATTTCTCTCCTCCTCAGCCAACACGAAACTCTAACCCTAGCAAGGTACGATTTTTTTGCCCACATTTCTTTCGCGACCCTGATCAAACTAAAGAACACTGAGGGAATAAAGACTCCATAATTCCAACTTTTCAAATCAAGAGAAGTACATTATATGATTTCTCACATATTTTTATCCATATATATGTGCACATATGTTATATACAAATACCCATATGATTAACAAATCTTGATCTTGTTCTCGACAGTACATCCTCCAAAGTTGGCAGACAAGTTTAATAATTCATTTTCAAATGGTCTCCCATTAGGAGGATGATTCAGACGAAAAGGGTTAACAAACTCAATTGAAAGTGGCCAAGAAGCAACTCCACAAGAGACCCTAAATGATGTTGGAGCTCAAAAAATCCCTAAGGGTTCAATTCTTCAAACTGATGCCGATGAAGTTCCTTTCTTGACAAAAGAGTAACTACCAAACAAAACGAGGGCAAGAATAGAAGAACTCAAGGGTTCCCCTTCCTATAGTTCAGCCCTTAGGAGGCACAATCTTTTACAAGCTCCAAAGCGATTTCCCAATCATACTTTGGTTATCATGACAAGCATGATGACTAAAATTAAGGAAAGATGTGAGAAATACATGAGAACATAGAGATGATCTCCCCTCAAGTCCTTCATGACGTAGAAAACTACGCGAGGGGCCAAAGATCATAACAGCATGACAAAGGTGTGTATGACATCGACCCAAGAAGACATTAGAGGCCTGCCTTAGACATATATAATACGATTTGGAAATTTAAATGTCAAAGAGTACACCCTGGAGGTTGATCACTAGAAAGTGGAGATACATAGACGAATTCACTCATCAATAAAATGGAGCTAAGTCGAATAATTATGGTTGATGCTCTGCTAAAGCCACATGAAGGCAAGAAGGAGGGAAGCTCATACTAGATTTCAAGAAACACGATCAAGGGCCACAATATATAGTCTATTCAAGATAACATGCTTTAGGAGCATACAACAAGCAAGCATCAAGAATTAATAGTTGATGCTTATATCTAAACTATGAGGAGTTCTATTACACAAACTTCATCAACGCAAGATAATGGACAACCCAAATACTGACTCTACCATCGAAAAATCTCTAAACTGTAGATACAATAATATCAAAAATCCACCCAAGATGGGGGTTCACCAAAAATGGTGATTTAAGTCCTCAGGAGTATCTCTTGCCAAGCAATTAGATGACCAAGGGAGGAGGCACAAGAATTGACAAATTAAAAATCCACCCAAGATGGGGGTTCACCAAAAATGGTGATTTAAGTCCTCAGGAGTATCTCTTGCCAAGCAATTAGATGACCAAGGGAGGAGGCACAAGAATTGACAAATTAAAAATCCACCCAAGATGGTGGTCCATCGAAAATGGTGGTTAAAGTCCTCAGGAGTATCTCTTGCCAAGAAATTGGATGACCAAGGGAGGAGGCACTAGAACTTATGGATTAAAAATCCACCTAAGATGGTGGTCCACTTTAAATGGTGGTTAAGTCCTCATAAAATACACTTGCCAAGAAATTGGACGACCTAAGTGATAAGGCACCAGATTTCAAGTCCTCGTAGATCACACTTGCCAAGAAATTGGACAATCCAAGTGACGAGGCACCCGAGTGTTACACTTTATTATCAAAAGTGAATGAAGCACCTGATTATAAGTCCTCAGACCTGAAAAAGTTATAGTTTCAACTTTAAAAGTAACCGAGGCACCTAACTATAAGTCCTCGGAATTGAAAAGTTATACTTTGAACTATAAAAGTAATCGAGGCACCTGATTATAAGTCCTCAGACCTGGCAAGTTACACTTCCAACTTTAAAAGTGATTGAGGTACCTGATCAGTATAATCCTTCAACCCCGAGAATGTTACACTTTATCTCTAAAAGTGGCGAACGTTATGCTTTCTCTTATAAAAGCAAGATTTATTACTTTTATGGAAATCTGAAACGTTATGCTTTTTCGTTAAAAGTAATTTGATTATTAATAAAATGACAAAAATTTCACTTATACTTGAATAATTTTCTGATTTGTTAAAAAAAGTATGGATTCAAGTGTTGGTCTGCGAGAAATTGGAAACAAAAATATATTTTCTTTTCATGTTTGTTGTTTTATAATGCCTATTGTTGTCTTGGAGTATTAATTTAAACAACTTGAGATTCAATGTTAAATATTAGGTTTTAAGGAATCATTAAAATTAAAGGCAATCAATAAGGTTAAAGAAACTCAATTTTGATAAATGAAATGTATATAAACGAGTTTTCTGATACAGAAAATGGAAAAAAACTATAAAAAGCTATGATCTAAAGGCCATGACATATTAAATTGAAGAGGGGGCATAACTAAAGCCTCCAAGTCAGCAATGGCAGTATCCCGAATCTTGACATTTGTAGCTTTCAATTTCCTGACATCTCGGGTAGTTGACTCTAAGTTTTGAAGCTGACACTCTACATCCCGAAGCTGTGACTTTAGATCTCGAGACTGGGTCTTCAATTTTCTTATGGGTTCATCAAGATCCAAAAGTTGTAATGAAAAGGTGTCATCTTCATGTTTACATATAGTGACCTCTGAACGTAATGCAACAATAAGAAAATTTAACTTGAGAAGATCTAGCCTAGCACGAAAAAGAGACATATCAAAGCTCATAACTGCAAGGTCATCAACCTCATAGTTAAATCTCTCCAAGTCCTCTACTCGCAAAGAATAAAAAGAAAGACTGTGAAGCTTAAGAACAAGGCTTGCGAGTCGATCTAAAAAAAAGGTTTGGGCAGAGGCCACCTTAATAATCAGCCGGTCAAGTATCTTCGGGAATCGAGCTAGGAGATGTTTGAGACTTTCTTGACTAGAAGAGGATATCTGAAAACCCCTCCAAGAAAAAAGATTTTTGCTTGGATTGAAGGAAGCTCTGGCGGGAGCTACTTTAGAAGCCACCATAGAAGTCATCGGGACAAAAGATGAAGGAACAGGGGGCTTCTGTGCCTCTAAAGACTCCTCGAAGCCTTGTCCATCCGGAAGATAACCCGGAGGATAACCAAGTTCACTATATGGCGAGGTGGAAACATTCGGATTGAGAGCATCAAATAAAGCAAGCGTCTCAACAGGCAAAGGCAAATCTTTCATCTTCTCGCTATGAAAACAAAATGACAAAGAATAATATATTATGGAAAGAAAGGAGATTCAAGAAGAAAGTTATGTGTTAACTAAAGAAAATACTCAGAATATAGCCAATGGAAAAAGAGTCGTGAGATGCCCCACCTAAAGTGCTATTAACAATACCCTCCCGAGCAACTACAGTCTCGGCAAAATCCTTATGGGGAGGATGACAATCAGAAATAGTTTTAGAATGATTCCTCCTCGAAGAAGCAAAAGTCTCATCGGTACCTCAAGGCTTTCATGCGGAGAAGTTGTAGGAAGGCATGAAGAGAGTGTGGTACCACCCATAGCAGGGCTCGAGCTCACATCAGATAAAGAATCCTTTGCATCAAGACTGACACGAGCATCCTGTGATGAAGAAGATTCGATATCAATAAGGGTAGGTCGGGAAGGCTCACGAACATTGGAAGCCTCCACCGCCGCCCCATTTGTAGTACCCAAAAGAAACCCAATGGGAGTATCATCATCCTTTTCATCAGCCTTAACAATCTGAAAATAAAGGAAATAATGACATAAGGAAACACGAAAGCAGCTATACGAATGATGAAAGATAAAAAATAAAAATGGTACAAATTTTACCAAAAGTCTTCGGCGCTTCTTGGCCGAATCCTCAGCTGTCGGCATACTAGAACTAGTATCATCGGGAGGGTGCATTACAAATGATTTTAAGATAAGTGTCGTCCCATTTGGCATTCGCCTAATGACGGAACGACCAATCGGGCTTATAGTAGAATCAATATGGAGTATCACCTCAGAATCAGCAATAGCAAATGCTCTTGTTTTAGAACAAGTAACCCTCATTTCCTCGGTAGCAGAGGATCCCTAGGGAGGAGCTGGAGGAGGTATCTGAGATGGAGGTATCCGAGATGAAGCACGTGGTGGAAGACACTTGGAAGTAAGAGGGGCATGTGTAGGAAGAATATCTGGCTCACTTTGAGGATGAATGTTTGCTAACTGAGGAGGAGAAGACTTATACATTAAAGCCTTACGCTCAATAAGCCGACTACTGGTTGGCCAATGCTCTAAACGGACATTGGTCTTAGGAGAAAATAATATCCTAGCCTATTATATTGGAGACGTTCGGGAATAGAAGCTGGTATTGAACAAATCAGGGTATCCCCCTCCCACATTTTAAGATTGATGATCCAATAGTTGCGCCACCAGTAGTATATCGCCCACTCCGAAAATCATCTGGTATGACAAAAGGAAGGGATTGACGAGGAGCATTTAGAGCTTTCAGAAATGCCAATACAAAGGAAGGGGGTCGAAATGAAGTTGAGAAGAACACTCTCATAATTTTCCCAGAAAGTGTGGCCGAAAGAACGCTCTTGGTCAAATCTAAACTACCTCTATGAGGAGAATAAAGTAAAGTGCCAAAACCGTTATCTTCAACGAAATAGGGAAGCTCTGCAGCCCGAAGGAAAACAAACCAAGAAAGTGAAGAACCACTCAATTTGTTAATGCTTGAGTAGGAGCGAAATTCACGCCTGTAATGTCCGAGAAAATTCAGATTATTATGTGAATTGATTTTTATTTGATTATATGAATTAAATGAAATTATATGTTTATTAAACTGAGTAAGTTGTTTAAAGGTCGTTACCTAGAATATGCGAATGTGGTTAGGATTTTGGCTGTGAGCTATAATTAAATGATTTGAATTTCCAAGACGAAAATAAAGGTTTTTCAAGAAATTAATTTTCGTAAAATCACTATTTATCCGTTTCTACTCGGGAATTATTTTTGAATTTTTGAGAAACACGTAATGATAGAATTATGAGATGAGATGAAATATCTAATAATATTTCAATTATGGCAAACGAAGTTTTCGCCTGAGGACTTAAAACACTAAGGGTTACGGAAAGTGAAATCTAAGAAAGAAAAGCTTAAGTGTAATAAAAATGATTATTATATGTGAGGAATACGAGTATAATACTAGTTATTATACGAGTATAATACAAAGATTAATATGACGTATAATACGAATATCATACGAAGTATATACGAAGAAAATACAATAATTATACGGTAAGAATACGAATAAGTCTTAATGGAATTTATCTATTGGACTTAGACAATTTTTAAGTCCAATTGGACCAATGAATGAGGCCCAATGATGAATTATATCAAGGCCCAAAGATAAATTAAATCAAGCCCAAAGTTAGGCCTGATATGAATTAATTCTAAGCCCGAACCAAGAACCAAACCCGTTGGTCGAACTGATGGGTCAACGAATGGGTAAAACCCATAAGCCAACCCATGTGGGTCTCCCATGGGGGGCACATGGCCAAGCTTCCAAGGGAAGCTAACTTGTGGAGGTGGTGAATAGTAGGGAGGTTTGGCATAATGACCATTTTGCCATTGGCTTGATTTTCTATAAATAAGAGGCTTAAGAGTTCATTAGTTGTTTTATCAACTTTGAACACTTATATTGAGAGAGAGAGAGAGAGAGAAGAGCTTTAACAAGGAATCAAGGAGAAGGAAAGCTAATTAGTTCAACAAACTATCAATAACGTGAAGAACGCGAAGGTAAAACACGTAAACCCTAGCCTTAAAGTCATTTATATTAAATTTTTATAGAGAAGTGAATTGGTGGAGCATGTCTCTTTCGGAGGAATAAGGATGGCTATTAGTGAACAAAAACGTTAATAAGCCATGTATAAGCTAGAATCATAATCAAATGATTAAGTATTAATCGAAGAAAACATATAAAACTTAGAGCTTGTTGTTGATGGATAAATTGAAAACCATCGTGTATAAGTTAGGTGCAAATTGTTGGTTAGGAACTTAGATGATTGACCAATGGATTGATTCCATTTGGTTTGGCGTAAAAATCTCGTGTAACGAAGTTATGGCAAAATTTATGGGAAAAGACATTAATCGTCAAAATCGTAGTTACATAGGATTTCCAGAACGATTGTGAAAAGTTGTTATTGAACTTAGAAACCTAGGGTTTCATTGGCGTATCGAAGAACTATGTATTAAGAGTCGTGAACTCAAGAACGGTCGAATTTGGAATTAAAACGAAGAAACGAGCGAAGAACGTTCACGAACGAATATTAAACGAATAATAAAAATTTAAACAGTGAATTTATCGTTAATGGAATCAAAAATTTATTCTGTTTGGATGAAATCGAAGTACGTAAGATATGTGAGAAAATGGCTTTTGAACGAGCCAATTCCGAGTTATAACGATCGTGTTACGAGATTAGGAAGGAATCGTATTAAAAAATATAAAAAAAATTCAAGGGCTCAAGGCAGGCACAGCAGAGCCGCCCCAAGCTTTGTAGAGGCGTGCCGCAACACCTGGCTGGAGGGCCTTTCACTACTAACTGGCACCGCAGCGCGGCCATTTAAGCCTGAGAGTGGCGCCGCTGCGCTCTTAAGAAAAAAAATCTGGCGCAAGCATTTGTTAATCCAACTTTTCGCGTGGTAATTGAGGGGAAAGTATATACTAAATGTACATGAAAAAAGATTTCCTAAACAACATGTATAACTATGATTTTAGAAATTAAACGTTGATTAAAAGTAATTAAACGAAGAATGTGAAATGCAAAAACGTAAATCGTGTATCGTGTTCGATTTTAACGCGCGTCTTAATGTTACATAGTATGTAATTGATATGCGTGATACGAAAACGATAAAAATGAAGATAAAACTTATGTAATCTCTATACAGGGTCCTATGTCGAGAATCCGGGGGAAATATATCCGAACTAACGAACTAATTAAGGTTACGACTATCGTTATACGTAAACGATGAATGATAAATGTTGGTTTTTGACTTTATATGGTAATAAGCCGTAATGAATGTTAAATACCTTAAACGAACATTATTAATGAAATAAATTAGATTAAGCTATAGAAGAGAAAGAAGTTGGTATAAACAATGTGCTTAGATTGTTTGGTAGCTAATTTCAGTGTGCTATGTGAATATATCATGTAAAAACTGTAAAGACCGAGAACGGTTAAACTTAACGTAGAAGACGCTTGAAGGCAAGTTCTTTTAACGCTTGTCTAACCTTCGTGTTAGCCAAGTTTATGTGATTCATGTTATATTGTACATTAATTATTTACGAAAGAGTCGATACCAATCTTAACTCGGCTAGACGAATATTAAAGATTTGATTGATTTATTTACAAGTCTTTCAAAGTAGTATTGATAACGCTATCCTATGCCAATTGTTTTGGTAAGGATTCAAAGGTAAGTCTGTGTGACGCCCCCAAATTCAAGTACTTGCAACCCGAACTTGGTGCTACACGATACCATTTCTTTGAGCGAAATAATAATAATAATATAAATGAACAAACTTAATTTACATATCAGAGTTGTCTAATTCCAGGTACACGACCTTTAAAACATTCATTACATGATAGATAATAAATATTATCGTCTTAATAAAGTATAACTATTACATAAGATACCATAAACCTATTCTTGCAGCTTTCCTTTCCCTTTGTTTTTGTCAGAGCCTTCTGGTTGATCACGCTTAGCTGAAAATATTTAATTTAAAGCAATAATGAGCATTCAATTGCTCAGCAATAGCAGTTAATAAACTTTAGTTGAAAGAAGTAAATATTTTCTTTGAGGTATACTTCTACAATGAATCAATAGTTGTGAAATCTTTCGAAACATATCTTAATAACATATCAAATCGTTTAAAATTTTGAAACGACATAGTGACTATAAATGCTGAGCAGTCAATGGACCATGAACTTGTATTTTTCATTTTTGAAAAGGTTTAAAAAGAAATTCATCTGCAAACCGCTCTGGTCTTACGGACTTGTAGGGTGATCAGCCCCGTTATGTCCTGTATTTATCAATACTATCTGTTTGAATGATAAATTCATTCACTTTGTTCGCCTTGGGCACATAAACAATTTTTTCATTAAGGGTTGTTCATACTCAATCTAGAGTCCTAACTAAATAATTCAGTTGGACGACTTTATCATAACCAATACTATCTAACAGTACAATTTAAACTATGTCTAGCCGAGTCAAATAGCTTAGACAATCTTTAAACCATATATGCCTACCAAAGTTTAATAGTATGTAACAGAATTTGTCATATCAAAGAAGTTCTCGTTCAAGAGTTCTTGCATGAGTACAATAGCTCATACAAGTGGGGACACTTGTATGACAACAGACAATAATGAGATAGTAATAAGAAATAATCGAATCATGGATATCAATAATAATTTGAGTAAAGAAACTTGCAATGTAAACTTTTTCAAGTAATAAAAGAATAATGTACTTGATAGTATCTTGACTATTCTTTTTGAAGCTGATTGGAATAAAAAGGTTATATAACCTTGAATTATTCATAAATAAGGAGACAGACATTTCAAAAATTTAGAGAGCGTGTCCATATATGAAAAATTCTAGAATATTTGCTCAATAAAGAGTAAGATTTAGAAACTTGCTTACTTAGATCCATTTCATAAAGTAAATGCAAGGGTTAGATTACTTGCCTTAATAGCTGATTACTGCTACATAGTATAGCTTACGCTGTTATCTTTAATACAAGGTCCTATCATCAATAAAATTATTCTTTTAATTAGAATAATATAACTTAACACATAATACTGTTTAAACACGTTGTCACATATTCATGTCAAACATTAAAACACATAAGAGTGGTATACCTAGTCAAACTATGTCGCTCTTGTTTGAGTTCGGTATCGTTTCGGCATCCCGATTGCATTATCGGATAATTAACTAATTTATTTTTAATGAAACTTTGTTCAAGAACTTAAATATTATATTAGATAATTTAATTATCATTTATAATATTTTTTTTAAACATTAAAATCATTTATAATGATTTTTCAAACACTTATATCATTTTTAATGATTTAATTGTCAATTAATATCATTATCATTAATATTTAAATAATTTAAAATATTAATGAACTTCATGTCAACACTTTAAAATTTATTTATTATAACTTGAAAATATTTTTAAAACCTTAATATTACCTTTAAATGATTTTTAAGATATTAAAATTATTTTTAAATAATTATCATTAATATTAAAATATTAATGTATTTCATTTTCAAATATTCAAAGTTATTTATTATAACTTAAAATATTTTTAAAACCTTAATATTACCTTTAAATAATTTTTAAGATATTAAAATTATTTTTAAATAATTACCATTAATATTAAAATATTAATGTTATTCATATCAAAATATTAAAAGTTATTTATTACTCCCTCCATCCCATAATAACTGTCCTTTTAGCTTCATGCACATGGATTAAGAAAGCCATTTAATGCTATCATTTATTAATTAAAATTTCTGTAAAATTCCATCACTACCCATTTATAAGAAGTTGAAAACTATTAATACAAGGGAGATAATTTCTTGGGACAATGAGAGAAGGTAGGGGTGATATAGAAAAGTAAACAATTTATTCTTCTAGAAAGTTGTAAACGACAAATAAACTGGAAAAAAAAAATTCTTCTAAAACGACAGTTATTATGGGACGGAGGGAGTATAACTTAAAATAGTTTTATTACATTTATTTCACCTTTAAATAATTTATAAAATATTAAAATTATTTTTAAATAATTATTTAATACAATTATTAAATAAATTTATTATCATTAATATTAAAATATTAATGAAATTCTTATCAAAATATTTTAAGTTATTTATTATAACTTAAAATACTTTTTAAAACTTTGATTTTTAAATATTAAAATCATTTTTAACTAGTTTATTTAATATAATTATTAAATAAATTTATTATCATTAATATTAAATTATTAATGAAGTTTAACTCAAAATATTAAAAGTCATTTATTATAACTTAAAATATTTTTTAATATTTTAATATTATTTAAAATTATTTTTAATATATTAAAATCATTTGTAACTAATTTATTTAATATAATTATTAAATAAATTAAATATCATTAATATTTAATTAAATTAAAATATTAATAAAATTTATGTCAAAATATTAAAAGTTAATTTTTATAACTTAAAATAATTTTTAATTTTATGAATTTTTAATAATTAATTTCTATTTATTTTTAATTATTATTAATTTATCCGTCGCTATAGGTGTTCTTGAGCAACTCAAGAACATTCAAAGCCTGCTAATAGGGTACCTAGTTTGACCAATGCTAGATCTTTGATCTTTAAGTTTCTGGGTTTGAAATGGTGTTAAGGTTATAGTATTGATGTAATACTACAACCTCAAACAAGTTCCATGGCCAAATTACATCACAACAATGAGATTCAAGCTATCAAAGTTCTTGTCAGAGGCTGTTCTTCATTTTCTGGGTTACCCAGAAATGAAGAACAGCTCATGGTGCCTACTTTGGATCCTTGTAACTTGGAATCTAGGTCTGCTTTGTGTGATTTAAAGGTTCCATTATGAAGTCCATATGTCAAGGTACAAATATCATGCACCAGACCAGTCTAATAACATCACACATGAAAGATTAAGGCTGGTCAAAGTATGTCAGAAAACATGTTCTTGAACTTTTTGGGTTTTCCAGAAATGTTCATAAGGCTGGTGGTCAACCCTTGTTTGACCACCCATAACTTTGATTCTATTATAGATCTAAGTGTTCTAATGGCTTTAATGTGTAGTCTACATGTCAGACAACAACCTTAATACAACAACATGGTCTAGAACATAAACATAAGCAAGATCAAGGCCTTGCAAGAACGTCGTCAGACATTTTGGGTTTCTGCGTTGCCCATAACTCAGTTTTTCGTGATCGGTTAACTAGGTTTGACCACTTATAACTAGAGATCTGAACATGGTATGGAGTTGATTCCACTTTCAGTCTACTCTCCTCATGGCAAAGAACAATTCTATAACTTCAAACACACATAACAACTAACACACACAGATCTATGAGCCCTGACATTGGACTGTCAGACCACATAACTAGGGTTCATGATCAGTTTTGATAACTTGATTTTCGTGCATCTAGATGTTATAGATCCATAATATAACAACCCAGATCACTCAATAACAACCTTAAACACAACTTAAAACAGCAATTCATAACATATAACATAAATTACAAGATTTAGAAGTTTTAGGGTTTTATACCTTTTAAAGCCCAATCTTTGAATCTGATCCTTGATGATCTGATCTTGTTAAGCTAAGAGGTTATTATGTCTTAACTTTTGACTCACTTCCTCATACAAATCTCAAAATTTGGAGAGAGAAGAGGTTGGCTTTGTTGAAAAGCAAAGTAAAGTTACTTTACTTAACTTTTAACTTTTTAATTTTGATTCAATGTATATAACTGATACAAGGTGGCAAGATTGCTGAGATTTTTGATATAAAGCACATGGGATATATCAAGTTGGTGAGCAACCAAATATTTTGGCAAGATCTATACTCCACTTATAAAAGAATACATAAAGGGCATTTTGGACACTTTACTCCCCATTTTAATGGCAAGCTTGTAATCTCATCCCAACCCTTAGGGTTTGCTAATTTATTCTAGAATTTCCAATTAGGGTTTAAAAAAATAAAATAAAATAATTTAAGTTTTCTAAATTAGAAATTAGAGTTTCTTAATTATTTTCTTTAATCACATAATATTCACATTTTCATTTAAATACAACATAATCAATTATTATGTTTAATATTTAAATAAAATAAAATAAATAAATTCTTAACATATATTCATATAATTATGTTAACTATCATAATTATATATAAAATTCATAATAATGACTTGTATTAATATACATACCTATATTTGAATACGAATATAATTAATAATTATATTTATTATTCAAATTCCTTATGAAAATAATTTCTTATAAATATACTTTCTTTTTAAATACAATTATACAATAATTGTATTAAGTCATGAAATTTCATAACACAGATCAACAATTAGGGTTTTGATCTATAATAATACTTTATCCAATATACCATTATTAATTAAGTTAAAATAATTAATTTAATTAATCTTGATAAATTCATATAATAAAATAATTATTATAATAATTCTAAAAATCACCTAGAGGGGGGTGAATAGGTGTCTAAATTAAAACGTGATTAACAATGGCCAACTTTTAATTTTCTATAACAATACTAAACCAGACAATAGGAACTAGTAATTTATAGTGTCTGCTTTAGAGTGGATTTTACTTTTCTTATAATGCAGACAGAAGAAAGCAACGACAGATAGTGTCTAGATTAGTATACTTTCCCTACCAGCAGTAAACTGTTACGTGAAAGAGTTTAGATGTAACGTGAGAATTAAATGATCAAACCACAAAAAATAACAAACCACAGACACAAGGATTTTTACGTGGTTCTGCCTCTAATGGCTTAATCCACATCCAATACCAATCGGTATTGGAGACTCTTTTTATTAAACTTAATATTCAATTAAATACAATAAAAAAAACTCCTTGTTCAAATAAGCTTTCTACTGTGATGGACACCTCTGTCCCCTTTGCACCACTGCAACCTTTTTCACCACTGAGACCTTTGTACGTCTGCAACCTTGAAAGCTCTTTTTGAACAGACCCTATCCACTACTAGATCAGTCAAGCCAAACAAGACTTGAACTCAGATTTACAGAAAATATATGATTACAAAGAATTATTATTTTCCAACCAACAAAGAATTAATTAATAGAACAAGATTTGCTGGAAAAATAAACTTTTATAGCTCTCTATGGAAGTATTTCTTTATATGATTGATGTTTGCTTCAAGTTTCCCTTACTGATATTTGCTTCCATATGTGTACCTGTTATAGCCGAAAAAGATAACATATATATAACAAGGACCTAACAACTATATTTGGATTAGCAGCAAATCTTTAACAAATATCTCTCTGATAGTAACAACAAATCCAAAATAAAAGGTTAGCATGAATATCTCAAACAAAGTTGTAAAAATATCAGCAATTAAATAGAGTCCAACAAATATAATATATACTAGTTAAACAGATGAGAACTCCAAATCAACTAAGATAACTAAAATCAAGGAAAGAATGAATCCAACATATTTTACTCAAACAATACCATTTCATTTAAAAAGACTCCTTAATCAAGTAACATATCTTTATTTGATTTTAAACATTATATATATATATATATATATATATATATTAAGGAAATATTCTGCAAAATAATATCTTTTAATCAACTAATGGACTATTAATCAATTTGGGCTAACAAATAAATTAACTTATAATAAATTAAATCAACCCAAACTATTTAAATAAAAACCATTAAACTAAATATAAACCCAATAATATTGTCATCATTGAAATCATAAGCCAACATTCCTTTCTCTCTCAAGTTCTTGACCTTTCTCTTTTTCTTCTTTAAGCATGCATGAGAGTACGTGTGTGTGTGTGTGTATATATATATATATATATATATATGGGTCTCGTTCCATAGTTACTATTAATTGAGAGTACTATTTCAGCTAACAGATCTTTGACCGTCCATTCAATTAATGCACTGAGATTTAATTTGGTTGAGACCCGGCCGCATCTCCTACCTGCGGTCAGTGTAACTCTTTCTTGCGACCAGACAATTTACCAAACTGGCCCTAAATTTTGTGCATACAGGGAGAATGGCCTGTATGTTTTTGCAGCACACTATATGAAACATTATTCAAAAAGCAAACTTAGAGTTCATATATATAATATAAGGCAAAAAGTACGCTTCATATCTTGTTCATAACACTATCTATAAACCCCCATTATTATATAACAAGGGAACAAATAAAGAGATTTTCTTATATAAATTAGTTGGGATTTTAATAATTCTTAAAATAATAATAGTGAACTAGTTGAATTTCATACACTTTGCTATTTAATCTCCGCGCGTGCTAAATTAAAAATAAAAATTTAACAATAAATTTTAGTATTAGAGAAATAACATAAGATTATTATTTAGGATAGTTTTATATTTATTAATTAGTTAGGATATTGTTTTTGAATTACCTTAATTATCTCTTAGGAATATTTGATTATGTTAATACCTTGATTTTAGCATATGTGATTTTATAAATCACTTGATTCTAGCTTAGGTGGTTATCCTATATGTATATATATAGGACAACTCTCTTTGTAAATGAAATAAGTTATATAATACAAAACTCATATGTCATCCTTCTATTAGTTTTAACTTGGTATCAAAGCTACAATGCCTAACGACTTATAATCCATTCTTTCGTTGCACACCTTTTCTTCTTTTTCTTCTTCTATTATTTCTCTCTATCCAGACAGTCTGCGTCCCAATCCAGACACCTTGATCACCTGTCTGCATTCCAGCAATTGTCCCTGATTTCTTCTTCTTCTCTTATGTTATTCCTCTCTATCCAGACAGTCTGCGTCCCAATCCAGACAGCCTGCTCACCTGTCTGCATTCTAGGAATTTTTTATAAAAAAAAACATCCAACCCCAAGCCTGATCGAGACACAATCCATTTTTTTCCTGATTCTCAAATTATTCTTCTTCTATCAATGGCTTCCGTGGATTCTAATTTTCATTCTTCTTCCTATGACTTGGAAAGGTGGCTTAACCCAGAATCATTCCAGGAAATTAGCCCCGCCTCCATGACCGATCAAATATACGGTCCATTTCAAAATTTTAACGACTCTTTCGTCCATGAAAATGATGACTACGAATTCCTAGATGATGCAATATCAAATTGGTATGCAGATGATCTTTTTGATCAACTTTCTTGCTTACAAAAGCTACCTACTCAATCTGTCAAAAGTTATCTTGCTGAAGCGACATCGCTTCTTTATACATTTGAAAGCGCGGACGGTTCTCTTAGTCCGTCAGAGTTTACCAATTTTTTAGTTGAAGGCCTTGATGATACTCTTTTTCAAAGAGTTCGTGTTTATTATTATTTGATGAATCCTTCATTTAATGATTTTTCCACTCTTCTATTCGAACATGAAAAATTGTTACAACAACTCACTTCAAACCCATCCATTCGTACACTACAAATTGAGCCTAATGATATTCATGTGTCTGTCGTTACACATCTTGAGAAACTCTCTTCTATTGTTGATAGTGATATATCTAACACTTTGGATGTTGATCAAGTATTGAAAATCACCGACATTGGTATTTCTTCCTTTGAAATCTTAAGTTCTACTAGGCCCATAGCTGTTGTTGAGACCTCAAAAGTCCACCATTCTGGTGTTCCAAATTTAGAGCTTCTTTCTTCTTCTGTGGACATGACACCATCTAGCATTATACATGTTACGACAAGTACACCAAATACTTCTTTTGATGAGATTTCTTGTTTAGCGGTTCCAAAAAGTTGCACTATTCTCAAATCCCAATTATTAGACTCTTTTTACTCGTGTCTATGTGGTAGTTCTCATTCTCATTCAAATGTTCTTGCTAATTCATTCTTAATCTTACCTTCATCTTCATTGCATATAGAGCCTGACACGATTCGTTTAAGTCCAGAATCCTTTCTTATTCAAAATGACTTGAACAAAATTGGTAAATATGTTTGTGGAGTATTATATTCAAGAGATGTAGAAGACGGATTGCAACATTCTTATTTGTTTCCAGTGTGCGTACAACTAAAAGTTCACTATTTATGGCTTGTTATTATAGCAATGTATGTTATGCTCTTTTTCAACGTGGCGTTGAGATTGCTCGTGCTGTCTACTGTTAGAGGTTTTGTTATTTTGTTGCTTCTATATTTACGCAGATGTTCTTTCAAGCTCAACCTCCGGTTACCTACGTTTCGCTTGCGGGAGTGTATTAGAGAAATAACATAAGATTATTATTTAGGATAGTTTTATATTTATTAATTAGTTAGGATATTGTTTTTGAATTACCTTAATTATCTCTTAGAAATATTTGATTATGTTAATCCCTTGATTTTAGCATATATGATTTTATAAATCACTTGATTCTAGCTTAGGTGGTTATCCTATATGTATATATATAGGACAACTCTCTTTGTAAATGAAATAAGTTATATAATACAAAACTCATCATTCTCTTAGCTTTAACTTTCAGTAAACATACATTGTTAGTTTGTCTCAAATAATTGCAAAAAAATAAAATAAGAATGCATAATAATATGCATGCATAAATCCCTTTTTGGAGTCCGAATAATTCAGAAACTCATAAATTTATTTTTTGTTTTATTTTTAGAATTATTTGAGACAAACTAACAATGCATGTTTACTAAAATTTATTATTAAATTTTTATTTTTAATTTAGCACGGAGATTAAATAGCCAAGTGTGTGAAATTCAACTAGTTCACTACTATTATGTTTAAATATTATTAAAATCTCAACTGATTTATATAAGAAAATCTCTTTATTTGTTCCCTTGTTATATAATAATGGGGGGTTTATAGATAGTATTATAAGCAAGATATGAACTGCACATGTGCTTTTTGCCTTATATTATATATATGAACTCGAAGTTTGCTTTTTGCCTACTGTTTCATATAGTGTGTTGCAAAAATTTACAGGTCATTCTCCATGTATGCTAGCCGCACCTCTTTCTTGCGGCTACTCAAAACGCGTTCTAATTGGCTGCAAGAAGGAGGTGCGGTCAGGGTGAAAAAGAAACAAAATTTAGGGGATAATTTGGTAAATGTTCTGGCCGTAAAAAGGAATTGCGTGTGACCGGATCCCGATCAAATTAAATCTCAGCGCTATATTAATTAAATGGACGATTAAAGATTTGTTAGCTGAACTCTTAGCTAGCTAATAGTAGTTGTGGTACGGGACCTATATATGTGTGTGTGAGTGAGTTAACTAATATGTCAATGCTTCTTGATCCTCCTAAAAAAATGTCTTGATCCTTATCATTTTATTTATTAAGCCGACTTATGTGATAGTAGCATGACTCTTACCAAATATGAATGATGACCTTAATGTTAGTCTTTTCTAGTAAGTAAACATGCATGTGATCTTCAGTACACGGGATAAGGAAAAGAGTCATGCTACTATCACATAAAACAATCACACAACTCTCACATACTGCTGACGTGACAGTATGTGATTTGTTATTGACATGACCCACTTAATTTAATAACAAATTATATACTGCCACTTCACAGTATGCGAGAGTTATGTCACCATATTTATGTGATAGTAGCATTATATATTTGGTAATGGTCCCCCTTGATCATTTAACGGTGTAATGATCCAAAATCTAAAATATCTTTTTATTCTTATAATGTAGCTGCCGACCCTCTTTTGACTTGGATCTTTATTTCCTTTGGTTACTAACGCCTTGCCCAAAGTCCCTATTAGGGGTGAGCATGGTGCGGTTTGGTGCGGTTTGAAGTTCAAACCGCACACGAAACCGCTTAGGTGCAGTTTGACAAATTCAAAATCGCAAATGAAACCGTTTGTGATTGGTGCGGTGCGATTTTGAACCGTGCAGTTTGGTTTCATTTGGTTCGGTTTCGGTTTCAAAACCAATTGAAATAACAAAACTGTAAAATATTTAGCAAACTCATCCACACAAACGTATTACCCAGTGAACACAATCATGAAGCTAATTTAACAAAATAGTTTCATGCGTCAACGATTATATGGTTGATTAATACTATGTTATCACATTTGATTTAGGAAATACCAAGTCACTCTTGATTTGCAAACATAATTGATACTGTTGATTCTTCATTCAACCCTGCAATATCTGTCTTCTAAAATAAAATGAGGAGAATATGTTATAGTAGAGAAATTATATATACTCATAGCAAATTTGAGAAAACATGATAATTATTTGGAGCGGTTTCGATTTTATGCGTGCGATTTTGGCTAGTAACCAAACCGAAACCGTAAATTTGGCTTTTCAACCCACCTAAAACCGTCACATACGCCGGAACCTTTGGTGCGGTTTTAATTGGTGCGGTTTGTGCAATTTTTTGGTGCGGTTTCGATTTCAATTTGGTTCCTTGCTCAGCCCTAGTCCCTATGTGATATAAATCATCTTTTTTAATTCGTAATAAAATTTAAGTTCATTTTATGGATATTAAATTTCATATTTATAAAATTTATTTTACATTGGTTAAACATTCCGAATGTTACAATACCTCCAAGCGTCCACGGTTTTAATTATACAGACGGATGAGGGGTATTTGGACAATTTTTCAATTTGACCTCATATAATAGAAAATTTATAAAATTTTAGTGGGGTCAATTTATATATAATACTTAAAAATTTTATAATTTACCTTGCATTATAAAATAATTTTTTTTTCAGTGGGGTCAATTGACCCCACAAGCTTGTATGTGGCTTCGCCACTGACTGCGAGTTCCGTCATATTAAAGTGTGGATAAGAGTTTTCTATAATGTTCGATCTGCGGATAGACGACTGAGATCTATTGTAAGGATAATCTTATCCTTGCAACGTTGGTTATGAATTAGTTTCCTATATATATAGACTCCTATTTTTTGTATTCTTTTCTTGTCTCTACTATCCACAAATCTCTTCTCTGTTTTCATTAAGTTGTGAACTAGTTAATCGTATAAAAATTTATGTACTGTCAGGGACTAAATCAGGATTTGTTTTTAGGGGGGTGCAAAAAAAATTTTAACTACATAATAAATATTCAGAAAAATGGTACTCGGAAATAATGATATAGACTGTAATTGATGTAAGCTCGTCAAACTTCATCACACCACGACATTTTCATATTTCGATACGTTTTTCAGGATCACGCTCCAAATAATTAATATCCCATTCTTTACCTTCAATTCTTGGTGATTTTAGAGAACTTTGTTCTTATTCAGAGGTAGGCAGGGATATTTGAACATTAGGCTCAGGGGTAAGCAAAGATGTGTCAACATGATTTGATTGTTTTCTCTTGAAAAATGAATCAATAGTATGTGATTTTCCCATGATTCTAAAATAAAAAATTCAATTAACTACATTACAAGAATGAGTTAATCAATATTATTGGACCATTTATTGAACTTTTTAATAATAAAATTTTCATAAATTTGCAATCAAATAAGTAAGGTTTTAGTTGGTTACCGGAAAACAAATTGAATATGCAATTAGAATTAATATATACAATATTTTGATCACTCATTAAACTTTTAAAAATTAAAATATCAAGTTTCATAAAATAAACAAAAAAAATTAAAAAAAATAAGGGTTTAAATTGGTTACTTGAATATAAATGTATCATTTAATTGGAATAACACATACAATATTATTCTCTAATTATACAAACTTACAATTATAATAAATTTAATAATGATACATTTTCAAACACGGAGAGGTTCATATAACCTATTAGGGTATATGAGATTTTACCCATTCATATGATATTACTGCATATGGATTATCATTTCCAAAGTAATAATATGTAAAATTTAAAAAGCACCCAAGCTCACTAACTACTACATGACAATTGACCCAAGTTCATGTGTTTAAACACCCATTCCCCTTTTTAGGTTTATTTTATTGTTGTTAGTCCCAAAGACTAACAGACTAATTATTTCTAAATAATTATGCATGTAAATTGGCTAATCATCTAGCCTGTAGTTAAAGAAACAACAAACTGATAGTTTTTATTATCACAATCACAAAATACATATTAAGACACATTACAGACACAAATCACTTTTAATTTAGATTACAATCACAAACATAGGCCTAATGGTACCACGCTAGTCCATTTATTTTGTAGCATCTGGCCTCCAATGACTCGACTCCTATGCTGATTCATGGGCTGGTTTATCCTTGTGGCCAGCGTAGATGGGGAATAATAGATTTTCTGATTCATGGGCTGATTTATCTTTGTGGTCAGCGTAGATGGGGAATAATAGATTTTCTGATTCATGGACTGGTTTATCCTTGTGGCCAGCGTAGATGGGGAATAATAGATTTTCTGATTCATGGACTGGTTTATCTTTGTGGGCAGCGTAGATGGGGAATAATAGATTTTCTGATTCATGGGCTGGTTTATCCTTATGGTCAGCGTAGATGGGGAATAATAGATTTTCTGATTCATGGACTGGTTTATCCTTGTGGGCAGTGATGTGATAAAAATATGTAACTGCAAGTGCACAGTATCAAGTTGAAGAACTGGCAAGTACAGGTCGAACCCACAGAGACTAGATTAATTTTAATATATCCTTAATATCTATTTTAGGCGAATTAAAAATAAATATTGAGAGTTGATTAATTAGAATATAAAAACTAATAATGAGGAAACAATCTAGGAATCCGAATCCATTAAATAATAAACATAACATATAATTCAAGCTATTCTATTTTTATAACTTATTTATGATTTTGATCTCCCTTCCCTTTAATTTAATAATTTTATAATTAACGTGGGCAAGCATAGACTATGAAAATTTAAGGATTAACTATAACCCATCAAAACTTCTTTGAGCAAGCATGGATTATGAAAAACTCATATCTTAACAATAATCTATCAAAACCTCTTAATTAATTTAAAATCACATATGAACTATAAAACGAAGGTATTTCAATAACGAAATATGAAGGCGAAATCAATTAAACATAAAGGCATAAATAATAGAAGAGATAAAAAATATTATCATGAATAATTATTTAATTTCATCTTCATCCTAGATATAAAAAATTAACTAGACATTAAAAATAACTAACTAAAAATAAAGAAGAAGAAAAAAAATAAGAAAACTCCCTTTATTGATGATTCTTCAACAAGCGTATAATGAAGAAGTAATTTAATCTACTCCTACTCCTAACCTAAACTAATACAATACCTAATCCTCTCTCTCTAAAACAAGAGACCTATTTATAGGAAAAATAACTTTGTGTCCTAATTTAGATACATTGAACTTGGATACTTTTGTTCCCATGTAGGTTTTAATTTCCTAGTGGCAATCAATTTCTCAAAAAAATCTTCTAGATAGACTTTCATTTTCCTTGTTGGATTTGACTTGCACACCAAGATTGTTCCACCTCTTTTCTTCTCCTTGTAGGATTCTTCTTGGATATTTCTTACATGAATAAGAGCATTAAATATCGCTTGATCACCAAGATTTTGACTTTATTGCAATAAATATTAAACCTTACAAAATAAATAAAACATATTAATTTAATAAACTAATATAATTAAAAGGACAAAATTAGGGATAATAAAATGTATAAATTATGTGTCTATCAGGCAGCGTAGATGGGGAATAATAGATTTTCTAATTCATGGGCTGGTTTATTCTTGTGGTCAGCGTAGATGGGGAATAATAGATTTTCTGATTCATGGGCTGGTTTATCCTTGTTTATAAGGCTCTTAATTGCTTCTGACATTTCCTTGTCATTAGTAACAATTTTCCAGTGCGCATCTGGATCAGTTCTTGCATCAATAGTGCTTCCAATCTGTTTATTTAAAAATCCATTAGTGTAAAATTATCATCATTTGTAAAACATATATCATAAAGCAAAAGTATGTTATAAATTTTTAGAATTTAAACATACCAAGAGGAGCGAAAAAAGAGTAAATAAAGCAAAATTAGGTGATTCCATGCCTTCAATACTCTCTCAATATCCCTTCTGTGTGATTTGTATGGAACTACGTACTCGGCTATTTATAGATGGAAGCAAAGCCACCACAAGACTGGATGGAGGCTAGTGATCTGATATTTAAAGCTTTTAATATATTAATATGTTATTAATCCTTATTACTGTTAGGTTACTCCTCAATTCATATTCAAAAAAGAATTATTATTATAAAAAGGAAGGTGTTCTATTTTTAATTGGATATTTATTATATGTCAAAGTCCTATTATGAGAAAAAATCTTATTTTTAGTAGCAGTATTATTTTAGAAGTGTCATATTTTGAATAGGAATAGGAGATTTATAGATACTCTATAAATAAAGTCTTATGTTTAGTTGTTGAAATGTAATACAACCAAGTAAGTAAGTTTTGTGTATGTATGAGGGAGGGGGTTTTTGCAACTTTTATATTTCATGCAAAAAAAATTGTATTGTAGGTGGGAGAGTTTTGTAACTTTTAATCCGTACAAAAAGTTATGTTGTGATATTATGAACCTCTAGTTTTAAAATGTAAAACTTGAGAAAATTATTGTAAACCCATTATATTAATATAGTAGAGATTCGGAATTTGGCTGATAATTATTTCTTAAAAATTTTTAACGTTCACTACAAGGAAACCGACTATTTTCGATGGGCCTAACCTCGACAGAAGAACTTCCGTCGGTATTACCCCTATTGTTGACGGAATACTCTATCATAACTAATTCCCTCGCAAAGAATATAATTTCGACGACTGGGGACTGATGGGAAGGGGGGACCGGTGGGAGGGGGAGGGGCTGTGCCGGGGGGAGGGGTTGTGCCGGTTGAGAGAGAGAGAGAGAGAGAGAGAGAGAAAGAGAAAGAGAGTGATTTGAAAAAAAGAAAGGAGGCGCTAGAGAAGAAAACGTCCGAATTAGGTTTTAGTCGTTATTTTCGATGGAATTTTCGGCGAAAATAATTCCCTCGAAATAATATTACCTTCGACGGAACATTCTCTCGAAAATTACTTTGGTCTGTCGAAATTAGGTTTCGCGCTGGCGGGAAAACTCGCGCCACGGATGGAATACTACTTTCGATTGAATTCCATCGAAATTATATTAGTTGCGAGGGAATTAGTTACGACGGATTATTCTGTCAGAAATAGATTAATAGTGACGGAATATCTTTTGTCGAGGATAATTCCGTCGGAAATAGCCGATTTTTTTTGTAGTGTTTTTATATTTATTATTTTGATAAGTCAATAAATTTTATCATCATAGAAAACTTGGCACAAATATTTAAGTACATAAATAACAAGATTTGTCTAGAGTTATATTATATGTAGGCTTGTATCAGTCACATTATTGGTTTATGTAGGCCATTTCATTCTATCACATGCACTGATACACTATTGGTTTATGTAGGCCATTTAATTCTATCACATGCATGCATTACTCCCCTTTAAAAACCTGTTGTATCAGTCACATACTCACATTATTGTTTTATGTAGGCCATTTCTATCACATGCATGCATTACTATTACTACCTTTTAAAAACTTGTTGTATCAGTCACATTATTGCTTTTATGTAGGTCATGTTGTATCAGTCACATTATTGGTTTATGTCGGCCATTTCTATCACAATTCACACGCATGCATTACTGCCCTTTAAAAACATATACCCCTGTATTCGAATATATCTATATGACTATATCCATTTACACCCCTAATAATCATGCTTCATATTGGGATTGATCGAAGTTACTAGAATCTGAAGAGAGTTGCATATTTATTACGAAAAGAGGGTGAATAATCTAATAAAGAAACACAAAATAAAGTTATTGAGATAATGATGTAATTTCGGTTAATGATTACATTAGATTACCATTTCCTAAATATATTTGAATTATTTTTAGATAAATAAAATTTTACCCATATATTATATTAATCAATTGTTAATATTTAAAATTAGATTTCGTCATCCGCAACTAATAATATTAGATGCTGGCATTCTGCTACTATCAGTAGCGGATCCAAGAATTAATTTTTCTCAGCAAAGGAATTTTAACTAATTTTTGTGTTGAAGTTAAATAAAAAAAATGAACTAATCATAATAATGTTTACAAATTGTAATATATATTCATAATCCAAACTAAAAAAGGAATTTAAAATAAAAAAATATTTAGATACAATTTAGAAACTTATTTCGGTTACTTGTCATAGTTCAATTTGAATGATTCTCCAAATACTCAAAGCCTCAAACCAAATTTACTTTCTATATTCAAACAAAATCATAAATTAATTTCAAAGTATAAACTAGTTTTGATATCTTTTTATAAGTTTCAAATAAACTTTACTTGAAATAAGAGAAACAAACCATCCAAAATTTATACTCAGAACACCAAAAATTATATAGGGTCCATTAGTTAGATGCATGTAAGTAAAGTGATTATAACAACTAGAAATGAGGGGTTGCTAAAAGCTCATAGTCATTTTTCATTTTCTATGTTCCATTATAAAATAAGACAAAATCATTTGTACAATTCGGCAAGCTATAATAAAGAATATCATTTGTAGGAATTGAAAAGTCTCATCTTGAAAACACTAAATATTACAATATAGTCCCCCAACCTAAGCAGGAAGGATAATAATATTAATTAATAAAAATAATTTTTTCAATCTTTTGTCTATTTGATAAAAAATAATTGTATTATGATGTATTGATGTTGAAGGATGGAGATTATTGAGGATGGATGACTATCAATTCAAGCCAGGTATAAAATTTCTCAACAAATCTGATTGTTCAATTTCTTTTCAAATAAATGTCAAAACTATGATCATAGAAGACAATTGGATTTTTATTACGAAAATAAAGTAGATTGCAATACCAAATAAATAAATAAAGATAAAAATAAAAATAAATAAATAACATTTAAATCTATTTTTTAAATATTTTAATTGAGTTTTTCTTATGTTTGGATCATATTTAATTAATGTAGACTATAATAAGTAAGTGATTACATTAATTTGGGCTTTTAAATTAATTGAATCTCATTTATAATTGTGTGGTATTAAATCCTATTAATATTAGGAGGGTTAATAACATATATCAATAAATAATAAGCAAAACTTAGACAATTTTATTGAACATTAATTTTGATACGAATGAAAGGAACGAGAGGAAGCTAGCGGCGGCTGATAACGAGCAGGAAGTTTGTGTGCAAAAAGATTAAGAACCTGAGGTGATTTATAAGATATTTATAATTATATAATATATGATTATGATTGGTAATTGGTATTGGTTTGTCAAATGGGTAATTGGTTCGCCATGTGAGACTTGGCTTTGTGTTCAATATGTTATTTGTTTATATTTTATTAGAGTATAACTTCTGAATTCAATTCAGGAAAGTAGAATAGGCACTCATGTACAATGATTTCTTACAACGAGACAACAATGTCCTAGAACCTTAAATAATGTTACTATCACATAATAAGTGTCACATAAAACTCACATATTACATGAGTGGCACCCATGAATTTGTTGTTGAGTTAAGTGAACCATGTCAACAACAAATCAATGGGTACCACCTATGCAATATGTGAACTTTATGTGACACTATTATGTGATAATAGCATTGTTCTAGAACCTTGGAGTGGAGTATGTTGGGACTTTTTAGATTCATTTAGTAGAATATTATATTTAATTTGATATATATATATATAGCAAGGATCAATAGCATAACTCCTTAAAGAGCATAACACCCCTTTAGCGACTGACCAAACCGTCGCTAAATACGTCGTCATAGGTCCGTCCGTCGCCATAGGTCCGTCTGTCGCTATATATTGTCCGTCGGATAAGACCTATGGCGTCGGACGGACCTATGGCGACGGACATGCGACGGTTTGGTCCGCCACTAAAGGAGTTATGTTTGTTATGTCTTTTAAAGTTATGCTTTTGAAATGCTCCATATATATATATATATATCGGATCTTAAATTTATCATTTATCCAACATACTTTGCTTACACCCCTTTTAGCGACGGACCGAAAAATAGTTCGATCCGTCGCTATATATACAACCGTCGTCTTAGCTTTTAACGACGGACAACATATAGCGACGGACAACATGGTTCGCTCCCCATGATTCGCAGGAGAGCCGGACCCTATATATATATATATACACGGAACCTTTCTAAAGCGAACTGATAAAGATGAACCATGAACGAACTTTAAAAAAAACACGCGAGTCGCTGATATGGCTGGAGCGGGTCGTGAAATATGGGCCAGCTATAATAGACACACAAAAAAACCCTTCCCCAACTCACACTCTCTTTAATTCTGATCTCTCTACCTCTCCAGCGATTTCTCAATTCGCTCTAGAAAGGTTCTCCGATTTCGTACCAAATCCGGCGAGTTCTCTCCCTTTCTACGAAGGTAAAAATGAGATACAATCGGTAGTAGATTACTCCATTGAATGTCATTAATTTGTCGAAAATCAGTTCAATTTCTTCAATTTTCATCGGTTCTATCACAATATGCGGATTTTATTTCAATTAACAAGTATTGTTATGGGTGATTTGTGAACTTTGTTTATAGTTTTGATTTGGTTGTTTGGAGAAATTTTATGGATTTATCATATATCTGGTTCTGGTTGCTGATAAAATTTAATAGATTTTCGTGGTTATAACCAAAGTAACAGTGTCTCATATCAAGTGTTGTAAATATTGCAAGTTAGCCTACAAGTCTAGGGTTCCAATGAATGTTGAACACAATGGTAAAAAGGGCAGAATTTCAACCCGTTCCAAATCAATACTGAGTCTGTATCACATTGATTATCATTGTGACGCCCCCAAAATAAATTCAATACTCAACCTATTCTGAGCCGCCAAATACATGGTACAGAATCCAAATACAATCTTTTATAACATACGAACGTGCAAAATACGACCACGCAAACTGTGAGTTTTAATACAAATCGTATATAATACGAAATATAAACACTCAAATTCAATTCTCATTAATTACAATTATTATCACACAATTTTATAAAATAGTGTGGATTGTTACTGCTCTAACTCTGACCATCACCCCGTTCCCCGACTAGTCCCTGCGACATTCTCATTTCCTGAAGAAAACAATGGAAGAAAAGGTTGAGCTCAACTAACCCAGTAAAGAATATTATGACTAAGATAATGAAGAATAAATTATCGTTAGCCTTCAACAAATCAGATAAAATATTATGGACAACAAATTTTAGATCAAAAACTATAGCGAAACTAACAATACATTAGAAGAGTTAAGTAGAGAATGATGTCTACTATCTTCTATGATTTAAAAGTCCATCATTAATATTTTATCTCTGTAACATCAATCAATATATATCTCGAATCAAATATTCATCTTTGCACTACGGGCCAAAGATATTCATTTGTATTACCAGTGATCATGTTCATCTCAACACCTGTCCATCTTTGCACTACGGGTTAAAGATATTCATCAGATAATCATTCATCTTTGCACTACAGGCCAAAGATATTCATCAAGTAATCATTCATCTTTGCACTACATGCCAAAGATATTCATCAAGTAATCATTCATCTTTGCACTAAAGGCCAAAAATATTCATTTGTATCATTATTTAAGACTGAGGATGATGAAAAATATTTTAAAGAACGAATTCAGTGAGATAAAGGACAAAGATTATGGATTCGTAATTTAGTTTATTCAAGTTCAAGAATACTCCATAATAATCAATTGTGGAGCAAAATTCAAGAATGAAGATCAAAATATGGATACAATCAAAAATATTTTGAAAGAAAAATAATAATATTTTTTTATCGTGAATAGTAACTCATGAATAGTACCCCGATATGAAAATGAAAAAATTTCATCAGAAAGTTCAGACCAATATTCCAGTGAAATGATATTAGATGAAGCGCAAAACTCAAGAAATTTCTAATCATTTCAGGAATTATAGAAGCAATACTTACAGTAGTAAGTTTAGAGTTAGAAATCTGAAATGAAACAATATACGACACTGCAAATGGATTTTCACCAACCATGCGATAGTCCGCGTAGACAGATTATTTCCACAATTTAATAAAGAATGAATATGATGCGGTAGTCCGCGTAGACATGTTATTTCCACAAAATAATAATGAATAGAATAACGAAAAGGATTTCACCATGCATGCGGTAGTCCGCGTCGACAGGTTATTCTAACAGAATAATAAAAAATGGAATAACAACCCTTACGAGTATATATTGAAAGAAAATAACACTCTTCATGAATACGAAAGAAATAATACCCCTTACCTAAATAGAAATTTGGATACAACACTAGTGTAATATTAGAATACTCTTCTTCTTCTCTATACTTTCTCTCTCTATAACTTTAGTGAATTGGTGAGAAATAATGAAGAAATGAGCTTTTATTTATAGGCTTGGCAGAGTAAGGGTAAAATAGTCTTTTCGCCATAATTTATGACATCATCGCTTACCTCATCGTTCGTATGACATCATCGCTTACCTCATCGTTCCGATGACATCAGTGCTTATCTCATCGTTCTGATGACATCATCGTTTACCTCACCAGAATTCAAATTCAATTTGTTTTTTTCCACCTCATTTTACTTTTATACCATGAATTTACTATAATAATGTTACCATTCAAATTATAAAAAATTATACTATTATATTATCACATTATACTATTATAATGTAATATTATAATAATATATTTGAATAAATTATTTTATTGGAGAAGATAAAATATCAATTTTTAACAAATGTCTCATACTAAAAATTTCCTCAATTTATATCAAAATTGATTAAATATTTACTCATCATATTTATCAAGAATTTTTATTATTCACAATTAATATTACAGAATTATAATATTGACAACCAGGTCGTTCCCAGGAAATAGAGGACTTTTCGATAAGGATTTCTCCTTACTGGCGCGCAATTAGATTAACTAACCCCTTTCTTAGACAGAACTTCCTAGACATTGCCAATAATGCTGTCTAATAATATTATTCAAATAATATGAATTATTGATTTGATAATGTGAAATACTGTGCCGTGATTACTGTGACAATTATTGAATCAATAATATAAAATATCAACGTAAAAATTATTGAATCAATAATATAAAATATTGAACAGCAATTACTGTAACAATTATTGAGTAAGTGACTTCTTACGTAAGAACCAATAATTCAAAATACTGTGCAATACCGTGTGCTACTATGCAACAACGCGTATTACTGTATTTTTATCATCGGGTATTTCAACAGTTTAACGGTAACAGTTTTATCGTTATTTTATAAAAAGTTTATTTCTGTCGCTTTCTATATCCGACAGTTATTCCGTTGTGGGGTCCATCAATGACTGCGCCGTCGTACGAATATTCTCTGACAAAAAGAATATTCCCCGACCAAACGAATATTTTCCGACACAATGAATATTTTATAACCACTTGCTTACTTTGTAAAATTTGTACATTTTACCCATAACTGACCACATTTATCAAATCAACACCTTACTATTTCAAAATAATATATAGAGAAAATTAAATCTTATTCATAAAAAGTTGGGGTCTTACGGTCATCTTGAAATCATGTTACAAATATGGAATATATGGGCGGCACAGAGATATTACAATATTTTTTCAAATCATTCTTTATAGCATCTAAAGTATAATTTATAAAATATACTATAAATTACTCTCTCCGTCCACCTTTACTGTCCTATCTTTCATCTTTTTATGGTCAAATTGACCATATTTAGAATCAAATTATTCTTAAGTTTATTAGATATAAGCACAAAATTATTATCATAAGAAAGTATATAGAATATACTATCAAAGTCAACTTATTTGATTTCAAAATTTGTAGTACATTTGTTTAATTATTAAATATACAGTTTTTTCTTCTGCTTGAAAAACACACTGGAAGTGCTAGGCTTTTGCAGCAGTCTAATATTACTTTAGTTTATGATATTTATCATGTCACTTGTGCTCTATTTCTTGCTCTTCACTGTCTCAGCGGGCAAGTAATCATGAAATACTTGTCAGAGTGATTCTTGCACCATCTACACCATTGTACTATAAACCCTGGCTGAATAAGCTTTTGAAGTGTGGACCTAGTTAGCCCATCTTGTGGTTGGTTTATTATCCTTTCTTGTTTGTTTTATTTGTTTATAACATCTGATATTGCTGGTAGGTGTGTTCATTTTCTACTGATGTAGTGTGTATATTATGGAATTGAGTTTTAATGGTTATTTAGGAAATTTATTCCAGAAGGCATTTTAACATGCATGAATGTTTAGTAGTAACATCGGATAGTCTCATATTTGAACTGCTACATAATAAGAAACAAAGTTTTAGTAACAATTATAATTATTGCTTGATCACTGGGATGAAAATTATTGGTGATTCACAGTATGCACATTTTTGATGATTTTTACCATCTAACAACCGCACAAAAGTTTAATATCTTGGTCCCTCCAACTTGGCATAAATACCTTGAAGGAAATATTAAGTTTTAACATGTTTTGTGTGTTTCTGCAAACCTGGACAGACTTCATAAGCATGGCCATAAAGCGCATTGCAGCATGTACTGCGACATACGACAAGCATCAAAATTGAGTTGATAAGTTTTAATATTTAGAAATTTATGTTTAAAAGTAGTATATGCAAACATAAGACATGGAAGTCAAACTTTCAATGTCAGAAAAGAATTCGGGTAGACACTATTATTCTTGACCAAGATTAGTGGTATGTATTTATTTATTTGGTCCTTTTACACAAGTGAATAAATTTATTGTGTCCCAAAATATGGAGCAATGTGGTAACTTCATCAGTTGGTGTGACGAATATGCTCGAGCGTCGCATAATAAAGGGAGGTTGCAAATGGACACATCCGAGCGTTTAAATGTAACAACTCATCCAACGAATGCTAATGACTCCAGCGAATTAGCGAGGGTGCAAATTGAAATGTATCAATTGCAACTAATCGTGCGATTTGTCATAATTGTTATTGTTATGTATGTGGTGTTGTTAGTGTTATTAAATCAGTTGTAATTCTGATCATTTTCATTACAACAAGATTCCCGATCAAGAATTCTGTTAATGTTATTAAATATACTCAATCACTTCAGGTGGTCACAATGTTCTTATATTCTCTGAATAATGTTAAAATCCACGAAAAAAAATTGAAAGGAATTTTTGACAATGAATATAGTATATTCCCTATAGAGTGCCAGTCGAGACTACAAATATGTTTGCACTATTACTGAATCAAGCTATAAATGAATTTGTATATAAGAAACAGGTCGGTCAATTTTGTTACTTCTCAAATTGTCTCATACTGACCCTGAGACAATTTAGTTCATCGCGAGTAGTTTTTGGTGCTCTGTTTGTTTTTCTCATATTCACACATTGGAAGGCTCTCTACCTTGTAAAAGCCGTATTAATATGTGAGCTTTTGTAAAAATAGACTTTTATCAGAACTATTACACTTATCAACTGATAGTACCTTTATCAGGGGAGATGGTTGTTACTGAAGTTGTATATTACTATTTACTACTAGTTCCTACTAAAACAAGAAAAGTTGATTTATTAATTTCCCTTGTTTGTAAGAAAGATTCATTAGCAAAAAAAATAAAGAAGCATTTAGAACAAAATGCATATATTATTCCACTAATTCAACAAATAGCCTTGCCACATTATAATGAGTCTTCTAAACAAAAATAAGCAGTTACCCTGTTTATGCTTTATGACAAAATCTAATCCCAAGGAGGGTCACTTCCATTCAAGCATGACTTTTCCATTACAGAGGATGTGCAAAGAATTTCTATTTACATCAAAGAGTACAAAATACCAACTTTGCACACCCACTGGATTGCAACAACACAAATTGTTCACTGTTAATAGGCAAACAAGAACAAGATACAAAATGAAGAAAATAAGTTGGTAAATGAAAATACAATTCTAGAGAGCCAAACAAGAGACTGGTGCACTAGAGAAAGAGCAAAATGACTTGGTTCATTCTTCATCAGGAACTATAACACCATGTTGATTCGGTGAATCACCTACACATGAAAATACGAAGGCTGAAGATGGTGCTCAATATTCTTATAGTTATGCAGACTGAATATTAGACCAACATGTGAGACAAAAAAAGAAATGATCAAACCTTTGGAAGCCAACAACAATAATATTGTGATTCAAAATATAGTTCATGGGAACTTAATACAACTGATAGTACCTCAAAAATGCACAACATATATTCTCAGTTGTCTATAAACCATACTTTTAAGTCACAAAAATCCATTGCATTTCATTTTTTTTTTTATCAATTTGCATTTCATTTATTCCAAAATATACATCATCTGGATAATTAAACACGAAGCTCATATTCACTTTAGCAATCATTGCAATCATGCTAAAACCTTTTAAAAATAAAACCAAAAAGAAAACAAGTTTAATGTACTGTCTTAACTCTTAAGATTTCAAAGACAGATTCACATATTGAAGTCCCAAGGATTTACAATCTTAATTAGGCATTAATACTACTTTGGTTCAATTAAGTTTCACTTGGCTGCGCTGAGTTATAAAATTAAAAAAAATCAAGACATAAAATACTATTTTTCAAAAATGATAAAACTTTCATTTCACGAAAGCTACTACAACTGGAGTAAATCCAAACAAATACAACTAAAACTACAAATGTTAAATCCAAACAAATACATAAACAACATTTTCATATAACATGAATTGCACATCAGATTGACAGATGTGCTCCCACCATTTAGAAAATTACGCAGAAAACAATCCTCATAGGCATATATGAAATTTACTGATATTTGTGACTCCAGTCTGCAGAACAGTAACACTGCACGAAGTACTCACTAACAAGTAGTTCACTCAATTACTCAAACACAAGTTGGAAGCCAAGCTGCTTCATTGCTAATGGTTTGGAGGATCAAAATGTTCGCCACATGAGACCCAAAATCAAATTAGATCCATTAAAACAAATCTAATATGAATGATTGTATTTGTCTTAAGCAAGAACCTTTCTTAAAGAATTGTATCTAACATTCCAAAATATAATGAGAGAGAGAAAAAAAACACGAGACAGAGGGATTCCACAACTGTTTGATAATGAAGTACTATATATCAAACTCATCAAATCCTGTCTTAACAATTCGAGGACAACATAAATGTATCAACCTATAAGCAATTAAGTCATATTTCATGAAAGAAACCAGAACCAGATATATGATAAATAAATGATAAATCCATAAAATTTCTCCAAACAACCAAATCAAAACTATAAACAAATTTCACAAATTACCCATAACAATACTTGCTAATTGAAATAAAAGCCGCAGATTGTGATAGAACCGATGAAAATTGAAGAAATTGAACCGATTTTCGACAAATTAATGAC
This sequence comes from Panax stipuleanatus, assembly GCA_020205555.1. Taxonomy (NCBI): domain Eukaryota; kingdom Viridiplantae; phylum Streptophyta; class Magnoliopsida; order Apiales; family Araliaceae; genus Panax; species Panax stipuleanatus. Next base: position 38,869,093 of record CM035117.1, read on the forward strand.
ATTCAATGAAGTAATCAACTACAGATTGTATCTCATTTTTACCTTAGTAGAGAGGGAGAGAACTCGCCGGATTTGGTACGAAATCGGAGAACCTTTCTAGAGCGAACTGAGAAATCGCTGGAGAGGCAGAGAGAGATCAGAGTTGGAGAGAGTGCGAGTTGGGGAAGGGTTTTTTTGTGTCTATTATAGCTGGCCCATATTTCACGACCCGCTCCGGTCATATCAGCGACTCGCATGTTTTTTTTAAAGTTCGTTCATGGTTCGTCTTTATCAGTGGGCAATAATCCATAACATCTATTTGTTATGAATAAAAAAATAGCATATAGTATCTTTACCTTCCATTAGAATTATCAAGCCTCCAGATTAAATACATCAAATCGTCGTCCGCCAGAAGTTCTAGCGGACTGGAATAAAACAGCCGATAGAATGTTTAGCGAACGCATATGAAAACGAATTAGAAAAAATCGTAAAGGTGTTGAAACTCAGCAAAGCCAAGCTGCGATTTATGTCCATCTCAACCCTAGTTGCAATTTACTGTAGATCGGCAACTAGTTGTGCTAATTGGGGAAAACAAATTGGGAAATATCGTAACAAAGGTGTTGAAACTCAGCAAAGCCAAACTGCGATTTCTGCGATTCTCATGACCCCTAGTCGCAGTTTAATGTAGATCGGCAACAAATTGTGCAAATTTGACCTTGTGCGTTCAAAATTTGTGTTCTACAGCAAACTAATTTAGCATTTAATCGGTAAGTTTGTTATTTAATCTCCCAAATGTGAAGCTGTTGCGATTTTCAATATTAAACTCATGAACCCTAGTTTGCAATTTAGTGCAGATCGATAACAAGTTGTTCAAATTTGATATTGTGCGTCCAAAATTTATGTTCTACAACAAACTAATCAACATTTAATCGGTAAGTATGTTATTTAATCAGCAAGTTTTTTGAATTTAAGCAACCCACTAAAAAATGCATATATTGTTCATCTTTAAAGTAATGGATATATTGTTATTTAGGATATTCTGTTGTTTATTGTCTAAGCATATTCCATGTGTGATGAATCTAGTTTGAAAGCAGGCGAGTCATTGGAGGCCAGATGCTACAAAATAATAAGGACTAGCGTGGTACCATTAGGCCTATGTTTGTGATTGTAATCTAAATTAAAAGTGATTTGTGTCTGTAATGTATCTTAACATGTATTTTGTGATTGTGGTATAAAAACTATCAGTTTGTTGTTTATTTACTTAGAGGCTAGATGATTAGCCAATTTACATGCATAATTATTTAGAAATAATTAGTCTTTTATTCTTTGGGCCTAACAACAATAAAATAGAACTAAAAAGAAGAAAGGGTGTTTAAACACATGAACTTGGGTCAATTAACACGTAGTAGTTAGTCAACTTGGGTGCTTCTTATATATTATTACTTCCTTTTGGAAATGATAATCCATATGCAATAATATCATATGAATGGGTAAAATCTCATGTACCCTAATAGGTTATATGAACCTCTCCGTTTTTTAAGAAATCCAGCACAGCACGTTCAAAAATATGACAGTGCGTAAATTTTTATACGATAACTAGTTCATAACTTAATGAAAACAAAGAATTTGTGGACAGTAGAGACAAGAAAAGAGTAAAAAAAAATAGGAGTCTACTATGTGTGAATATATATATATATATATATATATATATAGAGAGAGAGAGAGAGAGAGAGAGAGAGAGAAAAAGCAAGGATCAAGAGCATAACTCTTAAAGAGCATAACTCCTTAAAGAGCATAACTCTCCTTTAACCACGGACCAAATCGTCGCTAAATGCGTCGCCATAGGTCCGTCCGTCGCCATAGTTAAGAGTTATGCTCTTGATCCTTGCTCTATATATATATATATAGGAAGCATTTCAAGAACATAACTCTTAAAAGACATAACAAGCATAACACCTTTAGCGACGGATTAAACCGTCGCCTATCCGTCGCCATAGGTCCGTCCGATGCCATAGGTATTATCCGACGGACAATATATAGCGACAAACGGACCTTGGCGACGCATTTAGCGACGGTTTGGTCCGTCGCTAAAGGGGAGTTATGCTATTTAAAGAGTTATGCTATTTAAGAGTTATGCCCTTGATCTTTGCTATATATATATATATATATATATATATATATATATATATATATATATATATATATATATATATATATATATAGGGTCCGTCTCTCTAGCGAACCATAAAGAGCGAACTAATGACGAACCGGCTATAGCGACGGTTTTTTTTGTCGCTATAACATAAAAAACCGACTTTCTATGTTATAGCGACGGAAAAAACCGTCGCTATAGCCAGTTCATTTTTAGTTCGCTTTTTATGGTTCGCTGGAGAGACTGACCCTATATATATATATATATATATATATATATATATATATATATATATATGACAATGATCCATAACATTTATTTACTAAAAATAAAAAATAGGCATATAACATCTATACGAAGGGCTGTGATTTAATTCATACATATGACATCCGCTAGTAATTATAGGGGACAGATTTAAAATTAATTTTGGACAGAACTACCCCCACTAAGGCAAGTCAGCGAAGGGCAAGCATTTATTTAATCACCTAGTCCGCTAGAATTCCTAGCGGACATCAACATACCAAAACCAAATAACATGCTAATTACTGAAGCAGCAACAACAACAACATGCCAAAAGCAAAATTCCAAATTCTAAATGAAAATCAAAATTAAAAATCAGCAACATGCCATCAGATACTTCAAATTCCAAATCAGCAACAAATCATCAACATCCTGCACATAATTCCAAATTTGAAGCGAGTCATACATCAAATTCAAAATAAGCAAATCAAACATTCCAAATCAAATACATCCCGCACATAAATACAAATCCTATTCCGAGTCAAATACATCCAATTCGAAGTAAATATAAGAAAATTTATGGTCAATTTATCATCATAATTCACTTGCAAATCCGAGTCAAAATAAAAAAATTGTGCATCATAATTCCAAATCCGAGTCAACATTAATAATAATAATTATTTAATTTAAGTACAAAACAAAATTCTATTTGTTTAAATAACATACTTGTCACAGATCTAAGGGAATCGATTCTGAGATAATAATTCCCTTGGATCTGTGACAAGTATGTTATTTAAACAAATAGAATTTCCAAAATTATAGTGATATGCTCTGTCTAGTCTACATAATACTAATATGTAATATTGCCATAGCAAATTGGATAACTATATGCAAAAAGGATCACATCAGGTCTATTGCGATTTCAAAAATGGGTTGCTTTTCATAATATCTCTCACATTACTAATAAAAATGATTTACAAGTCCTAGCTATTTTATCACATATTACATAATAAAATTTTTGTCCATTTTTTCCCCTCCTTACCCAAGTACATTGATATAGGGAAAAGAACTATTATCTAGCTAAGAACTTTTACTATTTGCAACTGAGATTACAAGACATTATCGATCTCAATGAACAATATAATATTACCTTCTGGCGCAGAGCCCAGTAAGCAGGAAGTACAGCTGCAGCATTGGATGCAAATTGCATTAAGTGAAATTGATTGCCATATGTGCCCTACACGAGTTTTCAGCATTTTTCCTTAAAAAGAGCCGTGGTACAGCATAACATCAAAACTGATGCCAATTTCAATGTGAAGAAATATTAAACTCAATCAAACTATAAAAAATAAAAAGAATGTTCCAAGACTCTGTTTGTTATGCTCTAACATAGAGATGATCCAGAACTGTAATATCAAGCCATTAACTAAATTGAAACCAGAATATTGCAACTTTGCAAGCAATAAATTACGGGAATTCAAGCTCAGGTTTTACAAAAATCCTGAAAGACTGATACACTACATTTGTGGATGCAAGTGAAGAAAGTCTACCAGCTTAGCAGGTATCGAGAGTGTAGAATATGCATCTGTTTTCAAACCAGCTGGTTCAATTTTTCAGTATCCAAACAGCATATAAATAAAAAGTCATGTAGGTTCTCTCCCAGTAAAACAAACTATAAACTGTTTGCATTTCATTCGAAGAACCAGATACTGATATTTTAAGGCCAAGGGCCATTAGTGGAATTAAATAAAGTGTCAAGCCCAGGCAATTTTGGGTAAATCAAGTTATTAAGTAGCTTCTTGAAATGGCATGGGCCATTTGAGAAGTTAGTCAGCTAGGAAGGGTGTAGGATAAGTTGGTGCATGGCTGAGTTCATTGTTATTTATCTAGCTTTTTTTCTGTCCATGCTTTCATCAATACCTCTGTTCATTATTTTTTTCTTCACAAAACTGCCATATCAACTACTATTTGATCCATTCACCTAACACCATTGTTTAATTACTAATTACTCTTTTGGTTCAAATTTAGTCAGACTAATTAGAAGTAGTCTTGACAATACAAAAATTTGAAGCTATAAGCAGGATCTTTTCTATGTCTTAATAAAAATATGAAATACCTTGATGTGATACGATTTCAACACTACAATCAAAGCCTCCATGGTACCTATCACAATGACAGTAGCTGAGAAAGAAAGATCATAAGAAGTAGCTTACCTAACCATTCAACACAATGTCAAGTATTAAACAATTTAGAAAAAAATTACATCAAATTTGGAAATAAGCTAGAGCATGCATGCCATTGTGATTATGAGACACATAACTACTAGCAATAACTAAACCGACAAGATCACTAATATCGTTATATTAAAATATGAACAATTGCAGTTTATAGTGGGTTGGAAGTATTGTACGTAATTGCTATAGCGGTCTGTTGGAAGAAAAATAAACCAAATAACACTAATAGTACAACGGAACAATATAACTCTCCCCTCTTGTGTAAACTCAATAAGAAAAATAATCCAAACAGTTAATAATTGAGAATAAGCACACAAGAACACAATCCAATTTTTACGTGGAAAACCCCCTCGATGTGAGTAAAAACAACGGGACCGTAGTCCACCAAATCTTCCACTATCAATAATAACGGGAAATACAACGTTCTCTCTAGCAACAACTAGAGGCATAAACCAGAAACAACCATCAAGAATACATATTCTTGGCATACATCTTCAACAAGAAGAATAACAAGAGAAAACTTAAAAACTCCAACTCTCGCTAAAAATGTACAAGCAACGTACAGAAAAACCTGATGCTAGGAGACTCCGATGCTCAATCTCACCGTTCAGATTGAAGACCAACAAGTTACGACACCACCCACAAAAAATCAGCCCAATCGGACCATGAATGACCTTCGATCGCTGAGTTGAAAAATCCTGCACTATTTCCTGCGAAAATCAGTTTTTCTCTTTTCTCTCTTTCGTTTTGTTTCTCGTTCCTTCAGTTTTTCCTGAACCCTATGTTATATCATCCATATGGGTTAATAGACCATATGAGCTACTAATTGGGCCTACCCACATAGGAGGGAATAACCCAACAAATCTCCCCCTTGCGAATATGTGGAGGGGTTCGCCATCCTGACGCTCAATCTGCAATACTCAAGTTTTCCCCTTGACAATATCTTTGTCATCATATCGGAACCATTATCGTCTGTATGAATCTTCTGAAGTTCTAGCGACTTTGCGTCAAGAACATCTTTAATCCAATGATATCTCACATCAATATGTTTTGATTTGGAATGAAATGACGAATTCTTACCAAGGTGAATAGCACTCTGATTATCACAAAACAATACGTACCTCTTCTGTTTGAATCCCAACTCGTTCAAAAATTTCTTCAACCATAACAACTCCTTCTCGCTTCAATTGCTGCAATAAACTCAGCCTCTGTTGTAGAAAGTGCAACACACTTTTGCAGTTTAGACTTCCATGACACAGCCCCACCAACAAAAGAAATCATATAACCTGAAGTAGATTTTCAGGTATTGAGATCTCCAGCCATATCTGCATCGGTGTAGCCAACTAACTCTATTATTCCATTTCCGAAACAAAGCCTCAAATCGGAAGTGCTCCGAAGATACCACAAAATCCACTTAACTGTATTCCAATGTTTTTTTCCCGGATTTGGCAAATAACGACTGACAACACCAACTGCAAATGCCAAGTCTGGCCGTGTACACACCATGGCATACATTATACTTCCTACGGTTGAGGCATATGGAATTCTATCCATATCTTTCTTCTCTTCATCAGTTGAAGGACATTGTGTTGTGCTCAACTTAAAATGGGAAGCAAAAGGAGTGCTAACCACTTTAGCCTTATCCATGTGAAATTTTTGAAGTACCTTCTCGATGTACTTCTCTTGTGACAAAAATAATTGCTTAGCATTCCTATCCCGTGTGATTCATATGCCAAGTATCTGCTTTGCTGGACCCAAGTCTTTTATCGCAAAAGACTTGTTCAACTGTTTTTTCAACAACTCAATCCGTAAAGAATTTCTGCCAACAATCAACATGTCATCAACATAAAGCAGGAGGATAATAAAATCATCATCAGAAAATTTTTGCACAAATACACAATTATCAGAAGAAGTTTTCCTGTAGCCATGCTCCCCCATAACTGACATAAACTTCTTGTACCACTGCCTCGGTGCTTGCTTTAAGCCATAAAGTCTTTTCTTCAATTTACACACATAATCTTCTTTTCCTTTCACTTCAAAGCCGGAGGCTATTGCATATAAATCTCTTCCTCTAAATTACCGTGTAAGAAGGCGGTCTTCACATCTATCTGCTCAACCTCTAAATCAAGTGTAGCGGCTAACCAAGTATCACTCGAACGGATGTCATTTTCACAACTGGAGCAAAAATCTCATCGAAGTCAACACCCTTTTTCTGTGTAAATCCCTTCACAACCAATCTAGCCTTGTACCATAGACATGCGGTGTGTTCTTCTTGCTTTACCCTGTAAACCCACCGATTCTTCAAGGCCCTTTTACCCTTAGGCAGTTTCACCAACTCAAATGTATGATTCTCATGCAATGAATGCATCTTATCTTGCATGGCATCAACCCACTCCTCTTTATGTTTATCTTCCATAGCTTTCTCATAACTGTCTGGTTTTCCTGTATCTGTCAACAATATATAATCATTAGAAGAATAGTGTGTAGAAACTTTTTAGTCTCGATTAGACCTCCGAACATTAATATGTGGGTTTTTCAATAAGTGTGGCGACTGGGGAGCATCATCATGTATATCTTCTTGCATAGGAACATTTGCCTCATTTAAATCCACGTTCTCATCCCGAATTTCTTCCACTGACTCATAAAATTCGGATGTCAAAGGAACTGGATCTAAGTCAACTAGATCATCAAGGTTGCTCGGTGCCATCTTCTCGGACATGTCAATATCTTCTATAGTCTAGTTTTCAATGAAAATAACATCTTGATTTCAAACTATTTTCTTTTGAACTGGGTCATACAATTTGTAACCAAATTCATCTTGACCATACCCAATAAATACACACCGCCGAGTCTTCGCATCAACCTTTGATCTCTCATCTTTAGGAATATGCACAAATGCCTTACATCCAAAGACACGCAAAGAATCATAAGAAACAACTTTACATGTCCAAACTTTGTTCGGTACATCAAACTCCAACGGTACACATGGTGTCAAATTTAATAAGTACGCATCTGTACTTAATGCTTTACCCCAAAAAGAACTCGGCAGTTTTGCTTGTGAAAGCAAACTTCTAACTCTTTCAGCTAAGGTCCTGTTCATTCTCTCTGCCAAACAAATCAACTGAGGAGTCTTAGGAGGTGTCTTTTGATGTCGGATACCTTGCTCTCTGCAATACTCGTCAAAAGGACTTATGTACTCACCTCCATTATCTGTTCGGATACACTTCAGCTTTTTACCCGTTTGTCTCTCAACTGATGCCTGAAATTGCTTAAATACATCAAGTACTTGATTTTTGGTCTTCAAAGTGTATACCCATATCTTCCTCAATTGATCATCAATAAATGTCACAAAGTAAAGAGAACCACCAAGTGTTTTTATCTTCATACCACATACATCGAAGTGTACCAAATCAAGTATATCTTGCTTTCGTGATGAAGAACTCATGAATGAAACTCTGTTCTGCTTTCCAGCCAAGCAATCACTGTATTTTTCCAACTTTGTATGTTTCAACCCAGATAGACTGTTATTCTTGGCCAATAGCTTCAATCCCTTTTTCACTTATGTGACCAAGTCTCTTATGCCACAACTTTGCTTGACTATCATTTTCCACTGCATTAACAATGTCTGTAGAGAGTTTTGCCTGCAACGTATACAATGTTGAATATTTTTGACCTTTAGCCACAACCATAGAACCTTTAGTAAGTTTCCACTGTCCATTACCAAAGACGTTGCAAAAACCATCATCATTAAGTTTACTAGTAGAAATCAGATTCAACCGAATATCAGGAACATGCTTAACATTTTTGAGAATTAACCTTGTACCGTTATTAGTCTCCAAACACACATCCCCAATGCCCACAACTTTCGACACTCCATCATTACCCATCTTTACAACCACATAGTCACCGGCTTCATATGATGTAAAGAAGTCCTTTTGCGATGTAGCATGAACTGATGCACCACTATCAATGACCCAACTCATCTCATGAGTAGCAAAATTAAGAACATCTTCATCATACATAATGAGAAAATCATCAGAAACAGTAGCAACTCGATTATCATCATTCCTTTTTTCTTTACCATTTCCCATATTATTTTCTCTCTTGAACTGGCGGCAAAATTTTTTGATATGCCCCTTCTCATGACAATGAAAGAATTCTACATTTGCAAATTTATTAGACTTACTTCTATTCTTGCCTTTATTCATCGGATACTTGCTTTTGCTCCTCCCTTTTCTCTTAATAACTAGCACATCTGACTGTGAAGAGATACCCTGCGACTTTCTTCTAACCTCTTCATTCAGAACACTTCTTTTAGCCAAATCCATAATAATTTTACCATCTGGAGCGGAGTTAGACAATGACGTTCTAAACGTCTCACACGAATCCGGCAAACCATAATCCCTGTATCTCATTATCAATCTTGATACCCATTGCAGCTAACTGATTAATAATTCCCTGAAAGGAATTTAAATGATCAGTCCAAGGTTTTCCGTCATGATACCTCAATGCCATCACCTGCTTAATCAGAAATAATTTATTATTCCCAATCTTCGGTGCATACAACTGTTCGAGCTTACTCCACAAACTGCGTGCATGAGTCTCTCCACTAATATGATTCAAAACATTATCATTAACCCATTGCCTAATGTAACCACACACTTGATGATGCAAAATTTTCCACTCGTCATCGGTCTTTTTCTCAGGCCTCACATCGGAAAACACAGGCAAATAATAATCCTTCACATAAAGGAGGTCCTCCATTTCCCCTTTCCAAATATGATAGTTTGAACCATTCAAAGTCACCATCCTACTCGTATTAGTTTCCATCGTTTAACACAAGACAAACAATTCAATAACAACCACAGCTCTGATGCCACTTGTTGGGAGAAAAACAAACCAAATAACACTAATAGCACAACGAAACAATATAACTCTTCCCTCTTGTGTAAACTCAATAAGAAAAATAATCCAAACAGTTAATAATTGAGAACAAGCACACAAGAACACAATCCAATTTTTACGTGGAAAACCCCCTCGATGTGAGGAGTAAAAATCACGGGACCGTAGTCCACCAAATCTTCCCACTATCAATAATAACGGGCAATACAACATTCTCTCTAGCAACAAATAGAGGAATAAACCAGAAACAACCATCAAGAATACATATTCTTGGCATACATCTTCAATAAGAGAATAACAAGAGAAAACTTAAAAACCCCAACTCTCGCTAAAAATGTACCAACAACGTACAGAAAAACCTGATGCTAGGAGACTCTGATGCTCAATCCCACCGTTCAGATTGAAGAACAACAAGTTACGGCATCACCCACAAAAAATAAGCTCAATTGGACCACGAATGACCTTCCGATCGCTGAGTTGAAAAATCCTGCACTATTTCCTGCGAAAATCAGTTTTTCTCTTTTCTCTCTTTCATTTTGTTTCTCGTTCCTTCTGTTTTTCTTGAACCCTATGTTATATCATCCATATGGGTCAATAGACCATATGAGCTACTAATTGGGCCTACCCACATAGGAGGGAATAACCCAACACGGTCTTGGTGCTGGTGGTTGTTTGTTTACATGACAAGGTTGTGTTTGAAAGAATCAAGATTATGGAATTTTTGTAATGTTATTTTTTCATTATCCAAATTAAAAGACACAGTCAAATCTCCAGCCTGAACACTAGTTAGAAGGAATTAATTGCACTGCTATTAGTAAAATATAGTTTAGACTTCAGATGTTGTAAATTGAGTGTATCTGTGCTGTTTTAGCTACATCTGCATCCATACAATACATTATATTTCAAATAATACAGTATTATATCCAATGACTAACTTATATTTTTGATAAGTATATCCAGTTACTAACTATAAGCATGAATCATAGGTATCATCCAATTTCCACCAAGCATCACTCTGTAATCAAATGTATCTGCTCCAAAAAACACCTTTACCCCCAAAAAAACTCAAAAATAATGTAAAGCTCTGCACTTGGCATCTTTGAAGCAAATCCAACAGTCAAAATCAAAGTTTTGTTTTCAGAAACCTTAATTTAATTACCCGACTGAACATATAACCCAATAAAAATTACAACTTTATCATTTTCACAAACTAGCTTAACAAAACAAAATCACAATTAAGAAAATGAACAAAAAAACATATTTTGTACTTGGCATTTTTGAAGCAATTGAGGCAAAAAAAAAGTTTTGTTTGAGAAGTAAAACAATAACACGTTTCTCATAAAAAACAATCTACTACATATAACAAACACATAAACCTCAATTTCATTACCCAATTAAACATAAAACCCAATAAAAATCACAACTTTATCATCATTTTGACAAACTACTTTAACAAAACAACACACAATATCACAACCAAGAAAATAAACAAAAACCCACATTCTAAATCACAAAACTAAAGCTATGAAACAAACAGTCACTAGTCCAACAGCTGAAAAAGAAACTAAAATAACTGATACCCATAAATCAAAACAATCAAACTGCAATATTAGTGTAGACACTCAAAATTTTGTTTCCCTTGTACTAACCTTGTAGGAGGGTAAAAGCGTCTTTTCACACTCCAGAGATAGCCTTGGAGGATTACAACATCAAATCAAACCCTGAAGATAACCTCGTGGTATATCAAATTAGCCACGGAGATAACCCCGAGGAAAAACAGAGACAATAGCAGTCAAAACCCCAGAAATAACCCCAAGGGACAGCAACAACCACTTCAAGCTTTGAAACAACCCTGGGAGGGCAAAGAGGTCATTTTGCCAAACGCAACATAAACAACAACTGTCAAGCTGCAGATAAGGTTACAAAGATCCATCGCAGCAATCCTGAGCGTAAACTACACAAGAATGCTCAACGGACTACCTACGAAGACTTGAAGATGCTATTCTAGTCATGGACCCATCTACTCGAATTCGAAAAAGGGAAAGCCCTATGTCATTGCATAGCTCTCGAAAAAAGCTTTCCGGAATGGTATGACACGTCTCCCAACTATTCTCGGATCGAAAGTGGTGATATTGTGGTCCAACAACTTGACTAACCAAATGTCAACACCAACCTTCTGCTATAACATGATGCAGATGAAGTGAATATGATTGGGTCAGGAAGAGCTGAAATGCACCCAAATCGTAAGTACATGCGAAAGATGGAGGAATACCCCTAAAGGAGCAGAAAAAATGACCTAGAGTGGAAATATTCGGAGGAATGTCTGACAATAAGTTAAAAATTAAAGACAATCCAGCATCAAGTAACTTTGGTGGCCAATCTGGTAGTGCGCCAACATCAGGTTAAAAGGTAGCTTTTCACTCAACTATCAGGAAATCAAGAGAAAGAAGAGGTTAACCATAATGCAAGTATATATCCCTCCAAGATGAGCTGGCTAAATAAAGAAGATCAAAGTAGGCCGAAAGGGCAAAAAAAGTGGAATGATAAAGTTCCTAGAAGATCTCGCCCTCAAAAAAATCGCTCGAAGGAATGCAAAATCTCAAAGAAGAAAGATCAAACCATATCCACTAGAGACCGAAACTCCTCTGAACAAATTAAAGGAAGAGATGCTACACTTTCTGATAAACGAAGGAAAGATTACAGAGTTGCCGCCTCCCATAGATCCCGGGGCAAAGAGTTATGATCCCACCAAGATATGTCTCTACCATTCTAACTCACCTGGACATGCGATTGAGGAATGTTGGTCTCTGCGACATAAATCTAGAATCTCATTGAAAATGGAGAGATGAAGATAGAAATCCCTATGATCAAAAAAATCGAAAGAGAAATGAAGAGTGTAAGAGGTCCACTCAAGACAGATAGTTCAAAGGAAGTAACGGTTATAAACACCAATCCTGGCAGAACACAAGGTGAATCGATCATAATTAGGGGAGTGGCAGAGGAAACAAAACAGTCCCCTAAGGAAATTCCTCCGAAATTGTCAAACATTATGTTGCCAAAAGTTAGCAACCACATCCCTAATTTTACCCTCCTAGATGATGAGGAGGAAATACTGATCCTTCCTAGTGTAGAAAAAGCTAAAAGGGAAGTTTCTTGCGAGAAATAAAACGACAGTTCGAGAGGGATTTCATAGTTAAATCCTCTCAAGCTCATGAAAAAGATGAAGGAACAAATGAAGAAAAAGGTGGTGAGTTTGTCGGAGAAGCCAACCCATCAAGGAATCTAGAGTTCATCCCTTTTTGCGACGTGTCCAGTTTGAGCCTCTTTAAGGAATATACTGAATTAGGAGACGATCAAGTTATGGCAATGATTGAAGATATTCATAATCATGAGGTAGCCTCTATTACGAGCCTCGAAGGCAACATAACCACGGACAATTGGACTATCAGGCCTCCGCTAGCCAGGAAAACGTAGATCTAGAGGATAAAGTTGTGAGTTCTAGGAGACATTGGGACGTTATCACTTTCTTATCGTTATACCTTTTATTTTCCATACATGTAAATATTGAAAAAAAATAAAAAAATAAAAAAATAAAAAAATAAAAAAATAAAAAAATAAAAAAATAAAAAAATAAAAAAAAATAAAAAAACAACAAAAACCAAACCAATCAAGTCTTGTTTAAGCCTTAACTACGAAAGGCTTGATCTCTTTCCAGCCACTGGAGTACGTAGGCAGACATCTATGGTGCGGTCTAACCCTCAAAAGAAACAGCCAAACACTCTACCTCTCAACTTAAATATCAAACTAAACACCAATCCCAAGACACCAAACACCCAAGAAAAACCTCAAAATTGAGAAGATCCAACGACACTTCAATGTTATTCCATCAAATCTGGCACAAGTCCTTGAAAATAAGAGACAGCGACACATCAAGATAGCCAGTTACAAGGATGAATCATCAATCATCCTAAGATGCAACCTTTCAGCAACTCATCATTCCTGAAGTGCAAGAAGACTTGATCTCTTTTGACCTATAGAAGTACATGGGCGACTGTCCTGACAAAGTCTATTTCATACCCGATGACCTGTTCCTCCAGATAAAAACCACAAATCAAACCTTAAAGGTCAAACCAAACTCGGTTGAAGCTATCACCAACCAAGCTGAGCTCTTAGGTACAATTCAGTGGAGTTCGAAGGCCTCTCGACATCAATCATCAAAGTTAAAACAATAACACAGCGATATATCAAGCATAATCATCAGCAAGGGCCTTCAAAGAGCTGATACCCTCAATCTGAAACCTTCATCAAATTAGAAGAAAAAGTTCATCAAACCCGAGTGCTACTACAAGTTAGAAGTGAGGATTGGGGCACCTAGATATCAAATCTCACCTCTACCCAATCACTATGTGGATCAGGAGAATCGGCGACAACTCGATATTGGGACCCTTATAATAAACAAGATTGGGGCAATGTCAGAAACAACGACAAGTCAACACTGGGGAATTCATCGACCGTCCTAAAAAGGAAAATGCACCGGTCGGCACCATCAACATGGTCCATCATCATCAGAGCTTCTCTCATATCATTTCACTGGCGATCTAGTACGATCATTTGGTCTTTTCCATTCAAAATTTGCTTAATCCACATGTGAGGTACGATTCTTTCATTTCTTTATGTGCTTTCGGTCTCTATTTACATGGATTAGCGATAATATACATGTTAAGTAGATAAATCTTGTGTTAGGATCTTAGAAAAAGGTTTTTAAAAAAAGAAATTTTGTTCAACTTGTTATGAATTGGAAGAATTTCGATAAGCGTTCGTGGATTAAGAATCACGGGAACGATTAGAGAATTAAAAGACTATTCAACCTTTTGATTAGGCACGAAATCCTAGTTCAAAGTGCTATTTGGAGTAGAATTGACCTCATATGCATGTCTGCACTTTGCAGTTGCCTTGACTCTTAGTTGTGGGGTATGAAACTATGGCGACAGTGATGAAAATTAATAAAAGATAAGTAGCCAGTCTAATGTCTTGAATCATGGCCTGGGTTACTCGAATAATTAATCTCGAGGGGTGTCTTTACACCTGGTGCCCTAAATCCGTCTGGTTTAGGAGTCGCCGGCCCAACACTCGCTACATGAGTAACTTAGAGCCTAAGAAAATGAGCATTGCAAGCAGAAGAAGGCAAAACCTGAGCAGATCCGAATTATGGCCTAGGTTACTCGAGTAATTAATCCTGATGGGTGTATTTACACCTGGTGCCCTAAAGCTATCTGGTTTGGGAGTCACTGGCCCAATACTCACTACATGGGTAACTTAGAGCCTAAGAAAATGAATCTTGCACAAGCTCAGGCGAGGAGAAATAAAGTAGATCGCCTGACTTGTCTCGAAGTGTAGCCTTTTATGACGCCCCTAAAATAGATTCACACAACCCATTTTGAGTTGCCAATTACATACTACAAAATCCAAACACAAACTTCCTATGTACAACTATTAAACTGGCGTGCAAAATATAAAAATACATAAGATGTGAGTTTCAATACAAATAATAGTACTCACACTCCAAACCAATGATACTTTATATAAAGGTACAGTCAATAACTATTTTAAGAATTAAAATCTTTGGAAAATGCTCAAGGAAGCCTACGTACTGGGGAGGCCATGCTTCTAAGTTATAATAGATATCATATGATTTGAGAATTAACATTGGTGGACCCAATAGACCCCAAAGAAGAACGAGAAGATTACTATCATGTTCATTACAATGACGTATATCTTCTTGCCATATAATTATCTCCATTGTCTCAAACTGAGAATTATATTCCAACCATACTCCAAGATTATATAGATAATGCTCATAGATATAGTCAGTAAGTGGATGCGCACAACCATATGTTATGATAACACTAATCTGTATGTGGTTAGACATCTTGTATGATAGTGGCAACACACCCTTTAAGTTCTCAGTATAATTATTGCCACCCTATCTTATAATTTGATGAGAACAACCACTAACTCTGAACATTATGGTTACTGACTCGAATCATTACTCCACTCTCCGACTAGTCCAAACTTCACTCTCATTTCCTGAGAAAAATAATGGAACCAAAAGAAAAGGGTGAGCTCAACTAGCCTAATAAAGAATATCATGACTAAGATAATAAAGAATGAATTGTCTTTAGTCTTCAACAGTGAAAATCTGACAGAATATAATAGACAACAAGTTTTAGATTAACCACTGCAGCGGAACGAACAATCCATTAGAATAGTCAAATAGACCATAATGTCTATTATCTTCTCCATGTTAAAAGTCCACCAATAATATTTTTTTCCTGTTACATCAATCAACAGTTCCTGCCCATAATCATATAAATCAATAGTTCATGATCATAATTATGTTGATTAATTCCTCTTTACACCCAGGACGAAGAGAATTTTCATCACCTGTCTTTACCTGTAACACCAAATATTATGGTTATATTAATTCAAAATTTATGTTCATAATCATGTAAATTAACAGTTTCTCCTTGCCACAAAGGCTTAATAGAACTTTCACTCAATGTTCTTGCCACAAAGGCTTAATAGAACTTTCACTCAATGTCCTTGCCACAATGGCTAAAGACACTTAATAATCATATCGTCTTTACACCCTACACCAAAGACATTCAAACGTAACAACAATGGTCATGATCATACTAATAAATTGTCTATCTTTGTACTATGGGTCAAAGATATTCAACTGTAATATCAATGGTCATGATCATGTCAAACAACAATCCATCTTTGCATTACGGGCCAAAGATATACAATAGTAAAACCAATGGTCATGCCAATCAACAGTCCATCTTTGCACAACGGGCTAAAGACATACAACTGTAAAACTAATTGTCATGCCATTCAATAGTCCATCTTTGCACTACGGGCCAAAGATAACTCTTCACCACAATTTAAGTCTGAGAATTATGATAATGATATAAAGAATGAATCAAGTGAGATCAAGGATAAATATTAGAGATTTATAATTCAATTTATCCAGAGTTAAAGAAAGTCGAAATTGTTAACATGATGATCAAAACATGGATTCAAATTCAAGAATAAGATTCATATTTCAAAATAGTTTGGACAAAGAAAAGAAAATAAATTTCATCGTGAATAGTATTCTGGCATAAATAGTACCCAGATAAATAGTACTCCAGTATGAATAGTTCCCCGAATGAATAGTGTTAGGAATATGCATGAGAATGTTATTCCTCTTTATATAAGATTTGATTATGAACTTAATGAATGAATATGCAAATATGTTTGCATTGATGAAAGTTGTAAAGTCCTTAATAGATGATAGACAATATGTGCAAGGACTTAGATTGAAAAGATCAAACGTGTTAGGTTAATCCTACATGCATGAACAACTTTGTGAATTCCTTCAAAAGATTACAATGTACAAGGACAATGAATAGAAAGATCAAGCTTGTTAGGTTGATCTTATAAAATGGAATAGATATGCTCGTCTGATCAAAGAGCACTGCACCAGCCATCGAAGTCTGTCAAGATAGTTAAGGTAGAATCGTAGTCTATCAAGGCAGAATCATAGTCTGTAAAGATAGCCTTTCTCAGAGTTGCAGTCTGTCAAGGTCACTCTCGAGATCGTAGAGACTGTCTGCCTAGCGTCTGCCTAGCCAAGTCAAGAATCGAAGGCTTCACTCGAAGTCATTGAGTCTGCAGATCGTAACCGAGGCAGAAATCATAGTCGGGTAAGCCAGTCAAGAGATTACAAATGTCAAGATAGAAATCGTAGTCTGTCATATGAACTAATCTCAGAGTTGCAGACTACACTCAGAGTCGTAGAGTCTACAGATCTCCTATGGGCATAATCATAGTCTGCAGAACTAGAGCCAAATCATAGTCAGTCAAGTGCTCACAAATGTCAAGGAAGAATCGTAGAGCACTCCATGATTCTCAATAGATGAGCATTCCTGAAGTGTACAAAAAAAGATCTCATTCTCTAGTAAGAGTAGTCAAGGTTCAGAATGTATTCTACTTGAAGAGTATCAAAGGGCATTCTTTGAATGGCCTGCAAGCAAACAGAAGATCGAAGCACCAACTCTATAAGAAAGGTTGATTGAGAAGTGAAGAGCCATTTAGGGAAAAGTCTTCTACAGGCACTTATCAGAAGACAACGATTGTAGTGTCTGTCTAACAAACAGAAGACCACGATCATAGTGTTGACGACAACGATCATGGTGTTTGCCAATGATCAGCAGAAACTGATAAAGCACCTACAGAGATAATGGCCAACCTATAGAGGATAAACGAAAAGGATTGTCTATGCTCAGCCTCACTATGAAGAGTGATAAAGAGATCACAGGGCAGAAAGTTGAGGAATCTGAGCATGACTAATCAGAAGAGTCTTGTAAACCAAAGGGCCAGAACAATCAGCCAAGTCATCAGTTCCTGATGAGAATCAAGGCAAGCAGAATCTTATAACAGATTGCAAAAGCTAAGTGCAAGATGGTTCTACATCGTCAACTCAAGGAGCACTCTCAGAATCGTAGTGTTGTCAAAGTCAGTCAACTTGCAACTTCCACACACAAACTACGACTAAGCACATGAACGTCAGCATCAGAATCGTAGAGCTCGTTCGTCTGATTATTGAGACTCAGCAATGTCTAAATATGAAGACTGACAAACGAACATTGCTGATTAAGAGTCCCGATGCACTCACCAACATCCTTGGTCTAAATCGAGGAAACAAAAAGGAGAAATAAAGGTGACTACCAAGCTAACTACTGAAAGTGACATTTCAGAGGTGTTAGGTGAAACAGTAGACTGCTGTGTCAGGAAAGTCAAAAAAGAGCTATCATGTCAACTCAACATGTCTACATCAAAGAACTCATAACCTTTGAAGCTTTTCAAATAGCTCCCACTGGCTATATTACAACGGGAAGCTGATGGATGGATATATAACAGCTGAAGCTTCAAAAGAGAAGAGTTGTTGACTAGGAGCAAGTCCTATTGAGCTGAACAGAGTAAAAGAGTGAGACTACCATAGTAAGAGTGATGCACATCTGATGAGAGTCTTTAACTGCTAAAGGCTTCACTTAACACGAAGGAGTATGCTAACAAAGTGGCATCTGAGCTGAGAGCTGGAAGGCCAAGAAGACAAGAACTAGAGTGGCAGATCAGAAAGCAGACCTCCAGAGCCACTCTATGTTTCACCATGAACAACCTGAGTTGAAGAGAAGAAGATGCAGAGCAGAATCTGCACACAAGACAACCAAGGTTCAAAGGCTTCTAAGTACTAGAAGAAGTCTACCTGATATGCAAGACTTAGAAGTTCCTCAGTGGTGATAGTGTGTTGTGCTGAAATTAGATGAAGTTAAGTATTAGCAACAAAGATTAGCTGCACCAAGGAGATGAATCAGATTGCTAAGTACACTAGGATGTCATGCTTAACTAACATCTTAGCAGTCCATCAGTTGTGATCAAGTCTCAATGCTGAAAGATATACGATCACAAGAAGCTGCTAAGTACCAGAAGATGAACAAGCTGAATGTTATCTTAGCAGCTCAACAACAACAACAAACAAACAAACAACCAGAGCTTGAGATGTCATTGTCTTCGTGAATAAATTAAAGTCAAGTCTGCTGGGCTTGCTGAGTACAGGAGGGTATAAGAGATTCTAAGTCAACTGGGCTTAGTCTACAGTTTCCCCAAGTCTGCTAGGCTTGAAGAGTTCTTAGTGAACTAGAGTTCCAAGGCTGCTGGCCTTGAAGGAATATTAGTGGTTCAGAGTTACCATTTCCTTAGTGGAATCCTTGCTTATTGAAGCAGAAGAGTGGAGTAGGATCATTTAGTCTCTGAACCACTTAAAACCCCTGGTGTCATTTACCTTATGTCATTTACATTCTGCATCATAACTGCTATAACTGCTTTCAACTAATCTAACATTAGAACTATGTTTAACAAGATATTCTTGAAGGGGAACTTAACCTATTTTGCTGTGCATTAATATGATTCTTTTATTTGTCATCTGCTAATTACTTAGCAAGACTAAAGAAAATTTAAAAGCTTTTAAAATTAAAAAGGATCTATGCAACCCCCCTTCTAGATCTTTTGTGTGCCCTTGGGAACTAATAGTTGGTATCAAAGTAGGTTCTCACGCTGTATCCAAAAACTAACGCTTTGAGTTTGGTCCGTGGCACAAATAAGTTCTAAACTTAGTATTAGGGTAAGTCACTTCTGAATGAAGATGAGCTCACTGTAGACACTCAAAATTTTCTTTCCCTGTTACTAACACTGTAGGAGGGCAAAAATGTAATCAAATCAACCCCGGCCTCAATATCGGGCCGTTAAATCAGCCCCCCGTCTCAATACCGGGCCGTTAGATCAACTCCGATCTCAAATCGGGCCGTCAAATTAACCTCGATCTCAATATTGGGCCATCAGATCAACCCCGGTCTCAATACCAGGCAGTCAGATCAACCTTAATCTCAAATCAAGCCGTCAGATCAACCCCGATCTCAATATCGGGCTGTCAGATCAACCCTAATCTCAAATCGGGCCGTCAAATCAATCCCGATCTCAATATCGGGTCATCAGTTCAACCCCAATCTCAAATCAGGCCGTTAGATCAACCCCGGTCTCAAATCGGGCCCCCAGATCAACCCCGATCTCAATATCGAGCCTCCAGATCAGCCCTGATCCAACCCGGGAGGTAAAGGTCAGCCCCGGTCTCAACCCAGGAAGTACAGGTCATCCCTGGTCTCAACCCGGGAGGTGCAGATCAGCCCCGGGCTCAACCTGGGAAGTCAGGTCAACTTCAGGAACAAACTTGAAACTCTACAACATCTCCAGAGGAAAACCTGGAGCAAGCAAAATAACCTCAAAGATAACACTGAGGACAAACAGACTCTAATGGGTTCCAAGTCTTGGAAACAACCCTATGAAGTCAACTGAAGGCCATGCCGACACTAAAGGCAACCCCCGGTGGGGAAAAATGGTCATTTTACCAACTCTAAGCTGATTCAGTCAAGATCAAGCCGAATTGATACCATCAAGGTCAGAACGAACCATAACGATGATCCCGAGTGCAAACAGCGCAAGACAGCTCAACGGACAAACTGCGGGGAATTGAAGACCTGGTTATGAACCCGTCTTCTTGGACCCAAAAAATGTTTTATCCCATGTTATTGTGACACTCTCGGCGAGGGCTTTCTGGAAAGGTATCACACGCCTCAAACGGACTCTCTGATCAAAAGTTAAAAAGTTTCGACTTCGATCTCACGTTGCTCGGTGCGCACGTACTTTGAGACGACAGAACCCCGCACGTGGGCCCCACCTTAGGAGCCGTGCCTCTACCTGCGGCAGCAGCAGGTAGGGTGGAGGCTCCTTGGCCTAAATAAATGAGGGCACCGCCCTCATTTTAAAAAAGAAAAAAAATGCTCCGAACCTCTGCCTGTTTGGTTTTCTGTTTGATTTCTAGTCTTCCAAACCCAAATTTTTTCACTCTAACAAGTAGATATACCCATATACTACCACATATCAGAAAATAGCTGGTAGATTTGGACGTTTAAAGCCTACGATTTGGCAAAAAGCCCGTGTAGCAGTTCATTGTGAGTATTTTTACAAGCAGCAAGTCAATACTACTACTTTGTACTTTTATACACTTGCACGTTAAGTTTCATTTTTTATATATGCCAGGAACTTAGTTCCGTGGTCGTTTTCATCAATTTTTGGTACATTTTAGTACCTAAACGCATTTTCAAGCATTTCTACAACTCAGATTGACGATCCGTCGCTTCCAGTACGTGCATCTTCGTTTTAAGTAAGTTTGCCGGACTGGGTTATCTTCCCAATCTGAGTTTGGCTTTTTTTGTATATATTTAACTGTATATATACTAACTTTTCAATTTTTTGAAGCCCGAATGTCAAATCCGCGGTAGTTTACTGCTTTTATATATATTTATGCATATATAAGCAACTTTCACCACCACTGGGTTATCTTCCCAGCCTTGGTTGACTACTTTTTTGTATATTTACATTTTAGTTCGGCTTGGGTTATTCTGTGGACTTTTTACTATTTTTATACATATCTGCAACATTCACCACACTGGGTTATCTTTCCAGTCTTGGTTGACTATTTTTCTGTCCATATACATATATTTCAATTTCAGCCTGAGCACAGGCGTGAAAAGCCATCGCCCTTTTTTATAATTTTATGTATATATTTCAATTCTGTCCAGCTTGAATTATTCCGTGGCTTTTATACAGCTTTTATAAATATATATATATATATATATATATATATATATATATATATATATATTTCTATTTCAGTCCGGGCACCGGTGTGAAAACCCACCGCCCTTTACAACTTTCAGTATATATAATTGTATATATATATATATATATTACTTTACTCGCTTTTATTAAATTGCTTCTTTAAATATTCATTTGATATGAATCGGCACTGACATATCTGCGGGTGAACTAGATTTATTTAAATCTCACCAACTCTAGCTTTCAAACGGTTAAAAATAGGTCCAGACGGAACCGGGAAGCTAGAATGGCTGAGATTTATTTAAATCTAGCATTTTTCTAGTTTCAGTTATAAAAGCAACCTCGCGGCCCTTAGATCGCTATCTAGTGGGAACGAGACACTTCGGCCAGGTGCGAACCAGGATTTACTGAATGAATCCTTGGTTTTGGCGACATTTGGGATATATTTCTTTTTCTGTACAAATTTGAACTGTGCAAGTTTATTGGCCTCCCTATGTGAGCCTAGGAATCGTGGGAATTATGATCCAATCTATCAGAATCTAATTCCCACGATGGACAAGCTCCACTTTACAAATGTACCCTGCCAGTTTTTTTATAAAAATGTACATACAAAAGACCTTAAAACGGTTATCCGGATTTAAGGTCTCAACATAGTGAAAATATGGGTTGTCGTGTCAGAGTCCCTCCGATGGCTATCATGCCCATGAGGAGACCGACATTTGTATATATGTTGTGGTCGTGGATGCTTCGCAGCCCGACAATCACCATTTAAATTGAGCCTTAAGGCTGAAAAGATGAAACTGAAGTATCGATATGCTTCAATTCCTATGTTAGCGTAAGGGTTTGAAAACCTTCTTTCAAAACTTCACTTTAATAATCTTTTCGAAGAAAAGAGGCTTTTGCAAATCAAATCAAACACTTTTACAAATCAAATCAAAGACTTTTTGCAAAAATTAAATCAAACCCTTTGTGTATAGGTTCAACGATGCATAGACATGCTTTTAATCAAATATAGGCCCAATTTCCAAACAGTATTCACACACATTTTAGTTTTTAAGGGAAATATTGAAAAGATGCGGTACCGTGTTTACACGGGAGTCGCGGGGTGCCTAACACCTTCCCCACACTTAACCAAGCCCCCGAACTCAAACTTTATTTTTAAAGATCAAGTTTTGACAGTATCCAGCAATTGGGCCTCTTTCAAATAAAACTCGATTGAGTTGGTACAACCATTTCAAATCTACCAACTGGCGACTCTGTAAACGTTCAAGCATCGACATGATACATGTTGGCCTTTTCCTAAAAAACCCTTCAAAACCTTTTTCGCAATAAAAAGAGTAAGGGTAGAGATAACTTAGGAAGAGAGAAAGATCCGGGTTATGACCCGACCCGCGGATTTTTTCCCGACGTCGACAGGTGGCGACTCTGCTGGGGACAGTAGAGGGCTTAGGCCGCGTTCAAAATCTTTTCAAAAATTTCCCTTTCAAAACTACGTATGTGTGAATGCTGCATCTTTACATTGAATGAATGTGTGAATGCTGCGTATTTACATTGAATGAATGTGAATGAATGCTTTCCCACTTTTTTAGTGCTTCGCTCCCATATTAGTGCTTCGCACCCATATTGGTGCTTTGCACCTATATTAGTGCTTCGCACCCATATCATCATATGCATACAGTGAGGGCAATGTATGTGAATGTATGTTGTGTTCCTCTCACAAGGAGGCAAAACCCGTCGGTGATAAGTAATGTCTCTGGGGACGGCTTAGTCTTTGGGGTTCATGAAAATGCACCACCCAGATTCGCTCCAGTTGAAAGATCGGATTAATTTCCCCTCTAGTAGATTGCGATGATCTGGGGACCTTCATGCCAAAAAGCCGCGAGAGTAGCCTAAGATAGGTCAGCCTCTGATTAATCGAATTCCACGGAAAGCTTCTTCATGCCTTCCTCTTTTAATTCAATGTCAAGTTTTCAATGTAAATATCATAATGAAAGATTTACATTTCTTGTCATATATCTCTTGTCATCGTGTCATCAAAACAACTGACCTCTGTCTTGCAGGATAAGATTAAAAACCACATCATAACATGCATTCTATCCTTACCTACATCAGGAAATTGACACGCCTACGTTTTGTTGTAGGTAAAAAATTGCTCCTGTCACTAGATCTAAGTCTAAGAAAGCACTACGTCCATCCACGGACATGACTTCAAGTGCTCAACCAGAATCCATCCCTGTATCTAGGGAAGAGTTTGAAGGACTAAAGAATCAGATAGCTGAATTAGCCAATTTTCTGAGAGAACAAAACAAGGCCCTTAAAGGGAAACAAACCCAAGCTCACACAGAACCGGGAATACCTGGTGGTAGTAGTGGCAGTCAAGAGACTGAAAAGATAGAGACTCAGATTCCTGGAACACAAAACCAGGACACAACCAACAAAACTTCTGAAATCACCACCCTCAATAAGGAAAGGAAGCTGGCGACATTGTGAAGAAAATACAGCAGATGGAAGAAACTCTTCAGTTTATCAAAGGGACTGGGGCATTCGACAATGTTAATTACTCTGACCTCTATATTTTCCCCGGGGCACATTATCCTGAAAAATTTAGAACTCCCAATTTTGAGAAATACGATGGATTGGGAGATCCCTATACCCACCTGAAAGTATTCATTGGAGAACTCAGATCCTATACAGAGGACGAGAAGCTTCGGATGCAATTATTTCAGAAGAGTCTGACTGGAGAGGCTAGAGCCTGGCATGCCTGTCTGGACAACTCTAAGATTCACAGTTGGGAAGAGTTGGCCCATGCTTTTCTCAGTCAGTACAGCTTCCAATCTCAGCTGGCTCCAGATAGATACCAAATAACCAAAATTAAGAAAAAGAACACTGAATCATTCAGAGAATATGCCCAACGATGGAGGCGGGTTGTAGCACAAGTCACCCCATCCATGAATGAGTCTGAGATAGTCATGACCTTCATCGACATCTAAGAGGCTCCATATTATGAGAGGGTCCTAGCAGGCATAGGAAAACCATTCTCTGAAATGATCAAACACGGTGAAATGGCAGAAATGGGGCTCAAGTCCGGGAAGATAAAAGATCTGACCGCCCTTAAAGCTGTCGCTGAGCATATCCAGTCCAAAAATTATGGGAGTAATCCCTGGAGAGTACACAAAAAAAAGATGAAGAAGTGTCCTTAGTATTACAAGGACAGAATCAAAGAGGCGAGTCAAATAGTATGCCTATTCAAAGGAGGAACTATACCCCTTTCCAAGCTTCAGCACAGCCTTCAAACCCTCTATTTTAGAAAAATATGGAGGTCAGGCGTCGAAGAACTTTCACCCCTCTAGGGGATTCACTCGAGAATGTGCTAAAGCTATTGACGGCACATAAGAAGATTGTCCAACTCCTTCCACCAACCAACACTAGTGGATAGAATTTTGACCCAAGTAAGAAGTGTGCTTATCATTCTGGCTCCCCGGGCCATGACACCCAAGACTGTTGGTCTCTCAAGCACAAAATCCAAGACTTGATTGACAATGGGGAGATTGTGGTAACAAAGCCTGAGCAACCGCATGTGCAGGACAATCTTCTTCCCCAACATAAAGAGGAGAATGTCAACATGATCAGTACCAGGAATGGAGAAGGATCCAAGTACCTTCGTTATATGGGATAATCAACTCCATCCAGTAACAATACCCCAGACAGTTGGGAAGTCTCAGAAAGGAGGTTCCTGATAGAGTAATAGATAAAATCTATCAAGGAACAAATTGAGAAATTAGCAGAACTGGTCATCTATCATCATCAGATCACCAGACAGATGATTAAATGGGCCAACCAGTCTGACATTTATCGTCCTCCCACACCGGAGATCAATTCCAGGAGGGAGCATAGCTGGTCACATGAGCATGAACCCTGGACCGGCAAAGTGGCCAAAGAAGAGGAAAATGTCCAAACTGGTAGGAAGTTCCTATTTCAAAGGAACTTCGCCAACTTAAACCAGTCAATGAAGGAAATCCTCCAGATGTTAATCAACGAGGGAATGGTTGCAGACTTATTACCTCCATTAAACCCTCGGTCCAAAAAATTTAAGCCTAATCAAATATGTCAGTACCACTCCAATTCACCCGGCCATGATACTGAGGATTGCTGGGCACTTCGTAACCTGATTCACAACATGATTGAAAGCGGTGAATTGATAAGGGGAAATCAAGTTCTTGACCTCCTAGATGAAGATACTCTCTAGATCCCCATTGCATGGAATCAAGATACAGTAGCTGTCATCTCCTGTGATAATGAGCCAACCATCACACCCTTAGTACTACCAAGGAAATGAGTCCAAGAAATACAAAACCCTGTGAAGGTGGCAGCACCCGAGCCTTTAATCTTGCCCTTCAGACCTCAGTATCCAGTTATTAGTCTGAAGAGGGTCCCATGGAACTATGGGAATGATGAAGGTTCCACTTCAAACAACATTGCCATCGTACTAAAAGATAATCCCTTATACCTGCCTCAGCGGGTGATCAAACCAATCATCAAAGCCAAAGAAAAGGTGGATGATGAAAAAATAGAAGAGTTCCTCAACAAAATGGGATATAATGAAATCAAGGCGGTGCAAGGCTTGAAAGACGCACCCAAGCAAATATCCATCCTAGACTTGGTCTTATCATCAGTGGATCATCGCAACATTCTAGTGAAAGTACTAGAAAAAGCCCATCTGCCATATACCGTGGATGCCAAGAAATTCCGTCATGTGGTGGAACACATTTTCAATAGCAATGTGATATATCTTTCACTTACGATGATATCCCTGCAGGAGGAACGGGCCATCATAAGTCCCTGCACATAGCCGTGATGTCTTCCGGATATGTGATCGGAGGTGTGCTTATAGATGGAGGATCATCCCTCAATATCTGTCCCTACGACACCTTGGAGAGAATGAAGATCAACCCAAACCGGATAAAAACCAGTCATGTGGTAATCCGGGCTTTCGATGGATCTCGCTGACAAGCAATGTGAGAAATAGAGCTTCCATTAGAGATTGGCCCACACACTTTCTATGTGTCCTTTCAGGTGCTCAACATCACCACTAGATACAACTTGTTGTTGGGCAGTTCATGGATCCATATGGCAGGGGCAGTGCCATCCACCCTCCATTAACAACTCAAATACATTATTAACAGCAACCTAATCACGGTCAATGCCGAACTAGAATACCCTGTCTGCATACAGGGAGACATGCCAGTGATCAGCTTGGATGAAAGGATTGAACCTACAAGTTTTCAAGCTCTGGAGGTGAGTGATACTCAGTATCTACCTGTCGGAGCACCAGCCTTGAAGCCCAAAGTCTCCCCCAAAGTTATGACAGCGGGCCAGGGAATGATATCTTTAGGTTTCCAACTGGGAGAAGGGTTAAGAAAGAATCAGTAAGGTATCCAGAGTCAAGTACAAATCCCGAGTCAGACAGGGAGAGCCGAATTGGGATATTCATCCTGATCAAGCCGCAGAAACCCACATAAGCATCCTAAGGCTCATACTTCCACAATATTGCTGCCAAACCTTACGCATGCCGGATGGGTAAAACCAATAAGGAAGATCCCTACTGTGGTATCAACTATGCTATTTCCTCCAATCATACCTGTTAATGAAAGAAAAGCCCTCAAGCCGGAGGCGAACAGCAAAAAAGGAAAAGAAAAGATCCTATTCAAAGGACAAGACCCATTTGCTAACATGCGGGTTATCATAAACTATGAGGGTATGAATGATGAGATCCCAGACAGTGACGACGAGGATCAGATTCAAATTCCTCGCATCAAGAAGGAAAAAGGGGGCAATTCGAAGAAAAACCCTAGCCCTATTTTAAAGGATGTCTTAGTCATCATCCATGACGAAGCGGATGATCACCAATCCTTGATCCTCCCTGTTCACGAGGATCTAACCCTGGATAACTAGAGCAGTGTCCCTTGCCTCAGTCAAAAAGGGTAAAGGGGCAGAGAGTCTATCTGCCCTTTAAACTTGCTTTCATTTACTGCTTACTTTTGATTGCACAGCTATAGCAGTAACTTTTGTCATGCTTTGCCAAATGCTTTGTATATTTAAGCAGTTGTATATATTAAAATGAAAATATTTTTTTGTTTTCAGGACTCAAGCATTGGATGTGTTTGTCTCTGCTGATGAGATGCCAACCTGTCACAGTGACTACAACTTTGATGTAGAATTGAACTTCGACTTGATGGATATTGATCAAGAGGAGGAAGATGACAATGAGGTGCCCGAGGAGATCAAAGAATGGGTCGAAGACAAACCCAAACCAAACCTCGACCATACCACCACTATCAACATATGAACCTCCGAAGACTTCAAAGAAATCTAGATAGGCCTAGACCTCACACCTGACCAAAAAATCGACCTAATCAAACTCCTAACATAGTTCTAGGATGTATTTGCATGGTCACATGAAGACATGATTGGCCTGTCCATTGACATCGTCATCCATCGAATGCCCATCAAAGATGGATTCAAGCCAGTCAAACAGAAGCTCAGGCAATTAAAACCTGAATGGAGTCTGAAAGTTAAAGAAGATGTTAAATAATTCAAAGCCGGAATCATCATGGTATCAACATACCCAGAGTGGCTGTCAAACATAGTTCCCGTACCTAAACCAGGAGGGAAAGTACGAGTATGCGTGGATTACCGGGATTTGAACAAAGCCTGTCTCAAGGACAATTTCCCCATACCTTTAATCCACATCCTGATAGACAATACTGCGCAGTACGATATGTATTCCTTCATAAATTGCTTTGCTGGTTACCATCAAATCATGGTTGCTGAAGAAGACCGGGAGAAAAAAACTTTCATCACTCCCTGGGGAACCTTCTGTTATAGGTGACTTTCCTTCGGCCTCATCAATGCCGGAGCCACGTATCAGCGAGCTATGATGGCCCTGTTTTATGACATAATACACAAAGAGATAGAGGTCTATGTGGATGACATCATCATCAAATCCCGGAGGGAGGATCATTGCATAGACCATCTCAGGAAGCTGTTCAACAGGTTGCATAAGTATAACCTCAAGCTAAATCCCGCCAAATGTGCTTTTGGCGTCAAAGCAGGCAAACTGTTAGGATTCTTGGTGAGTAATCTGGGAATCGAGCTAGACCTTGCCAAAATCAAAGCCATCATTGAGATGCCAATACCTCGAACAGAGAAGGAGATACATGGGTTTCTGGGGATACTCAACTTCATAAGCCGATTCATTTCCCAGCTCACAGCAACCTGTGAACCCATATTCAAGCTACTAAGGAAGAATTCCTCCACCAAATGGAACGAGAATTATCAACAAGCCTTCCTTGCCATCAAGAAACAGCTGGTCGAAGAACCTATTTTGGTACCTCCGAGGGATGGAGTTCCCTTGTTCATGTACCTGTCCATCAATGCCAATGCAATGGGCTGCATGCTAGGACAGAAGGATGATAATAGCAAGGAAAAAGCCATCTACTACATCAGTAAAAGATTTAGCAGTGGTGAACAGAAGTACACCCTGATCGAGAAGACATGCTGTGCATTAACATGGGCCGCCATGAGGTTGCAACACTATTTGTATGGACACAAGACCTACCTCATATCCCACATGGATCCACTCAAATATGTATTCAATAAGCCAATGTTGAATTGTCGACTGTCCAAATGGCAGTTGATCCTACAACAGTTTGACATTGTCTACGTGACTCAGAAGTCAATCAAGGGTCAAGGCATTGCAGTTCAATTAGCTGAAGCACCTTCAGGAGGGTTCGAGCCCCTGGAGACTTATTTTCGAGATGATGGAATCATGACAATTCAACAACTCTAGCAAGAGAATACAGTCCAACCATGGAAAATGTATTTCGACGGAGCAGTAAGCATGGAAGATGCTGGAGCTAGGGTAGTCCTTATCTCTGGTATAGGAGAACAATATCATGTGGCCACCAAACTTTAATTTGGCAACACCAACAACACAGCCGAGTATAAAGACTGTATAATGGGGTTGAAACTAGCCCAATCCATGAGTATCAAACATTTATTGGTCTTTGGAGACTTTGAGTTGGTCATCAGACAAACCACTGGGGCATATCACACCAAAGAACTGCATTTGCTACCCTATCATCGGCAGGTCGTCAAAATATCCTTGGAGTTTGAAGACATAACCTTCATCCATATTCCTCGGGGTAGGAATGACTTCGCTGATGCATTGGCAACATTGGCTGCATTAATCTGCATATCAGGAGTGGGATTCCCTGCATCAAATTCATAATTCAGAAAGCCCCGACATACGAGAATTACATTGGGGAAGTATCAGATAAAATACCTCATGTCAATCAGCCTTGGTATCAAGACATTAAGGAGTATCTATGAGATGGATCTACACCCGCTGGGGCAAGCCAATCCTAGAGAAAGGGAATTCACAAGATGGCTATGAAGTTCTATCTGAGCGGAGATGCACTCTATAAAAGAGATTTTGGAATAGGCTTGTTAAGATGCCTTGATAAAGATCAAGCCCAGAGACTGATGGATGAAATCCACGGTGGAGTCTGTGGTCCACACATGAGTGGTCATCTGCTGGCCAAGAAAATATTAAGAACATGACATTACTGGATCTCGCTCAAAGATGACTGTGACGATCATGTCAAGAGATGCTTTCAAGGTCAAGTATATGGAAACGACATACATGCTTCTCCAAATGAGCTACACAACATGAGTTCACCATGACCTTTCTCCATGTGGGGAATGGATATGATTGGTCCAGTGGAACCAAAAGCCAACAATGGTCATCGATTCATCTTCACCATGATCGATTACTTCACCAAGTGGGTTGAAGCAGCCTCTTTCCCAAAGCCACCAAAGAAGTCATCATTGGTTTCATCAGAAGCAATGTCGTCTGTCGATATGGACAACCAGAGGTGATCATATCAGACAACGCCAAGAACCTGAATAATTAAATGATGAAAGAACTATATAGTAAGTTCCACATCAAGCATCTCAATTCCATTATCTATTGGCCCAAGATGAATGGTGCTGTCGAAGTGGCCAACAAGAACATCAAAAAGATCATGCAGAAAATGTTCGCCAATCACAAAGAATGGCCTGACCTGCTGCCTCTAACCCTGTTAGCATATAGGATGTCAATGCACACCTCTACTAGGGCTACCCCCTATTCATTAGTCTATGGCATGGAAGGAGTCCTCCCCGTAGAAGTAGAGATGGAGTCATTGCGAGTGTTAATCGACGCTCAAATGGATGACGATCAGTGGTTGCAAGACCGGTATCACCAACTGTCCCTGATAGATGAAAAGAGGGCTACAATCATTTTCCACGGACAGTTATATTAGCAAAGGATTGCTCGATCCTACAACACGAAGGTCCGAATACGACAATTCAAAGAAAATGACTTGGTGCTGAAGAAAGTTTTGGCCAATCAAGACAAAGCCAAAGGAAAGTTCTCCCCAAATTGGGAAGGCCCTTTCATTGTCAAGGAGGTGTTGACAGGAGGAGCTATCAGATTACAAGAGATGGACAAGAACGAATTTCCCCAACTCATCAATTCAGACGCCGTGAAAAGGTACTATGTCTGAAGCTCATGCATGCCCGCATCCGGGTCCTACAAATCAAATCAGGTTCGGTTTTTCACTAGAAAGTCAGAACTACGAATGACCTGATCTCCCTTCACCCGAGAGTACGTAGGTAGCCATTGATGGTACGGTCAAACCAAACAAAAACTCAAAAATTCATCAAACCAAACTCAAAACCCAAGATACATACTTTTCAAACCTCTATCACATAGACAGAACTACGAATGACCTGACCTCCCTCAACCCGGGAGTACGTAGGCAGCCATTGACGGTGCGGTTTGACCTTCAAGGAAAAAAAATTAATAAATAAAAACCAGTCCCAAGACACCGAAACCATATAAAACCTAAGAACTATCAAGCCTTCCTGGTCAACAGGCCCATCTGAGATACTCTCTGACATCTCAACTGTTAGTCCATCATGGAGAAGCTCAAAATACATCAACAATAGCGAGTCATGAAAGAATTGGTAATCACTCAGCAATGACAATACATCTCCAAACAGGGAAGTGAATCAAAAATATATTTCTCTGATATATAAAACTGTTTGATATATACATAGTGTCCTGTACATGACAAAAGATGGCTGATCTAGTATGTGCAGGAAAAATAAAGCTAGTCTATGGACCCAAGGATAAGCGGGCCAGCAATGCCACCATGGCATCTCTCTCTGAAGATGGAGGAGCAGCTGCAAGTGCAATACCCTCAGCCTCCATACGGCTCAAGACCTCCACAGTCATTTGCAAGGTGGCACTATGGTCATCAATTTATGCACTCATCTCGGTAACCAGACCATGAGTATAAGATCGAAGAGCAGTACTGTCGGCAATATGGAAACCCCGGGAAGCTATAGCCTCATCCCTCTCCACAAAAGCTGTGTCCCTAGCAATCAAAGTCTCCTCAATCTCAACAAAAGTTGTGTCTCTGGTAGATCTGATCTCCTCTAGCTCAATCAATTCTGCATCATGAGCAGCTCGAGCTGTATCTCTCTCAGCCAAAGCTATATCTCTACTAAACAAGGCGGTTAACATCAACGCTCTAGCTTGATCCCTCTCAAAGGTCATCCTAGCTAGTGAGTCCGCCAAAGCCAGATTTGTCCCTGTAGGAATGATTGGCAGATTACTAACTAGTGCCGCTATCAAACCCGTAAATAGCTCATCATCAGTAGGAGACTCAGGATCCTCCATAGGCTCCTCCTCATCTGAATCTACAATTGGAGCTGACTGGATGAATGCAGCTGATGCGATATCTACCTCCAACCATGCTAAGTACTCTGGAGAACGATTCGAATGGCTATTGGAGAAATCAGCCCTCTCTCTGTGGGTCCAACACTCATATACGTGAATGAAGTCGGTAGATGACATAGACGAAGCCGACATCCTCTGATCAGCAGCTCCCTCAAACAAATGTAGGCTCTGATACTGATCAAACTGGCCCATAACAGCTAGAGGATGATAAGTGGTCACTCCCCTCAATCCCGCTAGGGGTAAATCGTCCATGCCAAATGCATGGGTAATAAAGCTATAGGGGGAGTCCAGTCCTGAGCATGGCAAGATCAAGAATGGATGCTCAATATTCGACAGAAATGCCGACCATGTCTCTGCATCGGTACACTCTGCCGGCTGAAAGGAGTAGGACATAGCTATATCATAGGAAAAACAACACCCATGATGCCTGAAAGATCCAATCGGTTGAATATGGGACATAAGACATACATACAGTAAGACCAAACTGCCTCTGAAAAACCCCTCCGGGTGGGTACTACAGTGGGTGGCTAACCTCAGCGTCTCAGCTAATATCATCGGGATGATGGTGCTACCCTGTCTAAGGGCCCTAACCACGACTACTAATCCCACATCCAAGTGATCCAAGTGTAACGACATGTAGACGTATGCCACAATGCACATCAGCAGAATATCTACCCTGGCCAGATGCCAAGCCTCTGTTGAAACAACAAAATCCCCGGTATGTCGATCGTAACTATCAAGCTCACCAAAACGATCGATCAAGAAGTCAATCGAGATCACCCGGCCAAAAACGATCTCGTCCGTGACTACCCTCTGACGCAGACCTGACATCCGCAGGAACGGTCTCCTCATATCACTAATAGCAGTATGGGCGCACGACAAGTTTAGAGCCAGACCAGTAAGCCGCTCGTACTCCTCCAGAGTCGGAGTCAGCTCATGCTGCCCAAATCAGAAAACATGTCTCTCAGATATCCAACAGGATAGAATGCCATCAATAAATCGATATGGCACCTGAAAATCTACGAGGGCCAACGAATGCCCCAACATCTGATCTACTGTCCCTCTGGCTGAGAAGGGCAGGCTCTCGTACCACGACCTCAACGATAATGCCACCTCAGATGGTGGCGAATGCTCTATGCGACTGACTGTCAATGACGTCATCTGTATCACCGTACTACAAGACCATTCAGGGGTCAAATCTAAACTCATCTGTCTAAATGCATACATATGACATAATACATGCATGATGACAAAATATAAACATGATGCGATAGATAGGAAATATCATGAATATCTACAATAGATTATCTACTACAAGCATCATCCCTGGCTAATAAATACAAAGCAAAATGAAGAGTACAGGAACATGGGGCATCACCTCAAGGGACCAGATCGGCATCACCTCACAGTCCAGCAAATGAAGGGACTGAGTCTAGTGGAACCAGCGCTCAGACAAAGCCCTCATATACCCCCAGGGGCAATGGCGGGGAAGAATCAAAAAGAAAGCCTGAAATCCCCAGCTATCAACGATATCCCTGTACTCCTGGTGCAAAGTATGATACAGGGAATGCAAATTGAACCAATTCCCTCGAGGCTGCGTAAAGCTAGGAACCTGCATCAAAAAAATCAACCCATGTCAAAAAACCTGTGCCCCGAGAATGGCAAAAGGAAGAAAGAGAATCCCAAAAGAAGAAAACTTCAAGTCACCTCGTTGGCGTGAAGAAATCTCGATGGATGGTGACTCAAGTCTCCCAGCAGCTCCTAGATCGGCACAACAATGCCCAGAACCTCAGCACGTGGAGCCTGAGCCAGGGCCGGAGCAGCAAAAGAAGCCTACTCATCATCAATATCAATCGGCGGCTCGTCCTGGGCTGGACGAATCACCGACTCTACCAAACTGTGAAGCAGTTGAGCCGAACATGGTAGAGGAACATCAGAAGCCCTCCTACGTCTAACGCCTGAAACGACTCTGCTGGAACTGTCGGGTCTATCTCTATCCATCAGCTGGACAAATTCTCTAAATCACCTCAGAAAGGGTGTGGTAAGCGTAAAACCTGTGGCTCATTCATTTAAATCAGTACTCTATGCATCCCTAAGTCCTAAAACATGCATAGGTAAGTCAAAAATACCCAGTAAAGTCAAAAACTACATATTTTTCAAAAGATAATTCCTAAAACATGCATGGGTCAGTTAAAAATCCCCAGTAGAGTCAAAATTGTTTGTTTATTAAATGCTCAGGCTTTTGAATTTTTTTTTGCCAGAGTCTCCTTTGTAAAATGGACTGTCCGCATGCACATAAGCATGTTTAGGTGGCCATTCAGTAGCACACCTTCCCAAAAATAGGAACAATTCATATTTATGAAATAAAATCAAAAATAAACCTCACATAGTAGCAAAATTACCATAAGCATTTTAGTTGAAAATTTAGGCTCACTAGGCTTCAAAAAAGATGAGTAAACTGATCAAAAAAAGCAAAATATGACTGTCTCAGAATCTGAATTTTCTTACATCCAAACGTGAATTGCAGTAAGATATGCATACATATGTTGTCAAAAAATTTTTAGCAAGTCATACAAGCATACATTTTTTATACATTGCGTCTAAAAGCCCTCTACGTGGTTCACATATTTTTAACGGTCAAAACTTGCGAAAAAAGGACATCAAACATTACATGTGATGCGCTGAACGCGTAGAAACTGACGAAATCAGAAAATAGCTGCCCAAACTCCGTAGATCTAAAAAATAAGATTGAAATTCGTTTGAAACTCAAAATGAAAATATTTCAAATGAGCTCCTGTTGCCCAAATATAAAACCACAGGTGGAAGCGAGCCCACCCGTGGCAGTTGCACCTCCACCTGCAACTCCCCAGGGTGGGTCCCACTCCCCCGGGCTCGGTTCTGTTTGAGTTGAAATGGAGTTTATATGAGCTGCCAAGTCAACACTGAAGAAAAATTGCTACGCGATTGAGTAATTTGTCCTGAAATCCTGCGTTTAAGCAGCGTAATCCCGACAGAAAGGGGAACATTCTAAAAACCCTTGGTATTTATCACGAAGCAATATCCGGGGATCAATAATGCAAATTGAGGAAAGAGCTGCCGAAAAATTGCATAAAACTGCCGAAAAATGCCATTTTTGAAGTTTCGGCTACAGACTGAGTACAGTTTAGCCGTTGGCTTCAACCCCAACAAAGTTTCGGGTACAGACCGAGTCCAGTTCAGCCGTTGACTTCAACCCAACGAAGTTTCGGGTATAGACCAAGTACAGTTCAGCCGTTGGCTTCAACCCAACAAAGTTTCGGGTACAGACCGAGTACAGTTCAGCCGTTGGCTTCAACCCAATGAAGTTTCGGGTACAGACCGAGTATAGTTCAGCCATTGGCTTCAACCCAACGAAGTTTTGGGTACAGACCGAGTACCGTTCAGCCATTGGCTTCAACCTAACGAAGTTTCGGGTAAAGATCGAGTCCAGTTCAGCCGTTAGCTTCAACCCAACAAAGTTTTGGGTACAGACCGAGTACAGTTCAGTCGTTGGCTTCAACCCAACGAAGTTTCGGGTACAGATTGAGTACTGTTCAGCCGTTGGCTTCAACCCAACGAAGTTTTGGGTACAGACCGAGTACAGTTTAGCCGTTGGCTTCAACCCAACGAAGTTTCGGGTACAGACCGAGTATAGTTCAGCCGTTGGCTTCAACCCAACGAAGTTTTGTGTACAGATCGAGTACAGTTCAGCCGTTGGCTTCAACCCAACGAAGTTTCGGGTACAGACCGAGTCCAGTTCAGCCGTTGACTTCAACCCAACGAAGTTTTAGGTATAGACCAAATACAATTCAGCCGTTGGCTTCAACCTAACAAAGTTTCGGGTACAGACGGAGTACAGTTCAGCCGTTGGCTTCAACCCAATGAAGTTTCGGGTACAGACCGAGTACAGTTCAGCCATTGGCTTTAACCCAACGAAGTTTTGGGTACAGACCGAGTACCGTTCAGCCATTGGCTTCAACCTAACGAAGTTTCGGGTACAGATCGAGTCCAGTTCAGCCATTAGCTTCAACCCAACAAAGTTTTGGGTACAGACCGAGTACAGTTCAGTCGTTGGCTTCAACCCAACAAAGTTTCGGGTATATATCGAGTACAGTTCAGCCATTGGCTTCAACCCAACGAAGTTTTGGGTACAGACCGAGTACAGTTCATCCGTTGGCTTCAACCCAACGAAGTTTCGGGTACAGACCGAGTACAGTTCAGCCGTTGGCTTCAACCGAACGAAGTTTTGGGTACAGATCGAGTACAGTTCAGCCGTTGGCTTCAACCCAACAAAGTTTTGGGTAGAGACCGAGTCCAGTTCAGCCGTTGGCTTCAACCCAACGAAGTTTCGGGTACAGACCGAGTCCAGATTTGCCGTTGGTGTTGGGTTTGTACGAAATCGTGACACAATCAAATTGTAAAAATTAGCGGAAGCATGGTAAGATCAGAGTTTAAAAATTTCTACAAAACCATTACCCGGATCATCCTTTATGCAAATTATTAATTTAAAACGATAAATAAGAAGTTATAGAATCATACCCTTGTAGAACGAAGCTTCCACAGGTACGAGTTCAACTACTTGTTCTTCGTGATCTCCTTGAATTTCTGGGTTAGATTCCTTCCTTTGATCAATGTTAGCCACCCAAGTGTTTGGCCTCTAGAGGTGATCCACCAAGGAAGATGAATTATCAAGGAGGAGGGTGTTTGGCTAAACTTTAGTTTTCTATCCTCTTTAGAAAAGGAGTACTCTCTAATAATTGAAATTGCATCAACTGATATCTATTATAAAACTCCTCTTATATAGATATTGGTCAACCCTTCTAATCTTATTAGACATGGGATTTTATTTAATTAATTAAACTCCTTTAATTAATTTAGGCTTCCCACCACATTGGGAATAATTAATTAAATTTATTTAATTAACTTGTCTCCTAATCTTATTAAGAATAAATGAGAGTACTAATATTAAATTAATTACTAAACCCCTTTAGAAATTAAAATAATAATAATTGTAATAATATTAATAAGACATCTCTTATTAATTTATATTTAATATTTCCAAAATATTAAATAATAAACATTAAGCTATTTAATTTATTCTATCACCATAGATTAAATTAATTACACTTAATGCATTATTACAATTATGCCATTACCTTCTTAAATAATTATTCTTTCTTTTATGGTGTGACCATTTAGGTTCTCCATATTAAACCGGTTGTGAATAAATCAATTAGAACAATTCTAATCTTATTTAAATAAATAAATTAAACTAATAATCTATTTAAATAAATAATATTTATTCTACAATAGGGATAAGCCTCCATAGCGATCAACGACTTTTCAGATAATATAGATTTTAACATTAATCATAAAAGAACATGTGAGTAAATAGTTACCGTACAATTCAATCCTTCCACCATACAATGTCCCAATTAAATATAAGATATGAATTTACTGTCAAGTCTTATTTTATTTAATTATATATATTTCGATTAGAAAATGCACAACTCCAAATAATGCAAATTAGAAACTCCTTTCTAATTTCATTCCACCTTAGCCAAGAATTCCTGGGTTGTCATTTAACGAATCACATAGAACATATCTCTTCTTTAACTAGAGGTGGTAGATTATTTATTGATCATTCATTATCTCCATATGTAACTCATTATACCTAAGCATACCCTTTTATATACCCTAAAGGGCTTTAAGGAATAAGTCAAAGTATAATTTATTATATACAAGATACTATGATGATCTCAAGTTCAATGATCACTTGTACTACTATCACATTAGGAATTCCTATTGACAGGCGAGTAAAACTCCATTAGATATTCCATAGTGAGTCACGTTCAGTGAACTTATTCTCCAATAAGCACCTACATACTTGCTTTAATGTCTCCACACAAATGATTATGAGATAATCATCCTCATCCAATGAGCAAGCAACATATGTACTAATCTATCCGGA
Organism: Panax stipuleanatus; assembly: GCA_020205555.1. Lineage (NCBI taxonomy): Eukaryota > Viridiplantae > Streptophyta > Magnoliopsida > Apiales > Araliaceae > Panax > Panax stipuleanatus. The sequence goes on from CM035117.1 coordinate 38,907,717, forward strand.
TTTACTAATCCCCTTTTTAGTAATCCCATGATTAGGAACTATTTTAGTTTTTAAGCTTTCTGAGAATTTAGATCTCATTAGCATGATCAATATCATGATTCTAAAAGCATTGCTTAAAACTATAGGTTATTTACATATTATAAAAATAGCACCATGTAGATAATTAAATACCTTTAATAAATAAATATTTTATTAATAAATAAATAAGATTGTTTACAAAGTATGTGCTTTATCATCATGCATGATTGGCTTGTATGCACACTACTATCAATCTCCCACTTGCACTAAAGCCAATCGCCATGGTATCTCATACCCATCTTCTCTAAGTGACGATCAAACTGTTGTTGTGTTAAAGCTTTAGTAAATGGATCTGCAATGTTGTCTTGAGAGTCTACACGCTCCAAGGTGACGTCTCCTCTTTCAATGATCTCCCTGATTAAGTGAAATCGCCGTAACACGTGTTTAGATTTCTGATGAGACCTGGGTTCCTTAGCCTGTGCAACTGCTCCTGTGTTGTCACAGTATACGGGGATTGTTTCTCCAATGCTAGGAACCACACCAAGTTCTGTTATGAACTTTTTCATCCAAACAACTTCTTTTGCAGCTTCACTTACAGCTATATACTCTGCCTCTGTCACTGAATCAGCAACTGTTTGCTGCTTGGAACTCTTCCAACTCACTGCGCCTCCGTTCAAGGTAAAAACATACCCCGAAACAGATTTACTGTCATCTTGGTCCGTTTGAAAACTTGAGTCTGTGAAACCCTCGAGTTTTAATTCAGACCCACCGTAGACAAGAAAAATATCCTTAGTCCTTCTCAAGTATTTTAGGATATTCTTCACTGCCTTTCAGTGCTCTTTTCCTGGATTCGACTGGTATCTGTTCGTTACACTAAGTGCTTGAGAAACATCCGGTCTAGCACATATCACACCGTACATGATAGATCCTATTGCAGAAGCATAAGGGATCTTACTCATACGGTTTCTCTCCTCAGGTGTCTTTGGGGCCTATTTCTTGGAGAGATGTATTCCATGGCTCATCGGCATGATACCTCTTTTGGAATCTTCCATGCTAAACCTCTATAGCATCGTATCAATATACATTCCTTGGGATAAACCAAGCATCCTTTTAGATCTATCTCTATAGATCTTTATCCCCAAAATATAGGATGCTTCTCCCAAGTCCTTCATGGAGAAGTGTTTAGATAACCAGATTTTAATCGATTGTAGCATAGGAATGTCATTCCCTATCAGTAATATATCATCAACATATAATACAAGGAATAAAACTGCGCTCCCACTAACCTTCTTGTACACACATGGTTCATCGTCGTTTTTGATAAAATCAAACTCTTTGATTGTCTCATCAAAACGAATGTTCCATCTACGAGAAGCTTGCTTCAACCCATAAATGGATCATTGCAGTTTACAGACTTGATTTGTTCTAACTTTTGAAACAAATCCCTCTGGCTGTGTCATATACACATCCTCCTCAAGTTTCCCATTGAGGAAGGCCATTTTCACGTCCATCTGCCAGATCTCATAGTCGTTATAAGCTGCAATCGCAAGCAAATTCGAATGAACTTGCGCATAGCTACTGGTGAGAAGGTTTCATCATAGTCAACTCCTTGTCTTTGTTTGAAACCTTTTGCAACCAGTCGGTCCTTATAGGTCTCTACCTTGCCGTCCGCTCCCGTCTTTCTTTTAAAGACCCATTTACACCCAATAGGCTTAATGCCTTCAGGTGGTGAAACCAAAGTCCATGCTTTGTTTTCATACATGGAGTCCATTTCGAATTCATGGCTTCAAGCCATTTCCCTGAGTCTTTATTACTCATAGCCTGTTCGTAATTCAATGGATCATAATCATTCATGATGTGTACCTCATCGTCATCCTCTATGATGAATCCATACCTCTCAGGTATCTTCGGTACTCTTCCAGATTTACGAATAGGGTGTGATACAGTAGGTTTTTCCACTTGGTCAGGTACCTGACTCTGATCTGTAGTAATTTGTGGTTCTTGAACTTCTTCAAGATATATCTTACTCCCACTGACCCCTTCATGGATAAACTCCTTTTCCAAGAAGGCAGCATATTTCGCAACAAACACTTTTTGATTAGTTGGATGATAAAAATAATACCCTACAGTTTCTTTAGGGTATCCCACAAATCTACACTTGTCGGATTTAGTCTGTAGCTTATCATGTTCAAACTTTTTGACATAAGCTGGACAACCCCAAGTCTTAACATGCTTAAGATTTGGTTTTCTCCCCTTCCACATCTCATATGGAGTCTTTGAGGCGGATTTGGTAGGTACCTTGTTAAGTAGGTATGCAGCCGTTTCTAGGGCATAACCCCAGAAGAAAATTGGAAGGTCGGTAAAACTCATCATGGATCGAACCATGTCCAACAGTGTTCGATTTCTCCTTTCAGATATTCCATTTAACTGTGGCCTACCTGGAGGAGTCCATTGTGAGATTATACCATTTTCTTTGAGACAATTGAGAAACTCACCGCTTAAGTATTCTCCACCTCGATCTGATCGAAGTATCTTAATACTTTTACCCGTTTGTTTCTCTACTTCACTTCTGAACTCTTTGAACTTTTCAAATGATTCTAATTTGTATTTCATTAAATACACATATCCAAATCTTGAGTGATCATCAGTAAAAGTAATAAAATAAGAATACCCACCTCGTGCACTTGTTATCATAGGTCCACAAACGTCTGTGTGGATCAATGCTAACAACTCTGTAACTCTTTCTCCTTTTCCACTAAAAGGAGATTTAGTCATTTTACCCATGAGATAAGATTCACAAGTTGGATATGATTCATAATCGGATAGCTCTAGGATCCCATCCCTATGCAACTTAGATAATCTTGTTTCATTGATATGACCGAGTCTACAGTGCCACATATAGGTATAATTAATATCATATCTTTTCCTTTTCTTAGTTTGTTTAATTTGAAATATATTTTCTTGCAAGTCAAGTATATAAAGTCCATTTCGCAAATTTTCAATACCATATAAAACATCGTCTTTATAAATAGAACAACCATTATTCTTTATAATAACGTTAAATCCTTCTATATCCAATACATAAATTGAAATAATATTTTTAATAATATTAGGAACATAATAACAATTATTAAGATAAATGGACTTGCTCGAAGGCAGTGCTAAACAATAAGTGCCTACAACTAATGCAACAACCTTTGCTCTATTTCCCACTCGTTGGATAACCTCATCCTTGTTCAGCTTTCTACTTCTTACCTGTCTCTTCACATTATTACATATGTGAGAACCACAGTCGGTATCCAATACCCAAGTAGAATTTTGACTTTCTAAAAAATTAATTTCAATCATAAACAAACCTTGATTGGAAGTCGAAGCTTCTCCAAGCTTCTTCTCTGCCAGAAACTTCTTGCAGTTCCTCTTCCAGTGACCTGGCTCGTTGCAATGGAAGCACATTCCTTTGCTATCTGGATTAGGTTTCTTTTTTTCCTTTATGTTTACCTTGCCCATGGTCATCCGAGATCGGAAGAGCTCCTTAGATATCTCATATCTAGCAGTCATACTCTGTTCACCATACAACTCCTTGAGGTGAAGCAGCATAGTAGGAGCATCCATGTTTTCGTGCTGACGCTGAAGCTCGTTATTCATGGATGCGAGCATAATGCATTGAGCCACAGATGCATCATCTTGCCACTTTATAATGGTGAAAATCTCTTCCTCAGAAGCTGTTTCTGGAACAGTTCCAGGGACAGGTGAATTTAGGACATAAGAAATCTTTTCAGCAGTGAGAACTATTCTCAGATTTCTTAGCCAGCCCGTATAATTCGGCCCGGTAAGCTTATTAGCATCAAGTATGCTTCGGAGTGAAATTAGTGATTTTGACATTTTTAAAATTCTGCATGTGAAAAACAACATTTTTAGCAAACATTCATTTTATTAATTTTTCATACCAAAATAAATTTAGGCCTTTATTTTAAATTGGTATCTCCCACTATTTTAATCAAACTATATTACCCTCACTTATATTGTTCGGCAACATCTAATTAAAGATTTGCTAGTTAGATTAAGGATCCCATTTCAAATGTATATAACCTTGTGGATAGCACAACAAGCGATATACAAATAAATAGGTAGACAACTCTTGTCAATTACATCACCATGTAACTCCTTTTTACTTTGCCTCTTAAATCATAATGGTCAAGCGTGTGCACATCCGAACTAAAATGATTTAAGTTAAGTCCAACCTAGCACTTCTATAAATTCAAAAAAGAAAAATGTTCGTCCTTGTGGATAGCACAACAAGACTAGATTGTTCAACTTTCTTGATAAGCATCAAATGTGATTAATTAACATCTTAAATACTCAATACTCTCATTGTGGATAGCACAACAAGCTCATATTAAATATTTAATACTCTATTAATTTATCATGCTAGAAGGCGACGTTCGATATTTCAAATATCTTTGAATGCTTCGGACTTAATCTTATTTCTTTGAGGGGTTTGTTATTATTTGTCTCATCTTGTTTAGCGCGCATGCACACACACACACACACACACACACACACACATATATATATATATATATATATATATAAAATACGCGTCATTTTATTAAACATGAGAAGTATGTTTGCATAAAATATAATATATATAATATTTAGCATGCAATATAGAATACTATATTCTACCCGGATTGATTATGGACTTTTATTCTAGTTTGGTTCACTAGAGCCACCAAGTGAACCAAAAGGTCAAACCTAAGGGTGCAAGAAATAAAATTTAAACGTAACTATTACATTTAAACTCGGGCTCCATACAAACAGGTCTTCACGCGCTCCTTGGTCCTTGGTCTCCAATTTCTTCAAGATAATTCTAACTATTTCTATTACATTAAAATATTTAATTTAAATAGAAACCTTGATCAGCAGCCAAGGGGAAGTACATAGGAGGGAGATAGAATTTACATCGAGAAAAAAATTAGAGAAGACAAGGTACGCAGACCCATTTAATAAAACCCACTCATTCAAGCATTAAACTAAAATAAAATTCAATCACATTGGTCAATAGTCCATAATCAACTCCATTTATTTTCATACATGTCACCATATGTATCAATAAATAAATATTCATCTCATGAATTAAAACATTTCATATATATATGAGTATCATTTAATGGGCAATTTTAATTTGCATGAAATCCAATTTCAAGATTAAAATAAACTCTTTATTTTAATTATAAAATTATTAAGAATATTATATATATATATATATAATATAATACAACCTTAATATATATATATATATATATATATATATATATATATATATATATATATCAAGGTAATCATGGGTTACCTTTCTTTTAAAACTTCCTGCATGTTTCAAACAGCTTGCAGAAACCTTTTTGTTTTGAATTGAATAACTTTTCATTTAAAACAATTAATATCCTTTTTTAAGGCAACGTGAGTCAGCTTTTAAAAACAAATTCGGCAGGTTCTCTTTTAAAAAAAATCGGCAGTCACCATTTTGTGATCAATTCGCGGACAAAGCGAAACAAAAAGAAAAAAAAAATTATTTCCGTTAATTTTTTTTCTTTCTCCCATAAAAAAATAATTTTATACAACTAATTATGCCTAATAAATGATTCTAAATACATACCCATATCTATATGAAATCAAAATAATTAATAATTGCATAAAGGTTTGGCTCTGATGCCACTGTTGGGTTTGTACGAAATCGTGACGCAATCAAATTGCAAAAATTAGCGGAAGCATGATAAGATCAGAGTTTAAAAATTTCTACAAAACCATTACCCGGATCATCCTTTATGCAAATTATTAATTTAAAACGATAAATAAGAAGTTATAGAATCATACCCTTGTAGAACTAAGCTTCCAAGGTACGAGTTCAACTACTTGTTCTTTGTGATCTTCTTGAATTTTCGGGTTAGATTCCTTCCTTTGATCAACGTTAGCCACCCAAGTGTTTGGCCTCTAGAGGTGATCCACCAAGGAAGTTGAATTATCAAGAAGTAGGGTGTTTGGCTAAACCTTAGTTTTTTATCCTCTATAGAAAATGAGTACTCTCCAACAATTGAAATTGCATTAACTGATATCTATTATGAGACTCCTCTTATATAGATATTGGTCAACCCTTCTAATCCTAGTAGATATGAGATTTTATTTAATTAATTAAACTCCTTTAATTAATTTAGGCTTCCCACCACATTGGGAATAATTAATTAAATTTATTTAATTAATTTGTCTCCTAATCTTATTAAGAATAAATGAGAGTACTAATATTAAATTAATTATTAAACCCTTTTAGAAATTAAAATAATAATAATTGTAATAATATTAATAAGACATCTCTTATTAATTTATATTTAATATTTCTAAAATATTAAATAATAAATATTAAGCTATTTAATTTATTCTATCACCATAGATTAAATTAATTACACTTAATACATTATTACGATTATGCCATTACCCTCTTAAATAATTATTCATCTTTTTATGGTGTGACCCTTTAGGTTCTCCATATTAAATCGGTTGTGAATAAATCAATTAGACAATTCTAATCTTATTTAAATAAATAAATTAAACTAATAATCTATTTAAATAAATAATATTTATTCTACAATAGGGATAAGCCTCCCTAGCGATCAACGACTTTTCAGATAATATAGATTTCAACATTAATCATAAAAAGAACATGTGAGTAAATAGTTACCGTACAATTCAATCCTTCCACCATACAATGTCCCAATTAAATATAAGACATGAATTTACTGTCAAGTCTTATTTTATTTAATTATATGTATTTCGATTAGAAAATGCACAACTCCAAATAATGCAAATTAGAAACTCCTTTCTAATTTTATTCCACCTTGGCCAAGAATTCTTGGGTTGTCATTTAACGAATCACATAGAACATATCTCCTTTTTTACTAGAGGTGGTATATTATTTATTGATCATTCATTATCTCCATATGTAACTCATTATACCTAAGCATACCCTTTTATATACCCTAAAGGGCTTTAAGGAATAAGTCAAAGTATAATTCATTACATACAAGATACTATGATGATCTCAAGTCCAAGGATCACTTGTACTACGATCACATTAGGAATTCCTATTGACAGGCGAGTAAAACTCCATTAGATATTCCATAGTGAGTCACGTTCAGTGAACTTATTCTCCAATAAGCACCTACATACTTGCTTTAGTGTCTCCACACAAATGATTATGAGATCAATCATCCTCATCCAATGAGCAAGCAACATATGTACTAATCTATCCGAATTTACTAATCCCCTTTTTAGTAATCCCATGATTAGGAACTATTTTAGTTTTTAAGCTTTCTGAGAATTTAGATCTCATTAGCATGATCAACATCATGATTCTAAAAGCATTGCTTAAAACTATGGGTTATTTACAAATTATAAAAACAGCACCATGTAGATAATTAAATGCCTTTAATAAATGAATATTTTATTAATAAATAAATAAGATTGTTTTCAAAGTATGTGCTTTATCATCATACACGATTGGCTCGTATGCACACTACTATCAGTTGGCTTTAACCCAACGAAGTTTTGGGTACAGACCGAGTCCAGTTCAGCCGTTAGCTTGAACCCAATGAAGTTTCGGGTACAGACCGAGTCCAGATCAGCCGTTGGCTTTAACCCAACGAAGTTTCAGGTACAGACTGAGTACGGTTCAGCCATTGGCTTCAACCTAACGAAGTTTCGAGTACAGGACGAGTCCAGTTCAGCCATTGGCTTCAATCCAGCGAATCGTTGGGTATAAACGAAGACATTTCAGCTGTTGGCTCAGCCCCAACGAAGCGTCGGAAGGGATCCGGTGACGAAAGCAATATAGTAATCCATCGCCAATGATGGAATCTATTATACACATCCTCAAAAAGGAGCATCAGGAAGGACTGGTGGTTCAACCCCTTGTTGCAAGTTGCCGCTGTAAATTATCTTCAGGATAAGCATCGGAAGCATATAAGAAGGTAACTTGATAATCGAGATATATCCCCATTAGGGTTGACAAAGATATCACGGATAACGCCATCCCCAGCAGAAAATGTCAAAAACCTTCTGTGATAGCTCAAACCTGATATCTCACCAGCAATCGCATGATAATGCTGCAACAAGGGTTATCACATGTGACGTTATCCCCAGCAAAAAATAACAAAATCAAATCAGTGATAACCCTACCCCCTCAAAGGTATCTAACATCCATTACATACCATATCATGCATTGCCTCCGCTTTACATTTGCATTTCCAGTGTCTACTAATCTTTATCTTGTTCATTCCACTGCATTGCATAAACATGATAAAGAGGGGCATCTGTAGACACTTGAAATTTTCTTTCCCTGTTACTAACACTGTAGGAGGGCAAAAATATAATCAAATCAACCTCGGTCTCAATATCGGGCCGTCAAATCAACCCCGGTCTCAATACCGGGGTGTCAGATCAACCCCGATCTCAAATCGGGCCATCAAATCAACCCCGATCTCAATATCGAGCCATCAGATCAACCCCGGTCTCAATACCGGGCCGTCAAATCAACCCCGATCTCAAATAAGGCCGTCAGATCAACCTCGATCTCAACACCGGGCCGTCAGATCAACCCCGATCTCAAATCGGGCCGTCAAATCAACCCCGATCTTAATATCGGGTCATTAGTTCAACCCCGATCTCAAATCGGGTCATCAGATCAACCTCGATCTCAAATCGGGCCATCAGATCAACCCCGATCTCAATATCGGGCCGCCAGATCAGCCCCGGTCTCAACCTGGGAGGTAAAGGTCAGCCCCGGTCTCAACCCAGGTAGTACAGGTCAGCCCCGATCTCAACCCAGGAGGTAAAGGTTAACCCTGGTCTTAACCCAGGAAGTACAGGTCAGCCTCGGTCTCAACCCGGGAGGTACATATCAGCCTCGGGCTCAACCTGGGAGGTACAGGTTATACCTGGTCTCAACCCGAGAAGTCAGGTCAACTCCAGGAACAAACCTAAAACTCCACAACATCTCCAGATGAAAACCTGGAGCGACCAAGTTAACCTTAGAGACAATACTGAGGACAAACAAACTCGAATGAGTTTTAAGTCTTGGAAACAACCCCAAGAAATCAACTGCAGGCCATGCCGACACTAAGGGCAATCTCGGGAATGGAAAAATAGTCATTTTACCAACTCTAAGCCGAATTGATGCCACCAAGGTCAGAACGAACCATAACGATGATCCCGAGTGCAAACAACATAAGACAACTTAACGGATAAACTGCGGGGAATCAAAGACCTGGTTTTGAACCCATGTTCTTGGACCTAGAAAATGTTTTATCCCATGTCATTGTGACACTCTCAGCGAGGGCTTTCTGGAAAGGTATTGTACGCCTTAAACGGACGCTCCGATCAAAAGTTAGAAAGTTTCGACTTCAACCTTGCATTGCTCAGAGTACACGTACTTCGAGATAACGGAACCCGGCACGTGGACACCACCAGGGGAGCCGCACCTCTACCTGCGGCAGCAGTAGGTAGGGTGGAGGCTCCCTTGCCTATATATATGAGGGCACCCCCCTCATTTTAAAAAAGAAAAAATGCTCCGAACCTCTGCCCGTTTAATTTTCTGTCTGATTTCTTATCTTCCAAACCCAAATTTTTTCACTCTAACACGTAGATATACCCATATACTATCGCATATCAAAAAATAACCGGTAGATTTGGAAGTTTAAAGCCTACGATTTGGCAGAAAGCCCGTGTAGCAGTCCATTGTGAGTATTTTTACGAGCAGCAAGTCAATGCTACTACTTTGTACTTTTATACACTTGCACGTTAAGTTTTGTTTTCTATATATGCCCGAAACTCAGTTCCGTGGTCGTTTTCGTCAACTTTTGGTATATTTTAGTACCTAAACGCATTTTCAAGCATTTCTACAACTCAGATTGATGATCCGTCGCTTCCAGTAGCTTCGGCATACTTGGATCTTCGTTTTAAGCAACTTCGCCGGACTGGGTTATCTTCCCAGTCTGGGTTTGGCTTTTTTGTATATATTTAACTGTATATATACTAACTTTTCAATTCTGTCAAGCCTGGATGTCAATTCCGCGGTAGTTTACTGCTTTTATATATATTTATGCATATATAAGCAACTTTCACCACCACTAGGTTATCTTCCCAGTCTTGGTTGACTACTTTTTTGTATATTTACATTTCAGTTTGGCCTGGATTATTCTATGGACTTTTTACTATTTTTATTCATATCTGCAACATTCACCACACTGGTTATCTTCCCAGTCTTGGTTGACTACTTTTCTGTCCATATACATATATGTCAATTTCAGCCTGAGCACAGGCGTGAAAAGCCATCGCCCTTTTTTATAATTTTATGTATATATTTCAATTCTGTTCAGTCTGAATTATTCCGTGGCTTTTATAAAGCTTTTATAAATATATATATATATATATATATATATATATATATTTCTATTTCAGTCCGGGCACCGGTGTGAAAACCCATCGCCCTTTACAACTTTCAGTATATATAATTGTATATATATATATATATATATTGCTTTACTCGCTTTTATTAAATTGCTTCTTTAAATATTCATTTGATAAGAATCGGCACTGACATATCTGCGGGCGAACTAGATTTATTTAAATCTCACCAACTCTAGCTTTCAAACGGTTGAAAATTGGTCCAGACGTAATCGGGAAGCTAGAATGACTGAGATTTATTTAAATCTAGCATTTTTCTAGTTTCAGTTATAAAAGCAACCTTGCGGCCCTTAGATCGCTATCTAGTGGGAACGAGACACTTCGGCCAGGTGCGAACCAGGATTTACTGAATGAATCCTTGGTTTTGGCGACATTTGGGATATATTTCTTTTTTGTACAAATTTGAACTATGCAGGTTTATTGGCCTCCCTATGTGAGCCTATGAATCGTGGGAATTATGATCTAATCAATCAGAATTTGATTCTCACGATGGACAAGCTCCACTTTACAAATGTACCCTGCTAGTTTTTCTAAAAAAATGTACATACAAAAGACCTTAAAACGGTTATCCGGATTTAAGGTCTCAACATAGTGAAAATATGGGTTGTCGTGTCAGAGTTCCTTCGATGGCTATCATGCCCATGAGGAGACCGACATTTGTATATATGTTGTGGTCGAGGATGCTTCGCAGCCCGACAATCACCATTTAAATTGAGCCTTAAGGCTGAAAAGATAAAACTGAAGTATCGATATGCTTCAATTCCTATGTTAGCGTAAAGGTTTGAAAACCTTCTTTTAAAACATCACTTCAATAGTCTTTTCGAAGAAAAGAGGCTTTTGCAAATCAAATCAAACACTTTTACAAATCAAATTAAAGACTTTTTGCAAAAATCAAATCAAACCCTTTGTATATAGGTTCAACGATGCATATACATGCTTTCAATCAAACATAGGCCCATTTTCCAAACAGCATTCACATAAATTTTAGATTTTAAGGGAAATATTAAAAAGATGCAGTACCGTGTTTACACGGGAGTCGTGGGGTTTCTAACACCTTCCCCACGCTTAACCAAGCCCCGAACTTAAACCTTGTTTTCAAAGATCAAGTTTCGACAGTGTCCAGCAATTGGGCCTCTTTCAAAAAAACTCGACTGAGTTTGTACAACCATTTCAAATCTACCAATTGGTGACTCTGTAAAACGTTCAATCGTTGACATGATACATATTGGCCTTTTCCTAAAAAACCCTTCAAAATCTTTTTCGCAATAAAAAGAGTAAGGGTTGAGATAACTTAGGAAGAGAGAAAAATCCAGGTTGTGACCTGACCCGCGGATTTTTTCCCGATGTCGACACTCACAAGTTAAAAATTGTACGTAAGGTTAATATGCATATACACCTGAAGCTATCCAGATTGGTCTCTGTCCTTAAATACAATTGCAATCAGGCCAATCGCTGCCCATAGTCAATCAGCAGTCTACAACCTATTGATGGGAAGTCAAGATGCAGCAAGAACAAAGAATCTTACGTCCGCTGTTCTCAAAGATAAAATGCATATACATGCTATGAGATACTTATCTAGAGGAGAATGGAGAATTCTTTAAATATGTATTTGGCTAAATCCATGAATCTGAACCTTGAGGTTTGAGGGCGTCAAAGAATTCAAGTTGCCAAGACTTTCCTCTGATCATAACTCCAAGACTCTGCTTGATTGATCTAAGGCCATATGGAGCAACAACAGTTGTCAATATTGACAATACAAAGATGTGCACAACAATGCCTCATATCATTGTGCAAATAAATAGGACAATTAGCTGTCAAGAAACTGACAGTGTCAAGGTATGTATCCTCATCACTATATACATACATCATATTGCATCACCTTATGTGCTATAACAGTATTCTATCAAAAGATCATTTTCTTCCTAAAAAGGGAAAAGAGAGAAAGTACATTTGAGGTTGGAAACTATTTGCTGAAAAACTTTCTTTCCACCCATGTTTTAAGTTGAAAATAAATTTTTGAAAGAAATTTGATATATGCCTTAAGTACAGTACAATCTAAGAAGTTTAAGTTGCTTGACCTTTGCTAATGGGTTGGTATGTTTGTAAATTCATACAAACCAATGTTTTATGTTTTTGATAAAATATAGAGTGTGATCAACACTACATGTGTATCTTGAAGGTTCTTGGAAACTGGTCAACTCCATGAACCAATAAGATGTAAATAATTAATAGAGCTGATCTTCACTATGTTAATATTTAAAATCTTTGAACATAGCGAAAGCAAAGGGTGTAACAACCAAAGAAAAAGATTATCATATTAAAAATGTTTAATAATACACACACCCACAAACATGCATTATAACTATCTTATATCTAAAATTGATATATATATGAATATGGTTGTTGATGCTTATATGATGAAAATCCAAAAAAGTAAGAGGAAATAGGGTTTTTGGGAAAACTAACCTAGCAGGACCCAAATAGCCATGGGTACCAAGATAGAAATTCATTTAACCTGCAGGTACTTGGTTTATCTGATCTCACTAAGGAAAACTGAAGCACATGACTTCAGTCACAAAGCTTCTACCAGTTGCAAGTTCAAAGATCCCTCAGCAATGCTCTCATTCAAGGTCATCCAATGTCAGAGCTTGCTCCTGAAGATTTGTTGTGTCCCTGAGGATGTAGATCTCATGAGCTTAAATGGATTCCAAAATCCTTAGTATGATCATCATGATACTTCAAAAGAAAGCAGGCTATTTATGTCAAGAAGTAAGAGACCTTCTATGCTTATCCATGCAAAGAATATCATCTCAAAAGGAACACCAAGGAAGATCATATCAAGGGATCATCAACCAATGGTGATGAAGTATGAATCATAGAATTAAAACTCTACGAGTATAGAAGATGCTAAAATCTGAATGATTGAGACTACGTTCGTAGTGTCTAGTCAGCAAATTATGGAGTAACCAGTTCTAAAGAAAATACTCTTTGATCAAATGGAGATGATTCAACCATGAAGATTCCAGCTAGAAGGAGATGTGTAAGGAAACCTTACTTATGTATGAACAGAAGAGCAACCTATCTTTCTCTAAGATGATAGTATTAACTATAGGGGAGCAGTGATCTGCTAAGTTTAGGAGCGCATATTAACAAATGAGCACATTGAAGCAAATCCTTCAGACCTCCCAAACAATGAAGGTAGATATACTTGATGACAAGGGAAGAGCAACTGAAGATATGGAGGTGGTGAAGATTAAGGAGGAGAAGAAGTGGGATTCTTTCTAAAAGTTCAGAGATAAGCTTAGAAGACAGGTCAACCTCTCTTACATATCTGATGACCACTCCACGAAGAACCAGTTCACTTCTGTTAAGTTCCTAAAATAGAAGCTTATCCAAACAGCCACATCCCAGTTACATAGTCTCAAAACTCTATGGCTGATGAACCAAATAAATCTTCATCCCTAGTAGTAACGTCCCAAAACGTGCTATTGATAACCATATCAGCCAACTACCTCGTTTGTAGAGTACCTACGATCAAACTCCTGATCATGGATTAAGAGTGTGCTGACTCAACGATCGCAGTCTACAAACACCTCTCCAATACACTTATGACCATACATATTGAAGAGCTAAACGCACCTCACTCTCTCTCACTTGAATATACCAACATCAAAGTATATTCAAAGTTGGTAAGTAAACTCCATGGCAGGGAAGCCCACTGTGATGACATTGTTACCACCAAGTCTAAGCAGTCCTTTTGATAAGCGCCTCAGAGACAAACCTAGCCCTTAGTTTTATACTAAGAGGCCATCCCTTTCTGAGCTACCTTAACCCAGAAGAAGTGCTGATATAGAATGCATCACAAGGACCTTTGCAGAAGCATATAGTAGTCCCTCAGAAGAATTCAAGCTGCTAATGAATCATGCAACTCCCAGTTGGAGATTAGTGAAGAATCATCTACTGAAGCATGGCTACAGATGACGATCGTCGAGTAGACAAAGAAATTGTGGAGTACTAAACTATGTCATCAGGCTACTCCATGAACTGAAGAAGTCAATGGTCAACTAAAGTAAAGTCAAATCTGAAAAGCTGATCTGTTATGAGAAGTTACAGATAGTGACATATCATGCTCTTACACCTGTCCTATTGTAAAGTAGAGGGATCAGTTGTAAATGAAAATTCAAATCTGTGGCAGTTACACTTATAAGAAACTACCAAAAATCTTCAAGTCTCTCTAGTTCATCTTCCCTCTTTGAACCCGAAACCCCAAACACTTTCCAAAAGCCTAAATCTCTCAAACCTCTAGCCATACTCAAATCGCCCTCAAGTACCTCCTGCAATACTCTTGAAATCAAACACCCATATACTTCTCAAATGGAAGATTGGCGTGTCGTCACGGGAATTCAACTCGACTCTAAAAGATTTGAAAAATTAGAGAAGAAGTTCAGGGACATTCTAGATCTCGTGAAGAAGGTTGGGTTTTTTGAATGCCTTGAATCGGACACCCTGATTTATGCCGTCCTGGTAAAGGAGTTCTATTCAAATGCAATGATAGATTCTGGGCTTCTATCTACTTTGTCAAAGGATTAAATTTGAAGATACGAGCATCAGACATCAATTAATGTCTAGGGATTCCTGACCAGGGTCTGAAAAATCTCGAAGAAGTCGACATTGAAGAAGGAAAAAGGGTAATGCGCTACAAGAGAAACCCAATTCTGAAAGACATGAAGAAGAAGGAGTTTCCTGAAGAGTTTGAGTTTCTTGCTGAGATTGCAGGGAAGTGTATCTTGAGCACAGATACTGCACATGATACTGTGAGCGATCAGCAACTGAGAATCATATCTGCTATTGTCTTAAAGAAGCAAATCAACTTTGGAGCGGTACTGTTCGACTTAATGTCCAGATGGCTAGAAAAGGCAGAGAAGAAGAAGTCAATAGATAAACCTCTCACAAAGGTTTTCCTTGGGAGATTCTTGAGCATCATTTTGAAGAAGAAACTTAAGAACAAGATAAGGGATGATGAGGGAGAACCCCT
Organism: Panax stipuleanatus; assembly: GCA_020205555.1. NCBI lineage: Eukaryota > Viridiplantae > Streptophyta > Magnoliopsida > Apiales > Araliaceae > Panax > Panax stipuleanatus. The sequence continues at coordinate 38,923,285 of CM035117.1, forward strand.
TAATATTCACAAAGTGATGTCTCCAAAACTGTTTAACAACTGGAAGAAAAATCCCATAGAGGACAAGAAGCTGAAGACGTGTGGCAGCAGCAGCAAGGACACTTCGAAGAAGAGGAAGGAAAGCAATATAAAAGATGAGCTCTCTCACTCTGATAATTCTAAAGCTCCAGAGTCCACTTCTGTAAAGCCATCCAAGGAGAGAGCCAAGGTTGTGAGCAAATTACCAGAGATCCCCCCCAAGAAGTCCTTCTGCTGATAAAGAGGAATCTGAATCAAAAGAAGAAGAAGCACCTGGATCTTTTATTGCTGAACCTCCAAGAAGAAGAAGGAGCAATCGACTACTTCTCAAACCAGGCCTTAAGAAGAAAGAAGGATCTTCAACAAAGATCATTGATCTCAGTGATGATGATGATGAGCTTGAGACAATGGAAAAAGATACAAAGGGTAAAAGGAGGATGATTTCTGACAGCTCCAACAGTGATGAAAATGAAAAGACTGCAAATGGATCTGAATCAGAAGAGGAAGATGAAACTGAAGCTAAGGATAGTTTGAATACTGAAGTGCAAGGAATGACTAGTGAGTCTATGAAAGCTAGCTCAGCGGAGAGATGGAAATGGAGATCATATGCAGGAATCTACTGATGAGTCAGTTAAAATGAGCTTGCACCAGTCTGACTCTAAATCAGCAAATGAAGGAATGGAAGCAGACTCAAGTTCTGAAGATCAGGGATCAGTAGACTATCATGTTCCTTCTCCTTGAAATGTTCAAAGAAGATTGGTTGTTCAAGTCTTTGATAAACCACAAGATGTACTACCAGGCATATGGGTAAACCATGGAAACGAACGACTCAGCATGGTAAGGATGTCCATAGCCGATCTGCTCAACAATTTTCAAGACATGGACTTGGACTTTACAACGGTGCTGTATGATTCTGAGAATCATCTGATAAAGTGGTTCTACCCTTGGATGCCATGGCTGAAGGCCTACACTACTGGAGATAAGAGCTACATAACTGATGTAACTCATATTTTCCTAATCTAGAGCTGATCTCGCAAAACTTTCCAAGGGTTAAGACATTCCCTACCAAGTTGATTAGAGACCAGCCTCACTTCAAAGTCTACTGACAGGCCAGTAATATCTACATTCCCTACTATCTACTAGAAAGCTTATATGATGGAAAGATCAAAGTCTACGATCGTAGAGTCCCTACACTCTACAATTGCAAGTGATCAAGCTCACCCTGATCAGTCAAACTTTGCTCCTACAATACTCTCTGATATCCCATCTTCATCCAACATCAACTGGTATTCAAATCTCTTTGAGATTCTCACTATATTTGAAAACATCTCTAAAAGTGAGAAACATGGTGTCCAACCAACTGCTCAAATTCTTCAAGAGCAAGAGTTACTGAAAAACTTTGAAGAATTGGTTGAGAAATTCTCTTAAATTACTGAAGAAGCTAAGAGTATGTCAGGAGGAGAAAAAATTCAGTTCAACAGAAAGCTTCAAGCAACTATCTTAGATATATCTCTCAAGCTTCAACAGAGAGATCAAATCTATCTAAAATCTATAAGAGATCAAAAGAGAGAAGCTCTGAAACTTCAGGAGAAAAATAAAGAATTTATTTTGTCTCACTCTAAGAAAATAGACACAATTTCAACCAGTGTCTTTCCCTAAAGCTAGAACTCGGCCAACAGGAACTCAAGATTGATGTTGGAAACACATCTCACCTGATTGAGGACATTATATCCACTGTTCAGCATCTCTCTCAAGTGATTGATGATAAAAAGGGGTAGAAAAAGAGGCACTCAAGGAGTCACTCAAAGAGACGAATGAAGATAGGGGAGAAGAGCCAAAGTAGAAGAGCAAAGGAGCTGAAAGGAAAGCAGAAGAAGAAAGCAATGGAGTCATCATCTGAGGGGGAGTCATCATCTGAGGGGGAGCCGAAGCAAGAAGAATCCATAAAGACAAGATCTAAGGGGAGCTAAAAGGAGATGAAGCAATGAAGCAATCATTTGAGGGTGAGCAGGAACTAGAAGAACAAACAGATGAGTAGCAGCAACATAAAGAGCATCCAGAAGACATACATAGTGCAAACAATGAAAAAGAGAAGGTACATCTCTAACTGTAATAATATGTTCTGGATCCAGGACTTAGATTGCCATATCATTTGTAAGTTAAATTCTCATCAATGACATTCATATTATCTGTTCTAGTAATACAACAGCTCACTGTATATTAAGATTCATTCATCTCATACATATGCATTTAATGTTATTGTCATAATCAAATAGGGGGAGATTGTTAGAAATATGCATGAGAATGTTATTCCTCTTTATATAATATTTGATTATGAACTTAATGAATGAATATACAAATATGTCTACATTGATAAAAGCTTTAAAGTCCTTAATAGATGATAGACATTATGTACAAGGACTTGGATTGAAAAGATCAAATGTGTTAGGTATCCTACATGAATGAACAGCTTTGTGAAGTCCTTTAATAGATTATAATGTACAAGGACTATGAATAGAAAGATCAAGCTTGTTAGGTTGATCTTATAAAATGTAATAGATAGGCTCGTCTGATCGAAGAGCACTGCACCAGCCATCGCAGTCTGCCAAGAGAGTTAAGGCAGAATCGTAGTCTATCAAGGCAGAATCGTTGTCTGTAAAGATAGCCTCTCTCGGAGTCACAGTCTGGCAAGGTCACTCTTGAGATCATAGAGACTGTCTGTCGAGCGCCTGTCGATCCAAGTCAAGAATCGTAGGCTTCACTCAAAGTCGTGGAGTCTGCAAATCGTAACCGAGGCAGAAATCGTAGTTGGGCAAGCCAGTCAAGAGATTGCAAATGTCAAGGCAGAAATCGTAGTCTGTTATATGAACTACTCTTAGAGTCGCAGACTACACTCGGAGTCCTAGAGTCTACAGATCGCCTATAGGCAGAATTGTAGTCTTCAGAACTAGAGCCAAATTATAGTCAGTCAAGTGCTCACAAATGTCAAGGAAGAATCGTAGAGCACTCCACGATTCTCAATAGATGAGCATTCCTGAAGTGTACATAAAAAGATCTAATTCTCTGGTAAGAGTAGTCAAGGTTCAGAATGCAGTCTACTTGAAGAGTATGAAAGATCATTCTCTGAATGACCTGCAAGCAAACAGAAGATCGAAGAGCAAGATTGATTGAGAAGTGAAGAGCCATTCAGGGAGAAGTCTTCTACAAGCACTTATCAGAAGATAACGATTATAGTGTCTGTCAAACAAACAGAAGACCAAGATCGTAGTGTTGACGACAACGATTGTGGTGTTTGCCAATGAGCAGCAGAAACTGATAAATCACCTACAAAGAAAATGGCCAACCTACAGAGGACAGACGAAAAGGATTGTCTATGCTCAGCCTCACCATGAAGAGTGACCAAGAGATCACAGGGCAGAAAATTGAGGAAGCTGAACATGACTAATCAGAAGAGTCTTGTAAACCAAAGGGCCAGAACAGTCAGCCAAGTCATTAGTTCCTAATGAGAGTCAAGGCAAGCAAAATCTTATAACAAACTGCAAGAACTAAGTGCAAGATGGTTCTATATCGTCAACTCAAGGAGCACTTTTAGAATCGTACTGTTGTCAAATCCAGTCAACTTGCAACTTCCATAGACAAAATTTGGCCAAGCACATGAACGTCATCATTAGAATTGTAGAGCTCGTTCGTTTGATTATTGTGACTCAACAATGTCTAAATATGAAGACTGACAAACGAATGTTGCTGATTGAGAGTCCCGATGCAGTCACCAACATCCTTGGTCTAAATCGAGACAATAAAAAGGAGAAATAAAGGTGACTACCAAGCTGACTACTGAAAGTAACATTTCAGAGGTGTTAGGTGAAACAGTAGATTGCTGTGTCAAGAAAGTCAAAAAGGAGCTGTCACGTCAACTCAGCATGTCTACATCAAAGAACTCAGAACCTTTAAATCTTTTCCCAACGACTATATTCCAACGGAAAGCTGATGGATGGATATATAACAGCTAAAGCTTTAAAAGAGAAGATTTGTTGACTCAGATCGAGTCTTATTGAGCTTAACAGAGTAAAAGTCTCAGTGACAGTGAGACTACCATAGTAGGAGTGAAGCACATCTAATGAGAGTCTTTAACTGCTAAAAGCTTCACTCAATATGAAGGAGTTTGCCAACAAAGTGGCATCTGAGTTGAGAGCCGAAAGGCCAAGATGACAAGAACTAGAGTGGCAGATCAGAAAGCAGACCTTCAGAGCCACTCTATGTTTCACCATGAATAACCTGAGCTGAAGAGAAGAAGATGCAGAGCAGAATCTGCACATAAGATAACCAGTGTTCAAAGCTGCTAAGTACCAGAAGAAGTCTACTTGATATGCAGGACTTAGCAGTTCCTCAGTGGTGATAGTGTGCTGTGCTGAAATCAGATGAAGTCAAACATCAACAAGAAAGATCAGCTGCACCAAAGAGATGAATCAGACTACTAACTACACTAGGATGTCATGCTTAATGAACATCTTAGCAGTCCATTAGTTGTAATCAAGTCTCAATGTTGAAAGCCATACGATCACAAGAAGCTGCTAAGTACCAAAAAAAGAACAAGCTGAATGTCATCTTAGCAGCTCAACAACAACAACAAGCAAACAAACCACAAGGGCCTGAGGGGTCCTTGTCTTCGTGACTAAATCAAAGTCAAGTTTGCTGGGCTTGCTGAGTACCGGAGGGTAAAAGAGATTCTAAGTCTGCTGGGCTTGAAGAGTTCTTAGTGAACTAGAGTTCCAAGGTGTTGGCCTTGAAAAAATCTTAGTGATTCAAAGTTACCCTTTCTTTAGTGGAATCCCTACTTGTTGAAGTAGAAGAGTGGAGTATGAGCATTTAGCCTCTGAACCACTTAAAACCCCTGGTGTCATTTACCTTATGTCATTTACATTCTACACTATAACTGCTTACAATTAATCTAACATTAAAACTATGTTTAACAAGATATTCTTGAAGAGGAACTTAACCTATTCCATTGTGCATTAATATGATTCTTCTGTTTGTCATCTGCTAATTACTTAGCAAAACTAAAGAAAAGGAAAAAGCTTTTAAAATTAAAAAGGATCTATTCAACCCCCCCCCCTTTTAGATCTCTTGTGTGCCCCTAGGAACTAACAAATAGTACCCCGACATGAAAAGATTAAAATTTTAATAAGAAAGTTTAGAACAATATTCAAGTGAAATGATATTAGATGAAGAGCAAACCTTAAGGAATTTTTAATCATTTCAGGAATTATAGAAGCAATACTTACCATAGTAAGTTTAGATTTAGGAATATGAAATGAAATAATATACAAAACTGCAAATAAATTGTCACCCGTCATGCGGTAATCCGCGTAGACAGATCATTTCCACAACTTAATAAAGAATGAATATGAATGGTTATTCACCAAGCATGCGATAGTCTGCGTAGATAGGTTATTCCCACAAATTATTAAGGAATAGAATGAAAACCCTTATGAGTATGAAGTAATATCACATACGAGTATGAAAGCAAATTTACATATGAGTATGCAATAAGTGATATCCTTTACGAATATTAAAAGAAAATAATATCATTTACGAATATTGAAAGAAAATAATATCCTTTACGAATATTGAAAGAAAATATTATTCTTTACCTTAGTATGAGACTAAATATGACTGGTATAAAGGAGATTAACTTGAAGAAATCTCGCACTATATATTAGCTGCACTCAAAGTACCCTTATACTAGAAAGAAATACGCACAATATAATAGATGAAGAATTCTCTGATTCTAGTGTGTGTTTCATTGCTTAACTAAGCAACCTATTTATAGGACAATGAACTAAATAGTAACTGATTCACGGACGATTCATATTGATTTACTATTAAAACTTCACGAACGGTTCATATTGATTTACTATAGTAACTTCAACCGACGGTCTGAAAAATTAGAACGCCCCCCCCCCTGAAAAAATAAGCCAAACTTATAACAAACGCCTCATAACAAACCCCTCCATTTATATCAAAAATTGAATAAATATTTACCACAAATCACTTATCTTCAATTAACACATTTTTAATCTTTTAACAATTATTCATTATTAATATTATAACTCACAATATTGACAACCAGATCGTTCCCAGGAAAGAGGGGGCTTTCCAATAAGGATTTCTCCTTACTGGTGAGCAATTAAATAACCTAACCCCTTCCCTCGACAGAACATTCTAGACATTGTCAATAATTCTAATATTAATATGAGTAACTGTGTCGTGTCAATTATTGATTTAATAATATAAAGTATTGTGCAGATGATACTGTGAGAATAATTGAATCAATAATATGAGATACTATGCAGCAACTACTATGGCAATTATTAAATGAAACTGAGTGACTTCTTACGTAAGAATCAATAATTAAAAATAATGTGCAATACCGTGTGCTACTGTGCAATACCGCATACCATTGTGTAATAATGCGTATTACTGTACTTTTATTGCCGGGTATTCCAACAGTTTAACGGTAAAAGTCTTGCCGTTATTTTTTATAAAAGGCTATTTTTTTCGCTTTCTATATCCGACAGTTATTCCGTTGTGGGACCCACCAATGATTTGCGCCGTCGTACGAATATTTCCTGATAAAAAGAATATTTTTCGACAGAACGAATATTCTCCGAAAGAACGAATATTCCCCAACATACTATTATAATTTACACATATCACCCTTAACTGTAACCATATATCAATTTAACCATTTATTGAATAGAATAATAATTATAAAAAAAAATGAATACTTTTATTTCATAAAATTCGGGGTCTTACAACCTTCCCTTCTTATGAAATTTCGTCCTTGAAATTTATATACCTGGTAGTTCGAAGAGGTGAGGATACCTTACTTTCATTTCAGATTCTATCTTTCCGTTCATTTAATCTGTATCATGATTTCTCCATTGCTCATCTCTTGGATTTCAGATATCATTCCAGAATACAGCTTCAAAACAAAGGTTAATTGACATATCACAATTTGTCAACTTATTAAGTAAGAAAATTCAGCTTAAGTTTGACACACACTAGCGAAGGATATTACCCGTCTCTCCCATCCTAGTTATAGTCTAAGATCTCCGCCAGAGACCATATCCCTAAGCTCCGATACCAACTGTGACACCCCCAAAATAGGTCCACACAACCCATTTTGAGTCGCCAAAATACATGGTAAAAAATCTAAACACAAACTTCCTATGTACAACTGTTAAACTGTCCTGCAAAATATAACAATACATAAGCTGTGAGTTTCAATACAAATAACAGTACTCACACTCCAAACCAATGATACTTTACATAAAGGTACAATCAACAACTGTTTTAGGAATTAAAATATTTAGAAAATGCTCAAGGAAGCCTACGTACAGGGGAGGTCATGTTTCTAAGTTATAATAGATATCATAGGACTTGAGAATTAACCTTGGTTGACCCAATAGACCCCAAAGAAGAACGAAAAGATTACTATCATGTTCATTCCAATGGTGTGTATCTTCTTGCCATATAATTATCTCCATTGTCTCAAATTGAGAATTATATTCCAATCATACTCCAAGATTATATAGATAATGCTTATAGGTACAGTCAGCAGATAGATGCTCACAACCATATCTTATTATAACACTAATCTGTATATGGTTAGACATCTTGTATAATAGTGGCAACACACCCTTTAAGTTTTCAGTACAATTATTGCCACCCTATCTTATAATTTGAAGAGAACAACCACTAACTCGGAATATTATGGTTATTAACTCGGATCATTACTCCACTCCCTGACTAGTCCCTGCTTAACCCTCATTTCCTGAGAAGAACAATGGAACCAAAAGAAAAGGGTGAGCTCAACTAGCCCAGTAAAGAATATCATGACTAAGATAATAAATAATGAGTTGTCCTTAGTTTTCAACAGTGAAAATCTGACAAAATATAACCGACAACAAGTTTTAGATCAACCACTGCAGCAGAACGAACAATCCATTAGAAAAGTCAAATAGACCATAATGTCTATTATGTTCTCCATGTTAAAAGTCCACCAATAATATTTTATCCCTGTAACATCAATCAACAATTCCTGCCCACAATCATGTAAATCAATAGTTCATGATCATAATTATGTTAATTAATTCCTCTTTGCACCCATGTCGAAGAGAATTTTCATCACCTGTCTTTACATGTAACACTAAAGTTTATGGTTAAATTAATTCACAATTCATGTTCATAATCATGTAAATCAATAGTGTCTCCTTGCCACAAAGGCTTAATAGAACTTTCACAGAATGTTCTTGCCACAAAGGCTTAATAGAACTTTCACTCAATGTCCTTGCCACAAAGGTTAAAGACACTTAATAATTATATCGTATTTACACCCTACACCAAAGATAATCAAAAGTAACAACAATGGTCATGATCATACCAATCAATTGTCCATCTCTGCACTACGGGCCAAAGATATACAACTGTAAAACCAATGGTCATGCCAATCAACAGTCCATCTTTGCACTACGGGCCAAAGACATACAACTGTAAAACTAATTGTCATGCCATTTATTAGTTCATCTTTGCACTACGGGCCAAAGATAACTCTTGACCACAAATTAAGTCTGAGGATTATGACAATGATATAAAGGATGAATCAAGTGAGATCAAGGATAAATATTAGAGATTTATAATTCATTTTATTCAGAGTTCAAGAATATCCAAATTATTAACATGATGATCAAAATATAGATTCAAATTCAAGAATAAGATTCATATTTCAAGATAGTTTGGACAAAGAAAATAAATTTCGTAGGGAATAGTATTCCGGTATGAATAGTACCATAGATGAATAGTACTCCAGTATGAATAGTACCTCGGATGAATAGTATCCCGATATTAAAAGATTAAAATTTTAATAAGAAAGTTCAGACCAATATTCCAGTGAAATGATATTAAATGAAGCGCAAACCTTAAGGAATTTCTAATCATTTAAGGAATTATAGAAGCAATACTTACCATAGTAAGTTTAGATTTAGAAATATGAAATGAAATAATATACGAAACTGTAAATGGATTTTCACCAAACATGCGGTAATCCGCATAGACAGATCATTTCTACAACTTAATAAAGAATGAATACGAAGGGTAATTCACCAGGCATGCCGTAGTCTGCGCAGACATGTTATTCCCACAAATTAATAAGGAATAGAATGACAACCCTTAGGAATATAAAGTAATATCACATACGAATATGAAATCAAATTTATATACGAGTAAGCAATAAGTGATATCCTTTACAAATATTGAAAGAAAATAATATCATTTACGAATATTGAAAGAAAATAATATCCTTTACGAATATTAAAAGAAAATAACATCCTTTACCTTAGCAGGAGACTAAATGTGACTGGTATAATAAAGATTATCTTGAGAAAATCTTGCACTATTAGCTACACTCAAAGTACCCTTATACTAGAAAGAAATACGCACAATATTATAGATGAAGAATTCTCTGATTCTAGTTTGTGTTTTATTTCTTAACTAAGTAACCTATTTATAGGAGAATGGACTAAATAGTAATTGATTCACGAATGATTGATATTGATTTACTATTAAAACTTCACGAATGGTTCATATTAATTTACTATTAAAATTTCACGGACGGTTCATATTGATTTACTATTAAAACTTCACGGACGGTTCATATTGATTTAGTACAGTAACTTCAACCGACAATTTAAAAAATTAGCACGTCCCCTTATGAAATAATACGCCAAACTTATAACAAACGCCTCATGAAAAATACCACTATTTATATCAAAAATTGAATAAATATTTACCACAAATCACTTATCTTCAATCAACACATTTTTAATCTTTCAACAATTATTCATCATTAATATTATAAATCACAATATTAATAACCAGATCGTTCTTAGGAAAGAGGGGGCTTTTCGATAAAAAAATTTTCTTACTGACACGCAATTAAAAAACCTAATCTCTTTCCTCGACAGAACTTTCTAGACATTGTCAATAATGCTAATAATAATATGAGTAACTGTGTCGTGTCAATTATTAATTTAATAATATAAAGTATTCTGCAGATGATACTGTGAGAATAATTGAATCAATAATATGAGATACTATGCAGCAACTACTGTGGGAATTATTGAATGAAACTGAATGACTTCTTATGTGACGCCCCCAGAATAGGTCCATTCAACCCAACCCATTCTGAGTCGCCAAATACATGGTACAGAATTCAAATACAAACTTTATATCATACGGTCGTGCAAAATACGACCACACAACTGTGAGTGTCAATACAAATATGTAGAAAATATTAAGATTCAAACTAAGTCCTCATTACAATTATTATCACACTATTTATCAGAAATAGTGAGGACTACTACTGCTCTAACTCGGACCATCACTCTGTCCCCCGACTAGTCCCTGCGACATTCTCATTTCCTGAAGAGGACAACAGATGAAAAGGGTGAGCTCAACTAGCTCAGTAAAGAATATTATGACTAAGATAATGGAAAATAAATTATCGTTAGCCTTCAATAAATCAGATAAAATATAATGGACAACAAATCTTAGATCAATATTCGCAGCGGAAATAACAAATCATTAGAAGAGTTAAGCACAGAATGAAGTCTACTATCTTCTATGATTTAAAAGTCCATCATCAATATTTTATCCCTGTAACATCAATCAATATACATCTCGAATCAAATATTCATCTTTGCACTACAGGCCAAAGATATTCATTTGTATCATCAGTGGTCATATTCATCTCAACACCTGTCATCTTTGCACTACAGGCCAAAGATATTCATCAGGTAATCATTCATCTTTGCTCTACAGGCCAAAGATATTCATCAAGTAATCATTCATCTTTGCTCTACAGGCCAAAGATATTCAGTTACATCACCTTTTAGGACTGAGAATGATGAAAAACATTTAAAAAAAAAAACGAATCCAGTGAGATAAAAGACAAAGACTAAGGATTCGTATTTTAATATATCCAATTCAAAAATACCTCGTAATAATCAATTATGAAGCAAAATTCAAGAATAGAGCTCAAAACATAGATACAATCAAAGATAGTAACCTTAACAAGCAATTTGGACAAATAAAAGAAAATTTAATTTTTCCGTGAATAGTGCCGTATACGTGAATAGTGCCGTATACGTGAATAGTAACCCCGACGGAAAAAGTAAGAATTTCAACATAAAATCCATGACAATATTTCGGTATAATGATATTGAAAAGAATAACATCATTTACGAAAGAAAATAACATCCCTTACCTCAAAAAGATAGTACCTCTAACTGGAATATCGGATATAATATCGAAAAAAACTTGCACTGAATACTAATACTCAAAGTATAGAAATACTCACAGAAATACGCTCGATATTATAGAGAGAGAAAACTTCTGATTCTGGTGTGATTTTCAATTCTAACCTAAGCACCCTATTTATAGGAAAAGCTTAGGATGCCAAAGGAGACTAAAATAATAAAATAATATTATTATTTTAAAATTTCAGCCGCCTGGCGGCTAAAATTTTTTTCCAACAAAAGTGGGGCCCGCCCATAAAAAAATATATTTTCCGAAACTTCAATAATTCATAACAAATAGCCCATTCGTCAGAAAAATACAAATTCTATGTCCTTCCATAGGAAATTTAATTCTCTACAACTTTGCAGAAGAAAGTTTTTCCAAATTCCAAACATAAATTATCCGAAATCCAAAAACAGATGATTTCTCACACCAAAATATTGATAAAAACTCATCAGCGCCAATTTCTTCTTTAATATCCACAAAATAAATATTTCCTTATCATATAAATCAATAATTAATTATTCACAAATAATATTACAGAACTACAATATTGACAACCAGGTCGTTCCCAGGAAAGAGGGGGCCTTCCGATAAGGACTTCTCCTTACTGGCGCGCAATTAAATAACCCCTCCTAGACAGAACTTCCTTAGACATTGTCAATAATGCTATCTAATAATATTATTCAAATAATATGAATTATTGAGTTGATAACGTGAAATACTTTGCAACGACAATTATTCAATCAATACTACAAAATATCAACTGTAGCCATTATTGAATCAATCATAAAAAATAGCAACGTAGCAATTATTGAGTCAATAAAATATCAATGCAGCAATTATTGAGTCAATAATATAAAATATCAACGTAGCAATTATTGAGTCAATAATATAAAATATTGAACGGTAATTACTGTAACAATAATTGAGTAATGGCTTCTCACGTAAGACTCAATAATTCGAATATACTGTGCAATACCGTGTGCTACTATGCAACACCGTGTATCACTGTATTTTAACCACCGGGTATTTCAACAGTACTAACGGTAACAACCACGCCGTTATTTTGTAAAAAGTTATTTCTGTCGCTTTCTATATCCGACAGTTATTCCGTTGTGGGGGCCCACAAATAGCTGCGCCGTCGTACGAATATTCCCCGACAACAAGAATATTCCACGACCAAATGAATATTCCCCGACAACAAGAATATTTTATAACCACTTGCTCATTTTAAAAATATTTGCACATTTCACCCATAACTTTCATATTTATCAAAACAACACCTTACTGTTTCGAAATAATATATAAGGAAAACTAAATCTTTATTCATAAAAGTTAGGATCTTACAACCTCCCCTCCTTATGAAATTTCGTCCTCGAAATTGACGTACGTACCTGCTATGTCGAAAAGGTGAGGATACCTCGCTTTCATTTTCGATTTCAACTCCCAGGTCATTTCCTCAATTGCATGGTTTCTCCACAAAACTTTAACTTGAGGTATAATTTTTGAGCGTAGGACATGCTCCTTCCTATCCAAGATCTTGACAGGTACCTCCTCGTACGTTAAATCTTCGGCTATCTCGTCTGGTTCTAACTCAATAATGCGGTTTGGATCCTTCACATATTTACGTAACACGGATATGTGAAACACGTTATGAACACGAGACATGCTTGGAGGTAAAGCGAGTCTATAGGCCACATTTCCTATTCGGTCAAGAATCTCGAATGTACCAATGAATCGTGGGTTGAGCTTTCCTCTCTTCCCAAACCTCGTAACTCCTTTCCACGGAGCAATACGTAATAACACATGGTCTCCAACATTAAATTCCACGTTCTTTCGATGAAGATCCGCATAACTCTTTTGTCGATCTTGTGCAGTTTGTATACGTTGTCAAATCATTTGGATCTTTTCTGTAGTCATACGTACTAACTCCGGTCCCAAAAATGTTGTTTCACCCACCTCGTTCCAACATACTGGAGAGCGACACTTTCTCCCATACAACGCTTCGAATGGAGCTACGCCTATACTTTCCTGATAACTGTTGTTGTAGGAGAATTCCACCAATGGTAAATACTTATCCCAACTCCCTTTGAAGTCTAGAACACAAAGTCTCAATAGATCTTCAAGAGTTTGGATAGTCCTTTCCGATTGTCCGTCTGTTTGAGGATGATAAGCCGAACTAAATCGTAAATCCGTACCCATAGCTTTCTGCAAACTGATCCAAAATCGTGAAGTAAATCTGGGGTCACGATCCGAAACTATGGATACTGGCATGCCATGCAACCTCACAATCTCATTCACGTACATATGAGCAAGACGTTCAAGGGAATAAGTCTCTCGTATCGGCAAGAAATGAGCAGACTTGGTTAATCTATCAACAATAACCCAAATCGCATCTAAGCCTTGAGAAACCTTGGGAAGACCCGTAACGAAATCCATCGTAATGTGTTCCCACTTCCATTTCGGAATCTCCAGTGGTTGCAATGGACCCTTCGGCACTTGATGCTCCGCCTTTACACGTTGACAAGTTAAACATCTCGAGATGAACTCCGCGATCTCTCTCTTCATATTACTCCACCAAAATGTATGTCGAAGATCACGATACATTTTAGTACTCCCAGGATGGATTGCAAACGGTGTGTTGTGTGCCTCCATCATGATTCTATACTTCAAGTCAAAATCGTTAGGAACACAAAGTCTGGAGTTGACTCGAAGTATTCCCTCTTCATCGATTCTTGCTTCTGGAATTGCACCTTCTTGCACCTTCTTCTTCATCTTCATCAGCTCCGCATCCGTAGCTTGAGCAGCTTTAACTGTATCAATCAAAGCTGGTTCTACGCGTATACTTGACATCATCGCACTCGTTCCCACATATGATCTTCTACTCAACGCGTCAGCTACCACGTTCGCTTTTCCAGGATGGTATTGGATAGTATGATCGTAATCTTTCAACAGCTCAAGCCAACGTCGTTGCCGCATGTTGAGTTCCTTCTGAGTGAAGAAATATTTAAGGCTCTTATGATCTGTATAAATCTCCACTTTCTCTCCGTACAAGTAATGTCTCCAGATCTTCAACGCGAAAACGACAGCTGCCAACTCTAGATCATGAGTAGGATAATTCCTCTCATATTCTTTGAGTTGTCGCGAGGCATAGGCTATGACTTTCCCATGTTGCATGAGAACACATCCTAACCCTTTGCCCGAAGCATCGCTGTAGATAACAAATCCATCCGAACCAGATGGTATTGTCAGAACAGGTGCCGAAATAAGTCTCCTCTTGAGCTCTTGGAAGCTCTTCTCGCATTCCTCGCTCCAAATGAATTTCGTATCTTTCCGAGTCAACTGAGTTAATGGAGTAGCGATTCGAGAAAATCCTTCTACGAATCTCCGATAATAACCAGCTAAGCCCAGACAGCTTCGTACTTCGGTCACCGACTTAGGTTGCTCCCAGCTTTGTATTGCTTCAATCTTCGCCGGGTCAACAGATACTCCACGTTTCGATACCACGTGCCCAAGGAATGCTACTTCCTCAAGCCAGAACTCGCATTTCTTCAGCTTAGCATATAGCTTGTTCTCACGAAGCTTTTGAAGTACCAACTTCAAATGGTGTTCATGATCTTCACGGCTTTTAGAATAGATGAGAATGTCATCAATAAAGACAACAACGAATTGATCTAAATACTCCTTAAATACACTGTTCATCATATCCATGAAAGCAGCAGGAGCATTAGTCAATCCAAAAGACATGACTAAGAACTCTTAATGCTCGTACCGTGTTCTAAAAGCAGTCTTTGGAATATCTTCAGTTTTAATCTTCAACTGATGATATCCAGAACGAAGATCGATCTTTGAAAAGAATTGCGCTCCTTGCAACTGGTCGAACAGGTCATCAATACGAGGTAACGGATACCTATTCTTGATGGTGACATGGTTCAACTCCCGATAGTCAATGCAAAGTCGCATACTCCCGTCTTTCTTCTTGAAATCTCCTCCCGATTCGCTTCTTCTACTATCATGGCCACGATAACCACTGGAGTGGTTACCGCTTCTGTCATACTTTCCTCCTCGCTGGTTGTCATTGCTCCGATGACTACTGCCACCGGTACGACCTTGGTTGTGGTCCCTCGGTTGAACATAATCATTATCTCGTTCTAATAACTGGGCCCTGTTTACTACATCCGAATATAAAGAAAATTTATGAGAAATGAGGTATTGACGTATTTCGGGTTTCAAACCTCTTAGAAACATCCGCGTCATACGTTCCTCATTCTCCACCAAATGAGGTGCAAACCTGGACAGCTCCGCGAACTTAGCCTCGTATTGGGATACCGTCATGTTGTTTTGCTCGAGTCTGATAAACTCTACTTCCTTCATATGACGAATACTTTCAGGAAAGTACTTGTCATTGAACAGTTTATGGAACACTTCCCAAGACATCTTAAGTGCGGCAGGCTGGGTACGCTTCACAGATTCCCACCAGTAATCTGCCTCTCCACGGAACATAAACGTGGCGAATGGAACCTTCTGTTCCTCTGTACATCCCAAGACATCAAATATCTTGGTAATTTGTTTAACCCACGTCTCCGCCTTGATCGGATCTGGCTTTCCCAAAAACTCTGGTGGTCCCAATTCTTTGAACTGCTTAGCAGTGACAGCTCGCGTGTTGTTATTATATCCACCTGTATGTTGCACACGAGTCTCCCTCGTCTGATTTTGCATAAACTGCAAAAAACTTTTAAACATCTCATCGTTTATCGTCTGACCAGCGTTATTTTCAGGACAAACATTGCCTTCTTGTTGCACGTTCTCCTGGTTAACGATTAAAGGTGTCTCCACGGTCTCATTCACTTCGTTGTTAACATTCTCAGCTGCCATTCTCAAATACTGTCATAAAACAAGGGTTAATTAAACAAATTAACATATCCCATATTAACCCTATGCTCCGACTGACCAATTAAATACCACATAAGCTTAGGTAGGACACACTAGCGAAGGATTTACTCATCTCTCCCCTCCTAGTTCTATTCCCCGATCTCCGCCAGAGATCATATCCCTAAGCTCTGATACCAACTGTGACGCCCCCAGAATAGGTCCATTCAATCCAACCCATTCTGAGTCGCCAAATACATGGTACAGAATTCAAATACAAACTTTATATCATACGGTCGTGCAAAATACGACCACACAACTGTGAGTGTCAATACAAATATGTAGAAAATATTAAGATTCAAACTAAGTCCTCATTACAATTATTATCACACTATTTATCAGAAATAGTGAGGACTACTACTGCTCTAACTCGGACCATCACTCTGTCCCCCGACTAGTCCCTGCGACATTCTCATTTCCTGAAAAGGACAACAGATGAAAAGGGTGAGCTCAACTAGCTCAGTAAAGAATATTATGACTAAGATAATGGAAAATAAATTATCGTTAGCCTTCAATAAATCAGATAAAATATAATGGACAACAAATCTTAGATCAATATTCGCAGCGGAAATAACAAATCATTAGAAGAGTTAAGAACAGAATGAAGTCTACTATCTTCTATGATTTAAAAGTCCATCATCAATATTTTATCCCTGTAACATCAATCAATATACATCTCGAATCAAATATTCATCTTTGCACTACAGGCTAAAGATATTCATTTGTATCATCAGTGGTCATATTCATCTCAACACCTGTCATCTTTGCACTACAGGCCAAAGATATTCATCAGGTAATCATTCATCTTTGCTCTACAGGCCAAAGATATTCATCAAGTAATCATTCATCTTTGCTCTACAGGCCAAAGATATTCAGTTACATCACCTTTTAGGACTGAGAATGATGAAAAACATTTTTAAAAAAAACGAATCCAGTGAGATAAAAGACAAAGACTAAAGATTCGTATTTTAGTATATCCAATTCAAAAATACCTCGTAATAATCAATTATGGAGCAAAATTCAAGAATAGAGCTCAAAACTTGGATACAATCAAAGATAGTAACCTTAACAAGCAATTTGGACAAATAGAAGAAAATATAATTTTTCCGTGAATAGTGCCGTATACGTGAATAGTGTCGTATACGTGAATAGTAACCCCGACGGAAAAAGTAAGAATTTCAACATAAAATCCATGACAATATTTCGGTATAATGATATTGAAAAGAATAACATCATTTTCGAAAGAAAATAACATCCCTTACCTCAAAAAGATAGTACCTCTGACTGGAATATCGGATATAATATCGAAGAAAACTTGCACTGAATACTAATACTCAAAGTATAGAAATACTCACAGAAATACGCTCGATATTATAGAGAGAGAAAACTTCTGATTCTGGTGTGATTTTCAATTCTAACATAAGCACCCTATTTATAGGAAAAGCTTAGGATGCCAAAGGAGACTAAAATAATAAAATAATATTATTATTTTAAAATTTCAGCTGCCTGGCGGCTAAAAATTTTTTCCAACAAAAGTGGGGCCCGCCCATAAAAAAATATATTTTCCGAAACTTCAATAATTCATAACAAATAGCCCATTCGTCAGAAAAATACAAATTCTATGTCCTTCCATAGGAAATTTAATTCTCTACAACTTTGCAGAAGAAAGTTTTTCCAAATTCCAAACATAAATTATCCGAAATCCAAAAACAGATGATTTCTCACACCAAAATATTGATAAAAACTCATCAGCGCCAATTTCTTCTTTAATATCCACAAAATAAATATTTCCATATCATATAAATCAATAATTAATTATTCACAAATAATATTACAGAACTACAATATTGACAACCAGGTCGTTCCCAGGAAAGAGTAGGCCTTCCGATAAGGACTTCTCCTTACTGGCGCGCAATTAAATAACCCCTCCTAGACAGAACTTCCTTAGACATTGTCAATAATGCTATCTAATAATATTATTCAAATAATATGAATTATTGAGTTGATAACGTGAAATACTTTGCAACGACAATTATTCAATCAATACTACAAAATATCAACTGTAGCCATTATTGAATCAATCATAAAAAATAGCAACGTAGCAATTATTGAGTCAATAAAATATCAATGCAGCAATTATTGAGTCAATAATATAAAATATCAACGTAGCAATTATTGAGTCAATAATATAAAATATTGAACGATAATTACTGTAACAATAATTGAGTAATGGCTTCTCACGTAAGACTCAATAATTCGAAATACTGTGCAATACCGTGTGCTACTATGCAACACCGTGTATCACTGTATTTTAACCACCGGGTATTTCAACAGTACTAACGGTAACAACCACGCCGTTATTTTGTAAAAAGTTATTTCTGTCGCTTTCTATATCCGACAGTTATTCCGTTGTGGGGGCCCATAAATAGCTGCGCCGTCGTACGAATATTCCCCGACAACAAGAATATTCCACGACCAAATGAATATTCCCCGACAACAAGAATATTTTATAACCACTTGCTTATTTTAAAAATATTTGCACATTTCACCCATAACTTTCATATTTATCAAAACAACACCTTACTGTTTCGAAATAATATATAAGGAAAACTAAATCTTTATTCATAAAAGTTAGGATCTTACAACCTCCCCTCCTTATGAAATTTCGTCCTCGAAATTGACGTACGTACCTGCTATGTCGAAAAGGTGAGGATACCTCGCTTTCATTTTCGATTTCAACTCCCAGGTCATTTCCTCAATTGCATGGTTTCTCCACAAAACTTTAACTTGAGGTATAATTTTTGAGCGTAGGACATGCTCCTTCCTATCCAAGATCTTGACAGGTACCTCCTCGTACGTTAAATCTTCGGCTATCTCGTCTGGTTCTAACTCAATAATGCGGTTTGGATCCTTCACATATTTACGTAACACGGATATGTGAAACACGTTATGAACACGAGACATGCTTGGAGGTAAAGCGAGTCTATAGGCCACATTTCCTATTCGGTCAAGAATCTCGAATGTACCAATGAATCGTGGGTTGAGCTTTCCTCTCTTCCCAAACCTCGTAACTCCTTTCCACGGAGCAATACGTAATAACACATGGTCTCCAACATTAAATTCCACGTTCTTTCGATGAAGATCCGCATAACTCTTTTGTCGATCTTGTGCAGTTTGTATACGTTGTCAAATCATTTGGATCTTTTCTGTAGTCATACGTACTAACTCCGGTCCCAACAATGTTGTTTCACCCACCTCGTTCCAACATACTGGAGAGCGACACTTTCTCCCATACAACGCTTCGAATGGAGCTACGCCTATACTTTCCTGATAACTGTTGTTGTAGGAGAATTCCACCAATGGTAAATACTTATCCCAACTCCCTTTGAAGTCTAGAACACAAAGTCTCAATAGATCTTCAAGAGTTTGGATAGTCCTTTCCGATTGTCCGTCTGTTTGAGGATGATAAGCCGAACTAAATCGTAAATCCGTACCCATAGCTTTCTGCAAACTGATCCAAAATCGTGAAGTAAATCTGGGGTCACGATCCGAAACTATGGATACTGGCATGCCATGCAACCTCACAATCTCATTCACGTACATATGAGCAAGACGTTCAAGGGAATAAGTCTCTCGTATCGGCAAGAAATGAGCAGACTTGGTTAATCTATCAACAATAACCCAAATCGCATCTAAGCCTTGAGAAACCTTGGGAAGACCCGTAACGAAATCCATCGTAATGTGTTCCCACTTCCATTTCGGAATCTCCAGTGGTTGCAATGGACCCTTCGGCACTTGATGCTCCGCCTTTACACGTTGACAAGTTAAACATCTCGAGATGAACTCCGCGATCTCTCTCTTCATATTACTCCACCAAAATGTATGTCGAAGATCACGATACATTTTAGTACTCCCAGGATGGATTGCAAACGGTGTGTTGTGTGCCTCCATCATGATTCTATACTTCAAGTCAAAATCGTTAGGAACACAAAGTCTGGAGTTGACTCGAAGTATTCCCTCTTCATCGATTCTTGCTTCTGGAATTGCACCTTCTTGCACCTTCTTCTTCATCTTCATCAGCTCCGCATCCGTAGCTTGAGCAGCTTTAACTGTATCAATCAAAGCTGGTTCTACGCGTATACTTGACATCATCGCACTCGTTCCCACATATGATCTTCTACTCAACGCGTCAGCTACCACGTTCGCTTTTCCAGGATGGTATTGGATAGTATGATCGTAATCTTTCAACAGCTCAAGCCAACGTCGTTGCCGCATGTTGAGTTCCTTCTGAGTGAAGAAATATTTAAGGCTCTTATGATCTGTATAAATCTCCACTTTCTCTCCGTACAAGTAATGTCTCCAGATCTTCAACGCGAAAACGACAGCTGCCAACTCTAGATCATGAGTAGGATAATTCCTCTCATATTCTTTGAGTTGTCGCGAGGCATAGGCTATGACTTTCCCATGTTGCATGAGAACACATCCTAACCCTTTGCCCGAAGCATCGCTGTAGATAACAAATCCATCCGAACCAGATGGTATTGTCAGAACAGGTGCCGAAATAAGTCTCCTCTTGAGCTCTTGGAAGCTCTTCTCGCATTCCTCGCTCCAAATGAATTTCGTATCTTTCCGAGTCAACTGAGTTAATGGAGTAGCGATTCGAGAAAATCCTTCTACGAATCTCCGATAATAACCAGCTAAGCCCAGACAGCTTCGTACTTCGGTCACCGACTTAGGTTGCTCCCAGCTTTGTATTGCTTCAATCTTCGCCGGGTCAACAGATACTCCACGTTTCGATACCACGTGCCCAAGGAATGCTACTTCCTCAAGCCAGAACTCGCATTTCTTCAGCTTAGCATATAGCTTGTTCTCACGAAGCTTTTGAAGTACCAACTTCAAATGGTGTTCATGATCTTCACGGCTTTTAGAATAGATGAGAATGTCATCAATAAAGACAACAACGAATTGATCTAAATACTCCTTAAATACACTGTTCATCATATCCATGAAAGCAGCAGGAGCATTAGTCAATCCAAAAGACATGACTAAGAACTCTTAATGCCCGTACCGTGTTCTAAAAGCAGTCTTTGGAATATCTTCAGTTTTAATCTTCAACTGATGATATCCAGAACGAAGATCGATCTTTGAAAAGAATTGCGCTCCTTGCAACTGGTCGAACAGGTCATCAATACGAGGTAACGGATACCTATTCTTGATGGTGACATGGTTCAACTCCCGATAGTCAATGCAAAGTCGCATACTCCCGTCTTTCTTCTTGAAATCTCCTCCCGATTCGCTTCTTCTACTATCATGGCCACGATAACCACTGGAGTGGTTACCGCTTCTGTCATACTTTCCTCCTCGCTGGTTGTCATTGCTCCGATGACTACTGCCACCGGTACGACCTTGGTTGTGGTCCCTCGGTTGAACATAATCATTATCTCGTTCTAATAACTGGGCCCTGTTTACTACATCCGAATATAAAGAAAATTTATGAGAAATGAGGTATTGACGTATTTCGGGTTTCAAACCTCTTAGAAACATCCGCGTCATACGTTCCTCATTCTCCACCAAATGAGGTGCAAACCTGGACAGCTCCGCGAACTTAGCCTCGTATTGGGATACCGTCATGTTGTTTTGCTCGAGTCTGATAAACTCTACTTCCTTCATATGACGAATACTTTCAGGAAAGTACTTGTCATTGAACAGTTTATGGAACACTTCCCAAGACATCTTAAGTGCGGCAGGCTGGGTACGCTTCACAGATTCCCACCAGTAATCTGCCTCTCCACGGAACATAAACGTGGCGAATGGAACCTTCTGTTCCTCTGTACATCCCAAGACATCAAATATCTTGGTAATTTGTTTAACCCACGTCTCCGCCTTGATCGGATCTGGCTTTCCCAAAAACTCTGGTGGTCCCAATTCTTTGAACTGCTTAGCAGTGACAGCTCGCGTGTTGTTATTATATCCACCTGTATGTTGCACACGAGTCTCCCTCGTCTGATTTTGCATAAACTGCAAAAAACTTTTAAACATCTCATCGTTTATCGTCTGACCAGCGTTATTTTCAGGACAAACATTGCCTTCTTGTTGCACGTTCTCCTGGTTAACGATTAAAGGTGTCTCCACGGTCTCATTCACTTCGTTGTTAACATTCTCAGCTGCCATTCTCAAATACTGTCATAAAACAAGGGTTAATTAAACAAATTAACATATCCCATATTAAC
Organism: Panax stipuleanatus; assembly: GCA_020205555.1. Classification (NCBI taxonomy): domain Eukaryota; kingdom Viridiplantae; phylum Streptophyta; class Magnoliopsida; order Apiales; family Araliaceae; genus Panax; species Panax stipuleanatus. Next base: position 38,945,823 of record CM035117.1, read on the forward strand.
CCTATGCTCCGACTGACCAATTAAATACCACATAAGCTTAGGTAGGACACACTAGCGAAGGATTTACTCATCTCTCCCCTCCTAGTTCTATTCCCCGATCTCCGCCAGAGATCATATCCCTAAGCTCTGATACCAACTGTGACGCCCCCAGAATAGGTCCATTCAATCCAACCCATTCTGAGTCGCCAAATACATGGTACAGAATTCAAATACAAACTTTATATCATACGGTCGTGCAAAATACGACCACACAACTGTGAGTGTCAATACAAATATGTAGAAAATATTAAGATTCAAACTAAGTCCTCATTACAATTATTATCACACTATTTATCAGAAATAGTGAGGACTACTACTGCTCTAACTCGGACCATCACTCTGTCCCCCGACTAGTCCCTGCGACATTCTCATTTCCTGAAAAGGACAACAGATGAAAAGGGTGAGCTCAACTAGCTCAGTAAAGAATATTATGACTAAGATAATGGAAAATAAATTATCGTTAGCCTTCAATAAATCAGATAAAATATAATGGACAACAAATCTTAGATCAATATTCGCAGCGGAAATAACAAATCATTAGAAGAGTTAAGAACAGAATGAAGTCTACTATCTTCTATGATTTAAAAGTCCATCATCAATATTTTATCCCTGTAACATCAATCAATATACATCTCGAATCAAATATTCATCTTTGCACTACAGGCTAAAGATATTCATTTGTATCATCAGTGGTCATATTCATCTCAACACCTGTCATCTTTGCACTACAGGCCAAAGATATTCATCAGGTAATCATTCATCTTTGCTCTACAGGCCAAAGATATTCATCAAGTAATCATTCATCTTTGCTCTACAGGCCAAAGATATTCAGTTACATCACCTTTTAGGACTGAGAATGATGAAAAACATTTTTAAAAAAAACGAATCCAGTGAGATAAAAGACAAAGACTAAAGATTCGTATTTTAGTATATCCAATTCAAAAATACCTCGTAATAATCAATTATGGAGCAAAATTCAAGAATAGAGCTCAAAACTTGGATACAATCAAAGATAGTAACCTTAACAAGCAATTTGGACAAATAGAAGAAAATATAATTTTTCCGTGAATAGTGCCGTATACGTGAATAGTGTCGTATACGTGAATAGTAACCCCGACGGAAAAAGTAAGAATTTCAACATAAAATCCATGACAATATTTCGGTATAATGATATTGAAAAGAATAACATCATTTTCGAAAGAAAATAACATCCCTTACCTCAAAAAGATAGTACCTCTGACTGGAATATCGGATATAATATCGAAGAAAACTTGCACTGAATACTAATACTCAAAGTATAGAAATACTCACAGAAATACGCTCGATATTATAGAGAGAGAAAACTTCTGATTCTGGTGTGATTTTCAATTCTAACCTAAGCACCCTATTTATAGGAAAAGCTTAGGATGCCAAAGGAGACTAAAATAATAAAATAATATTATTATTTTAAAATTTCAGCCGCCTGGCGGCTAAAATTTTTTTCCAACAAAAGTGGGGCCCGCCCATAAAAAAATATATTTTCCGAAACTTCAATAATTCATAACAAATAGCCCATTCGTCAGAAAAATACAAATTCTATGTCCTTCCATAGGAAATTTAATTCTCTACAACTTTGCAGAAGAAAGTTTTTCCAAATTCCAAACATAAATTATCCGAAATCTAAAAACAGATGATTTCTCACACCAAAATATTGATAAAAACTCATCAGCGCCAATTTTTTCTTTAATATCCACAAAATAAATATTTCCTTATCATATAAATCAATAATTAATTATTCACAAATAATATTACAGAACTACAATATTGACAACCAGGTCGTTCCCAGGAAAGAGGGGGCCTTCCGATAAGGACTTCTCCTTACTGGCGCGCAATTAAATAACCCCTCCTAGACAGAACTTCCTTAGACATTGTCAATAATGCTATCTAATAATATTATTCAAATAATATGAATTATTGAGTTGATAACGTGAAATACTTTGCAACGACAATTATTCAATCAATACTACAAAATATCAACTGTAGCCATTATTGAATCAATCATAAAAAATAGCAACGTAGCAATTATTGAGTCAATAAAATATCAATGCAGCAATTATTGAGTCAATAATATAAAATATCAACGTAGCAATTATTGAGTCAATAATATAAAATATTGAACGGTAATTACTGTAACAATAATTGAGTAATGGCTTCTCACGTAAGACTCAATAATTCGAATATACTGTGCAATACCGTGTGCTACTATGCAACACCGTGTATCACTGTATTTTAACCACCGGGTATTTCAACAGTACTAACGGTAACAACCACGCCGTTATTTTGTAAAAAGTTATTTCTGTCGCTTTCTATATCCGACAGTTATTCCGTTGTGGGGGCCCACAAATAGCTGCGCCGTCGTACGAATATTCCCCGACAACAAGAATATTCCACGACCAAATGAATATTCCCCGACAACAAGAATATTTTATAACCACTTGCTCATTTTAAAAATATTTGCACATTTCACCCATAACTTTCATATTTATCAAAACAACACCTTACTGTTTCGAAATAATATATAAGGAAAACTAAATCTTTATTCATAAAAGTTAGGATCTTACAACCTCCCCTCCTTATGAAATTTCGTCCTCGAAATTGACGTACGTACCTGCTATGTCGAAAAGGTGAGGATACCTCGCTTTCATTTTCGATTTCAACTCCCAGGTCATTTCCTCAATTGCATGGTTTCTCCACAAAACTTTAACTTGAGGTATAATTTTTGAGCGTAGGACATGCTCCTTCCTATCCAAGATCTTGACAGGTACCTCCTCGTACGTTAAATCTTCGGCTATCTCGTCTGGTTCTAACTCAATAATGCGGTTTGGATCCTTCACATATTTACGTAACACGGATATGTGAAACACGTTATGAACACGAGACATGCTTGGAGGTAAAGCGAGTCTATAGGCCACATTTCCTATTCGGTCAAGAATCTCGAATGTACCAATGAATCGTGGGTTGAGCTTTCCTCTCTTCCCAAACCTCGTAACTCCTTTCCACGGAGCAATACGTAATAACACATGGTCTCCAACATTAAATTCCACGTTCTTTCGATGAAGATCCGCATAACTCTTTTGTCGATCTTGTGCAGTTTGTATACGTTGTCAAATCATTTGGATCTTTTCTGTAGTCATACGTACTAACTCCGGTCCCAACAATGTTGTTTCACCCACCTCGTTCCAACATACTGGAGAGCGACACTTTCTCCCATACAACGCTTCGAATGGAGCTACGCCTATACTTTCCTGATAACTGTTGTTGTAGGAGAATTCCACCAATGGTAAATACTTATCCCAACTCCCTTTGAAGTCTAGAACACAAAGTCTCAATAGATCTTCAAGAGTTTGGATAGTCCTTTCCGATTGTCCGTCTGTTTGAGGATGATAAGCCGAACTAAATCGTAAATCCGTACCCATAGCTTTCTGCAAACTGATCCAAAATCGTGAAGTAAATCTGGGGTCACGATCCGAAACTATGGATACTGGCATGCCATGCAACCTCACAATCTCATTCACGTACATATGAGCAAGACGTTCAAGGGAATAAGTCTCTCGTATCGGCAAGAAATGAGCAGACTTGGTTAATCTATCAACAATAACCCAAATCGCATCTAAGCCTTGAGAAACCTTGGGAAGACCCGTAACGAAATCCATCGTAATGTGTTCCCACTTCCATTTCGGAATCTCCAGTGGTTGCAATGGACCCTTCGGCACTTGATGCTCCGCCTTTACACGTTGACAAGTTAAACATCTCGAGATGAACTCCGCGATCTCTCTCTTCATATTACTCCACCAAAATGTATGTCGAAGATCACGATACATTTTAGTACTCCCAGGATGGATTGCAAACGGTGTGTTGTGTGCCTCCATCATGATTCTATACTTCAAGTCAAAATCGTTAGGAACACAAAGTCTGGAGTTGACTCGAAGTATTCCCTCTTCATCGATTCTTGCTTTTGGAATTGCACCTTCTTGCACCTTCTTCTTCATCTTCATCAGCTCCGCATCCGTAGCTTGAGCAGCTTTAACTGTATCAATCAAAGCTGGTTCTACGCGTATACTTGACATCATCGCACTCGTTCCCACATATGATCTTCTACTCAACGCGTCAGCTACCACGTTCGCTTTTCCAGGATGGTATTGGATAGTATGATCGTAATCTTTCAACAGCTCAAGCCAACGTCGTTGCCGCATGTTGAGTTCCTTCTGAGTGAAGAAATATTTAAGGCTCTTATGATCTGTATAAATCTCCACTTTCTCTCCGTACAAGTAATGTCTCCAGATCTTCAACGCGAAAACGACAGCTGCCAACTCTAGATCATGAGTAGGATAATTCCTCTCATATTCTTTGAGTTGTCGCGAGGCATAGGCTATGACTTTCCCATGTTGCATGAGAACACATCCTAACCCTTTGCCCGAAGCATCGCTGTAGATAACAAATCCATCCGAACCAGATGGTATTGTCAGAACAGGTGCCGAAATAAGTCTCCTCTTGAGCTCTTGGAAGCTCTTCTCGCATTCCTCGCTCCAAATGAATTTCGTATCTTTCCGAGTCAACTGAGTTAATGGAGTAGCGATTCGAGAAAATCCTTCTACGAATCTCCGATAATAACCAGCTAAGCCCAGACAGCTTCGTACTTCGGTCACCGACTTAGGTTGCTCCCAGCTTTGTATTGCTTCAATCTTCGCCGGGTCAACAGATACTCCACGTTTCGATACCACGTGCCCAAGGAATGCTACTTCCTCAAGCCAGAACTCGCATTTCTTCAGCTTAGCATATAGCTTGTTCTCACGAAGCTTTTGAAGTACCAACTTCAAATGGTGTTCATGATCTTCACGGCTTTTAGAATAGATGAGAATGTCATCAATAAAGACAACAACGAATTGATCTAAATACTCCTTAAATACACTGTTCATCATATCCATGAAAGCAGCAGGAGCATTAGTCAATCCAAAAGACATGACTAAGAACTCTTAATGCCCGTACCGTGTTCTAAAAGCAGTCTTTGGAATATCTTCAGTTTTAATCTTCAACTGATGATATCCAGAACGAAGATCGATCTTTGAAAAGAATTGCGCTCCTTGCAACTGGTCGAACAGGTCATCAATACGAGGTAACGGATACCTATTCTTGATGGTGACATGGTTCAACTCCCGATAGTCAATGCAAAGTCGCATACTCCCGTCTTTCTTCTTGAAATCTCCTCCCGATTCGCTTCTTCTACTATCATGGCCACGATAACCACTGGAGTGGTTACCGCTTCTGTCATACTTTCCTCCTCGCTGGTTGTCATTGCTCCGATGACTACTGCCACCGGTACGACCTTGGTTGTGGTCCCTCGGTTGAACATAATCATTATCTCGTTCTAATAACTGGGCCCTGTTTACTACATCCGAATATAAAGAAAATTTATGAGAAATGAGGTATTGACGTATTTCGGGTTTCAAACCTCTTAGAAACATCCGCGTCATACGTTCCTCATTCTCCACCAAATGAGGTGCAAACCTGGACAGCTCCGCGAACTTAGCCTCGTATTGGGATACCGTCATGTTGTTTTGCTCGAGTCTGATAAACTCTACTTCCTTCATATGACGAATACTTTCAGGAAAGTACTTGTCATTGAACAGTTTATGGAACACTTCCCAAGACATCTTAAGTGCGGCAGGCTGGGTACGCTTCACAGATTCCCACCAGTAATCTGCCTCTCCACGGAACATAAACGTGGCGAATGGAACCTTCTGTTCCTCTGTACATCCCAAGACATCAAATATCTTGGTAATTTGTTTAACCCACGTCTCCGCCTTGATCGGATCTGGCTTTCCCAAAAACTCTGGTGGTCCCAATTCTTTGAACTGCTTAGCAGTGACAGCTCGCGTGTTGTTATTATATCCACCTGTATGTTGCACACGAGTCTCCCTCGTCTGATTTTGCATAAACTGCAAAAAACTTTTAAACATCTCATCGTTTATCGTCTGACCAGCGTTATTTTCAGGACAAACATTGCCTTCTTGTTGCACGTTCTCCTGGTTAACGATTAAAGGTGTCTCCACGGTCTCATTCACTTCGTTGTTAACATTCTCAGCTGCCATTCTCAAATACTGTCATAAAACAAGGGTTAATTAAACAAATTAACATATCCCATATTAACCCTATGCTCCGACTGACCAATTAAATACCACATAAGCTTAGGTAGGACACACTAGCGAAGGATTTACTCATCTCTCCCCTCCTAGTTCTATTCCCCGATCTCCGCCAGAGATCATATCCCTAAGCTCTGATACCAACTGTGACGCCCCCAGAATAGGTCCATTCAATCCAACCCATTCTGAGTCGCCAAATACATGGTACAGAATTCAAATACAAACTTTATATCATACGGTCGTGCAAAATACGACCACACAACTGTGAGTGTCAATACAAATATGTAGAAAATATTAAGATTCAAACTAAGTCCTCATTACAATTATTATCACACTATTTATCAGAAATAGTGAGGACTACTACTGCTCTAACTCGGACCATCACTCTGTCCCCCGACTAGTCCCTGCGACATTCTCATTTCCTGAAAAGGACAACAGATGAAAAGGGTGAGCTCAACTAGCTCAGTAAAGAATATTATGACTAAGATAATGGAAAATAAATTATCGTTAGCCTTCAATAAATCAGATAAAATATAATGGACAACAAATCTTAGATCAATATTCGCAGCGGAAATAACAAATCATTAGAAGAGTTAAGCACAGAATGAAGTCTACTATCTTCTATGATTTAAAAGTCCATCATCAATATTTTATCCCTGTAACATCAATCAATATACATCTCGAATCAAATATTCATCTTTGCACTACAGGCCAAAGATATTCATTTGTATCATCAGTGGTCATATTCATCTCAACACCTGTCATCTTTGCACTACAGGCCAAAGATATTCATCAGGTAATCATTCATCTTTGCTCTACAGGCCAAAGATATTCATCAAGTAATCATTCATCTTTGCTCTACAGGCCAAAGATATTCAGTTACATCACCTTTTAGGACTGAGAATGATGAAAAACATTTTTAAAAAAAACGAATCCAGTGAGATAAAAGACAAAGACTAAGGATTCGTATTTTAGTATATCCAATTCAAAAATACCTCGTAATAATCAATTATGGAGCAAAATTCAAGAATAGAGCTCAAAACTTGGATACAATCAAAGATAGTAACCTTAACAAGCAATTTGGACAAATAGAAGAAAATATAATTTTTCCGTGAATAGTGCCGTATACGTGAATAGTGTCGTATACGTGAATAGTAACCCCGACGGAAAAAGTAAGAATTTCAACATAAAATCCATGACAATATTTCGGTATAATGATATTGAAAAGAATAACATCATTTTCGAAAGAAAATAACATCCCTTACCTCAAAAAGATAGTACCTCTGACTGGAATATCGGATATAATATCGAAGAAAACTTGCACTGAATACTAATACTCAAAGTATAGAAATACTCACAGAAATACGCTCGATATTATAGAGAGAGAAAACTTCTGATTCTGGTGTGATTTTCAATTCTAACCTAAGCACCCTATTTACAGGAAAAGCTTAGGATGCCAAAGGAGACTAAAATAATAAAATAATATTATTATTTTAAAATTTCAGCTGCCTGGCGGCTAAAAAAATTTTCGAACAAAAGTGGGGCCCGCCCATAAAAAAAATATATTTTCCGAAACTTCAATAATTCATAACAAATAGCCCATTCGTCAGAAAAATACAAATTCTATGTCCTTTCATAGGAAATTTAATTCTCTACAACTTTGCAGAAGAAAGTTTTTCCAAATTCCAAACATAAATTATCCGAAATCCAAAAACAGATGATTTCTCACACCAAAATATTGATAAAAACTCATCAGTGCCAATTTCTTCTTTAATATCCACAAAATAAATATTTCCTTATCATATAAATCAATAATTAATTATTCACAAATAATATTATAGAACTACAATATTGACAACCAGGTCGTTCCCAGGAAAGAGGGGGCCTTCCGATAAGGACTTCTCCTTACTGGCGCGCAATTAAATAACCCCTCCTAGACAGAACTTCCTTAGACATTGTCAATAATGCTATCTAATAATATTATTCAAATAATATAAATTATTGAGTTGATAACGTGAAATACTGTGCAACGACAATTATTGAATCAATACTACAAAATATCAACTGTAGCTATTATTGAATCAATCATAAAAAATAGCAACGTAGCAATTATTGAGTCAATAAAATATCAATGCAGCAATTATTGAGTCAATAATATAAAATATCAACGTAGCAATTATTGAGTCAATAATATAAAATATTGAACGGTAATTACTGTAACAATAATTGAGTAATGATTTCTCACGTAAGACTCAATAATTCGAAATATTGTGCAATACCGTGTGCTACTATGCAACACCGTGTATCACTGTATTTTAACCACCGGGTATTTCAACAGTACTAACGGTAACAACCACGCCGTTATTTTGTAAAAAGTTATTTCTGTCGCTTTCTATATCCGACAGTTATTCCGTTGTGGGGGCCCACAAATAGCTGCGCCGTCGTACGAATATTCCCCGACAACAAGAATATTCCACGACCAAACGAATATTCCCCGACAACAAGAATATTTTATAACCACTTGCTCATTTTAAAAATATTTGCACATTTCACCCATAACTTTCATATTTATCAAAACAACACCTTACTGTTTCGAAATAATATATAAAGAAAACTAAATCTTTATTCATAAAAGTTGGGGTCTTACATCTTACGTAAGAATCAATAATCAGAGATACTGTGCAATACCGTGTGCTACTGTGCAATACCGTGTACCACTGTGGAACAACACGTATTACTGTACTTTTATCACCGGGTATTTTAACAGTTTAATGGTAAAAGTCTTGCCGTTATTTTTTATAAAAAGTCTATTTTTGTTGCTTTCTATATCTGATAGTTATTTCGTTGTGGGGCCCACCAATGATTGGCGCCGTCGTATGAATATTTCCCGAAAAAAAGAATATTTTCTGACAGAACGAATATTCCCGACATACTATTATAATTTACACATATCACCCTTAACTTTAACCTTCTATCAATTTAACCATTTACTGAATAGAATATTAATTATAAGAAAAATTGAATACTTTTATTTCATAAAATTCAGGGTCTTATAACTTTGTTTCTCGAGCCAGTAAACCCAAAAGGCTGTCTTAACACCTAGTACCCTAAAGCCGTCTGGTTTAGGAGTCATTGGTCCAAAACTCGTTAAATGGGTATCTCTAAATAGCCTAAGAAAACGAGATAAGTTAAGCGAGGAAAGGAGAAAAAAAAAGATTTGCAAGGTAGAAATGAGATCAGTTAAAGTCATAAAAGAGAAACCCCTGCTAAGTGTTGCGTCACCCATAGTGCACATGTCATATGATGTTAATTTTGTGAAGAGCGGTGTCTAAAGGGAAGATGAAGTATCTCTGATAGAGGGAGATACGTCTTTTGAATCTGATCCTACCCGTGAACATTGGACTATGGATGCTTAAAATTTTCCTCGTGATTTCATAACTCATTCAATTTCATAAACTTTAACTTCAAATGCCTCATTCACAAGATTATACTAACCTTGATGGCCCAAGATGTCAAGCTTTTGCACATTCTATTATTCGTTTGATGTGCAGGATATTGCTCACTCTCGACTTGGTTAACAAAGAGAGTTTCTTATATGAATCCCCGGTAACAACGTGCGAAAAGGCTGGGGTATTTTTTGATTCCAAGAAATGGAAGGAGTATAAGACGGGATCAAGCCTCTCATCAAAAGAAAGGGGAGAAATCCTGAGAGAAATCAAGGCGACAGAAGCTTGCCCCGACAAAAGAAAGGAAAAATTCTCAAGAGAGTCCTTAACTCAAAAACAGACGCCCGACGATAAAAGGTCTAGCAAATGAAATGTACATCATCAAACATGTCAACATATGACAAGTCCTCATAAGTCAAGGCCTTTGCACCGAAGTTCAAATCTGGGCGGTAAAAGAACGGGCCACATCCTCCAAGACGTCAGCAACACCCGGGTCATCAATCAAGCCAGCATTTAATCGAGCAGGGTCACAACTAAAGAGCTCGCCCCTTTTCATAATTAATGATCGAACCGTTGGCATCAACCCAGCATAGCATCGGGGAGGGATCAAGTGATGTAAGCCGTTGAACAGTACTTTAGCGAGGATATAGGAGAATTCGGTATTGAAAACCTTTGTAAACTCCGTTCGAGTAGGCATCGAGATAGTCCGGTGATGAACCTTTGTAAACTACCATTCGAGTAGGCATCGAGACAGTTTGGTGATGTAAACCGTTGTAAACTACTGGTAGGGTAGGCATCGAGATCATCCAATGAGGTAAACAGTTGTAAACTATCGTCAGGGTAGGCATCGAGATCTTCCATCGGGGTCAACCGTTGTAAACTATCGTCAGGGTAGGCATCGAGATTATTTGGTGAGGTAAGCTGTTGAAAACTACTTCAGCGAAGATATCAGATTATTCGATATTGAAACCGTTGGAGTCAATCCCAGCGTAGGCATCAACATCAACCAGATGGAAATCCAAACTGTTGGAGTCAGCCCAGCATAAGCATAGGCATCAACCTGATGGAAATTAAATCGTTGTTGTCAGCCCCAGCGTAGGCATCAGGAAGGTCCGGTGGTTTCAACCATAAAATTATCCCCATCAGAAATAGTGAGAACATTCGGGATATGAACATCTTAGTTAATCTTCATCAAACAAGTTCAGGAATGCCCAGTGGTGGAAGTTATTTATGTCAGCCACAAACAAGGCATCGATAAATTCTAAAGGTATGACGCCCCCAAAATAGGTTCACACAACTCATTCTGAGTCGCTAAATACATGGTATAGAATCCAAATACAACTTCCTATTTACAACTATTAAAATGTTGTGCATATATGACAAAACATAAGTTGTGACTTTCAATACAAATATTATCTTGTAGACAATATCCAAACTCAAATAAAGTCCTCATTACAATTATAGTCACACTATTTTATAGAATAGTGAGGACTACTATAGTAACCATCTTGGACTATTACTCGACTCCCCGACTAGTCCCAGCTAAACTCTCCCTTCCTAAGAAGAACAATGGAACCAAAAAGAAAAAAGGTGAGCTTAATTAGCCTAGTAAAGAATATTATAACTAAGATAATATAGAACAAATTATCCTTAGTCCTCAACAGGGAAAAATATGATAGAATACAATAGACAACAAATTTTAAATCAACAACTGCAGCGAAAATAACAATCCATTAGAAGAGTCAAGTAGAGTATGATGTCTACTATCTTCTATGATTTAAAAGTCCATCATCAATAATTTATCCTTGTAACACCAATCAATAATTATTTCCAATCAACAAATTATTTATGCACTACAGGCCAAAGATATTCATTTGTATCACCCGTAGTCATGATCATGTCAAATACCTGTCCATCTTTGCACTACGGGCCAAAGATATTCATTAATCAACTGTTCATATTTGTACTACGGGCCAAAGAGAACTTTCATTACTATTAAAGTCTGAGGATTATAACAAGGATATAAAGATTGAATCCAGTGAGATCAAGGATAAATATTAGAGATTTATAATTTAATTTATCCAAGTTCAAGAATGTTCAAATTGTCAACATGATAATCAAAATATAGATCCAATTTCAAGAATAAGATTCATAAAAGATAACTTAGACAAAGAAAAGAAAATTAAATTTTATTATGAATAGTACCGTATGAATAGTACACCGGCATGAAAAGATTAAAATTTAATAAAAAAGTTCTGACCAATATTCCAGTGAAATGATATTAGATAGAGCGCAAACTATTAAGGATATTCTACTAATTTTAGGGATTTTCACCATTTAATAATAAGGTTATGGAAACAAACAATAATTTCGTACCATAAATGGAGAAATATGAAAGAAAACGATATCCCTTAATGAGTACAAAAGAAATGATATTACATACGAGTATGAAAGAATATACGAAACTGCAAATGAATTTTCACCCGTCATATGGTAATCCGCGTAGACAGATCATTTTCACAAGTTAATAAATAATGAATACGAAGGGTTGTTCACCATGCATGTCGTAGTCCGCGTAGACAGGTTATTCTCACAGATTAATTAGGAATAAAATGACAACCCTTATGAGTATTGAAAGAAAATAACATCCTTTACCTTAGCAGGAGACTAAATTTGACTAGTATAGCGAAGATTATCTTGAGAAAATTTTACACTATTAGCTACACTCAAAGTACCTTTATACTAGAAAGAAATACCACTACAAGAAAAAAGCCTATCTGCGACCGCATATCAGCGACCGCATGCGGCCGCAGATAACCATCTGCGACCGTTTGCGGTCGCTGATATGCGTCGCATAAAATCTGGTCGCTAGAATGCACATCAGCGACCACTATTAGCGACCGCATTATCTGCAACCGAAATTAGCGACCGTTATTGTCCTTTCGGTCGCTAAAATGAGTCAGCAAGGTTCAGGACCACAGGCTGACGTGTGCCACGTGTCAGCGACTGCAAACAGCGACCGCATGCGGTCGCTGAAATCCCCATATGATTAGCGACTGCTTTATACTTATCAGCGACCGTATGCGGTCGCTGATGTAAAAAAACATTGGAACCAGAATTTTGCTGTTTTGTCGAATTCCCAAAAAACTGTACCTGTTTTGTACAGGTACAGTTTATATACCTGTTTTGTACCTGCTTTATCCCAACACATAAACATTCACAACAATATAACATCCATCGTCCATTTACCGACACATACACCAAACTAGTATATAAATTATATATAAACTATATAAACCTTTAAAAACCGATATAAATTGAATAAATATAAACAAATATAATCTTTAAGCAACATACAGACATCCAAAGAATGAATATAAAAGTATAAGATTCTCAAATAACTACAAAACAACACTAAATCAGTCGTCAAGCATCATTGTCCAAATTAGTTTCTCCTTGATCTTGATCACCCTGTAATTAACAAAAAAATAAAACAAATTACATATAATATAGTATATATGTTGATACTGGTGTTACGATCGACAATATACAGTTGTTTTTAAACACAACAATATATATATATATATATATATATATATATATATATATATATATATATAAGTCACTACTTTGATTGTAATAAATAAGATTGATTACCTCGTCGCCATGCCCATGCTGTGATGCTGCTGCTGCCGCCACTGCATCAGCTAACTCATCAGCACTCAGAGCCGCCAAATGCCCGCCCAGTATCTTTAGAAGATCGCGATCTTGACATATAGCTCTCACACAGTCAGCAGGAGTATGAATGGCTGGATGACTCGATGACTGTGAAGACTGGGTAGCAGAGCTGCCTGAGCCACTGAAGGATGGGCGTCGTCGTTGTCCTTGACCTTTGACGTAGTTCTTCTTCACAACAGACGCCCTCTCCCACAATTCTTGATCAATTGGCGGACGTGGGGTGCCTTCAGGATAGCGCTCATTCAATAAAAGCTTATAAGTATCCTGTCATCATGTTAACAATTAAATAGTTAAAAATAAATTGGTAAAATTCTAAAGAATGACGTAAAACTTGATAAGCAAGATTAAGTTGTTGAAACTTATTACCGCTATGTGGACAGCATCAGGCAGACCATCACGGGTGGCCACGTACACATCCAGCCAATGGATAGGCTGACCTTGAGACTGAGACTCCTATACAAAATATATTCCAATATTACTAAGTACACATGTGATATTCTACAATTTATAATTGCAAACATATTAAAACTATTCATACGTACCCTGGCAGTGATATGCTGCAACTGTGAAATACTGCCGCCTCTGTAGGTTCCTTTAGCCTTTTCGCCATCAGGTACACCCGAGGATCTATTAGTGGCGGCAGTCTTGCGTCTTTTGACCCAGGTCTCATCTCTCCATTGGGCACACATCTCAGCCCATATGGACTGGGTGCACCACCAGGGGCTATGCTCATGCATGTAATCCTCACCCTGGCCTGGATGGTCGATCGATGCATTGTGAAGGGCTTTTTGTCGTTCTTTGTTCAAATTGTCTTTGGTGCGGGCGGCGCACTTCTGCCAAAATAGTGTCTGTATCACTGAAGCCTGCGCGTCTTCCCATCTATACCTTTTCTGCAAATAAAATAACAATAATAATATTAAAATGATACTTTTAACATATAATCCAACACTATTAAACAATTATCCTTAGAATATAATATTATCTATCATAATTAAAAGAAATACCTGAAATTCAGCCCAAACTGCATCCTTGTGGGCGATAGGTGTGGTCGCCCACGTAATCACAGGTGTGGGCCAATTCTGTAAGCACAATTGTGATATGCACTTGACGATCTTATTATCTGAAAAATCACTATAATATACAATAATTTACATCAAAGATAAGTAGATATATTAAAGCAATTTACATTAGTTATATATCTTGTATAAATGGAATCTAAAATGCTTATATATAAATGATGCGGGACGTACGTGCTATTCGGAGGAGGACGAATCTGAATAAGAATCCGATCATCCGGATTAGTAGGGGCCTTGGGCACATGATTAGGCCCCCTACCCAAGCCGCGCTTTTTCTGCGCTGCTTCAGAAGCCATCTATATATTACAAATTTCAAAATGTTAGTATGAGTTCTATTTGATTACATGTATATATGAATATAAATTGACAATAATGACAGGAAATTGCATTTAAATAGTTAAGTACATAAACATGTCAGTGATATAAAGATGTTAGTATGAGTTATATTTGATTACATGTATATATATGAATATAAAATGACAATAATGACATAAAATGCTAAACATGTAATGCTAAACATACATTTCATTTGTTCAAGTGTCAATGTCTGATTCAGAATCATCTTGTATACGTATTGCAGATTCATAACCATCATCTGCTTCAGATTCAGTGTCAGATTCAGTTAGTAACTCTTCCTCCTCAGTATCAATGTCATCTAACACAAGTATTGACTCAGGATCTAATTCATGTGGTTCATCTCCACCATCTAACTGGATTACTTCATTGTCGTCCTCCACATTTATTATAGTTTGAGCATGAAGCATATGCTCTTGGTAAATCTCCCCATCAACTACTTCTACACGACTGCGCGCGGGAGTATGAATTACAACTTGCCAATCTGTAGGCGGTCTATCCCTTTTCCTAATAGGACTAGGAGTGTAGTATACTTGTACTGTTTGAGTTGGTAAAACAAATGGTTCGTTGGAGTACGCAGACCTATGGAGGTCAATATCGACGATTCCATGTCTGTCAACACGTATCCCTTTTTCTGTCAATACGCATCGATCTTTTGGTATCCAAGACCCAACTTCTTCACCATTTTTTTACAGTAGTAGTAGTTATCGGGTAATTTTTCATCGTCTGGCAACATACTCTTAATGGCCTTCAATAGCGACTCAAAACACTCATGGCTCATGTTGTGATCAGCCTTGATGTTAAGTAATGTCGCCACTGCAGACAATGTAGTGTGCTTGGTGCAACCATGCCACAACGGCTCGCTACCCTCGTCTAACAACTTAAAGAACGCTTTGGCATCAGAATTCATAGGTTGCTCTCTGCCTTGTTCCCAATCAAAATCCGGCCCTGCAATATCATGAACCATGGCATTCATACGATGGGTACTGCTGCCCGGAGTGTGTACTTGTGCATAGCCACTATCTCTTCTCTGCCCATGTGCCCACCAGCATTCTTCATAATTTCTCATGAACCCAGAAACAAGTAAATGATAGTTTACTATGTCTCTGTCCATATAATTTTGATTTTTACACTTCAAACAAGGGCATCTTATCTTGTTCTGACCATTCACACATTCCGGATGACTATATGCATAATCTAGAAACACTTGACAACCAGTTCTAAATTCAGTTGTAGCACCTATTTGGGAACTTGACTTTCGTTTTCTCATCCAACTTCGGTCTGAATAAAGGTCCATGATACCACGGTACCTATTGCAAACAAGAATTATTGTATCCCCTTGTTAGATATTTACAATTCAGCCCAATGTCATTTATGATGCATATAAATACATATAGATGTATCCTTATGTAAGCATATTACTTGAGCATACTTGTAAGCATATGCGTTAAGCATACTTGTAAGCATATGACTTGAGCATACTTGTAAGCATATGATTAACATTTAAGCATAATTGTAAACATATGACTTGAGCATATACACGTATATGATTAACATTTCAACATACATGTAAGCTGTTATTGTTTGAGGGTCTTCAAACAACAACACAGCTCCAACCATACATGTTCAAACCATACTTCTCCCATCTTCAAGCTTCAAAGGAAACTAGTTGATTGGTGACGCATTTAATTCTCTTGTCTGAATACTTCCGTCCTGCCTGGATTTATGATATAGCTGTAGAATCCTAACTTGATTAGTCATAGTTCTTCTATAGGATCATAGATTATTCTTGTTAACATAACCTAAGCCCCTTGAACCTATAACATCTTCCCATTATAACAGTTCAACTAGATCAATTTCATTCTTGTTCTTTTTGTTTAGTGTTTAATTAATTTTGCTTCCTAGATAACCCTTTATATTTGATACTAATAGTCTATGCTTTATATGTGAAGAAGAGGAGCTTACATAGAGAAGACTCGGAGAGGCAGTTCATCCGATGCTCTATTCTTTTGGATGTCAGTCATTTTCTTATTCTTTTTTGAAGCAAGTTTGTAGTAGGTTATATTAAGATTGTGTTTTGTACCTAAAAATATTAGGCACTATTTTCTAGCTGTTCTGTTATGCAAACTAAGTAAACTGTATGTGATTATATATGTGGGTTGTATGCCTCCTATTCGTTGGTCGTAAATAAATTCTCATCCATCCAACAGTAGAGAGAAATTTAGTGAATTTGCTTACTTATAATATTAGCTTTTCAACTTATTATTACACTATTTTATTGAAACCATACCTTTTCCATTTGAATGTGTCAAGAAGTAATATTTCTTGTTGCCGTGGGTGGTAGAGTTTGTTGACTTATAATTTATTTTTTTAACTAAGAAAAATAATATACTAAGAAAAAGAGAAGATTCATTGATATTGGATGGGTAAGCCAAGTAAAGGCTGTGCTTTTTAATTTATGGTAGACTTGTTTAAAATTATTTGGGATTCCTAATACCTAATTCATAATATAGCATCTAAGTTTGCATATTGGAAAATCAGTACTCTATATTGGGTTGGGTTGGCTATTACAATTATAAAATTATAATCAGTACTCTATATTAGTCATCCAAAATGATCACTAAATACATATGTGATCACAAATTTTTATTTATTTATTAGTTGACAACTAAGTAAATGGTAACTTAGTAATGTTACAAAGAATATATATATAGTATACAATACCCAAATTAAACCTAATTACCCAAATTAAATCTAATTATCCAAATTAAACCTAATTAAGGGTTCTTAACAATGGGGTATACATACACCAAATTAATCAAATTTATGTATATATATATACATATTCATAGCAACAAATCAATATAATAACATGTATATATGTATATATATATATATATTCATAGCAACATATCAATGCATATATGTATACATTACCCAAATTAATCATTCATTGTATACCAAAATCATTCATAGTATAACTAATATATACCTAAATGTCGGCGACGATAGCAGCGGGCGGTGGCAGCGAGACGGTAGCAATGGGCGGCACCTCTTCTCCCTATTCTTCTCTCCCTTCTCCCTCTTCTCTCCTTCTCTGTCTCCCTCTTTTTCTTTCCGTTTCGCGTCTGTTGTCCAGGCCTGTTGCTGAGAACATTTAAAAGCATCAGCGACCGCTTTCAGCGACCGCATACGGTCGCTAGTTTTTAATGACGTGGATATATCAGCGACCGCATGCGGTCGCTGTCACTCCTTGGTTGCTGAAGAAAAGACCGCGAACAATTCACGCCAATTTTTAGGCGGCAAAAACACACCTGCGACCGGATAGCGACCGCATGCGGTCGCAGATATAAATTAGCGACCAGATTTTATGATGGTCGCCAAAGGCGGTCGCTGATTCCACCACTAGCGACCGTATTTTGCGGTCGCTGATATATTTGGTCGCTGATAGCCTCTTTTCTTGTAGTGTACCCACAATATTATAGAAGAAAAATTCTCTGATTCTGGTGTGATTTTCATTTCTTAAATAAGTAACCTATTTATAGGAGAATGGCAGGGCACTATTTAGAAAACTCAGATGAACAGAAGAAAAAATTTCACGGACGAATTCGGTGAAATTTGATTTTACTATGCAGCACTATGCAATAAAATATTCTAATAAAATAAAAACTTTATATATAATATAATATATTCTATTTATATTCTAATAAAATAAACAACTTTATATATATTATAAAAAGTTTTCTGTTTTATATAAAAAAAATTCTTTTTTATTACTATTATAATAATAATAAAGCAAAACTGAGATAACTATCTACCAACGGTTTGACAAATTAGTACGTGGAGGTTCATGGAATAATAAGCCAAACTTACAATAAACTCCTCTATTTATATCACAAATTGAACCAATACTTTCCATTCATCAGTTATTATACTTATCTTTAATCAACACAATCTTTCAATAATTATTAATCATTAATATTATAACTCACAATATTAACAACCAGATCGTTCTCAGGAAAGAGGGGGCTTTCCGATAAGAATTTCTCCTTATTGGCGCGTAATTAAATAACCTAACCCCTTTCCTTGACAAAACTTTCTAGACATTGTCAATAATGCTAACTAATAATATTTAATAATATGAGTAATTGTGTCGTGACAATTATTGATTTAATAATATAAAATATTGCGCAGATGATACTGTGACAATAATTTAATCAATAATATGAGATACTATGCAACAACTACTGTGACAATTTTTGAACGAAATACTGAGTGACTTCTTACGTAAGAATCAATAATCAGAGATACTGTGCAATACCGTGTGCTACTGTGTAGCAATGCATATTACTGTACTTTTATCACCAGGTATTTCAACAATTTAACGGTAAAAGTCTTGCCGTTATTTTGATAAAAAGGTTATTTTTGTTGCTTTCTATATCCGACAAAACGAATATTTTATGACAACTTACTTACTTTGCAAAATTTGCACAAATCAACCATAACTATAACATTATATCAAATCAACACCTTACTATTTAAAAATAATATATAAAAAAAATTAAATCTTATTCATAAAAAGTTGGGGTCTTACAAAAGGTATGTGATACATGACTTGATGTTGCGATTTGCGAAGTGCGATATGAGATTTGTGAAGTGTGATTTGCGAAGTGCGATTTGCGAAGTGCGATGTGCGAAGTGCGATTTGAGAAAACGTTTTAACATTCATCATGCCATTCATTGCATTGCATTGGATCATTAAATTTATCTTATCATATTTCAAGTGTCTAGTAGTCATTATCATGTTCATTCCATTGCATTGCAAAAAAATAATAAAGAGGGTCATCTGTAGACACTCGAAAGTTTACTTTCCTTGTACTAACCTTGCAAGAGGGCAAAAATGTCTTTTCACACACTAGAGATAGCGTTATAGGATTAAAACATCAAATCAAACCTTAGAGATAGCCCTGTGGTATATCAAATTAACCACGTAGATAACCCCAAGGAAAGACAGAGACAATAGCAGTCAAAACCCCAGAAATAACCCCGAGGGACAGCAACAACCACTTCAAGCCCAGAAACAAACCCATGAAGGCAAAGAGGTCATTTTGACAAACACAATATAAACAACAACTGTCCAGCTACAAATAAGGTTACAAAGATCCATCACAGCAATCCTGAACGCAAACTACGCAAGACATCTCAACGGACTACCTACGAAGACTAGAAGATGTTATTCTGGTCATTGACCCATCTTCCCAGATTTAGAAAAGGGAAAGCCTTATATCATTGCATAGCTCTCGAAAAAAGGTTTTTGTAATGGTATGGCACGTCTCCCAACTATTCCCAGATTGAAAGGAGCAAGCTTCCCAGCGCACAGTAAGGCGAATGACTAACTGACATCTACCTAGGGATGGTTTTTCCCATTTTTACCTATCTTCCCAAACTTATAATTGGGTGAATATTATACCATTGAGAAGCTATCGAAAAGAGCTTTTCAGATTGTTATGACACGTCTTCTAACTCTTTTTGGATTTAGAGTTATGGTCGTTCCAGCGCGCAACATGAAAATCTGACCTCCAGGGACGAAAACCAAGCAAGTGCGGCCCACTTTAAGGGTGTCGCAGGTGTACATGTGACAGCAGTAGGTAGACCTGCGACTCCCCCTTTTCAGCTATAAATGGACAGGTCAACAACTCATTTAAGTGGGAGGAGAGAGAGAAGGCTAGAGGAGAAAGAATCTGCCAGTTTAGAGAGGAAAAGAGCTCAAATCTTACTCCAAATACTGTAAATCTCTTCTATAAACACTTATATACGTATACACTACAACATATAAAATTTTAATCGGTGTGTTGGGAATATACATGAGAATGTTATTCCTATTTTATATGATTTGATTATGATATAAATGAATGAATATGCAAGTATGCTTGCATTGATAAAAGCTGTAAAGTCCTTTGATAGATAATAGGAATATATGAACAAGGACTTAGACTGAAATGATCAAATATGTTAGGTTGATTCTACATAAGCAAAATAGCTTTGTAAAGTCCTTAAAAAGAAATAATGTACAAGGACTATAAATAAAAAGATCAAGCTTGTTAGGTTGATCATATACAATGTAATAGAAAGGCATGTCTGATCGTCGAGCACTGCACCAGAATCGTAGTCTGCCAGGACAGACAAGGAAGACTCGAGAACTATCAAGGTGGAATCGTAGTCTGCAAGATAGTAGAACTCGGAGTTCGTAGTCTTCCAGGAGAAACGAGGAAGGATCGTAGTGTGTCAAGAATAACTTTCTCAGAGCTATAGTCTGCTGAGGAAGTCATGTTCAGAATCGTAGAGACAGCCTATCTAAAAGCCGACCAAGCATCTGCCAGAGCTAAAGTCAAGAATCATAGATCACACTTGTAGTAGTGGAGTATACTGATCATATCAGAGGCAGAGATCATAGTCGAGCCAGGTCAGACGAGGACAGCAAGCATGAAGGCAGAAATCGTAGTCTGTCAAGATCTGATCTCAGAGTCGTAGTATCTGCAGAAACAAGGCTAAATCGTAGTCTGCAGGACTAAGGCATCTACAGAGGTTGCTCACAATGCCAAGGCAGAATCGTAGTGTCAACATGATTCTCAACAGAGGAGCACTCCCATAGAATCCAAAGATGGAGCCTCTGGTTTGAGCTGCAAAGATACATTCCACCTGATGGAAACCAGATAGCACTCAATGAATGGCCTGCATGCAATCAGAAGATCTAGGCACAAACTCAATCAGCGTCCTGGTTGAGAAGTAAAGCCATTCAAGATGATGTCTTCCACAAGCCAATCAGAAGAAGACTTCAGATAAAGTGACTGACTAGAAAAAGTCAGCAAGTGCAGTAGCTGTCAAGAGAAAAGAAGACAACGGTATTGGGATTAACCAGGATCGTAGTGTTTGCCAAACGAAAAGAAACTGATGCAGTTTACACAGAGATACTGGCCAGCTTATTAAGAACAAGACAGAAGTGATTAAGCATGGGTCAGACCATTGTTGATAGGTGAACGGGAGATCACCAGGAGAAAGAGAGCTGGGTATGCCACAAATCTGATGTGTCTTAATATTCAGAAGGAGTCCAGAATGACAAGTCAAGCTATCAGTTCCTGAGATCAGTCAAGGCAAGAAGAAGTGTTGAAGCACTGCACAAAAGAAGGAAGAGGTGTTCTATATTGCATATCTAAAGAACACTCTTCAGAATCGTAGTGTCTCAACCAGTCAAAGAGCAACATTAAACAAGACACACTATAATCAAGGTCCAAGAACATCTGCATCAGAATCGTAGAGTTCGGGCATCTGAATATTGAAGCACTGGCAACGTCTCAATATGAAGACTGACATTCGAACGTTGCTAATTGAGAGCATCGATGCAAAAGGACAACTCCCGTAGATTTGAATCAAAGAATCAGAAAGGAGAAATAAAGGTGACTACCAGCCTGACACAGAATAGTGACATCTTTGAGGCGGTAGGTGAAGTAGCAGACTGCTGTGTCAGTAAAGTCAAAAAAGAGTTGTCACGTCACATCAACAGTCTGCACCAAATAACTCGAGATCTGCGAAGCAATTCAAATAGCTCCCAACAGCTATATTCCAATGGAAAGATTGTGAGGGAGTATATAAAAGCTAGAGCTTCAAAGATCAAGAGTTGCTGAGTTGAAGAATCGTTGAGTTGTTGGAATGCTACATTGTTGACTCTACGAGTTCCACCAGAGCTGAACAGAACAAGTCTCAGTGGCAATGAGACTCTGAAGGTGGAAGTGAAGCAGATTTGAAGAAGTACTTGAATAGACTAAAGCTTCACTCAACAAGGATGAGAATGCCATTGAAGATGGCAGCTAAGCCGAGAGCCGAGAAGGCCAATAAGATAGGATTTAGGAAAGTGGCTGAGCATAAAGAAGATCAGAAGAGGAACTCTACAGATCACCATGAAGAACCAGAAGTTGAACAAGTACAGATGCAGAACCATATCTGCATATCAATCAAAAGGCTGCTAAGGATCAAAAGAAGGTGACCCACAATGAAAAGCCTTAGCAGACCTATGTGGTGATGGTGCACAGCTGATATCAGAAGAAGATGAGCTGAACAGAATGAAGATCTGTTGCACCTGAGAAGAAGTGGTCCAGACTCTACGCAGAATGCAAAGAGGGCCACGCCAAGCTGCTATGTACAAAGACGATCAAGTATAAAGACATCTTAGCAGCAAAGCACAAACAACAACAGCATCAACAACAACGAGTAGCCAGGGCCTGAGGGGTCCTTGTCCGAAGAGACTAAATGAAGTTCCAAGGCTGCTGGCCTTGAAGAGTTCTTAGTGAACTAGAGGAGTTCCAAGCCTGCTGGGCTTGAAGAGTTCGTAATGAACTAAAGTTCCAAGGCTGCTAACCTTGAAGGAAT
This sequence comes from Panax stipuleanatus, assembly GCA_020205555.1. Classification (NCBI taxonomy): domain Eukaryota; kingdom Viridiplantae; phylum Streptophyta; class Magnoliopsida; order Apiales; family Araliaceae; genus Panax; species Panax stipuleanatus. The sequence goes on from CM035117.1 coordinate 38,969,079, forward strand.
CTTAGTGATTTAGGGTGCTGCCCTTCCTTAGTGGATTTCATGCGAGAATGCAGAAGAGTGGATTAGGAGCTTGAGTTTCTGAACCACTTAAAACCCCTTGTGTTTTTTACATTCTGTCTTTACATTATGTACTTAACGACTATAACTTCTATGTATGTAATAACTACTTACAACTAAACTAACTCTAAGAACAATGTATCAATGTTTATCAATATATTAATGAAGGGGACATTTAACTTATTCCGCTGTGGTTGAAATGATTCTTATGTTTGTCATATGCTAACTTCTTAGCAATACAAAATAAAATGGAAAAGAGTTTAAAAATGCAAAAGGATCTATTCAATCCCCCCTTCTAGATTTATTTTGTGCTACTGGGAACTAACAATTGGTATCAGAGCAGGTTCTCATGCTATTCAAAAGCTAATCACTTTGAGTCTGATCATAGGCACACATATTGTTCTAAACTTAGTTTAGTAGTAAGTCACTTGTAAATGTAGATGAGCTCACATTTTAGAAATAATGTGCACAGGTAAATGTGTATATACACTTGAAGCTGCTCAGATTGGTCCAGATTCTTAAATGCCATAGCATAAAGACCAATCCTTGTCCATAGTAAATCTTATAGTCTGAAGACCAGAGATGGGAAGTCATGAGGCATTAACAACAAAGAATCAAGCATCCTCCTTTCTAAAAGATGAAAGGCCATACATGCTAAGAAACGCTTATCCAAAGGAGAAAGAAGAATTTCTCAACTATGTATTTGGCCAACCAACAGTTGGATGTGAACCCTAAGGTTCAAGTCTGTAAAAGAGTTAAAGCTGTGAAGAATTTCCTAGCTTATATCTCTAAGGCTATGACTAATTGATCAAAGGACAACTGGAGCAACAAGCTGTCAGAAATGAATGTAAAAATATGCACATCAATGCCTAACCTCATTATAGCAAGGTAACTGACTGTCAAGAAACTGACAGTGTAAAGGTACGGTTCCTCATTAATATAAATGTGTACATCATGTTCCATCACCTTATGTACTATAACAGTATTCTATCAAGAGACCAAACTCTACCTAAAAAGAGGAAGAGAGAAAGTACACTAAGGTTGGAAACTCAATTGCTAACAAACTTTCTCTCCACCCAAGTTTTAGATTGAAGATAATGTCTTGAAAGAAGTCTGAAATAGGCCATAAACATATCAAGAATTAAATAAGTTTAAGTGAAGTAATCCTTGCTTAAGGGTTGGTACATATGTACAAACCTATGTTCTAAGTTTTTGATAACATGTAGAGTATGATCAGTTCTAAAGGAGTTTCTTGAAGATTCTTAGAAACTGATCATCTCCATGAGTCAACCAGATACAACTAAGTAATAGTGTTGATTCCTACTCTGCGAACATTCAAAATCTGTGAACATAACCAAGCAAAGGGTGAAACCATCAAAGAAAAGGAGTGTCTTATTAAAATGATTAATCGTACACACACTCACCAACATGCATGATAATTATCACATCTAAATCTGATATATGCATAGATATGATTATTGATGCTAAAGATGATGTAAACTCTAGTATATGAGGAATAGGGCTTTTTGAGAAACTAACCTAACAGGACCCATTTGACCATGGGTACCAAAAATAGAAATTTATCTAACCTGCAGGTACTTGATCTATTTGACCACACTAAGGAATGCTGAAGATGACTTCATTCATGAGGACTTAACCAACTGAAGGATTAAGACATTTCAGCAATGTTCTTGTCAAAATCATTCTACGTCAAAAGCATGTTCGTGAAGACTTGCTGAGCTAACATGATTGAAACTCACAAGATTGCTGATCTCCATATGGAAGCTGACCATTCATACCTAGATGAAAAAGATCTTCCATGACCCATCCATGCAAGGAATATCTTCAAAGAAGGAAACGCGAAGAAGTTCTAATCAAAGGATCATCAAGCTTTGATTATGAAGATCTCATCGTAGAAGCAGAACTCCACGAGTGTAGTCTTTCAAAAAGCTTAAGGAAAATCATAGTGTTCTCTACGATCAAGATTGTGTCAAGCCTGTGCAAGCCAACACACAACGATTATGGTACAATGATCATAATCGTAGTGTTCCTCCAGTCAGCATCAAAGTCAGCAGTTCTGATTAAAGAGGAAGGGCAACTAAATGAAGGAAGGTTGTTATATGTTAACAAGCTAATAATCCCAAATGAGTCTTCTTTCATCCTCAATGCATATTGAAGAAACTAAGGAAGGACTACAAACATACTAAAAATGTCTGTTCAGGTATCAGATAAAGAAGACTACGTTCGTAGATCTGTCAACAACCATGAAGTGATCAGTTCTGAAGATATCTCTCTCCATGATCCAAGGAAGCTTATATAATAGAAGTGATTCCAGTCAGAAGGAGATATGCGAGGTTTCCTTCTAATGCATATGAAGAAGAAGAATTCATCCCTCCTTGAAGAGATAGCATCATCCATGGGGGAGCAGTGATCTGCTAAGAATAGCAGCACTAAAAGTGTCAGAGGTGCACTATGAAGCAAACCCTTCAGATCTTCAAGTCTTTGATGATAAAGATTTAAGTGACAAATGAAGATGAAGCTGAAGGAAGTTGTGAATTTCAGAAGAAGAAGAAAAGCAGTTACAGAACAAAGAAGTTCTCGCTCACTACGATTGTAGAGTTATCACCAATCGCAGAGTCCAGACAAATTATGACTGCAGATGAAGAAGCTGCAACAGCCTCTCAGCCTGAACAACTGTCAGGGCTGAATTTCAAGAAAGTACAAGGGTTGTGTACATGCCAAAGAAAAGGGCAAAGACGTTTGTCAGGAAGAAATGACAAAACCAGGTGATGATACTGGGGAAGTACAGCCTGGAGGTGAAAATTATGGAAGAACATATGAAGATATGGAGATGATGAAGCTCAGGGAGTAAAATGAAGAAGTGGAATTCCTGCCAGAAGTTGTGAGATAAACTCAGAAGATAAATTAACCATGGTGCATGTCTGTTAAACACACCATGAATATCAAGACCACTTCTGTCAAAGTTCATAGTAAACAGGAGCTAACCCAAAACATAAAGATTCTAGTTACAGAGTCCCAAAATTCTGTGACTGATAAACCAAATAAGTATCCTTCAAGGTAGCAGTCACTACAATCCTCACAACCATCGCATTTCCCAAGTTGTCGTCATGCTCAGAAGGCAAGTGCAACTTCTCCCTAATCCTTCAACAAGGATGGACAGAATTACATGGGATGATTGGGACATCAACCAAATCAAGGCCAAGCATTTGTGGGAGTCTATCCGTGCACACAAACCTCTGGCCTCATGGAGTTTCATTCCGTGGAACAAGCTTATGTCCCAAGGTATTCTTTTATTCTATGGATTGGCATTCTAAGGAAGCTCCCCACAAATGATAGAACTATGCACTACACTGGTAGGACATGGAACTGTTCTCTTTGTAACCTTCACTCGGAGACCTTTGATCACCTTTTTTTCAACTGTGATTACTCCATCTCGATACTTCAACCTGCTAAATCTGGAGAACCTTTCCTTCGGCATGGGATGCTATTATGGATTTCCTCATGAATTATCAAGGCACTAAACTTTTAAGAAACATCTTATGCCTAACAGTTGCTACTTGTTTTTATAAAATTTGGGAGGCTCGGAACAAAAAGATTTATGGTGATATTCTAATTCCCCCAGGAAATCTTGCCAGAGATGTTATTCATCTCATCAAATCATGGCTCTCTACATGTAAATCTTTTATCAAGGCAACTAATAGCCAATATTTATGTAATTGGTTACATACTAGTTCAGGATAGGGCTCTCTTCCATGTATAGATTGATCATCTTTAGCTTTGTCTACTAGATGATGTTCCTATATTCTGGGGTATGCCCCTGTGCCATTGTTTTTTGGTTCTATTTATACAAACAAACAAATTTAGCAAAAAAAAAAGTCCCAAAACATGCTACTGATAACCATATCAGCCACCCACCTCAAAATCGTGGAGTTCCTATGATCGACCATCTGATCATAGAAAAAGAGCATGAGGACACCATGATTACAACCTATACAAAAGCCAACACCAATGAATATCCAGAGATTGGTGAATGAACTCCCCAGTAAAGAGGTCAAATGTGATGTCAGTATTAACCTTGTCTAAAACTTTTCATCTGATAAGTGCCTCGGGGACAAACCTGATCCTTAGCAATGAGCTAAGAGGTTGGCCCTTCCTGAGCTACTTTATTTTAGAAGGAATGCTAATATAAAATGCATCACAAGAATCTTTGCTGAAGCAAGCAGCATCACATCAGAAGATTACTAGCTGCAAAAGAGAATTGCCAATCCCTCAGAGCACAATGAAGAAGTTGTCTATTGAAGCATGACCACAGACTATGATCATCAAAGAAGATGCAGATAGTGTAAATCAGTCTGGGAATCGTGGAGTACTGAGCTAAGACATAAGTCACTCCACGAATTGAAGAAACCAATAGTCAACAGAAGAAAAGTTAAATCTGGTTAACTGACACGATGGAGAAGTTATAGATTATAACCTATCAGCGGCTTACAACTGTCCCACTAAGGAACGTGGAGGGAACAGTTACTAAAGGGAATTCAAATATTTGGCAGTTTCATTTTAGAGGGTTCTTCAAAAGCTGCAAACCTGTAAAATCCATACACTTACCCTCTCAAGCCAAAACCTAAACCTCTAAACAGCCAGACCTTCTCTAACAACCATCAAATCTCGAATCGCTTCTTGACATCTCACAAGATTCTCAAAAAGTCATAAACCCAAAAAATCCTAACTCTTCAGATGGCAAACTGGCGAGTAATCACTGGCATTCATCTCGAAACCAAGACGTTCGAGAAATTTGAGAAGAAGTTAAGAGATATTCTTGAACTTGTGAAGAAGGCTGGATTCTCAGAATGTCTCTAGTCAAACACTCCAATTTATGTTAACTTGGTTAAAGAGTTCTACTCCAACATGACTACAAACTCTAGAACACTTTCTACCAAAGTAAAAGGTCAGATTCTGAAGCTGAAATCTTCTGACATCAATCAGTGCTTAGGTTTTCCTGACCTAGGTCTGAAAGATCTTGATGAAGTCAACACTAAAGAAGCCAAGAAGATTATGAGGTACAGAAGAAACCCTAGTCTGAAGGATATGAAAAAAGGAGCTTCCTGAAGAATTTGAGTTCCTCGCAGAGATTGTAGGCAAATATATACTATGCAAGGACACTGCACATGACACTGTGAGTGATCAACAACTGAAGATCATGTCTGCGATAGTTTTGAAGAAGCGTATCTACTTTGGAGTTGTTCTGATCGACCAAATGCCCAAATGGATGGATAGAGCAGAGAAGAAAAGGCTATCAGGGAAACCACTTACAAAGGTTTTCCATGGAAGGCTATTGAGTATTATTCTGAAGAAGAGGCTGAAGAATAAAACTAAAGATGATGAAGGTGAAGTTCTTAACAGCCATAAAAAATGACTACACAGCTGTTTGCAAACTGGAAGAAGAATCTAATGGAGAACAAACGATTAACACATGGCAGCAACAACAAGAGTACTTCAAGGAAGAGAAAGGCAAGTTCCATGAAAGAAGAAGAACTGTCACACTCTGAAGATTCAGAGCCCAAGTCTGTAAAACCTTCAAAGAAGAAAGCTAAAATGTGAAGAAGCAAAAGTCAGTTCCCCAAAGAAGTATATCTACTGAAGAAGAAAATGTAGAGTCAGAAGATGAGATGGGAACTGAGAGGTCCAAGGATGAATCTTCAAGGAGCAAGTCTAGTGATGAAGAAGAATATGCAAGTTTTATGGCTAATCCTCAAAGTAGTCATTCTACTGATAAGGGAGAATCTAATCATGAAGCAGTTAGATCTCCTACTGCTGAAGCTCCAAGGAGTCCAAATAGTTCAAGAGATGCAGAGTCTGAAGAAGAAACATCTGTCCCTCCTGCTGTTGAACCTCAAGGAAGTCTGTCTGATGATTCAGAGGCTTCAAATTCTGAAGATGTAGAAGAGTCTGAAACTCCTGAAGTTGAACCCCCAAGAAGAAGGAAGAGCAACAGACTGATTGCTAAAATGGTTTCAAAAAGGGGAGAATTATTTCCAAAGACAATTGAAATCAGTGATGATGAGGCTGAATCCAAGGGAGGAGATGCTAAGAGAAAAGGGAAGACAATATCAGAAAAAGCTAGCAGTAAAAGGCTCAAGACTGCAGAGATGAAAGTGACTAGTGATTCTGCAAAGATAAGCTCTGCTGAAAATGATGATAAAGATTATGATCAAATGCATGAACAAACTGATGAGTCAGTTGAAGGAAGTCTACACCAGTCTGACTCTAGATCAGATCATGAAGAAACTGAAGGAGACTCCAGTCCTGAGGATGATGAACTAGAAGATTTTCACATTCCATGTCCTGTTCATCGCAAAAGAAGAATAGTGGTGGAAGTTGATGAAGAGCCACTAGATGTACTTCCAGGAAAATGGGTTAATCTTGGAAATAAGAGGCTGAATGTGGTGAAGATGACCACAACATATCTGCTCAACAATCTTGAAGCTATGAAGCTAGATACTTCAACTCTCATATATGAGCCTGAAGTCAAGGACCATGCGATAAGGTGGTTTTATCCTCATATGCCATGGGTAAAGGCATCCCTCACTGAAGACAATAGCTATTTCTCATGGTGCTTCTCTTACCTTCCCAATCTAGAGCTGGTGGCACAGAACTTCCCAAGGGTTAAGAAATTTGCAACTCTGCTAATCAAAGACCAATCTCATTTCAATGTTTATAGACTCGCTGAAAATCATTACATTCTCTACGAATTGTAGAGCCAATTCAAATAGTGGAAGGATTTTGCCCAAGTCTACAATCGTAGAGTCCTTTCACTCTACCAATGAAGATGATCAAACTGAGTTTGAAAAGCTCTATGCTGATCCAGCAGTGCTGACTAATAATCCTTCATCCTTCAACAATGATTGGTACTCAACGATCTATCAGATTCTCACTACTTTTGAAAACTTGTCCAAGGGTGAAAATCGTGGAGTCCAATCTGGTTCTCAGCATGAGATTGATCAACCAGTCGCTCAGCAGGAGGCTGACCAAACAGCTGCTCAGAAAGAAAATGAGCAAGAATTGCTAAAGAACTCTGAAGAACTGATTGAGGAAATATCTCTTATAGCTGCAGAAGTAAAGGACCTGTCAACAGAAGAAGACAATGAGCTGTCAAAAAGGCTTTAAGCCAGACTCTCAGACATATCCCTCAAGCTTTAACTAAGGGATCAAGTATTCCTGAAGGCTATGAGTGATTAGAAGGATGAAGCTCTAAGAGCTCAGAAGACTAATGTAGAACAAATTCTATCTCTCTCTGACAAGATTGACAATCTGAATCAGTCCCTTTCTCTACAACTTGAGCTCAGCCAATAAGAACTCAAGATTGAGGTTGGTAACTCATCTTACCTGATGGAGCAGCTTATGTCAAATGTGGAGCAGCTCTCTCAAGTGATTAATGACAAAAAGGGGGGATAAAAAGATACATCAAAAGGGACATTCAAGAGAGGAAAAAAAGAAGAGGCACTCAATGAGCAAGATGAAGACTGAGAATAAAAGAAGTAGAAAAGAAAAGAAGGTCAAGGAAGGGAAAAAGAAGAAAACAGCAGCAGAAGAAAAGTCATCATCTGAGGGGGAGCCAAAAGATGATGACCCCATGAACACAGAATCTGAGGGGGAGCCAGACAAAGGAGAGCATGCAACTGAACCAGAACCTGATCAGACAGAGAAGTGAAGCATGCATCTGAGGGAGAGCAAAGGAAAGAAGAAAAAGAAAAAAAGAAAGATAAAAAGCTGAGTAGCTGATCAACAAACATTTTGGAGACATACATAGAGTAAAAGAGGTACATCTCTATCTAGTTAGGTATGTTCTGGATCCAGATTGTAAAGTGTCACACAGTATGTAATTTCATATTATCATCAATGACATTCATGATTATCTGCCATAGAAATACAGCTGCTCACTGTATATTAAGATTCATTTATCTCATGCATATGCACTGATTATTTTTTTTCATAATCAAATAAGGGAAGATTGTTGGGAATATACATGAGAATGTTATTCCTATTTTATATGATTTGATTATGATATAAATGAATGAATATGCAAGTATGCTTGCATTGATAAAAGCTGTAAAGTCCTTTGATAGATAATAGGAATATATGTACAAGGACATGGACTGAAATGATCAAATATGTTAGGTTAATCCTACATAAGCAAAACAGCTTTGTAAAGTCCTTAAAAAGAAATAATGTACAAGGACTATAAATAGAAAGATCAAGCTTGTTAGGTTGATCATATAAAATGTAATAGATAGGCATGTCTGATCGTCGAGCACTGCACCAGAATCGTAGTCTGCCAGGAGAGACAAGGAAGACTCGAGAACTATCAAGGCGGAATCGTAGTTTGCAAGATAGTAGAACTTGGAGTTCGTAGTCTTCCAGGAGAAACGAGGAAGGATCGTAGTGTGTCGAGAAGAACTTTCTCAGAGCCGTAGTCTGCTGAGGAAGTCATGTTCAGAATCGTAGAGACAGCCTGTCTAAAAGCCGACCAAGCATCTGCCAGAGCTAAAGTCAAGAATCGTAGATCACACTTGTAGTAGTGGAGTCTACTGATCATATCAGAGGCAGAGATCGTAGTCGAGCCAGATCAGACGAGGACAGCAAGCATAAAGGCAAAAATCATAGTCTGTCAAGATCTGATCTCAGAGTCGTAGTATCTGCAGAAACAAGGCTAAATCGTAGTCTGCAGGACTAAGGCATCTACAGAGGTTGCTCACAATGCCAAGGCAGAATCGTAGTGTCAACATGATTCTCAACAGAGGAGCACTCCCATAGAATCCAAAGATGGAGCCTCTGGTTTGAGCTGCAAAGATACATTCCACCTGATGGAAACCAGATAGCACTCAATGAATGGCCTGCATGCAATCAGAAGATCTAGGCACAAACTCAATCAGCATCCTGGTTGAGAAGTAAAGCCATTCAAGATGAAGTCTTCCACAAGCCAATCAGAAGAAGACTTCAAATCAAGTGACTGACTAGAAAAAGTCAGCAAGTGCAGTAGCTGTCAAGAGAAAAGAAGACAACGGTATTGGGATTAACCAGAATCGTAGTGTTTGCCAAACGAAAAGAAACTGATGCAGTTTACACAGAGATACTGGCCAGCTTATGAAGAACAAGACATAAGTGATTAAGCATTGGTCTGACGATTTTTGATAGGTAAACGGAAGATCACTAGGAGAAAAAGAGCTGGGTATGCCATAAATCTAATGTGTCTTAATATTCAGAAGGAGGCCAGAACGACAAGTCAAGCTATTAGTTCCTGAGATCAGTCAAGGCAAACAGAAGTGTTGAAGCACTGCACAAAAGAAGGAAGAGGTGTTCTACATTGCATATCTAAAGAACACTCTTCAGAATCGTAGTGTCTCAACTAGTCAAAGAGCAACATTCAACAAGACACACTACGATCAAGGTCCAAGAACATCTGCATCAGAATCGTAGAGTTCGGGCATCTGAATATTAAAGCACTGGCAACGTCTCAATATGAAGACTGACATTCGAACGTTGCTAATTGAGAGCATCGATGCAAAAGGACAACTCCTGTAGATTCGAATCAAAGAATCAGAAAGGAGAAATAAAGGTAACTACCAGCCTGACACAGAATAGTGACATCTCTGAGGCGGTAGGTGAAGTAGCAGACTGCTGTGTCAGTAAAGTCAAAAAAGAGCTGTCACGTCACATCAACAGTCTGCACCAAATAACTCGAGATCTGCGAAGCAATTCAAATAGCTCCCAACGGCTATATTCTAATGGGAAGATTGTGAGGGAGTATATAAAAGCTAGAGCTTCAAAGATCAAGAGTTGCTGAGTTGAAGAATCGTTGAGTTATTGGAATGCTACATTGTTGACTCTACGAGTTCCACCAGAGCTGAACAGAACAAGTCTCAGTGGCAGTGAGACTCTGAAGGTGGAAGTGAAGCAGATTTGAAGAAGGACTTGAATAGACTAAAGCTTCACTCAACAAGGATGAGAATGCCATTGAAGATGGCAGCTAAGCCGAGAGCCGAGAAGGCCAATAAGATAGGATTTAGGAAAGTGGCTGAGCATAAAGAAGATCAGAAGAGGCACTCTACAGATCACCATGAAGAACCAGAAGTTGAACAAGTACAGATGCAGAACTATGTCTGCATATCAATCAAAAAGGGTTCAAAGGCTGCTAAGGATCAAAAGAAGGTGACCCACAATGAAAAGCCTTAGCAGACCTATGTGGTGATGGTGCACAGCTGATATCAGAAGAAGATGAGCTGAACAGAATGAAGATCTATTGCACCTAAGAAGAAGTGGTCCAGACTCTACGCAGAATGCAAAGAGGGCCACGCCAAGCTGCTATGTACAAAGACGATCAAGCATAAAGACATCTTAGCAGCAAAGCACAAACAACAACAACATCAACAACAACGAGTAGCCAGGGCCTGAGGGTTCCTTGTCCGAAGGGACTAAATAAAGTTCTAAGGCTGCTGGCCTTGAAGAGTTCTTAGTGAACTAGAGGAGTTCCAAGCCTGCTGGGCTTGAAGAGTTCTTAATGAACTAAAGTTCCAAGGCTGCTGGCCTTAAAGGAATCTTAGTGATTTAGGGTGCTGCCCTTCTTTAATGGATTTCCTGCGAGAAAATGGATTAGGAGCTTGAGTCTCTGAACCACTTAAAACCCCTTGTGTCTTTTACATTCTGTCATTTACATTTTATCTTTACATTATGTACTTAACATTTATAACTGCTATGTATGTAATAACTACTAACAACTAAACTAACTCTAAGAACAATGTATCAATGTTTATCAATATATCAATGAAGGGGACATTTAATTTATTCCGCTGTGCTTGAAATGATTCTTATGTTTGTCATATGCTAACTTCTTAGCAATACAAAATAAAATGGAAAAGAGTTTAAAAACATAAAAGGATCTATTCAACCCCCCCTTCTAGATCTATTGTGTGCCTACTGGGAACTAACACGGTGGAAACTGAGTTTTGAGGTGACAAAAGTCATTCGTTTGCAAACTCGCGCTATATTGTAAGATCTCTTCAGATTTATGCTTTTTTTCTTACTTTATTGCGTATATAAGTGCTAGATCTGTATATATTTTGCTTGTTTGTGGCTGGATCTAGCTTTTAACCGTTTATTTCATGTAAATAGTCAATATTTGCATTTTATTAACCAAATCTAGCCAGATCTAGCTTTTAACCGGTTCAAAAGTTGTAAAACTTGAATTTAGAAGCTATAATGGCTAAGATCTGTATAGCTCTAGTTTTCTTTCTAGTTTTATAAATATTTAGCAACCACATGACCCTAAATCTGTATCTAAAGGAAACGGGAGGCTTGTTTACTCGCATACAAGGATTTAATTAATAAATATCTTGTTTAGCAAAGTTTTAAGTTATATGTACATAATATGTTTAAATGTTCATTTTGTAAGCTTTAAATATTCATGTGAGCCTAGGAATTACAGAGGGTTGATGATTCAATCAATGGATCTAGATCTGGTTTTGAAGATGGACTTGTTTGTAAAGCTAGCTTGAAATCCCTTTGTACATGTAAATCCAGGGCCTTAAAACGATTATCCAGATTTATGGTTCTAAAATAGTGAAAACATGTATATGGTGCTCGGGCATACTTCGATGGCTTTCATGCCCATAAGAAGCCCGACACCTGTAGATAGTTTTATTTACTGTTAATGTGTTTCGCATCTTAATAAAATCAAATTAAGCCGAATATGGAATAAAATGGAAGTATCAAAGGCCTTAATTTCTATGCGAGCGAAAGGGTTTGAAAATAGCTTTTCAAAACTTCACTTTCATATGCCTGTTAAAAATGAACTTTTTAATAATTCAAACCTCTTCGTATATAGGTTCAAAGAGGCATATCACTACTTTCAAATAATGCACTTTGAGCACATTTATCTATATCACACACACACACAATCAATGCTTAGGGAATGAAAAGATGCGGCAACCATGTTTCACGGAAGTCAGGGGTGCCTAACACCTTCTCCTCGCTAAGCAAGCCCCCGAACTCTATGAATCTCGGTTTCCAGACCAATTAAACGGAGTCATATATTGGGCCATATTTCAAAGACCTTTCTAAAATCCTAATGAGTTAATACATCCATTTAAAATTATATCAACTGGCGGCTCTGTCTAATTCGGCCCAATCACATTAAAATCAAACTTTTCAAATCGTCAACATTGTATGTTGGTCTTTCAAAAAATCTTACCCTTTAAGAAAGATAAAATCAACATTGCGAAATATAAAGGGTAGAGAATGCGATAAGAAATTTTTTCGGCGTTGACAATTAGTTTACAAGATATTATCAAGTCATACCAGAAATTGAAGTCAAAAATAGTCCTTGAAATAGAAAGATGAAGATTTAGAGAGAGAAAATAAAGGAGGGTTAAAGGGGCGGCTCTCTCTTTACAATCAACCCATGAGGTTTCCAAGTAATTTGGGCGGGGGGGGGGGGTGGGGGGAGGGGGAGAAAAAAGACAATATATATATATATACAGTTTAAATATGAACAATATGTAATTTATAGTGGGTTGCTTAAATTCAAAAAACTTGTTGATTAAATAACATACTTACCGATTAAATGCTGATTAGTTTGCTATAGAATGCAAATTTCGGACGCACGATATCAAATTTGAACTTCTTACTGATCTGAACTAAATTACAAACTAGGGTTCATGAGAAATCCTGGAAAATCACAGCAGCTTCAGATTTGGGAGATTAAATAACAAACTTACCGATTAAATGCTAAATTAGTTTGCTGTAGAACATAAATTTTGGACGCACAAGGTCAATTGCGACTAGGGTTCATGAGAATCGTAGAAATCGCAGCCTGGCTTTGCTGAGTTTCAACACCTTTGTTACGATTTCCCCAATTCATTTTCACTAGTTTAATATGCGTATGCTAGACATTCTAGCGGTTTGGGTGTTTTTTTAACTCATTAATCAATTAATGGGGGGAATAATTGTCCGAGAATTTCATTAACCCAATCCACTAGAAATTCTAGCGGACGGCGATTTCATGTATTAAATCATAGCCCTTCATTTTATAATGGAAGGTATAGATGCTATATGCCCATTTTTGATCCATAGCAAATAGATGATATTGATCATAGCCAACGGTATAGAGGAACTCCTATCCGCAGTTTAGTACGGGGGAGCCCGCAGTTTAGTTATGCGGACGGGAAAATTGTCCAAATACCCTCCTTTGTCCGCATAACTAAACTGTGAACGTTTGGTATGTCAAATGATAATATCATTAATATGGCGACGTTTTTCTTACATCACCCGTACGCAAAACTAAAATGCGAACACTGAGTATATTCCCAATTAAAATTCAAACGGTAGCATTTTAAGGTAAATCATATGTCTACAGAACTAAATCGCGGACGTAGTATAATATAAAACTGGTAATCTTTTATTCCTTAATGTCTTTCTACATATCTAGACTTTTGGATTTTTTTTTTCTCATTTTCGTATTGGAGATCTTGAAGTACAAGAGTTCGATTTAAAACTATCAAATTTACTGTTTCTTCTTGCATATTCTTGTTCTGACGGATTCATCTTATATTGGATGATGAGAAATATGACCACGGTTCAACAAATGGAATATATATATATATATATATATATATATATATATATATATATGTTATCTCTCATGCTTCATAATAGCATAAACCAACAGTGTCGCCCCATAACTTAATTCCATTTTTTTAGTCATTCATGTTTCTCATCATTAATATGCAAGAGAAATAGAAGATTTGATAGTGTTGAGAAAACTCCTCCAACTATAACTGTCTTTGATAAATTAAATAACAAACCACGCCAAACAAATAATGTCATTTTACCAAATAAATTATAATCGCATAAAATAATTGTACGAAAAATAAACCAAACACAAGACACTAAATCTTATGTGGAAAAACTTCTAAAACTAAAAGGTAAAAATCACGGGTCAAGCTCCAAAAATTCTACTATAATCAACTGTGAGTACAAATAATCCTTCCAAGTTTTATAACTAAAAGTTTAAAATATTATGAAATTGAGAGAATACATGATAAGTGGGTTTTGTACCTGTTATTAATTATCTTTTAACTTGATAATTTGTGAATTCTTAAGTATTTTAAGTTATTTTTATGTATTTATAGTGTTTTTATTTTGTAGGAATAAGCAAGGAAAAGCAACCTGCCCTCTTTTGGAGTATAATATGCAAATAAATGCAAGAAGGAAATATTGAAAGGCTTTTAACACCAAGTTGTATGCATGTTCTTGGCTTGGAACTTGGATTAATGTAGATCTCGTTGAGAGCTTTGATTTGATAGTTGATACATCACGTAACTTTTCTCGGATCAAAAGTTATGATCTCTTTTATAACACCCCCAAATTCGAGTACTTAAAAGCCGTATTTAGTACCTCACGATGACCACTATTTAACATAATAAAAAATAAACTTATATAAAGTTATTACATCAGAGTCTGACTACCCAGGTACGATGCCCTTTAAATTCTTATTACATGATAGTTAAATATTTACAACATGCAAACTAGCTATTACATAATATCTCAGCTACTCAGCAGCTTTTCCTTTCCCTTTATCCTTACCGGATGCCTCTACTCGATCATGAGTAACTGAAAACATTTATAACAAAGCAAGAATGAGCATTCAATTACTCAGTTAGTAATAGCATTTTTAAATACCTCAACAAGAAATAAATATTTTCTTTAAAGCATGCTTTGATAATGAAACAAAAATGTAAAACAAATAAATCTTGAATCATTCATATTCTTGAAGTAACATATCAACATTTGAATAACTAAGAGGTCATAAGACTATGAGTATGCCTTTTCTTTTCTTGAAAAGGTTATATTAGAAATTTATATGTGAACCGTCTTATCTTACGGACACAGTGGGTGATTAGCCCTTTATGCCTTGTATTGATCAATACTGTCTTAAACATAATAATTTTTATGTTCAACGTCACCACTCCCAGAGTGCAATTATAAAATATCCCAATTCGGGGATTGTTCATTCTCAGACTAGAATCAAAACTATATCAATATAGCTGGACAACTCAAATCACATCAAAATAATATTTCAAGACTTAATGTAAAAGAATTGAAATACTTTAATCTGTGTCTGTGACACCCCCAAATCCGGGTACTTTGTTTCCACATGATTTGGTGTTCACTTTCTAAAATAAACATACATCTACCCAATATAATATAAAAATAAAATACAACCTTTATTCAAAATAATAAAATCTCC
Organism: Panax stipuleanatus; assembly: GCA_020205555.1. Classification (NCBI taxonomy): domain Eukaryota; kingdom Viridiplantae; phylum Streptophyta; class Magnoliopsida; order Apiales; family Araliaceae; genus Panax; species Panax stipuleanatus. Next base: position 38,984,458 of record CM035117.1, read on the forward strand.
CTTAAACAAGGGTCACAACCTTCTTAAAATAAATCCTAGGTGACTCTAACCCTGACATAACATAAAGTGCTGAAATAAAAACATAACATTAAAGTCTATTACAATCATTTCAGATAAATAAAATAAGTCTTCACTTGTTTTGCTTCCCTTTGCCTTTACTCGTAGACGGGGCATCAACGTTATCATCCTTAGCTGCAATTGTTATTTAATGCAAGAGTAAGCAACCATAGCTCACTGGAGTTTAACAATAATAATTACATGAAAGGATATCTTTAAAAGAATTTGAATAACTTAGCTTACTTCAGAAATAAAGAATTGAATAATAATTCTTTTCATCACCATTATAAATTCGAATATAAAATACATCTGAGGGTCGTAACCTAGGTTATAAACATTTCTATATAAACCTTTAACAGTCAATAAGACTATGGACCTTAACTCGTACTTAGGGGGATCAACCCTTCGTACCATGTATTGTGCACAAATATCTTAACGCTCTGTGTAGTAACCTCCCCTAATAAATAGGGTTGTTCATCTCAGTATTTTGAATACAAGTCCGCACCAAAGAAAGTTTGGTTTGGATAAACTAAAAGGGTAATTTAGAATTCAACGTTCATTAACTAAGGATTAGTTGAATCGACTTCCAAAAATTCATCAATAAAAGAATTATGAATTTACATATGCTTTAGAAGTAAACTTAAAACATTTAAAATAATAAACTGGATCTTACTTGAACAATAAGTCAAGATCATTACAATTAAATGAATAACTGTCCAATAAAAGAACAATCTCAACAATGAATAGTTGTATTTAAATAACTTGCATAAAATAAACAAGCTTAGGGTTTAGAAGACTTGCCTTCAGCGCAATCTACTTAACTCAATCACGTACTTAAACACGTCCTATATACATTCAATTATAATAACCTAAATTAGTTACACAAAACTAATTCATATAAGTGGTTAACCCTTATGGTTAACTCACTCAAATTAAATAAATAATAGTAAGCAACTACCACATAGTTAATTATATCACATACGTATTCACATAATTAAATTAATTATGTGTTTAACTAAATTATAATTAATCAATTATAATTTAAACATTTAATATAATTACCTAAATTATAATCACATCTTAAATTATAAACAATTATAATTTAAAATCAATTAAACTATCTCATGCATTATAATTACACAAATTATAATTAATCATGTATTTATCAACTAACTTTATGAAATCATATTAATTGAATTATAATTTAAACGAATTTGTAATTTAAATTAATTAACTACTTTGATAATCAATCCAAATTCATGCAGTAATCAACAATCTATAATTTACATTACAATTCTCTTATTCAAATTATAATTTCATACTATATCTTATTACCATAACCCATTACTGTTCAATTAGCTTTCTAACATGCATTATAAACTAGTACACAACAACTCCCATAATTTTACATTTTAAAATAAACTTTCTGCCCAACTTCTAAGATCCGCGCGGTCGCGCTCCAAAAGGCCTAGGAAGCGGCACGACCGGCCTGACAGCTTCTCGAACTTGCAGAGAAAAGGCCAAATTGGCTTGTTTCTCCACGATGAATTCTCAACACAGCCAATAATTGAGACAACAATCATAACAAAAACATAATATGACGCTTCTAACATGTTTTGAACACACTAAGTCATCAATTAACAATGTTTAAAACACTTAATTTTGCAAAAATTAAGGAAAATACCAATGTCAGTGTTCTTGATGAAATTGAACACTGTGAATTTGTTTTGAAACCAATTCACACAATTTCAAGCACAATCAACTACTTTCTAAACATCTTAACATATTCTATAATTAATTTATACAAAAATCAATCAATCAAACATCTATTTTGATTTTTATAGGAAAACTTGATTTTTTTTTTTCAAAATACTTCACTATAACTTTTGAAAAAAACATGAATTCTCCATTGTTATCATATATTCATGAATTAAACGATTAATTAAACATACAATCATACATAGACATGCTATGAACACAATTATATATATATATATATATATATATATATATATACCCGTCATGCTATACAATTTTCATAAGAACATGCTTTACAAAGAATGAAAATATGAAGAACATAACTTCAAAACTTGTCTTTTACAACAATTGTATTTTGAAATCATCCCATGGCATACAATCACTACTAAAACACATGAACACAACACGTATATATAGAATTCAAAATTACAACTTCCATGAAATCTTAATTTTCTTTACAGAGATTGAACATGAAGAACATGATACATATCAAATATAAGGAATTTGAGGAATACCTTTATTGCTTAATAGAAGTGAAGAAGATGATGATTTTCTTTCTCCTTCATTCTCTTCTTCTCTAATTCTTCTCTGCTATTCTTCCTCTTTGCTTTCTCTTTTCTTCTTAGTCTTAGGCTTAAACTAACGTAGTTTTTCCTTATGTAGTATATAGATATATAACTGACATATATCAATAATATACGTACTAACTAATATTTAATAATCCAATAAATTAGGAGTTACAAAATTCAAAAGTCCTTTTGGCTTGTTTGGCAACAGGAAAATTAGAAACTAGTTTTACTAACTTAGGCATGGTTTAGGTAAATTAGGTTTAAGCTAGAGCAAGGGCCCTGTTTAGCAACAGTCTCTTAAAGCAAAAGCAAGGGCCTTGTTTGGTATAAAAATCTTTTCATTATTTTAATAAACCATTTTAATACATACTCTTTAATGTCACGCTCTAATTAATTAAATCCTTAAACATCTAATTTAATCAATTAAAATCCAACATCAATTAATCGCATAAAATTGTCACATAATTATAATTACTCGCTAATTATAATTCATGTAACACTAACACATAAATCATCTAATTTAATCCTTTTCATTAAATTAGGACTATAATATAAAATTAATATACATCAATAAATTATTACACATCCATTTAATTAATATATAACACTTAATTAAATCACTCCACAATCACATAATTCATTTATTTAACTAAATAAATAAATCACATAAAATATTTATTTAACTCAATAAATATTTAAAATTAAATATAAAATCTCAATCGTTACAATATTACCTCTTTAAAAGGATTCTGTCCCCAGAATCACACATAAAAAAAATTCACACATAAAAAAAACTCTTGTCTATTACATTCTTCCCTCCTTAAAAGGATTCTGTCCCCAGAATCAGTATATAAGGGTTACACACAAAAAGTTAAGCAAATAATTACGGATAAGATTTTATCATAACATCTTCAAGTTATCACGTAGCTTCTTCAGCACTGTGATTCCTCCAGATCACCTTAACAGAAGGTATCACTTTATTCCTAAGTACTTGTTCCTTTCTGTCAACTATTTGAACAGGCACTTCTTCATATGTTAAGTCCTTATCAAATTGTAAAGGTTCATATTCTATTACATGTTTATAATCATGTTTGTAAGGTCTTAACACAGAGATATGAAAGACATTATGTATATTCTCGATCTCCGGAGGTAATGCAATCTCGTAAGCAACCTCGCCCACCTTTCGTAGTACCTCGAAAGGTCCAATAAATCTGGGACTCAGCTTTCCCTTCTTACCAAATCGAATCTTCCCCTTCCATACTTTCAGGAAAACAAAACTCCCTAGTAAGAATTCTCGGTTCTGTCGATGTAGATCGGCATACTTCTTCTATCTGTCTTGAGCAACAACTAATCTCGTTCTGATCAACTTCACAATTTTAGCTGTTTGTTGTACTAGTTTCGGTCCCAACAACTGACGTTCACCGACTTCATCCCAGCACAAAGGAGTTCTGCATTTTCTGCCGTATAACGCTTCGTAAGGTGGCATGCCGAGACTCGCATGGTGACTATTGTTGTAGGCGAACTCCACTAACGGTAGATGATCCTCCCAGCTTCCTTTGAAGTCCATCACATAAGCTCTCAACATATCCTCCATTGTCTGAATCGTTCTTTCGCTTGGCCATCAGTCTGAGGATGGTACGCTGTACTCATTCGTAATTGCATTCCCAAACGCTTCCAGAAATTAGACATAAAATGCGGATCTCTGTCAGACACAATCGACACCGGAACACCGTGTCTAGAAATGATTTCCTTCACATACAGTTTCGCTAGCTGATCCAAGTTGTACTTAACACTGATCGACAGAAAGTGGGCTAACTTCGTCAGTCGATCCACTATAACCCATATCGCATCAAATCCCTTTTGAGTCGCTGGAAGACCCACCACGAAATCCATCGTGATGTGCTCCCACTTCCACTCTGGAATTTCTAACGGTTGTAGCAACCCACTTGGTCTCTGGTGTTCTACTTTAACTTTCTGACACGTCAAGCATTTTGCCACGCATTCAGCAACGTCCCTCTTCATATTCGGCCACCAGAAATGATGTCTGAGATCCTGGTACATCTTCATACTCCCAGGGTGAATAGAATATCTAGAACTATGAGCTTCACTCAGAATCTCCTCTTTAACTTCTGGTACTGGCGGTACCTAGATTCTACCTTCCAATCGTAGCAGTCCCTCACTGTCGATTTTAAATTTAAACTCTTCGCCATCAGCTATTCTCTTCCGAATCTTCTCACATTCCTCGTCGTGAAGTTGTGCTTCTTTCACCTTGTCTACCAGAGTAGAACCAGTAGTTACTTGAAATAACTTTTCATCCGATTCCTTCGAAAACTTCACTTCTAGTTCTAATCTAGCAATCTGCTCTATCAACTGATCCTGATCAGTTAACATGTTCAGCTTCTCCCGACCTTTTCTGCTCAAAGCGTCGGCGACGACGTTAGCTTTACCCGAATGGTAAAGTATCTCGCAGTCGTAGTCCTTAATCAGTTCCAACCATCTTCTTTGGCGCATGTTCAAATCCTTCTAGGTAAATATATACTCCAGACTCTTGTGATCTATGTATATTTCACACTTTTCTCCATACAAGTAGTGTCTCCATATCTTCAGAGCAAACACTACTGCCGCCAATTCTAAATCATGGGTCGGATACCCCTTCTCGTAATCCTTTAGCTGACGTGACGCATAGGCAATGACTTTGTTGCTCTGCATCAACACATAGCATAATCCTTTATGTGAGGCATCACTATATACCACAAAATTCCCCGTACTATCCTGTAACAACAATACAGGTGCAGTACTCAACCTCTTCTTCAGCTCCTGAAAATTTTCCTCACACTTTTCTGTCCAAACAAACTTAACTATTTTATGAGTCAAATTCGTCAATGAAGTTGCGATTCTAGAAAAGTCTTGGATAAATCTCCGGTAATATCCTGCCAATCCCAAGAAACTCCTCACTTCAGACGGCGTCTTCGACTGATCCCAATTCATTACCGCTTCAACCTTTGACGGATCTACCGAAATACCATCCTTGTCGATCACGTGGCCAAGAAATTACACACGTTCCAACCAGAATTCGCACTTTGAGAATTTTGCATAAAGCTTCTCTTGTCTCAGCTATTCTAAGGTTAGCCTTAAGTGTTCAGCGTGTTCCTCCTCGGTCTTGGAATAAACCAGGATGTTATCTATGAACACTACTACGAACTTGTCTAGGAATGACTTAAACAACCTGTTCATTAAGTCCATAAATGCAGCTGGGGCATTCGTGAGACCAAATGACATCACCAAGAACTCGTAATGAACATATCGAGTCCTAAAAACCATTTTCGGTATATCTTCCTTTCTCACCTTCAATCGATGATACCCTCTTCTCAAATCAATTTTTGAGAAGCATTTCGCACCCTTCAATTAGTCAAACAAGTCATCGATCCTAGGTAAGGGATACCTATTCTTGATAGTAACTTTATTTAACTCTCTATAATCAATGCAAAGACACATCAATCCATCTTTCTTCTTAACAAACAAAACTGGCGCTCCCCACGGCGAAACGCTCGGTTGAATATACTTCTTGTCCAGTAATTCTTGCAGTTGACCCATCAGTTCCTTCATCTCAACTGGAGCCATTCGGTATGGAGCCTTCGAAATTGGAGCAGTTTCCGGCGCTAAGTCGATCACGAACACTGTCTCCCTATCTTGCGGAAGTTCTGGCAAATCGCTTAGAAATACATCCACAAACTCCTTAACTACCGATATCTCCTTCACCTTTGGGCTTTTCTTACGCGTATCTACTATGTAGGCTAGATATCCCACACAGCCTTGCGTCAGAAGTTTCTTGGCTTGCATAACCGTTAGACAACTCGCTTGTCTAGGCGATTTGCTACCATAAAACACTAACTTCGACGGAGTCGTAAGGTTTACCGACTTCTTCTGACAGTCGATTATTGCCCCATGGTTGAACAACCAGTCCATACCCAATATGACATCGAATTCCCCAAGTTTAATCGGAATCAAATCTACCCTCAGCTCCTGGCCCTTATTGTCCAATCTACAGTTCTTATAAACGCTCCTAACAGGAATAACCTCCCTATTCGCAATCTCTATGTTCAAAGGGTAAACTAACTCCTCTACAGGTAAGTCTAGGGTTTTAGCAAAATCATCAGATATGAATAAGCAAGTAGCACCCGAATCAAATAATACATATGCATTTATACTATTGACCGAAATAATACCTGACACCACGTCTTTTGATTGCACAGCATCCTGCACCGTCATATTGAATGTCCGTGCAGTGGGTCGAACAACTTGCAATGGTGCAGCGATAGTAATAGTACTGCCGCTTCCATTCCCTCCGCTCCCTGTTGACCCTGCCGTCAGCTTCTTAGGGTAATTACGAGCCATGTGGTCCTTGGATCCACATGTAAAGCAAGCTCCCTTCTTTGGGTTTGGGCAACTAGGCGCAATGTGGCCTTTTTGACCATAATTAAAGCACACCCGTTTCCCCTTCATGCACACACCAGTGTTATTCTTACTGCATGTCGCACACGCTTCAAACTTCCTCTTCTGCTGGCTTCCTTGCTGACTTCCAGTAGAGGTATTGTCATTCCATTTCCTCTTCTGGTTCACCACACTGCTACCACCAGTCTTGGTTTCAACCTCATTCTTCTTCTTCTTGTCTTGGTTGAACTTCATCATAGCTTCGCTTCCTCCCTCAGCAAGTATGGCTTTTTCCAGCACAGCTGCAAAGGTGTTCAGCTGGAACATGGAAACCTTGCTGTAGAGCCAGGGCTTCAGTCCTCGCTCAAACCTTCTTGCTTTCCTAGCGTCAGTGCTGACTTGGTAAGTAGTGAACCTGGCCAGCTCGTTGAACTTAGCGGCATACTAGGACACCATCATCCCCCCTACTTAAGCTCTAGGAACTGGACCTCCATTTGGTCCTGCGAACTCACTGGGAAGTACATCTCGTAGAACATTTCCTTGAAATGTTCCCACATGATGACTCCTTCTCCCTCACGGGTCTTGTTAGCCTGCCACCAAAAGCTAGCATTCGACTTCAACATGAAAGCCGCGAACGCTGTCTTCTAGTCTTCCCCCACTCTGGCTACGTCAAATACTTTCTCCATTTCCATCACCCACGTCTAGGCCTCGATAGGGTTGGTCGATCCCTTGAATCCAGGCCGTCCCACTACCTTGAATTCCTTGAAAGTCGTACCCTGCACTTATGGCTGATTCGCAAGAGCTCCTGTCAACAGGTTCACCAACTGCTGAACCGAGTTGGGATTGGTCCCCTCGTTATTGTTGTTGTTGTTGTTTGTCGAACCCTCAAAGTTTTGACGCGTTGGTCTTCTTCTAGGAGGCATTTTCTGTTAAGAAAATATTATTATTAGACCCTTTATTCAATTCTTAAGTATTCAAGTTCATACTTCAACGTTTAAACAATTTAGTTCACATAGAACACATAGCACGTCAAATTAACTTCTTTTATTCAATACTCGTAGTTTTAAAAACAGCAGATAGATAGCATTTTTGCTATTTACATCATCCTTCCTGAACTAAAAAAGTTACAGGATTACATTATTAACTCATCCCATTCTTATCTCAAATTATGAGATTTACATTCTTCAATACAAAAAGCGATACATAAACAAAAGCTCTATTACTGCCTAGGCATATTAATGTCGTTCCTCTTCCATTACCCAAAATGCCGTTCTTTGATCCACCACATACCACGGAAAACCTTGGAACTGAGCTGGGTAGTAGAAAACACGGTCCTGGGCTCTCTCTATCGCTGTATGGAAAGCATACTCTGTTTCCCTCAGCTTGGCCCTCTTAGCTTCGACTTCATCTTCAGCTCGATCTACTCGTTGAGTAGCCCTCAAGCTTGACTCTTCAGCTCTGGCTCGCTTCCTCGACTCCTCCTGGATGTCCTGCTTTAGCTTCGCCAGTTCAGCTCGAGCAGCGTCTCTATCATTCTTCATGTGTATCAGATTCCACTGTGCATCTCCTAGGTCACTTGCCATATCCTCGATCATCTCGTCTCGCTGCTGGATGGTTTCCTCGAGCTCTCCGACTCGTCCTTGAAGCTCCACGTTACTGTCGTAAACTGCTTCGTACATCTCAGCACTAGTAGAGTAAGGTGGGAATTCCTCTTCGGGATCCTTTTCCTCCTCTTCAGACTCGTCCTCATCCTCATCCTCTGGAATAGGTGTTAGCTCACGCTCCCGACCAGCTACGGTGATCACTGGAGATGGCTCTATCCTAACCAGTTGCTCCCAGACAACATGTATGTCACGGCGCTCCTCTACTCTAGGCACCTGAGGTACATCCTCTCTAGCCTGACTAGGTTCTCCAACATTTGACATCCTGACAAAAGAATTTTAAAGTTCATTATTACGTGATATCGAGTTGTCACTCTTCGATTACTATAACGTAAACATGTAGCACATAAAGTAGTTTATTATCTTTACCTAGCATCACTATCTTTTCGATCTTACCTATAAGGCTACTACCTAAGGTTTTTCCCCACATAAGGTTTCATAACCTACGGCTTTGATACCAACCTGTGACACCCCCAAATCCGGGTACTTCGTTTCCACATGATTTGGTGTTCACTTTCTAAAATAAACATACATCTACCCCAAATATAATATAAAAATAAAATACAATTCAAAATAATAAAATCTCCCTTAAACAAGTGTTACAACCTTCTTAAAATAAATCCTAGGTTACTCTAACCCTGACATAACATAGAGTGCGGAAATAAAAACATAACATTAAAGTCTATTACAATCATTTCAGATAAATAAAACAAGTCTTCACTTGTTTTGCTTCCCTTTGCCTTTACTCGTAGACGGGGAATCAACGTAGCTGCAATTGTTATTTAATGCAAGAGTGAGCAACCACAGCTCACTGGAGTTTAACAATAATAATTACATGAAAAGATATCTTTAAAAGAATTTGAATAACTTAGCTTACTTCAGAAATAAAGAATTGAACAATAATTTTTTTCATCACCATTATAAATTCGAATATAGAATACATCTGAGGGTCGTAAAACCTTTGAAATTTTGTCCTAGGTTATAAACATTTCTATTTAAACCTTTAACAGTCAATAAGACTATGGACCTTAACTCGTACTTAGGGGGATAAACCCTTCGTACCATGTATTGTGCACAAACATCTTAACGCTCTGCGTAGTAACCTCTCCTAATAAATAGGGTTGTTCATCTCAGTATTTTGAATACAAGTCCGCACCAAAGAAAGTTTAGTTTGGATAAACTAAAAGGGTAATTTAGAATTCAACGTTCATCAACTAAGGATTAGTTGAATCGACTTCCAAAAATTCATAAATAAAAGAATTATGAATTTACATATGCTTTAGAAGTAAACTTAAAGCATTTAAAATAATAAACTGGATCTTACTTGAACAATAAGTCAAGATCATTACAATTAAATGAATAATTGCCCAATAAAAGAACAATCTCAACAATGAATAGTTGTATTTAAATAACTTGCATAAAATAAACAAGTTTAGGGTTTAGAAGACTTGCCTTCAGCGCAATCTACTTAACTCAATCACGTACTTAAACACGTCCTATATACATTCAATTATAATAACCTAAATTAGTTACACATAACTAATTCACATACGTGGTTAACCCTCATGGCTAACTCACTCTAATTAAAAAAAAAATAGTAATCAACTACCACATAGTTAATTACATCACATACGTATTCACATAATTAATCAACTACCACATAGTTAATTACATCACATACGTATTCACATAATTAAATTAATTATGTGTTTAACTAAATTATAATTAATTAATTATAATTTAAATATTTAATATAATTACCTAAATTATAATCACATCTTAAATTATAAACAATTATAATTTAAAATCAATTAAACTATCTCATGCATTATAATTACACAAATTATAATTAATCATGTATTTATCAACTAACTTTATGAAATCATATCAATTCAATTATAATTTAAACCAATTTATAATTTAAATTAATCAACTACTTTGATAATCAATCCAAATTCATGCACTAATCAACAATCTATAATTTACATTATAATTCTCTTATTCAAATTATAATTTCATACTATATCTTATTAACATAACACATTACTGTCCAATTAGCTTTCTAACATGCATTATAAACTAGTACACAACAACTCCCATAATTTTACATTTTAAAATAAACTTTCTGCCCAACTTCCAGGACTCCCGCGGCCGCGAGGCAAAAGGCCTAGGAAGCGACGCGGCCGCGGCGCGGCGCAGACCAGCCTGACAGCTTCGCGAACTTGCGGAGAAAAAGTCAAATTGGCTTGTTTTTCCACGATGAATTCTCAACACAGCTAATAATTGAGACAACAATCATAACAGAAACATAATATGACGCTTCTAACATGTTTTGAACACACTAAGTCATCAATTAACAATGTTTAAAACACATAATTTTGCAAAACTTAAGGAAAATACCAATGTCAGTGTTCTTGATGAAATTGAACACTGTAAATTTATTTTGAAACCAATTCACACAATTCCAAGCACAATCAACTACTTTCTAAACATCTTAATATATTCTATAATTAATTTATACAAAAATCAATCAATCAAACATCTATTTTGATTTTTATAGGAACACTTGATTTTTTTCAAAATACTTCACTATAACTTTTGAAAAAAAACATGAATTCTCCATTGTTATCATATATTCATGAATTAAACGATTAATTAAACATACAATCATACATAGACATGCTATGAACACAATTATATATATATACCCATCATGCTATACAATTTTTCATAAGAACATGCTTTACAAAGAATGAAAATATGAAGAACATAACTTCAAAACTTGTAATTGTATTTTGAAATCTTCCCATGGCATACAATCACTACTAATGCACATGAACACAACACGTATATATAGAATTCAAAATTACAACTTCCATGAAATCTTAATTTTCTTTACAGAGATTGAACGTGAAGAACATGATACATATCAAATATAAGGAATTTGAGGAATACCTTTATTGCTTAATAGAAGTGAAGAAGATGATGATTTCCTTACTCCTTCCTTCTCTTCTTCTCTAATTCTTCTCTGCTATTCTTCCTCTCTGCTCTCTCTTTTCTTCTTAGTCTTAGGCTTAAACTAACGTAGTTTTTCCTTACGTAGTATATAGATATATAACTGACATATATCAATAATATACGTACTAACTAATATTTAATAATCCAATTAAATTAGGAGTTACAAAATTCAAAAGTCCTTTTGGCTTGTTTGGCAACAGGAAAATTAGAAACTAGTTTTACTAACTTAGGCATGGTTTAGGTAAATTAGGTTTAAGCTAGAGCAAGGGCCCTGTTTGGCAACAGTCTCTTAAAGCAAAAGCAAGGGCCTTGTTTGGTATAAAAATCTTTTCATTATTTTAATAAACCATTTTAATACATACTCTTTAATGTCACGCTCTAATTAATTAAATCCTTAAACATCTAATTTAATCAATTAAAATCCAACATCAATTAATCGCATAAAATTGTCACATAATTATAATTACTCGCTAATTATAATTCATGTAACACTAACACATAAATCATCTAATTTAATCCTTTTCATTAAATTAGGACTATAATATAAAATTAATATACATCAATAAATTATTACACATCCATTTAATTAATATATAACACTTAATTAAATCACTCCACAATCACATAATTCATTTATTTAACTAAATAAATAAATCACATAAAATATTTATTTAACTCAATAAATATTTAAAATTAAATATAAAATCTCAATCGTTACAGTGTCTAGCTAGAACAAGTAGCTTAGACTATCTTTAAACTGTTCATGCATATTGAATTTCATCTGACATACATGATAATATCTTAACCATTCTTTTTGAAGCTAATTGGAATAAAAAGGTTTTACTACCTTGTATTATTCATAAGTAAATGAGAGACGGTTCATAATTTAGAGAACTTGCCTACATATGAATAAATCCAAAATACTTGCTCAATAAAGAGTAAGATTTAGATACTTGCCTTGTTTGTTGACTATGTATATAAAAATTCAGCTTAACTTGTTCTCACAGATCCTACACAACTATATTTGCATATACAAACACATTAGCCAAGTTTCCAAGTCATATAACTTGTATGCTTACATAACACATAACCACATAGATCATATCTTTGGTTTGTGATGTTACTTTTGAGATACTTGTATACATTTTTCAAATACCTCATCCATGTTTTTAAAATAATCATTTTTCTCTTTAATAGGGTTTGGTATCATTGTAATATGCAAACACATTATAGTTATAATTTACACCCTATTAGGAACGTAATACATGAGCATTTCATGCTTCATTTACATAACTTATAGCATATAAGGTACCTTTGTAGCTTATTTTATGCTTTGAAGGTATTTCCAACTTGTATGGTTAACTTTTAATCTTTCCTACGATTTATAGTTTCATTTCAACACATTAATGCATTAACTATCCTTATTTTTCTTCATTATGCCAAAACAACCTTTTGAGGAGTTAACAGTTCCAACTTGGCTTAAAAGTTCCATATTAGACATTTACCTTTTTCTAGCAATACCATTGTAGAATTATTATATTACATTATAGCTATGCTGCATATATTCTATTCCCTCATTTATATAAAGATAGCAACTCGAACTATATGGGCATTTTATCAATTTACATTAACAAGCCTACAATAGCTCACTAACACTGCTATAGCAGCAACTATCTGATAGTAGTGTGCATACAAGCCAATCATGTACGATGATAAAGCACATACATTATAAATAATTTTATTTATTTATTAATAAAAGTATTCATTAAAGACATTTAATTATCTACATGGTGCTATTTTTATAATATGTAAATAACCCATTGTTTTAAGCAATGCTTTTAGAATCATGATGTTGATCATGCTAATGAGATCTAAATTCTTAGAAAGCTTAAAACTAAAATAATTCCCAATCGTGGGATTACTAAAAAGGAGATTAGTAAATCCGAATAGATTGGTACATATGTTGCTTGCTCATTGGATGAGGATGATTGATCTCATGATCATTTGTGTGGAGACACTAAAACAAGTATGTAGGTGCTTATTGGAAAATAAGTTCACTGAACGTGACTCGCTATGTAATACCTAATGGAGTTTTACTCGCCTGTCAATAGGAATTCCTAATGTGATAGTAGTACAAGTGATCCTTGGACTTGAGATCATCATAGTATCTTGTATGTAATGAATTATACTTTTGACTTATTTCTTAAGGCCCTTTAAGGTATATAAAAGGGTATGCTTGGGTATAATGAGTTACATATGGAGATAATGAATGATCAATAAAGAATCTACCACTTTTAGTAAAAGAGGAGATATGTTCTATGTGATTCGTTAAATGACAACCAAGGAATCCTTGGCCAAGGTGGAATGAAATTAGAAAGGAGTTTCTAATTTGCATTAAATGGAGTTGTGCATTTTTCAATCGAAATACATATAATTAAATAAAATAAGACTTGGCAGTAAATCGATGTCTTATATTTAATTGAGACATTGTATGGTAGAAGGATTGAATTGTACGGTAACTATTTATTCACAGGTTTTTCTATGATTAATGTTGAAATCTATATTATCTGGAAAGTCGTTGATCACTAGGGAGGCTTATCCCTATTGTAGAATAAATATTATTTATTTAAAAAGATTATTAGTTTAATTTATTTATTTAAATAAGATTAGAATTGTTCTAATTGATTTATTTACAACCGGTTTAATATGGAGAACCTAAAGGGTCACACCATAAAAAGAAGAATAATTATTTAAGAAGGTAATGGCATAATCGTAATAATGCATTAAGTGTAATTAATTTAATCTATGCTGATAGGATAAATTAAATAGCTTAATATTTATTATTTAATATTTTAAAAATATTAAATATAAATTAATAAGAGGAGTCTTATTAATATTAATATTATTATTATTATTATTATTATTATTATTATTATTTTAATTTCTAAAGGAGTTTAGGAATTAATTTAATATTAGTACTCTCATTTATTCCTAATAAGATTAGGAGGCAAATTAATTAAATTAATTATTCCCAATATGGTGGGAAACCTAAATTAATTAAAGGAGTTTAATTACTTAAATGAAATCTCATGTCTAATAGGATTAGAAGGGTTGACCAATATCTATATAAGAGGAGTCTTATAATAGATATCAGTTGATGCAATTTCAATTGTTGGATAGTACTCTTTTTCTATAGTGGATAGAAACCTAGGATTTAGCCAACCACCCTCCTTCTTGATAATTCATCTTCCTTGGTGGATCACCTCTAGAAGCCAAACACTTGGGTGGCTAACGTTGATCAAAGGAAGGAATCTAACCCAAAAATTCAAGGAGATCGCGAAAAACAAGGAGTTGAACTTGTACCTGTGGAAGCTTCGTTCTATAAGGGTATGAATTTAATAAATTCTTATTTATCATTTTTTAAATTAATAATTTGCATAAAGGATGATCCGGGTAATGGTTTTGTAAGAATTTTTTAAACTCTGATATATCATGCTTCCGCTAATTTTTGCAGTTTGATTGCGTTACGATTTCGTACAAACGCTACAGTGGTATCAGAGCCAAACCTTTATGTAATTATTAATTGTTTTGATTCTATATATGTATGATTATGTATTTAGAATATTTTATTGGGCGCAATGTATTGTATAAAATTATTTTTCTATGAAAAACAAATTCAATTGGCGAAGCCTGTTTCGAACTGTATAGGCGAATTGGTTGTTTTTATTAATCCGTGGCTTTGTTTGTTCTATTAAGGGTGGGATACTCACGGATTGGCTCTTTTTAAAAAAAGAAAAGGGGTAGCCTGCTAAAGTTAATTGTGACTGCAATTGTGCTGCACGGATTTTTTTTTAATTGTAACCGGCGAATCTTTTTTTTCTTTTTGTGATCTCACGAATATTGATTTCAAAAGAAGGTTGATTCGTTTTGTAACGAAAGTCACCCAGGATGTTTTCTGCAGGAAGGTTTTAAACATAAAGGTGATTCAATATAAAAAGTATACATAATTCCTAAACGTGATTCATTAGATTTAAAAAAGGTAACTTTTGAAATTCACCAGCATAATAATGAATATTGGACGCAAGCTGCTTTACTAATTTTATAAAAAAAAGAAGGGCGCGGCTATCATATATATATATATATATATATATATGTGTGTGTGTGTGTGTGTGTGTGTGTGCGCATGCGCTCTAAACAAGATGAGACAAATAATAACAAATCCTTCAAAGAAATCATATTAAGTCTAAAGCGTTCAATGATATTTGGAATATCGAATGTCGCCTTCTAGCATGATAAATTAATAGAGTATTAAATATTTAATACGAGTTTGTTGTGCTATCCACAAGGCAAGTAATGCTTATTTAAGATATTAATTTAATCACATTTGATGCTTATCAATAAAATTGAATAATATTATTTTGTTGTGCTATCCACAAGCACAATATTTTTCTTTTTTAAATTTATGGAAGTGATAAGTTGGACTTAACTTAAATTATTTTAGTTCGGATGTGCACACACTTGACCATTATGATTTAAGAGGCAAAATAAAAAGGAGTTACATGTTGATGTAATTGACAAAGAGTTGTCTACCTAGTTATTTATATATCGGTTGTTGTGTTATCCACAAGGCTATATACATTTGAAATGTGATCCTTATTCTCACTAGCAAATCTTTAATTAGATGTTGCCGAACTATGTAAGTGAGGGTAATATAGTTTGAAAAAAATAGTGGGAGATACCAATTTAAAATAAGACCTAATTTATTTTAATATATAAAATTAATTAAATGGATGTTTGCTAAAATATTGTATTTTCACATACAAAAATTTAAAAAGTGTCGAAATCACTAATTTCACTGCGTAGCATACTTGATGCTAACAAATTGATCAGGCTGAATTACACGGACTGGTTAAAAAATCTGAGAATAGTTCTCACTGCTGAAAAGATTTCTTATATCCTAAATTAACCTGTCCTTGGGACAGTTTTAGAATCAGCCTCTGAGGAAGAGATTGCCACTATTGTAAAGTGGCAAGATGATGCATCTGTGGCTCAATGCATCATGCTCGCATCTATGAATAACGATCTTCAGCGTCAGCATAAAAACATGGATGCTCCTACTATGTTGTTTCACCTCAAGGAGTTGTATGGTGAACAAACTAGGACTGCTAGATATGAGATATCTAAGGAGCTCTTCCGATCTCGGATGACCAAGGGCAAGGTGAACATAAAGGAACAAAAGAAACCTGATCCAGCTAGCAAAGGAATGTGCTTCCATTGCAACGAACCGGGTCATTGGAAGAGGAACTGCAAGAAGTTTCTGGCAGAGAAGAAGCTTGGAGAAGCTTCGACTTTCAATCAAGGTTTGTTCATGATTGAAATTAATTTTTTAGAAAGTCAAAATTCTACTTGGGTATTGGATACCGGCTGTGGTTCTCACATATGTAATACTGTGAAGGGACTGGTCAGAAGTAGAAAGCTGAACAAGGTTGAGGTTGTCCTACAAGTGGAAAATGAAGCAAATGTTGCTGCATTAGCTGTAGGCACTTATTGTTTATCACTGTCTATGGGCAAGTCCATTTATTTAAATAATTATTATTTTATTTTGAATATCATTAGAAACATTATTTCTGTTTCCGTATTAGATATAGATGGATTTGACATTATAATAAAGAACAACAGTTGTTCTATTTATAAAAGTAATGTTTTATATGGTATTGGTAATTTACGAAATGGACTTTATATACTTGAATTGCATGAAAATATACTTCAAATAGAACAAACTAAGAAAAAGAAAAGAGATGATGTTAATTATACATATATGTGGCACTGTAGACTCAGTTATATCAATGAAACAAGATTATCCAAGTTGCATGAGGATAGGCTCCTAGAGCTATCTGATTACGCATCATATCCAACTTGTGAATCTTGTTTCATGGGTAACATGACTAAATCTCCTTTTAGTAGAAATAGAGAAAGAGTTACAGAGTTGTTAGAGTTAATTCACACAGACGTTTGTGGACCTATGACAACGAATGCACGGGGAGGGTATTCTTATTACTTTCACTGATGATCACTCAAGATTTGGATATGTTTATTTAATGAAATACAAATCTGAATAATTTAAAAAGTTCAATGAGTTCAGAAGTGAAGTAGAGAAACAAACGGGCAAGAGTATTAAGATTCTTCGATCAGATCGAGGTGGAGAATACTTAAGCGGTGAGTTTCTCAATTATCTCAAAGATAATGGTATAATCTCACAATGGACTCCACTAGGTACACCACAGTTAAATGGAGTATCTGAAAAGAGAAATCGAACATTGTTGGACATGGTTCGTTCTATGATGAGTTTTACTGATCTTCCAATATCATTCTGGGGTTATGCCCTAGAAGCGATTGCATGTCTACCAAATAAGGTCCCCTAGAAATCCGTCCCCAAGACTCCACATGAGATGTGGACAGGGAGGAAAAATGATCTTAAGCATGTTAAGATTTGGGAATGTCCAGCTTATGTGAAATGTCTTCAAAATGATAAGTTTGGGACAAGATCTGATAAGTGCACGTTTGTGGGATATCCTAAAGAAAGATTGTCATACTATTTCTACAATCCTACTAAGCAAAAGGTGTTTGTTACGAAACACGCTGCCTTCTTGGAAAAGGAGTTTATCCTTAAAAGGGCTAGTGGGAGGAAAATAGATCTTGAAGAAATTTAAGAACCACAAACCACTACAGATCAAGTGGATGAACCTGTCCAAGTAGAACACCTACTGTACAGTACCCTATTCATAAATCTGGAAGAGTACCAAAGATACCTGAAAGGTATGGATGCGTCATAGAGGATGACGATGAGGTACACGTCATGAATGATGATGATCCATTGAATTACGAACAAGCTATGAGTAATTAAGACTCAGAGAAATGGTAGATGACCATAAAATCTAAAATGGATCTTTGAAGCAATGCACAAAACCATTTGGATTTTACTTGCGATTGCAGCTTATTATTACTAGATCTGGCAAAATGGACGTGGAGACGCCCTTTCTCAAATATAAATTATTAGAGGAGAATGTGTGTATGATACAACCAGATGAATTTGTTTCAATGGTTGAAGCAATTCATGTATATGAGCTACAACAATCCTTTTTATGGATTGAAGCACGTTTCTCTTATATGGAACATCCGTTTTGATGAGACAATCAAAAAGTTCGATTTTATCAAAAATAAGGATGAACCATGTGTGTACAAGAAGGGTAGTGGGAGCGCTGTTTCACTCCTTGTAATATATGTTGATATATTACTGATAGGAATGACATTCATATGCTATAATCGATCAAAATAAAGTTGTCTAAACATTCCTCCGTGAATGATTTGGGTTGAACATCCTACATTAGGGATATAAATCTGTATAGATAGATATAAAAGGATGTTCGGCTTAACCCAAGGAACGTATATTCATTAGATGCTAAAGGTATTTAGCATGACAAACTCCAAAAGGTGTCTCATGATGATGAGCCATGGAGTGTATCTCTCTAAAATTGTCCTCAATAAAAAAGAGATCGCATGAGTTACTATCATGTATGCAATGCAATATACGAGACTTGATGTTGATCAGTCATATTCTCGAGAAGATCACTGTAAGACAGTGATAAACATCTCAACGTACTTAACTGACACTAAGGATGTCATCATGACACATGATGGGTCTGAATTAAACTAGAGGACTAAACAGACTCAAGTTTTTAGACTGACCAAGACGACAACAAAACCACTTTAGGGTAAACCAATACCTTGAAAGGTGGTGCATTGAATGGGAAAGGTTCTAAACAGCAAAAGTTTCTGGTCTAGTGACAAAGACAAAGTATATAACTGTAAGTGAAGCTGCAAGTTGATGTTTCGGATAAAAAGTTCATTACAGAACTAGGAATTGTTCTTAAGTCTCATCTTGAATCCAAACATGTGTTGCGGTACTTTGATTAAAGAAATCATAGAAAGAGGAGAAATCACTATAGATAGTGAACTCTCAAAACAACATTGTAGATCTATTTACTAAAGTTTTAACACAACAGCAGTTTGATCGTCACTTAGAGAAGAAGGGTATGAGATACCGTGGCTATTGGCTTTAGTGCAAGTGGGAGATTGATAGTAGTGTGCATACAAGCCAATTATGTACGATGATAAAGCACATACTTTGTAAACAATCTTATTTATTTATTAATAAAAGTATTCATTAAAGACATTTAATTATCTACATGATGCTGTTTTTATAATATGTAAATAACCCATAGTTTTAAGCAATGCTTTTAGAATCATGATGTTGATCATGCTAATGAGATCTAAATTCTTAGAAAGCTTAAAACTAAAATAATTCCCAATCGTGGGATTACTAAAAAGGGGATTAGTAAATCCGGATATATTGGTACATATGTTGCTTGCTCATTAAATGAGGATGATTGATCTCATGATCATTTGTGTGAAGACACTAAAGCAAGTATATAGGTGCTTATTGGAGAATAAGTTCACTGAACGTGACTCGTTATGGAATACCTAATGGAGTTTTACTCGCCTATTAATAGGAATTTCTAATGTGATAGTAGTACAAGTGATCCTTGGACTTGAGATCATCATAGTATCTTGTATGTAATGAATTATCCTTTGACTTATTTCTTAATGCCCTTTAGGGTATATAAAAGGGTATGCTTGGGTATAATGAGTTACATATGGAGATAATGAATGATCAATAAAGAATCTACCACTTCTAGTAAAAGAGGAGATATGTCCTATGTGATTCGTTAAATGATAATCCTTGGCCAAGGTGGAATGAAATTAGAAAGGAGTTTCTAATTTGCTTTAAATGGAGTTGTGCATTTTCCAATCGAAATACATATAATTAAATAAAATAAGACTTGACAGTAAATCCATGTCTTATATTTAATTGGGACATTGTATGGTGGAAGAATTGAATTGTACGATAACTATTTACTCACATATTTTTTTAATGATTAATGTTAAAATCTATATTATTTGGAAAGTCGTTGATCGCTAGGGAGACTTATCCCTATTGTAGAATAAATATTATTTATTTAAATAGATTATTAGTTTAATTTATTTATTTAAATAAGATTAGAATTGTTCTAATTGATTTATTCATAACCGGTTTAATGTGGAGAACCTAAAGTGTCACACCATAGAAAGAAGAATAATTATTTAAGAAGAAAATGGCATAATCGTAATAATACATTAAGTGTAATTAATTTAATCTATGGTGATAGGATAAATTAAATAGCTTAATGTTTATTATTTTATATTTTGGAAATATAAAATATAAATTAATAAGAGGATTCTTATTAATATTATTAATATTATTATTTTTATTATTATTTTAATTTCTACAGAAGTTTAAGAATTAATTTAATATTATTACTCTCATTTGTTCCTAATAAGATTAGGAGGTAAATTAATTAAATGAATTTAATTAATTATTCCCAATGTGGTGGGAAGCATAAATTAATTAAAAGAGTTTAATTAATTAAATGAAATCCCATGTCTAATAGGATTAGAAGGGTTGACCAATATCTATATAAGAGGAGTCTTATAATAGATATCAGTTGATGCAATTTCAATTATTGGAGTGTACTTCTTTTTTATAGTCGATAGAAACCTAGAGTTTAGCCAACCACCCTCCTTCTTGATAATTCATCTTCCTTGGTGGATCACCTCTAGAGGCCAAACACATGGGTGGCTAGCGTTGATCAAAGGAAGGAATCTAACCCGAAAATTCAAGGAGATCGCGAAGAACAAGGAGTTGAACTTGTACCTGTGGAAGCTTCGTTCTATAAAGGTATGAATTCCATAATTTCTTATTTATCGATTTTAAATTAATAATTTGCATAAAGGATGATCCGGGTAATGATTTTGTAGGAATTTTTTAAACTCTGATATACCATGCTTCTGTTAATTTTTGCAATTTGATTGCGTCACGATTTCGTACAAACCCAACATTATCTGTTAACTGCTGCTGCCCATATAGGCAGCAACCCCTTCTCTTTGCGCAAACCTTTATATCATTACACTCCTATAATGGCCCTTCAATAATCTAAAGATGGCGCATTAATTTATTGAAATAACTTACAAGTTATAGCAATACGTAACTCATATGAACCCAAAACATTAGCCCAAATAAGCCAAAAACCAAAAGGAGTGCATAGCTGGCCCTGCAGCAGAGCACAACGTTGTGCGCTGGCTACTGCTATCTACAGTGCCCCAGCCAGGCCAGCCTCCACCCCTTCCCAGTTATTAACTTGGCAATTTGTAACTTTTTGATACACTATTTTTGTAACAATCCCAAAATTCATACAATAATATTCTCCTTGATCGTTAACAATACAACTTTAATCTCTCATTACATCATTATTCGATATTAAAAATCACTAAAAATGCGGAATATTTAAAACTTTTATAAACTTTCTTTCTATATTGCCCTGAATCGCAACCTTTACATTACATCTCTTCGATTCAAATCTATATCATGAATCGTTATAATAAAATGACTATACAAAGTCTTTCATAATAAAACAATAACCATCTATATTGGATAACTCTACTTATAACTCAGCGACATATTTCATTCAAAACATTAACTACAATTTGAAATTGAACATAACTAATATTCTTGAACATTGATCTCTATAAATCACTTAACACGTATCTTTACCTTGCATCCTTGACCTGCAAAAATGGTTATTTGCAAGAGTGAGCTCGACAGCTCAGCAAGTTCTAACAGTTTTCATGCATCACGTTTCACATAATAAACATGCTCAACATAAATCTCATAATAATTAAAGTAACATGGCATACATGCTTTAATTCATATAACAAATATAAAGATTGAGTTCCTTACTCAATCAACATTATTTAACCAAAACAGTGTAGTCATAAATTGACTTTAACATTTCATGATTACAACATGTATAACATATCATGCTCGCTTACAACATATATAACATATCATGCAATTTAAAACAGTTCATCAAATCCACGTAGACCCTCTAAAGTCGAAGCTGTGATGAACTGGGATCAGCCAAAAATGCCGTCAAAAGTGAAAAGTTTTCTTGGATTGGCGGGCTATTATAGAAGATTCATTCAGGATTTTTCCAAGATCGCAACTCCGCTGACGAATTTGACTAGGAAATCGGTGAAGTTCATTTGGACGGAGAAGTGTGAGGAAAGCTTCCAAGAGCTTAAGAAGAGGTTGAGTTCAGCACCTGTGTTATCTCTTCCGGACGACACAGGAAATTTTATTGTTTATAGTGATGCGTCGCACAAAGGACTTGGTTGTGTGCTCATGCAAAATAGCAAGGTCATTGCGTATACGTCACGACAATTAAAAGACTACGAGAAGGGGTATCCAACCCATGACTTGGAGTTAGCTGCAGTGGTATTTGCTTTGAAGATCTGGAGACACTATCTCTACGGGGAGAAGTGTGAAATATATACAGACCACAAGAGTCTGAAATATATTTTTACACAGAAGGACTTGAATATGTGCCGTAGAAGGTGGCTAGAGCTAATTAAAGACTCTGACTGCGAGATTTTATACCATCTGAGTAAGGCTAATGTGGTTACCGACGCCTTAAGCAGGAAGGGTCAGGAGAAATTGATGATGTTGACTGCTCAGGAGGAGCTAATTTCAGCAATGGAAAAGCTGGAATTAGAAGTGAAGTATCCGATGGAGATTGACGAGAAGTTATTTCAGATGCAAGCTGGCATAACCCTATTGGATAAAGTTAAGGAAGCCTAACTTCAGGACGAAGAATGTGAGAAGGTGAAGAAAAAGATATCCGAAGGAACCGAATCGAGATTCAAGATAGACAGTGAAGGACTACTGAGATTCGAGAATAGATTTTGGGTACCGTCAGTGCCAGAGATTAAGGAGGACATTTTGAGCGAGGCTCATAGCTCACGGTATTCGATTCACCCCGATAGTACCAAGATGTACCAGGATCTTCGACAGCACTTCTGGTGGCCGAATTTTAAACGAGATGTTGCTGAGTGTGTTGCAAAGTGTCTAACCTGTCAAAAAGTGAAAGCAGAACATCAGAGACCGAGTGGTTTACTACAACCCCTGGAAATCCCATAATGGAAATGGGAACACATTACGATGGATTTCGTGGTTGGCCTTCCGACGACTCAGAAAGGCTACGACGCAGTATGGGTTATCGTTGACCGACTGACGAAATCTGCACATTTCCTTCCAATCAAAATTGGATTCAACTTAGACCAGTTGGCAAGGTTATATGTGAAAGAGATTGTTTCGAGGCACGGAGTTCCAGTGTCGATTTCTTCTGACCGAGATCCGCGCTTCACATCGAACTTCTGGAAGCGACTACAGGAATGCATGGGGACATAGTTGAGAATGAGTATAGCTTATCACCCTCAGACCGACGGGCAGAGCGAAAGAACAATCCAGACTTTGGAAGATATGGTGAGAGCATGCATCATGGATTTCAAAGGCAACTGGGATGGCCACCTACCGCTTGTGGAATTCGGTTACAACAACAGTTACCACGCTAGTATTGGCATGCCGCCTTATGAAACGTGTACGGAAGAAAATGAAGAACTCCGCTATACTGGGATGAAGTTGGTGAGAGACAATTACTACGTCCAGAACTGGTACAGCAGACAGCAGAGATAGTCAAAGTGATCAGAACAAGACTGGTGGTAGCTCAAGATAGGCAGAAGAAGTACACCGATCCACACCGTAAGAATGTTGAATTTAAACCGGGTAGCTATGTATTTTTGAAAGTCTCTCCCTGGAAGAGCAAGATCAGATTCAGAAAGAAAGGAAAATTGAGCCCGAGGTTCATTGAACTTTGAGGTACTGCGAAGGATTGGAGAAGTTGCGTATGAGGTAGCCTTACCTCCGGCGCTCGAAAATGTTTACAACGTCTTCCATATTTCAGTTTGACGACCCTACAAGCCTGATTACAAACATGTGATTGAATATGAACCACTATATTTTGAGAAAGACTTATCCTATGAAGAAATTCCTATTCAAATCGTTGACAGGAAGGAGCAAGTTCTCAGAAACAAAGTTATACCTTCTGTTAAGGTAATTTGGAGAAACCACAACGCTGAAGAAGCTACGTGGGAACTCGAAGAGAATATGATGAAGAATTACCCACATTTATTTACTTAACTTATATGTAAGCGATTCTGGGGACAGAATCTTTGTAAGGGGGGAGAATGTAACGGGACGAAAATTTTTATCGAACCGTGATTCTAGGGACAGAATCCTTTTAAAGGGGGGAAAGATGTGACGAACTAGATTTTTGTAATTTAATTTGAATATTTATTGAATTAAATAAATATTTTTGATGATTTAATTATTGAGTTAAATAATTAATTGATGAACTTGTGGTAGATTAATTTAATTATATGTGTTACAACTATTAAATTAATGTGGAGGATTTTATATTCAAAGTATGTATTTAATTGAGCTTAATTGATTAAACAAATTAATTAACAAGCACAATGTTACTCTAATTAATTTAATAATTGATTAAAGATTTAATAATTTGACATAATTAATAAATAAGAATTTTAATTATGTGACTACGTGATTTATTGTGGAATTATGCAATTTTATTTAATGGATTTAAATAGAATTATTTGATTAATTGGGTGTGACAGTAATTAACTATATAATAGTAAGTTAATTAAAATAAATGGAAATGGAGAAATAAACGAGCTAGCCAAATGAGGCCCTACGAGGAGTTGGTCAGTTAACCCACTAAAGGCATTAACCGACCACGACTCCATCAGTTTGAATATGCGTATAATTATATAGGCTTATATACACATATAACATATAAAACTTTATATTTCATCAGAGCAAAACTTTAGAGAGAAAAATTCAAAGAAGAAAATACAGAGAATTGAGAGAAAATTTTCATCATCCTTGAATCATCTTCACAAACTAGCAAGGGTAATCCTTTCTCCTAAGTTTTTAAATTCAAGGTCTTAAAGTTTTTCCATTAACGTACTTTGAAGTTCACTATAAAAGACTAGTTTGATGATTAATGCATGATTGGAGTATCTATATATTAATAAGTGTTTGTAACATGTTTTATACCATGTATGCATGATTTAAAGTAATTAATTTCATGCAATTATGCTTAATTCGATTTTTTCAAAAGTTACAGAGTTTTTCATTTACGTATTTTAAAAGTTCTCTGTGAGTGGAAGATTTGATAATTGTTTATTATATGGCTATAGATATATTAATATATGTCCATAATATGTTATATGTTATGTATGCATGATTCACAGTGATCACACCATAGAATTTTGTTTAAATTGGGTTTTCAAAAGTTACAGAGTCGTATATATGGCCATATGGCCCTTACGTACAATTTTTATACCATGAATCGATGGTTTAACTTTGAATTAACACTTGAATATGATTATACACTTTTAAACAAACAAAACGGAAGTTAAACGAACGGATTCGGTGTTATAATGAATCCGTAACGTTGAAATTTTTGTTTTCATTCAAAACTTTACAAAATGATGAAAAACAGTGAGATTGAATGCTTTAATTGGTGTAATTACGTGATTTAAAACCTTAGAATTATGCTAGGAATGTTGTAAAATGTTTCTGTGAAGTTTTTACATTACGGGTAGCCTTAAAATTCATTACGTTAGTTTAATTTGGATTTATTTGGGCTGCTTTGTGTGTTCTTCTCGAACTGGGAAAACTGAGCTTGCGTCGCCGCGCGGCCGCGCCGATTTAAGGCATACTTAACGCACGCCCGCGCCCGCGCCGATCCAAAGAGTAAATTGCGCGCGGCCGCGCCGCCTGCAGATTTTTGAAATTTTTCTAAGTGTTCAAGATTTCAAATATGTGTTTTAAAAATCTAATGTGATGAACATGAAGGCATGTTAAGCATATAATAAGATGTTAATAACCTATATTACATGAGTAATTAATAAGTTAATTTAATGACGTAAACCGTTTTGTGTAAAGTCTAATAACGTGTTCTAAGATAGACATGTGATTCGATAAGCAAATCGAACTTATAATTAATTGATATTGTGAATGAATGGTTATGTAGGACTAAGTAAAGGGCGTGACTTATAACTTGTAGCTTGTGCAAGAGGCAAGTTTCTTTACCCTAACTCTATTATGATTAAGCAAGCATTCTATCCCTAAATTGTTATCGTCAAATAAGTTTCTAAACGTTACTTTATTGAGCAAGTTTTCTATTCTTGAAATACTATCATGTTCTTGTTCTTAGTTATTCAAGTTCAAGATTTCATATGAGATATTATTTCAGTTATACAATATTTATTCAATTGTATACTCTTGAGAATTTATTATTCGATTTGAGCATCGTTTATTGTTGAACCTTATAAGACTAGTGAACCCTTATTGATTCGACTAGTCCATAGTTGATGAACGTCTAAATTCTAGATACTTATTGAGCTTATCCAAACCAAACTTTCTTTTGTGCGGACTATGATGTCAAAACTGAGATGAACAACCCTGTAAAGGGGATTATTTACGCTTTAGCGTTGAGATATTGTGCACAGTATGGTACTAAGGGTTGATCCCCCTAAGTACGAGAAGTAGAGTCCATAGTCTTCTGACTGTTAAAGGTTTAAAGCTTAAACACTTTACAACCTAGGACATAGTTCGAGGTCTTATGTCCCTCAGATGTTCTTTTGTTTCCTGTTATTCATTTCTGAGTCAAAAGTTGAGTTTCTTTATTCAGATGTCTTTGATTCACTCGCATGTTATTATATTGTTGTCATATTATTATAATTGTGGGCAATCGTGCTCACTCTTGCATAATAATAACATTGCAGTTAAGAATGAAAGGTCCGAAGAGCCTTCTACTAGCAAAGGCAAGGGCAAGGTCAACAAGTGATGAAGACTTGTTGTTTATTTGATATTTTATTGTTTAAGTTTTATGTTAAAGTTGTGTAAGATTATTTATTTGTTTATGTTCTGCACAGATATTTAAGGTTAGTATGACCTGGGATTGTATTTATTATTCAGATGTTGTAACCCCATAAGGGGAGGATTATTTCTATTTATTTCATGGTTTTTTTTATGGGTAGATAGATTGATGATATTTGTACAGTGAACACCAAGTCCCGTGGAATTGAAGTATCCGGATTTTGGGGTGTCACACTCTTCCCTAGAGACGAGGGTGGACTCTGGTTGAGCAATGGAAACCATGTCTGGAGATTGACTTAGTGCTTTCTTAGATTTCGATCTAGTAACAGGACCAATTTTTACCGACAATAAACGTAGGTGTGTTAATTTCCTGATGTAGGTGTTGGTCGGATGCATGTCATGCAATGTGTTTATTTTTGAGATTTTTTAATCTTATCCTGTAAAACAAAGGTTAGTGGTTTTGTTGACATGATAACATGATCGGATTTATAAGACATGGAATGTATATTATTTATATTGGAATGGAAAACTTGACATTGAATTGAGAGACGAAGGCATAAAGAAGCTTCCCTTCGAATTTGGTTAATCAGAGGATGACCTATCTTAGGCTACTCTCGCGGTTTTTTGGCATGAAGGTCCCCAGATCATCATAATCTACTAGAGTAGTTGGAGCGGATCTGAGTGGTGCATTTCCTTAGCCTCGCAAACTTAGTCGCCTTTGAGTCCAGTACTCAAACACCGACGAGTTCGCCTCTTGGTGGAGGGATCACACAACATACATTCACATACATCGCGTCTCACAGTATGAAATGATGACATTGTGCGAAGCACTAATATAAAGCAACAAAACATTCATTAACATCCATTCAATGTAAAGACGCAGCATTTTACACACACACAGATATAAAAGGAAATTTTGAAAAGATTTGAACGCGGCCTAAGCCCTCTCCTGTCCCTAGCAGAGTCTCCACCTGTCGACGTCGGGAAAAAATGCGGGTCGAGTTGGATCCAAATCTTTCTCTTTCCCTATGTTTTATTTTCTTCTACCCTTATTACCTTGTCCGTTTTTTATGAAGGGTGAAGGTTTTTTAGGAAAAGACCAACATGTATCATGTCGACGATTTGAACATTTTACAGAGTCACTAGTTGGTAGATTTGAAATGGTTGTACCAACTCAGCAGAGTTTTGTTTGCAAGTAGGCCCAATTGTTGGACACTGTCCAAACTGAATCTTCAAAATTGAAGTTCTAAGTTCGGGGGCTTGGCTAAGTGCGGGGAAGGTGTTAGGCAGCCCACAACTCCCGTAAAAACACGGTTCCGCATCTTTTCAATATTTTTCTTTTTATTTACAATGTGTGTGTGTGTGTGAATGCTGGAAGTAATTGGGCCTACGCTTGTTTGATTTGAAAGTATGGATGTGCTTTGTTGGACCTATATATGAAGGGTTTGATTTGATTTGCAAAAGTCCATTTTTAGACAAGATATTTAAAATGATGTTTTGAAAGCCGGTTTTCAAACCCTTACGCTCTCATAGGAATTGAATCATGTTGATGCTTCCAATTTTTATCTTTTCAGCCTTTTAGCTCAATATGAATGGTGATTGTCGGGCTGCGAAGCATCCTTGACCACAAAATATATACAAGTGTTGGCCTTCTCATGGGCATGACAGACATCGGAGTGGCTCTAGCATGACAAACCATTATTTCACTATGTTGAGACCTTAAACCCGAAAAACCTTTTTAAGGTCTTTCGGATGTACAATTTTAATAGAAAAATAGGCAGGGTAAATTTGTAAAATGGAGTATGTCCGTCGTGGGAATCAGATGCTGATCAATTTGATCATGAATCCCACAATTCCTAGGCTCACATAGAGAAGCCAAGAAAACCTGTACAACACAGATATTTACATCCATACGTCGTAAAAACCAAGGATTCATCAATCAAATCCTGGCCTGCGCGTAGCCAAAGCTTCTCGTTCCTAATAGATAGCGAACTAAGGGTCGCGAAGTTGCTTTCAAATGAATAAAACTAGAAAGAAAATCATATTTAAATAAATCTCAGCTATTCTACCTTTCCGGTTCCAGTTGGACCTATTTTGAACCTTTTTGAAAGGTAGAAAGGGCCAAATTTAAAGAAATCTAACTTGCCAGAATTGATATTTAAAAAGAATTCATATCAAATGAATATTTGCAGCAGGTATTTAATCACAATGAATGAAGAATATATATATATACGAAATCTATAAAGGGCGATGGGTTTTCACTCTCAGACCCATACTGGAATATAAATATAGATATATTTATAAAAGCTGTAAAAAGCCACGGAGTAATCCAGGCTTGACAGAATGGAAATATATATATATATATATATATATATATATATATATAAGTTGTAAAAAGCCACGGGATGACCTAGCTTGATAAAATGGAAATATATATATAAAAGCTGTAAAAGGGCGATGGGTTTTCACTCCTATGCCCGGACAGAAATGTAAGTGTATATATATATATATATATATATATATATATATATATTTATAAAAGTGGTAAAAAGGCCACGAAATGATCCAGGCCAAATGGAAATTTAAATGTTAATATATATACAGTTAGTATATATATAAAAAGATCACGAAGTCAAAATTCAGGCCAAATGAAGTCAGAAAAATTTTTATGTATATAGTTATATATGTAAAAGCAGTAACTACCACGGATTTGACATCCGGGCTTGACGGAATTGAAAAGTTAGTATATATATAGTTAAATATATACATAATAAAGCCAAAACGGACACGAGTCCTTGACCTAGTCCGAGAAAGTCAAATATATATATAAGCAATTAAAAGCCGCGCATCAACGATCCGGGCTGTGAAAATGCAAGAAAACACGTAAATGTACTAAAATGTACGAAAGCGTAAGCCAAAACGGCCACGGAACTGAGTTCTGGGCAAAATCAAAAAAAGAAACTTAACGTGCACGTGTATAAAAGTGCAATGAAGTAGTAGGAACTTCTTGATCATAAAAATACTTACAATGGACTGCTACACGGGCTTTTTGTTACTTAGTAGGCTTCAAACGGGCATTTTCACCGGTAAATTTTTGATTTGTGGTAGTATATGAGTATACCTACGTGTTACAGTGATAAATTCTGGGTTTGGAGTGCTAAAAGTCGGGCTAGGAAACAAAATAGGCAGAGTTTCAGAGCGTTTTCTTCTTCTTCTTTTTTTTAAATGGCTAGGGGGCACTTGTATATAAAGACCCGATGGAAACGGTAGCCGCGGGTCTACCTACGGCTCCACATGGCAGGGCCCACCCGGTGGGGTCCGTTGTCTCGAAGTACGTGCACTCCAAGCAACGTGAGGTCAGATTTAAAACTTTCTAACTTTTGATCGGAGCATCCGTTTGAGGCGTGCTATACCTTTCCGGAAAGCCCTCGCCGAGAGTGTCACAATGACATGGGACTAAACCTTTTCTGAGTCCAAGAAGATGGGTTCATAACCAGGTGTTTGTTTCTTCGCAGTTTATCCGTTGAGCTGTCTTGCGCTGTTTTCACTCGGGATCAATGTTATGGTTCTTTCTGACCTTCATGGCATCAATTCAGCTTGATTTTAACCAGATTGGCTTCAAGTTGGTAAAATGACCATTTTACCCCTTCAGGGGTTGTCTCATGTACTGGCTCGGTCTTCGACTATCTTCCCGGGGTTGTTTCTGAGATTTTGATCCCAGCCAACTCTGTTTGTCCTCAAGGTTATCTCCGAGGCTGACTTGATTTCCCAAGGTTGTCTCTGAGGTTGATGTGATGATTTGGAGTTGTCTCCGAAGTTGATTTGGCCTCCCGGGTTGTGATCGGGACTTGAACTGACCTCTCGGATTGTGACCGGGCCTGAACAGGATCTCCCGGTGTTATCGCCAGGGTTACTGTACCTCCTGGGTTGTGACCGGGATTTGACTTGACATCTCGGGGTTGAGTTGACATCCCGGTATTGAGACAGGGGCTGATCTGACATCCCGGTATTGAGACCAGGGCTGATTTGACATCCTGGTATTGAGACTGGGGCTGATCTGACATCCCGATATTGAGACCGGGCCTGATCTGACATCCCGGTATTGAGACCGGGGCTGAGTTGACATCCCGATATTAAGAACAGGGCTGAGTTAACATCCCGGTATTGAGACCGGGGCTGAGTTGACAGTTTTGCCCTCTTATAGGGTTAGTAACAGGAATGCAAAATTTTAAGTGCCTACGACAGGAATATAAAATTTCGAGTGTCTACAACTGCTATTTACATCAACTATCCCGAGATGAAAAGAATCTTCAGGATTAAATCATCGTATTCCATTGTTTATAATTATACTGGAATTTACATTTATTTACTACCATAGTGTTGCGCCGTTTTGGTGTTCACAAAAATGGGCACAAAACACGTGCAAGTATACACGGTCGACAAGTAATAAATTCAATAAGTCGAGATCGTTCCCACGGAGAAAGGAATCAGGCTTAAACTATCATGCAACAGTCCTATGATTATTTTCGTCTGCTCAAACGTGTATCAAAGTGTTCTTTAAATAACTAGACTAGTTTTAAAATAAAATTAACTAATTAATAGACGAGGGGTTCAAATTAGAGAAATATGGGATCCTAAATTCATCTATTGCATCATCTAGGTTAACAACACCTTAAGTCAAGTAAAAATAATCACATAGGAATGCTAGCCGGGAGCACGAATGTGAGACAAGGTTATTTGTCAATAAACCAAGTCCATATCATATAATATCCACAAAAGAGATGGAAATCACATGAACATCGATAAAACCTAAATTGCTATATGTCTATACAATTTACGAGCTAAACCGATTTAAGTGCAAGCTCCCTATTGACTACACATGGCAATACGGTATATTTCTATCCAGATTACGAATCACAAAACTATTTGAGTGCAAGTTTCACGAACATATGCTAGCATGGCAAAATCTAAGTTTATACTTCATTTTCAAGTCCATATAAACTATTACAGTAGATGTTGATCAGGCATCTAAACATACAAAGCAACCATGCTAGGCAAACCATACATTTTCATCCATACATTTCAAAGAGGCATAAAACCCTAGACTAAGCAATAAATTCCATTAGAATCCCATAATGGTAGTTAGTTTATCTCTGAACCACAAACCATTATGGGATTTAAACCAAGCATTTAAACAACTATGAAAGAAAGAGAGTAGAGAGAATGAAAATGCAAATCTTGGTGGTTCTCTTTCTAATAGAAGCCTCCAATGCTCAAGTTCAGACCACACAAGCTCCAAAGTGAAACCCTAATAAAGAAATCTACTTAGAACTAGAAGGAAGAAGAAGATAAGCTTCAAGAACCTCCTTAGTTCTCTAACCCTAGAAAATAGGAACAAGCTTGTAATAATAAATGAAGTCTCTGAAGTGATATGATATCCATTCATTACATAACACAAAGCCTTATATACAAACACCCAGCCGAAATGAAAAATAAAAAGTCAAAAGTCTACAGTCAAGCCCGGCGCGGCCGCTCGGCCCCATAGTGTAGTTGGGGCGCGGGCGCGCCAATGCCCAGGGATACCTGTCTGGTTTGCTAACCGGCGCGGGCGTGCCGGCTTCCTTTGTATCCATGGCACGGCCGTGCGTGCTTGATTCTGCTGCTGGCGCAATGTTGTGTTGTGTTGATCCCTTGCTGCTTTCTTTGCCCTTTCTTTTGTGCTTCTTTTTCCTTCACTTGTGCTGCATCAAGTCCATTAGCACATGCCCTTCGTCTCATGCCATCCCACATTTGCTTTCTCATGCCAAGTCCAATCCCACCTTGCCAAGCCATCTTGCCCTTTTGCTCATATTCAAGCCATTCCATGCCTTAATCATACCATTTCATGCCCGCTTGAGTTTCCTGACTAAGAAATGCAAAACAAAGATAAAACGCATTAAAAGACAATAAAATGCTTGAGTTTAAGCCATAGTCATAGCAAGTTGATATCCAATAAGTAGGTATAAAACCTACTTATCACATAGATATTCACATAACTTATTACTCTTCCTATCACGGCCTACTAAGACGTCGAACAGCTTCTCTACGCTTTTCCTCCATGATATGAAACATCGTCCTACGATCCAACATGTACCATGGTAGGTCCTCGAACTATACTGGATAGTTGAAAACTCAGTCCTAGGCCCTATCAATCGCTGTCTGAAAAGTGTAGCCTGTCTCCTCAATCTTAGCCTTCTTTGCCCGTTCATTGTCTTCAGCAAGATCTGCACGTCGAGAAGCCTTCATCCAAGCGTCCTCTGCTCTAGCACACTTTGTTGACTCTTCTCTAAAGTCACTCTTCAGTTTCTCTACCTCAGCCGATAGCTCTTCCTTTTGGCTCTCTGCCTGAACTAGCTTCCACTCCACGTCTCCAAGACATTCATCAAGATTCTCAATCTTGTCATTCTTCTGTTCTATAGCAGCCTGACGTATATCTACCAACTCTTTTAATTCTCTAACTCTATCCTGTAACTCTATGTTACGGTCATATAGCTCATCATACATCTCACCACTGATAGAGTTTAGTGGAAACTCATCAGGATCATCATCCTCCTCCTCAGCCTCTACCTCTATCTCCTCAGAGTCATCCTTTAGATCAAACTCAGGCGCATGCTCTTGACCCACAACTATGATCAACGGAGATGGCTCTCTCTGTACTAACTGCTCCCAGAAGGTATGAGTGTCTCGGGGCTCCTCCTCTCTAGCTACTAGGGGCTCATCCTCCATAGGCAGATTGGATCCTCCAACATCAGACATCCTGACAACCAAAATTTTAAGTTTTAGTTACTACGTGATGCTATTCGATACTCACGAGCACATAAGTTATAACATATAAGCACATAAAGTCTTTTATTATTATCTTAAATGAATTCTTTAATTCATTTCTTAGAAATCGATAAGAGTCTATCACCACTATCTTTTTGATCTCTTAAAAGGCTACTACCCTAAGGTTTCCCCACCTAAGGTTCATAACCTAAAGCTCTGATACCAACTTGTGACACCCCCAAATTCGGGTACTTCATTTCCATATGATTTGGTGTTCACTGTCCAATTTAAGCATATCTAACTACCCATAAATAAGGATATGAATGAAACTCGTAATTAAAATAGAAATCCTCCCATTAAAGGGTTATAAAGTCATATATAATCCCAGGTTGTCTAACCTTAAATACATCAAATACGGAAACATAATATAAATAAATAAGTCTTAAACATAACATTAGCAATTAACAAACAACAAGTCTTCATCACTTGTTCATCTTGCCTTTGCCCTTACTAGTAGATGGCTCGTCAACTCTTTCAACCATAGCTGCAATGTTATTATGGAAGAGTGAGCAAACAATTGCCCATAAGTATAACAATAACAATAGTAATAATAACATGCAAGTAATCAATGGATACTGGATAATAGAAAACTTGACTTTTGAATCAAGATTAGAAAATAAGAAGCAAAAGTACATCTTAGGGTCATAAGACCATGAACTATGTCCTAGGTTATCAAGTATTTCTACTTAAAATCTTTAACAGTCATAAGACTATATAGACTTTACTTCTCGTACTTAGGGGGATCAGCCCTTCGTACCATGTATGTGAACAAACATCTTAATGCTATTGTGTAATATAATCCCCTATAATAAGGTTGTTCATCTCAGTTTTGACATAAGAGTCCGCACCAAAGGAAGTTTGGTTTGGATAAACTTCAACAGTAGTTCTAGAATTTAGAACGCTCATCAACTATTGACTAGTCGAATCAATAAGGGTTCGATAGTCATTCAAGGGTTCAATACAATAATATAAATAATATTCAAATCAAATATTGAATCTCAAATGTATACAACTGAATAAACATTGTATAACCGAAGTATTACTTTAAAAGAATTAGAACATCTCATTCGGAATCATAAACTTGAATAAAAAAGAGTACGAACTTGCTCAATATAAGAATAGGATTGAAGAACTTGCTCAATGAAAGTTTGGAGTTAGGGAACTTGCATAATTGTAATCAAGATAGGGTAAGGAAACTTGCTTCGTACATAGATTATACATTTACTATTCACGTTCCTCAAAATCCTATATTTATCATTTAAAGTCACAATACCAATTAATTATAACACAACTAGCATCATGAGTATACTATCTTTTAATCTAACTTAACTCTAAATTTGATTATATTAATCACATCCACAACCCTTAATTCTTAAACACATTACTAGACTTCACGAATAACGAGTTTAAGTACACATTCAACTTATCAAATAATCACGTAAAATCATCATTGACATGTTACTAATATGTTTTAACATCACATTATATGATTAATATATTTTTATATTCATTAGATTAGGTTTAAATTATATTTTCTGGACTCGAACACTTAAATAGAATTTTCTGGGTAAATCTGTTAAGTGGCGCTGCGGCGCGGACCTGACGCTACAGCTCTGCTGTTAAGCCTACAGTCAGGCGCTGTGGCTCAGGCCCGGCGCTGCAGCGCGCCAATTACACTTGAGACAAGCGTTGCGGCGCGCTGATAAGCCTTCTAAGAGGTGCTGTAGCGCTACGTAGCGGTTTCAGAATCTGCAGTTCGCGAATAACACATAGTAGGCCATAAACTTCCAATTTCTTTGTTCATACAACAATTTAAGCATACCCAGACACTATAATTCATATAGAATCATTATCCAGCCTTTCTAGTATGATTCTAACAACTTAAACAATTAAATTTGAACTCATAAATTTCATGTTCTTGCTATTTTTAAAGTTTCGTCAAGTTTAATGAAATCACACATAACAGTTTCGTTATTACACCAAATCAATCCATACGAATTTTGTTCTTTTTGTTTATTGAAACATTAACACAAATTATGATCAATTTACCGATTAACATACAATTTAAGCATAAATTTTCATACATATAAGCCATATTTATATATTTTTCCCTATAACTCAAAATTCCATTTTTAAACATAATTTCATGGATTTGATTACTCTAAATCACATACAAGTTATGTAAAAACAGATTATGCATACTAATAGACATCTATAATTAATTTCTTAACAAATTAGCCATCAAAATTCATTTATAGAGAACTAAAATCAATTTTTATAGAGAAAACTCAAGAACATAAACTAAAGCTTGAGATTGAGAAATTACCCTTGATTTCTCTGTTTAGATTGAGCAAAATGATGTAAATACTCCTCTTTTAATTCCCCAAATTTTTCTTCAATTGATTTTCTCTCACGCTCTCTTTTTTTTTCTCTCTAACTTAGCAAAGTTCTCAGACTTAATAATGGAACTGATATAAACTATACGTATAATATTAACTGGCTTATACGTGGGTGTCAGTTAAGCGCATCATGGCCTTAACTGATCCCATGTTCTTAAGGTCATGTTTGGCTAACCTTTAAAAGGCTCTTTTCAATTTATTTTAATTAACTCACTTATATAGTTTATTTGTCACACCTTAATTAATCAAATTATATTATTTAAATTTAATAAAATTAAAGCCAATATTACTCATTAAATCAAATTTCCACATAACTAAAATTCTTATTTATTAATTATAAATAAATTATTAAATTTCTAATTAATTAGAACAACATTATAGTTATTTAATAACTCATTTAATTTAATTATCCCAATTAAATTAGAACTTCAAACCATAAATTATCCAACATTAATTTAATTAATGTTACACATTTAATTAAATTAATCTACAACAATTCCATCAAATATTTATTTAACTCAATAAATAAATCAAAAAAATTTATTTAATTCAATAAATATTTAAAATAAATTACAAAAATCTCGTTCGTCACATCCTTCCCTCCTTAAAAGGATTGTGTCCCCAGAATCACGATTCAATTAGTTCGTCCCGT
This sequence comes from Panax stipuleanatus, assembly GCA_020205555.1. Lineage (NCBI taxonomy): Eukaryota > Viridiplantae > Streptophyta > Magnoliopsida > Apiales > Araliaceae > Panax > Panax stipuleanatus. The sequence continues at coordinate 39,021,825 of CM035117.1, forward strand.
TACATAGCAGCAGCTAGCTCCTAGCGCTGTGCTGCAGAGCCGGTCTAGCAGCCTTATACCATTAATTTTATATGGGTTGCAGCTTGTAGGTTAATATAAAAATTGTGACATCTCGGATTTTTAAGAATTAATAAATGAGAATTTAATAAATAAAATTCTTATTTTAAGATGTTTAAGTACGAGTATGTGTATATGTGTTATATATTGTGAAATATATGATTTGGTGTGAAGAAAATTTAAATGTTAATTTTAATATTTATTGAAGTAAATAAATATTTTAATTGAATTATTTATTGAGATTATGTGATTAATATGGAGTAATATAATTAAGTGTATTATATTAATTAAATAATTATTTAATATTTAATTTAATTAATATGTAATAATTTTATGTTATAGTTCTAATTTAATTGAGATAATTAAATTAGATGTAGTGATGTGGTAAGTATTACATGAAGTTATAATTAGCAAGTAATTATAATGTGATAATTTTAGATGATTAATTGATGTTAGACTTTTAATTTATTAAATTAGAATGTTGAGTTTTAATTAGTTAAAGGATAACATTAAAAAGTATGTGTTAAAATGATTTATTAAAAGAGTTAAAAGAGTTTTCAAAACTATTTTGCCAAACAAGGCCCTAGCACCGTTTTTAAATTCATTTTACCAAACGGGGCCTTAACTATTAAAATCTATTTTTAAAATGATGAGTTTTGCCAAACAAGCCTTAGGGCTTTTCAAATTCAAACTTGTAACTTATGTGATTAATTGTATTTATGTTAATTATTATATAGTAATTATATTGTATAAATTATATATCATATGTATATACAATATACATTAAGTTAAAAGAGTTAGTACGTTAGTTTTTCTAAAAGGCCTAAGTCTAAGAGAAGAAGAGAGAATACAGAGAAGAAGAAGAGGAAGAAGAGGAAGAAGAAGAAGAAGGGAAACCTTGAGAAACCAAAAAAAAAGTTTTCATCATCTCCATCTTTTCTCCTAATTTAACCTAGAAAGGTATCATACTAACTCTTATACTCAATTAAGATGTTTTGTATTTAGTTTTTGTCAAATTAGGTTTTCATGAACTTGTATAATCATGAATCTTATATGTATATGTGGTATTCATATGTAATTGTATACCATGAAAGATTTTCAGAAATCAATTGTTGTAAAAAACAAGTTTTAAACTATGTTCTTCTATGTTTTCATGGTTTTAGAGTTCTCTTGTAAAGTCTTGGTGTGAAAGCTCTTGATTTTGATATATGTATGGGGTGTGTACATATATATATATATATATATATATATATATGTGTGTGTATATATATGTTTACATATGATTTTTATAGTTGTATAAGTGTTTTAATTCACAAAGATGGGATGAACATGGAGAAATCATGTTCATAGTGTTTTATCATGAAGTTATCTTGAAAATAGTTCTTAAATTATCAAAGGAATTGATGAAAGCATGAAGTTATATGTAATATGTGATATAACATGATTATATATGAGTTATATGGTTGTTTTAACAATTTAATTCATGAAATTTTGATAAACAAGAAGAACGGGGTTCATAGTGATTTTATGTGAACTAATTTCTGAAAAATAGCTTTTGAAACTATCAAATTGGTGTTTGATTATGAGTTACTGTTAAAATTGATCAAGTATTATGTTAGTATGTTAAGAATAGAAGTGATTACAATTGGAATCACTTGAATTGAATGAAAAATGAATTCGTAGTAGCAATTTTCGTCAAGAACGTTTGATTTTATAGTTTTCTTTGAAAATCATGAAATCTTGGTTTTGAATATATGTTATATGGATTTTATATGTTATGATCATGTTTAAGAGTTTAAAATATTGTTTGTATCAAGTTTCATGTTTATCATGTTGGGAAAAATCGAATTCGGTGTGAAGGAATAAGCCAAATTGGCTTATTTCTCCACCAGTTCGTGAACCAGCCCCTCCACCAGCCCTTGGACCCACCCCAGTGGGTGTTTAAGCCTTGGGGGACCCACCCCAGCGGGTACCCTTTCTGTCCGGGATAGTTTAGTTGTTGTAATGCAAAATTATTTTGACCTCCGTTAGTAAAATGGCCATAACTTTTTCATACGAACTCCGATTGAGGAGATTCAAGATGATCCAGAACGAGCACGAGTAGACCTACAACTTTTGTTCTTGAACTCTTTTGATTTGAGTTCGTTAGAAAGGGTCAAAATGGTCATATTTGTGACTAATGCGTATTCGGAGGCAATCAGAGGGCGTCGGACATGCACATACGCAAGTATAGTGCTGTCGACGATAATAGATGTTGTTCTAAGTTATAAAACATGAATGTTAGTAAATATAATGATGTTTAACTTGAAGTGTAATTTGATTGACGTAAGATGTAATTATAATTGATTAATTATGTGAAATGTAATATGATTATGTGAGGTGATTAAATTACGTGGTGATTAATTATTAACTTATTAGTTATTGAGGTATGAGTTAATCTTAATTGGTTAACTAACGATGAAGATTAGCTATGTAATAATTATACATATGTTTTGACAGCGAGTGTCAAACGAGTGAATGGAAGAGAATTACGAAGTGTAAATCAGAAAGTGTAGATTAGAATTTACTTAGACGTTTGATAAGCGTTGCTAAGTGACTAATAATTGATGCTTATGGTGATACGTTATGTAGGATCATGAAGTAGATTATATTAAGAAGTTTTTCGGTAATTGGTAATCCATGAGCCAGGTAAGTTTTTCGGTTCCTACTTGATCTACCAAAACTCCGTCCTTGTCGATCACATGTCCAAGAAATTGTACGCTTTCAATCCAGAATTCACATTTCAACAACTTGGCGTACAACTTCTCTCTTCTCAATGCCTCTAGTATTAACTTCAGATGTTCTACATGTTCTTCCTTGTTCTTCGAGTATACCAAAATGTCATCGATAAAGACCACCACAAATTTGTCCAAAAACAGCTTGAACACTCCGTTCATTAAGCCCATGAATGCTGTAGGAGCATTCTTCAGACCAAATGACGTCACCAGAAATTCGTAGTGACCATATCGAGTTCTAAATGCTGTCTTCGGGACATCCTCTGGCCTCACCTTCAGTTGATGATAACCACTCCTCAAGTCTATCTTCGAAAAGTAACTTGCTCCCTTCAATTGGTCAAACAGGTCATCGATCCTCGGTAATGGATATCTATTCTTAATTGTGACCTTATTCAGTCCTCTGTAGTAGATGCAAAGTCACATCGTCCCATCCTTCTTCTTCACAAACAACACCGGCGCTCCCCACGGCGATACGCTCGGTTGGATGTACTTCTTGTCCAGTAACTCTTGCAGTTGTACCGTTAACTCTTTCATCTCTACCAGAGCCATCCTGTACGGTGCTTTTGATATTGGAGTCGTCCCTGGCGCCAAATCGATCACGAACTCAACCTCTCTATCTGGTGAAAGTCCTGGCAGATCATTCGAAAATACGTCTATGAAGTCCCTCATGACTGGTATATCTTCCACTTTCGGATTTTCTTTACGACTATCAACTATGTAGGCTAAATATCCTACAGAGCCTTGTCTTAACAACTTCCTGGCCTGCATCATCGTCGGACAACTCGCTTGTCTAGGCGATTTGCTGTTATAAAACACAACCTTTGACGAGGTCATAAGATTGATACACTTCCTCTGGCAATCAATTACAGCCCCATAATTTACTAGCCAATCCATTCCCAGAATAACATCGAATTCCCCAAGCCTAATCAGGATAAGATCTACGTTTATAATGTTACCTTTAATATTCACCCCACAGTTCTTGTGTACGTACTTAACAGGGATCACTTCTCTATTCGTAATTTCTATGTTCATGGGGTATTCTAACTCGTCCATAGGTAATTCTAAGTTCTTAGCAAAGTCATCGGATATAAATGAACAAGTAGCACCCGAATCAAATAGTACATAAGCATTAACTTTATTGATCGGAATGATACCTGACACCACATCGCGAGCCTGTACAGCATCCTGCATGGTCATGTTGAAGGTTTTGGCAGTTGGTCGGTTAGTTGTGGTTGGTCCCGTGATAGTTAGAGCACTTCCACCGCTGTTCCCCCTGTTCCCTCCTGATCCTGCCCCTCCAGATCCCTTCTTGAACAGTCCCTTGCCAGATGGTCCTTTGAGCTGCAAGTGAAGCAAACGCCCTTCTTTGGGTTAGGGCAGTTAGGTGCTATGTGGCCTTCTTGACCATAATTGTAGCACACTTGTTTTCCCTTCATACAGACCCCCAGGTGAGCTTTTTTGCAGGTCGGACAAGCTTTGATCCCCTTCTTCTGACCTCCTTGCTGGTTTCCAGTTGATGAGTTATCGGTCCACCTCCTCTTCTGATTGTTACTTCCCCCTGTGTTGCTACCACTAGCCTTGTTAACTCCTTCACCTTCACTCTTCTTCTTTTTCTGATCTTGGTTATACTTTGTAACAGCGTCACTCCCGCCTTCAGCGAGAATGGCCTTCTCTAGCACCCCAGCAAAAGTATTCAATTGGAACATTGACACTTTGCTATACAACCAGGGCTTCAGGCCCTGTTCAAACCTCCTTGCCTTCCTTTGATCGGTGTGCACTTGATACATGGCAAACCTAGCCTACTCATTGAATTTCACCACATACTCTGGTACGGACATATTCCCCTGCTTTAGCTCCATAAACTGAACCTCCATTTGATTCTGATAGCTAGTCGGAAAATACATCTCGAATAACATCTCTTTAAACCTCTCCCAGGTAATCACACCTTCTCCTCCCCGGACCTTATTTGCTTGCCACCAATAACTAGCTTCAGATTTCAGCATGAACGTTGCATAGGCGGTTTTCTGGTCTTCTCTGACTCTGGCGACATCGAAAACTTTTTTCATCTCCATAACCCAAGTTTGAGCTTCTATCGGGTTCATGGTGCCTTTAAACTCTGGCGGTCCTACGGCCTTGAAGTCCTTGAACGTTGTGTTCGGTGGAGCTTGAGGTTGGTTGTTATGCGCTCCAGCAAGTAAGTTCGCCAACTACTGAACGGGGTTAGCATTGGCGTTGTTGTTGTTTGTTGACCCCTCTTGGGCCTGTTGACGGTTAGGTCGTCTTCTTGGCGGCATTTTTCTGTTAAGAAATACACTTATTAGATCTTTATTCAATTCTCTAAATATCTAAAGCTTAACTTAAACATTTAGACACAATCAGTTAACACATTATCTCAAATAAACTCTGATATATTATTAAATCAAAAGTTTTAACATAATACGATAGCATCACTGCTATTTACATCAACTATCCTGAGATAAAGAATCTATAGGATTTAAAACATAAAGTATTCCTCTGTTTATAAACACATTGAAATTTACATTATTAACTACCAGATAGGTTTCACAAAATCAAATGTTCCTATCACTGTCCATTAAGGCGATGAACAGCTTTGTCACGCTCTTCTTCCATAATTCGGGACATCATCCTACGATCTAGCATGTACGACAGTAGTCCTTCGAACTGAATTGGGTACCTCATAACCCAATCATGGGCCTCGTCAATTGCATACTGAAGCATAGAGTACGTCTCCTCAAGCTTGGCCTTCTTCGCCCGACAGTTGTCTTCTGCGAGATCTGCTCGTCGTGATTCCCTTACCCAGGCCTCCTCTGCTATGGCCAGCCTTGCTGATTTCTCTTTTAGTTCATTCTTCAATTCCTCCATTTCCTCTGACTCCTGCTCGGTTTGGCCCTTCTCGTGAGCCAAATCCCACTCTACATTCCCCAAACGTGTGTGAAGAGCCTCAACCTCTCCATCCCTCAGCTCGATGGTAGACTGTTGAGTAACCGATAGCTCCCTCAGCTCCTGAACAGTCTCCCTCAGCTCCTGAACAGTATCACGTAACTCTATGTTACGGTCATACAGCTCGTCATACAGCTCGGCACTGATAGAGCTCGGTGGGAACTCTTCAGGGTCTTCCTCCTCCTCTTCGGCTGTCTCAGCCTGAACCTCAATCTCCTCAGGGTCTTCCTCAGAGTCCTCCTCTGAATTAGACACCGACAAATACTCCTGACCAACGACTGTGATCAAGGGTGATGGCTCTCGTCGGACTAACTGCTCCCAGACTACGTGGATGTCTCGAGGATCCTCCTCTCTAGCCTCTAGGGGTACAAGGTCCCTGGACTGACTAGGTTCTCCAACATCCATCATCCTAACAAGTAAAATTTTAAGTCTTAGATATTACATGATGCTAATCGATACTCTAGCATATAAGTATAAGCACATAGCACATAGGGTAAGTTATTATCTTTCTTAGAACTCGATAAAAGTTATCATTACTATGTTCTCGATCTCTATAAGGCTACTATCCTAAGGTTTTCCCCCACCTAAGGTTCATAACCTACAGCTTTGATACCAACCTATGACACCCCCAAATCCGGGTACTTCACTTCCACGAGACTTGGTGTTCACTGTACAAATATCATCTATCTATCTACCCATAAAAAAACAAACCATGAAATAAATAGAAATAATCCTCCCCTTATGGGGTTACAACATCTGAATAATAAATACAATCCCAGGTCATACTAACCTTAAATATCTGTGCGGAACATAAACAAATAAATAATCTTACACAACTTTAACATAAAACTTAAACAATAACATCTCAAATAAACAACAAGTCTTCATCACTTGTTGACCTTGCCCTTGCCTTTGCTAGTAAAAGACTCTTCGGACCTTTCGCTCTTAACTGCAATGTTATTATTATGCAAGAGTGAGCACGATTGCCCACAAGTATAATAATATGATAACAATATAATAACATGCGAGTGAATCAAAGACATCTGAATAAAGAAACTCAACTTTTGACTCAGGAATGAATAACAGGAATCAAAAGAACATCTGAGGGATATAAGACCTCGAACTATGTCCTAGATTGTAAAGTGTTTAAGCTTTAAACCTTTAACATTCATAAGACTATGAACTCTACTTCTCGTACTTAGGGGGATCAGCCCTTAGTACCATACTGTGCACAATATCTCAACGCTAAAGCGTAAATAATCCCTTTTACAGGGTTGTTCATCTCAGTTTTGACATCAGAGTCCGCACCAAAGGAACTTTGGTTTGGATAAGCTCAATAAGTATCTAGAATTTAGACGTTCATCAACTATGGACTAGTCGAATCAATAAGGGTTCACTAGTCTTATAAGGTTCCACAATAAACGATGCTCAAATCGAATAATAAATTCTCAAGAGTATACAATTGAATAAGTATTGTATAACTGAAGTAATATCTCATATGAAATCTTGAACTTGAATAACTAAAAACAAGAACATGATTGTATTTCAAGAATAGAAAACTTGCTCAATAAAGTAATGTTTAGAAACTTGTTTGACGATAACAATTTAAGGATAAAATGCTTGTTTAATCATAATAGAGTTAGGGTAAAGAAACTTGCCTCTTGCACAAGCTACAAGTTATAATTCACGCCCTTTACTTAGTCCTACATAACCATTCATTCACAACATCAATTAATTATAAGTTCGATTTGCTTATCGAATCACATGTCGATCTTAGAACACGTTATTAAACTTTACACATAACGGTTTACGTCATTAAATTAACTTATTAATTACTCATGTAATATAGGTTATTAACATCTTATTATATGCTTAACATGCCTTCATGTTCATCACATTAGGTTTTTAAAACACATCTTTGAAATCTTGAACACTTAGAAAAATTTCAAAAATCTGCAGGCGGCGCGGCCACGTGCAATTTACTCTTTGGATCGGCGCGGGCGCGGGCGTGCGTTAAGTATGCCTTAAATCGGCGCGGCCGAGCGGCGACGCAAGCTCAGTTTTCCCAGTTCGCGAAGAACACACAAAGCAGCCCAAATAAATCCAAATTAAACTAACGTAATGAATTTTAAGGCTACCCATAATGTAAAAACTTCACAGAAACATTTTTCAACATTCCTAGCATAATTCTAAGGTTTTAAATCACGTAATTACACCAATTAAAGCATTCAATCTCACTGTTTTTCATCATTTTGTAAAGTTTTGAATGAAAACAAAAATTTCAACGTTACGGATTCGTTATAACACCGAATCCGTTCGTTTAACTTCCGTTTTGTTTGTTTAAACGTGTATAATCATATTCAAGTGTTAATTCAAAGTTAAACCATCGAATCATGGTATAAAAATTGTACGTAAGGGCCATATGGCCATATATACAACTCTGTAACTTTTCAAAATCCAATTTAAACAAAATTCTATGGTGTGATCACTGTGAATCATGCATACATAACATATAACATATTATGGACATATATTAATATATCTATAGCCATATAATAAACAATTATCAAATCTTCCACTCACAGAGAACTTTTAAAATACGTAAATGAAAAACTCTATAACTTTTGAAAAAATAGAATTAAGCATCATTGCATGAAATTAATTACTTTAAATCATGCATACATGGTATAAAACATGTTACAAACACTTATTAATATATAGATACTCCTATCATGCATTAATCATCAAACTAGTCTTTTACAGTGAACTTCAAAGTACGTTAATGGAAAAACTTTAAGACCTTGAATTTAAAAACTTAGGAGAAAGGATTACCCTTGCTAGTTTGTGAAGATGATTCAAGGATGATGAAAATTTTCTCTCAATTCTCTGTATTTTCTTCTTTGAATTTTTCTCTCTAAAGTTTTGCTCTGATGAAATATAAAGTTTTATATGTTATATGTGTATATAAGCCTATATAATTATACGCATATTCAAACTGATGGAGTCGTGGTCGGTTAATGCCCTTAGTGGGTTAACTGACCAACTCCTCGTAGGGCCTCGTTTGGCTAGCTTGTTTATTTCTCCATTTCCATTTATTTTAATTAACTTACTATTATATAGTTAATTACTGTCACACCCAATTAATCAAATAATTCTATTTAAATCCATTAAATAAAATTGCATAATTCCACAATATATCACGTAGTCACATAATTAAAATTCTTATTTATTAATTATGTCAAATTATTAAATCTTTAATCAATTATTAAATTAATTAGAGTAACATTGTGCTTGTTAATTAATTTGTTTAATCAATTAAGCTCAATTAAATACATACTTTGAATATAAAATCCTCCACATTAATTTAATCGTTGTAACACATATAATTAAATTAATCTACCACAAGTTCATCAATTAATTATTTAACCAATAATTAAATCATCAAAAATATTTATTTAATTCAATAAATATTCAAATTAAATTATAAAAATCTAGTTCGTCACATCTTTCCCCCCTTTAAAAGGATTCTGTCCCGAGAATCACGCTTCAATAAAAAAATTTGTCCCGTTACAAAGAGTTTGAAGGATTAAAGAACCAGTTATTGGCTATTTTCTTGAGAGAACAAAATAAAGCTCTTAAAGGGAAACAAGCACAGGGTCATACAAAACCAGGTACACCCGGTGGTAGTCAAGAGACGACTGGAAAGAAAGACCCTCAGATTCCTGAAGCACAGAACCAGGATCTTACCAACAAAACCCCTGAAATCACCATCCTTAACAAAGAGCAGGAAGCTGGTGATATTCTGAAGAAAGTCCAACAAATGAAAGAGACCATCTGGTCCATCAAAGGGACTGGAGCATTTGGGAGTGTTAATTACTCAGACTTATGTATATTCCCCGGGGCTCGTTATCCAGAATAATTTCAAGTCCCTGATTTTGAGAAATATGATGGATTGGGGGATCCCTACACTCACTTAAAGGTATTCATTAGAGGGCTCGGATCCTATGCAGAAGATGAGAAGCTCAGAATGCAATTGTTCCAGAAGAGTTTGACCGGAGAGGCTAGAGCCTGGTATGCTCGTTTGGATAATTCCAAGATTCACAGCTGAGAAGAGTTAGCACATGTCTTCCTCAATCAGTACAACTTTCAGTCCTAAATTACCAGATCACCAAAATCAAGAAATAAAATGTTGTGTCACTCAGAGAGTATGCCCAACGATGGAGGCAGGTGGCAGCACAAGTCACCCCACCTATGACTGAGTTTGAGATAGTCATGACCTTCATCGACATCCAAGAAGCTCCGTATTACGAAAGGGTCCTAGCAGGCATAGCCAAACCATTCTCGGACATGATCAACCACAGAGAAATAGTTAAAATTGAGCTGAAATTTGGGAAGATAAAGGATCTGACCACCTTAGAAGCTATTGCCGAGGATATCCAATCTGGGAGTTACAGGAGTAATCCCCGGAGAGTACATAAGAAGAAAGATGAAGAAGTGTCCTTAGTACTGCAAGGACAGAATCAAAGAAGCAAGTCGAGCAGTATGCTCATTTAAAGGAGGAACTATTCCTCTTACCAAGCTCCAGCCCAACCATCTAACCCTGCATTTCAGAAGATTTGGAGGCCAGACGTCTGAGAACGTTCCCCTTTTAGGGGATTCACTCGAGATCGTGCTAAAACTGTTGACAGCACAAAAGAAGATTGTTCAGTTCCTTCCACCAACCAATACCGGGGGAAGGAATTTTGACCCAAGTAAGAAGTGCGCATATCATTCCGGATCTCCGGGCCACGATACACAGGACTGTTGGGCTCTTAAACAAAAAATCTAAGATTTAATAGACAACGGAGAGATTGTGGTGACCAAATCGGAGCAACTGCACGTGCAAGGCAATCCCCTCCCTCATCACAAAGAGGAGAGTGTCAACATGATTAACACGAAGAATGGAGAAGGATCCAAATACCTCTGGTATGTCGGAGAGGCAACTCTATCCAGTACCGGTAGCCCAGACCGTTGGGAGTTATCAGAAAGGTGATTCCTTATAGAACAGGAGATCAAGTCTATCAAGGAACAGATTGGACAGCTAGCAGATTTGGTCATGTATCAACATCAGGTAACCAGACAGCTGATAAACCAATCCTTCCAGGTTGAAGCAAGTCCTCTTACACCGAAAATTAGTCCCATTGCTATGAGGGACCATTACCGGTTTCATGAGCATGAACTTTGGGCCGATAAGGTGGCCATGGAGGAGTAGTTTCAAGAAGATAAGGAGTTTGCCTTTCAGAGGAACTTCACTAATTTGAACCAGCCGATGAAGGAAATCCTCTAGATGATGATCAATGAGTGGATGGTTACAAATTTGTTATCCCCGGTGAACCCTCGATCCAGGAACTTCAAACCTGACAGGATCTGTCAGTATCACTCCAATGTGCCCGGTCATGACACCCAAGATTGTTGGGGCCTTCGACACCTGATTCAGAATATAATTGAAAGTGGTGAGCTGATAAGAGGAAATTAATACTATGGTCTCCCTGATGAGGAAAAACATTTTATTCCCATGGCATGGAATCAGGGAACAGTGGCTATTTTTTCCTGTGAGAAGGAGCTAGCCGGAACACCCTTAGTACAGCCCGAAAAAATGGTTCAAGAAGCACTGAATCCTGTGAAGGTAGTTGTGCCCGAACCTTTAATACTGCCTTTCAGACCGCAGTTTCCTGTCATCAGTCTAAAAGGTCCCATGGAACTATGGGAATGATCAAGGTTCCACCTTAAACAACGTTGCCATTGTATCCAAGGAAAATATATTGTACCTGCCCCAGAGGGTGATCAATCCAGTCACCAAGGCTAATGAGAGAGTGGCTGAAGAGAAAATCAAAGAATTCCTTATCAAAATGGGGCATAACGAGATCAAGGTAGTGCAAAGCTTGAAGGATGCACCCAAACAAATGTCCATCCTAGACCTGGTTTTATCCTCGGTGCATCATCGCAACATTCTGCTGAAGTATTGGAAGAAGCCCATCTGCCAAGGACAGTGGATGTCGAGAAATTCTGTCATGTGATAAAACATATCTTCAACAGCAATGTGATATCTTTCACTGATGATGATATACCCGCGGAAGGCACAGGCTATCGCAAGTCACTGCACATAGCCGCAATGTCATCAGGGTATGTGATTGGAGGTGTGCTTATAGATGGAGGATCGTCCTTAAACATCTGTCTCATGATAACTTGGAAAGAATGAAGATCAACCCAAACTGGATCAGAACCAGTCATGTGGTTATCCGGTCCTTCGGTGGATCTCGCCGAGAAGCTGTGGGAGAGATTGAGCTTCCACTGGAGATTGGTCCCCAAACTTTTTATGTATCCTTCTGGGTACTCAACATTACCACCGGATATAACTTGTTGCTGGGAAAGCCATGGATCCACATGGCAGGAGTAGTTCCATCCACCCTCCATCAGTAGCTCAAGTACATTATCAATGGTAATCTAATTATGGTGAATGCCGAACCAGAATACCCTGCCTATATACAGGGAGACATGTCGGTGATAAGTTTGGATGCAGGTGAACCTTCAAGTTTTCAAGCAACGGCGGTGAGTAATACTCAGTACCTACCTGTCGGGGCACCAGCTCTGAAACCAAAAGTCTCCCCCGAAGTATTGACAGTGGGCCAGGAGATGGTATATTTGGGTTTTTGCCCTGGAAAAGGGTTAGGAAAGAATCAACAAGGAATCAAAATTCTGGTGCAGATCCCGAGCCAATCAAGAAAAACCGGATTGGGCTATTCATCCGAGTCAAACCACCAGAACCCACACAAGCATCTAAAAGCTCATTCTTCCACTATACTACTTCCAAACGTCACTGATGCAAGGTTTGTGAGGCCAATAAGGAAGATTTCTGCTGTTTGTCAGCCATGCTGTTTCCTCCAGTCATACCAATAAGTGAAAGGAATGCCCCAAAGCCTGATGGGGAGAGCAAAAAGGGAAAACAAAAGTTCCTGTACGAAGGACGAGCTAGAACCATTTGCTAATATGCATATTCTTGTACACTACGAGGGGATGAATGATGATATCCTAGACAGTGATGAAGAGGATCAGATTCAAATTCCTCGCATCAAGAAGGGAAAGGGAGGCAGTTCAAAGAAGAATCATGGCCCTGATCTGAAAGATGTCTTAGTCATCATCCGAGATGAGGCAGACGAGCGTAATTCCTTGATCCTCCCTATTCATGAGGATCTGACCCTGGACAAATGGAGCAGCGTCACTTGCCTCATTCAAAAAAGGTAAAAGGGCAAAGAGTCTGTCTGCCCTGTAACATAGTTTCATTTACTGCTTATTTTAGTTACACAACTATTGTAGTAACTTTTGTCATGCTTTGCTAAATGCTTTGTATGTTTAAGCAGTTTCATATACTAAAGCGAAAGCATTTTGTTTTGTGGACTCCAGAATTGGATTTGTTTGTCCCTGCTGATGAGATGCTAACCTACAATAGTGACTACAACTTTGATGTAGAACTGAACTTTGACTTAATGGAGATTGATCAAGAGAAGTAAGATGACTATGAGGTGCCCGAGGAGATCAAAGAATGGGTCGAAGACAAACCCAAACCAAACCTCGATCAAACCACCACTGTTAATTTTGGAACCTAAGAAAACCTTAAAGAAATACAGATAGGCATAGACCTCACCACAGATCAAAAAATTGACCTAGTTAAAATCTTAACACAATTCTGGGATGTGTTTGCATGGTCGCATGAAGACATGATTAGCTTGTCTACTAACATTATCATCCGTCGACTCCCCATCAAAGATGGATTCAAGCCAGTCAAGCAGAAGCTCAGGCGATTGAAACCTGAATGGAGTCTGAAAGTCAAAGAAGAAGTTGCCAAATAATTCAAAGCCGGCATCATTATGGTATCAATATACCCGGAGTGGCTGTCGAACATAATTCCCGTGTCTAAGACCGACGGGAAGGTACGAGTATGCGTGGATTACCGAGATTTGAACAAAGTTTATCTCAAAGATAATTTCCCGATACCTTTTATCCACATCCTGATAGACAATACAGCGCAGTACGATATGTATTCTTTTGTGGATTGCTTTGCTAGTTACCATCAAATTATGGTCGTTGAAAAGGAAAGGGAGAAAACAACTTTCATCACTCCGTGGGGAACCTTCTGCCACAGACGATTATCTTTCGGCCTCATCAATGTCGGGGCCATGTATCAGCGAGCCATAATGGCCCTGTTTCATAACATACTGCATAAGGAGATAAAGGTTTATGTGGATGACATCATTGTCAAATCCCAGAAGGAGGATGATCACATCAACCATCTCAGGAAGCTGTTCAATAGGTTGTGTAAGTACAACCTAAAGCTGAATCCAGCCAAATATGCTTTTAGCGTCAAATTGGGCATGTTGTTGGGATTCCTAGTGAGTAATAGAGGCGTTGAGCTGGATCCTGCTAAGATTAAAGCTATCACAGAGATGCCAGTACCCCGAATAGAGAAGGAGATACGCGGGGTTTTGGGAAGAATCAATTTCATAAGCCGGTTCATTTCTCAGCTCACGGCGACTTGTGAACCCATCTTCAAGCTATTAAGGAAGAACTCCTCCACAAAATGGAATGAAGATTGCCAAAAAGCCTTCCTTGCCATTAAGAAGCAGTTGATTGAAGCACCTGTCTTGGTACCCCCGAGGGATGGAGTTCCCCTGTTTATGTACTTCTCCGTCAATGCCAACGCTATGGGCTGTATGCTGGGACAGAAAGATGATAACAGCAAGAAAAGAGCCATCTATTACATCAGCAAAAGATTCAGCAGCGGCGAACAGAAGTACACTCTGATTGAGAAGACATGTTGTGCATTAGCATGGGCAACCATGAGGTTGCAACATTATCTTCATGGGCACACGACCTATCTCATATCCCGCATAGATCCCCTAAAATACGTATTCAATAAGCCGATATTGAATTGTAGATTGTCCAAATGGCAGTTGATCCTCCAATAGTTTGACATTATCTACGTGACTCAGAAGTCCATCAAAGGTCAAGGCATTGCAGATCAACTAGCCGAGGCACCATCAGGAGGGTTTGAGCCTTTGTAGACTTATTTCTCGGATGATGGGATCATGACAATTCAACAAATCCGATAAGAGAATACCGTCCAACCATGGAGAATGTATTTTGATGGAGCGGTGAACATGGAAGGTGCCGAGGCAGTCCTCATCTCTAGTAGAGGAGAGCAATATCCTGTGGCTACCAAGTTGCAGTTTGTCAACACCAACAACACGACTAAGTATGAAGGCTACATAATGGGATTGAAACTAGCCCAATCCATGGGTATCCAGCGTTTATTAGTCTTTGGAAATTCTGAGTTGGTTATCAGACAAACCATTGGGGTGTATCATACCAAAGAATTACATTTGCTGCCTTATCACCGGCAGGTCATCAACATATCCATGGATTTTGAATAGCTAACCTTCATCCACTTCCCTCGAGGTAGGAATGACTTTGCTAAAGCATTGGCCACTTTGGCTTCCCTGATCAACGTATCGGGTAGGAAGGGAATTCCCGACATCAAATTCATAAACCAAAAGGCCCTGACATATGGGAATTACATCAGAGAAGTATCAGATGAAATACCTCATATCAATCAGCCTTGGTATCAAGACATCAAAGAATATCTTTGAGATGGATCTACACCCGCTGGGGCAAGCCAAGCTAAATGAAAGCGGATTCAAAAGATGGCTATGAAGTTCTATCTGAGCGGAGATGCACTTTACAAAAGGGATGATGGAATAGGCCTTTTAAGATGCCTTAATAAAGAGCAAGCCCAGAGATTAATGGATGAAGTCCACGGTGGAGTCTGTGGTCCACACATGAACGGTCATCTACTGGCCAAGAAGATATTGAGAATAGGGTATTACTGGATCTCTCTCAAAGTTGACTGTGACGAACACGTCAGGAGATGCTATCAATGCCAAGTCCATGGAAATGCCATCCACGCTCCTCCAAATGAGCTGCACAATATGAGTTCGCCATGGTCTTTCTCCATGTGGGGAATGGATGTGATCGGGCCAGTATTACCCAAAGCCAACAATGTTCATCGTTTCATTTTCACTATGATCGATTACTTCACTAAGTGGGTTAAAGCTGCCTCTTTTCCCGAAGTCAAAAAAGAAGTAATCATTGGTTTCATCAAAAACAATGTTGTCTGTCGATATGGACAATTGGAGGTGATCGTCTTAGATAACGCCAAGAACTTAAACAATCAGATGATGAGAGACTTATGCAGTAAGTTTTATATCAATCATCTCAATTCCGTCATCTACCGACCCAAGATGAATGGTGATGTCGAAGCGGCTAATAAGAACATCAAGAAGATCATGTAGAAAATATCCGCCAATCACAAAGGATGGCCTGACCTGTTGCCTCTGACTCTGTTAGCATACAGGATGCCAATGCGTACCTCTACTGGGCTACCCCCTATTCATTGGTCTATGTCATAGAAGTAGTACTTCCTATAGAAGTAGAAATGGAGTCCTTATGAGTGTTAATAGACACGCAGATGGAAGAAGATCTGTGGTTGCAAGAGCTGTACCACCAATTATCCCTGATAGATGAAAAGAGGGCTACAACCATTTTCCACGGGCAGTTGTATCAGCAAAGGATCGTTAGATCATACAACAAGAAGGTCTGAATCTAATAATTTAAAGAAAATGATCTAGTGCTGAAGAAATTTTTGGCCAATCAAAACGAAGCCAAATGAAAGTTCACCCCAAATTGGGAAGGCCCTTTCATTGTCAAACAAGTGTTGACAGGAGGAGATATCAGATTACAAGAGATGGACGGGAGCGAATTTCCCCAACTCATCAACTCAGACACCATAAAAAGGTACTATGTCTGAAACACATGCCAGCCATCATCCTGGTCTTACGAATTGATCAAATCAGTTTCAATTTTCATTAGAAGATCGAACTACGAATGACCTGATCTCCCTCAGCCCGGGAGTACGTATGCAGCCATTCCTGGTGCGATATGACCTTCAAAAAAAACTCAAAAATAATAAAAACCAATTCCAAGACACCGAAACCCTATAAAATCCAAATTCTATCAAGTCTCCCTGGTCAACAGGCCCATCTGAGATGTTCTCCAACATCTCACTGTCAGTTCATTAAGGAGAAGATTGTGATACATCCACAATAGCAAGTCATGAAAGAAGTGGTAATCATTCAACAATGACAATACATATCCAACAGGGAAGTGAATCAAAATATATTTCTCTGATATATAATACTGTTTGATATATACACTATGTCCTGTACATGACAAAAATGGCTGATCTAGTATGTGCAGGAAAAAATAAAGCTAGTCTATAAACCCGTGGCCAAGCGGGATAGCAATGCCAATATGGCATCTCTCTCTAAAGATGGAGGAGCATCTACAAGTGCAATACCCTCAGCCTCTATACGAGCAAGGACATCCACTGCCATCTGCATGGTGCTGCTATGGCCATCTATAAACGCACTCATCTCTCCAACCAAGCTTTCTGTATATGACCTGAGGGTTGTGCTGTCTGAAATATATACACCTCGGATGGCTATGGCCTAGTCCCTTTCCACAAAAGCAGCAACACTTTCAATCAAAATCTCCTCAATCTCCTCAAAGGCCGCATCTCTGACAGATCGAACCTCATCTCTCTCCTCAAGAGCTGTATCTCAGGTAGATAGAGTCTCATCTCACTCAACCAATATTGCATCCCGAGTAGCTTGAGCCTTGTCTTTGGCGGCGAAAGTTGTATCTTTGCCAGACAGGGCCTTCAACATCAACGCCCTAGCCTGATCTCTCTCGAAAGTCATCCGAGCTAGTGAATCAACAATAGCTGGATCTGTACCGGCAGGAACAATAGGTGGATCACCAACTAATGTCGCTGTCAAGCCGGTGAACAACTCATCCTTAGTGGGAGAATCAGGATCCTCCATAAGCTCCTCCTAATCTGAATCTATAATCGAAGTTGACTGGATAACTGTAGTTGTCGCTATAACAGCCTCCAACCACGCTGAATACTCTGGAGAGCAATCCGAATAGCTAGTAGATATATTAGCCCTCTCCCTATGAGTCCAACACTCATAAATCCTGATCAGGTCAGCTGATGACAGAGATGAAGCTGACATCCACTGATCAATAGCCCCCTCAAACTGGTGTAGGCTCTGAAACTGATCAAACTGACCCATAACTGCCAATGGATGGTAAGTGGTCACCCCTCTTAATCCCGCTAGGGGTAGATAGTCCATGCCAACTGCATAGGTAATGAAGCTGTAAGGGGAGACAAGCCCTGAGCATGGCAGAATCGAAAAGGGATGCTCAATATCTGACAAAAAAGTCAACCACGTCGCTGCATCTGAACATTTCGCTAGCTGGAAGGAGTATGACAAGGCTATCTCATGGGTAAAGCAGTACCCATGGTGTCTAAAGGTGCCAATCGGACGCAAATGGGTCATGAGCCATACATACAGCAGGACAGAGCTACCTCTAAAAAACCCCTCTAGATGGGTGCTGCAATAGGTAGCCGACCTCAAGGTCTCGGCCAGTATCATCGGCAGAATAGTACTACCCTGTTTAAGGGTACAGACCACGACCATCAAGCCAATATCCAAATAGTCCAAGTATAGTGGCATATATGCGTAAGCCGTGACGAACATCAACAAAACATCTACCCTGGCCAACTGCCACTCATCTGCCAAAATCATAAAATCCTAGGCGTGTCGCTCATAGCTATCTAGCCTACCGAAGCAATCGATCTAAAAATTGATAGAGATCACATGTCTTGAAATGATCTCATCAGTGAATACTCTATGTCACAAACCTGACATACGCATGAATGGTCTCCTCATGTCGCTGATAGTTGTGAGAGCGCAAGGCAGGTCTAACGCTAAACCTTTGAGCCGCTCATACTCCTCCAATGTTGGTGTCAACTCATACTGTCCAAAGAGAAAAACCTGCCGCTCAGGTATCCAGCAAGATAGAATGCCATCTATGAATCCGTATGGAACTTGGAAATCTAGAAGGGCCGAGTAATGCCCCAGCATCCGATCTACTGTCCTTCTCACTGGGAAGGCAGACTATCATAACACGACCTCAGTGAGGATGCTACCAAGGATGGCGGTGAATGCTCAATACGGCTGACCATAGAGGACGACATCTGTATCACCTTATCACAAGACCATCCAGGGTCAAACCTAAACTCATCTATCTAAGTGCATATCCATGACATAATATATACATAATGATAATGATAAAACATGATGCAATAGATAGGAAATATCATGCATATCTATAATAAACTATCTACTGCAAGCATCATCTCTGTCTGCTCATACAATCCAAAATAAAAAGTACAAGGAGATGGGGCACAACCGCCCAACTACTAACAGAGGCCTATCAAAATAGGGTACAGCCGCCAATAGATAAAAAAGGGCCTATCAAAAGATATAGTGAGGGAAGCTATCAAAAGAGATCCAGAATATCTGTCTTCAAGCTATCAACATGCTCCAGCTCCTCCTGAGTCACAAAGTCTCGGCCAATGGGAATGTCCGGTCGATATAAGAGGGATTAGCATCGGTAAAACTGCTAAAAATTGGACCTGTGGAAGGGCCCGCTCCAAAGCCAGAAGGATCAAACGAAGCTGCCTCTGATGGATCTCGGCCAAGGTGCCTAATGAACAAATATGCCCTCTCCAACTGCTGGGTCAATCCTGTGATCTGGTCCAAATGAGTAGGATCTCGCAAGTAAGCTATCCAGTCTGTCATCATCACAGACCCTGACACCATATCTGTCATGAACTGGGTAGCACGATTCTGAGCCCCAAAAGTGCGAGGACTTCACCAGCTATGAAATGCCTCCTGGCTGTAAGGACCCTTCTGACAGGGTGAAGCCATCTACACCCACCATAGGAATATCTGTGCGTGGTTTAGCTAGTGGCCAATGATGCCAAGCAGGAGGAACAAAGGGAATGCGGATCTCTCTTGTGGTGCTCCTAATAGCACGCTCTCCTAAATAGATCTCCCAACCTCCCTCTATCAAAAATGGGACTCTGCGGGTGGATAATGCAAACTCTCGGCCAGTGGGAAAGCAGACCTCAAACTCGACTGTCAAAAAGTCTGAGGTATACGGGACCCACGAGATCGATCCGACCATCAATAGCTCGAGCTGCAGGCGGGAATGGGTGAATCCCTCAGCTACAGGGACCTTCGTCAATGTGGAGTGATGCCAGCGCCGTCCTCAAGGATAGGTCTCCAAGCCTAGAGTAGTGGCAGGATGTAGGCAAGGAAGCCTCTCATATGCCCAAAACTGGCCATGTAAATATCAAAAGTCCTCAGTGATCAAGGCTGACATATATAAATGAGGAAATTAAAAAAGTACAAGAGAGATGTACTCACCAGCAGGAATGGGTAAAAGCCTAACCAAGCCTCCGTCACACCCTTCGAGCTCATACGCATCCCTCAAAGAAAATAGACAAAGGTGTAGGTACCCCAATCAAAATCAATGAGGCGCTGCACGTATCGAGTGGCACTGACCAGGGAAAAGGACACCGTCAAAGAGTTATCCGCAAGAAAACAACCCCTGATGATCACCAAAAAAAGTCACCTCAAGATGCGATCTCTAACCCTCTGATCATCAGCCAGAGGCTCAGTCAAAGCCCCACTCTGGGCATCTATACTCAAGGGACCATAACGGACTGTCTGACTCTTGATGGCCATTGCAGGAACTCCCAAGAGAGACCGAACGGCAGTAGGTGAAATGTCCGACACAACCGGCACTATCCCTCGCAGTAGGTGAAATGTCTGACACAACTGGCTCACCTACGAACTCTATCCCGGTGATGAACCTCCAGTCCATAATTGAAATCATCACCTCGCAATCCAGCAAATAGCGAGATTGAGTCTGGTGGAACCAGCGCTTAGATAATGCCTTCAGATAACCTCAGGGGCAACGGCGGGGAGGGATAGAAAAGAACACCTGAAACCCCCAGGTGTCAACAATTTCCCTGTACTCCGAATGCATGGTGTGGTACAAAGAGTGCACATTAAACCAGTTTCCTCTAGGCTACGTAAAGCCGAGAACCTGTATCAAAAAGCTCACCCATATCAAAACTGTGCCCAGAAATGGCAAAAGAAAGAAAGAAAGAAAGAGAATCGGGAAGGAAAACTTCAGTCACCTCGTTGGAATGAAGGAATCTCGATGGATGACGCCTTAAATCTCCCATCAGCTCCTAAAGTGGCACCACAATGCCTGGAAGCTCCGCACGTGGAGCTTGACCTGGGACAGGATCAATAAAAGGTGCATCCTTGTCGTCCACATCGACCGGTGGATCAACACGGATAGGACGAATCACTGACTCAGCCAATCTGCGAGGAGGCTGGGCTGGCCGTGGCTGAGGAACATCAGAGACTTTCCTTCATCTAACTCCTGGGACGACCCTGCTAGAACTTCTGGGTCTATCTGGCTCCATAACCTGGACAAAGTCTCCAAATCACCTCAGAAAGGGTGAGGTAAGCCTAAAACATGTGGCTTATTAATTTAAATCAGTATTTTTTGCATTTTTAAGTCCTAAAACATGCATGGGTCAGCAAAAATCTCTAGTAGAGTAAAAATTGCATGATTATTAAATGCTTAGGCTTTTGAAAAAATTTGGCCAGAGTCTCCTTTATAAAATGGACTGTCTGCATGCACACATGCATGTCTAGGTGGCCATTTAGTAGCACACCTACCCAAAAATAGAAACAGTTCATATTTATGAAAAAAAATTCAAAAGTAAACCTCACATGGCAGCTAAATTACCATGAACATTTTTAGTTGAAAATCCAGTCTCACTAGGCCTCAAAAAGGATGAGTAAACTGATTAAAAAGGGTGTCAATTGACTGTCTTAGAATTCAAATTTTCTTACATCAAAACATGAATTACAATAAAATATGCATACTTATGAAGTCTAAAATTTTTATCAAGTCATATAAGCATACATTTTTGATACATTGCGTTTAAAAGCACAATACGTGGTTTACAACATTCTAACGGTCAAAACTGGAAAAGAAATGATGTAAAAGTTACCTGAGATGTGCAGAACGTGTGTGCGTTAATGAAATCTAAAAAAAGCTGCCCGAACTTCGTAGATCTGAAAAAGAAAATCGGATTTCTATTGGAACTCAAAACTAAAATAGAATTCTAAGAGCCCCTGCTACCCATCTTAAACTCACAAGAAGGAGCGGGCCCACTTGTGGCTTTCGTACCTCTACTTGTGGCTCCCCAGGGTGGACCCCACCCCCTCCGGCTTGGTCCAGTTTGAGTGGAAATAGAGTTTACAAGAGCTGAAAAGTCAAATCCGAGAAAAAACTGCTACGCGATTAAACGGATTGGCCTGAAATCCTGCGTTGAAGCGGCAAGGGCCTGACAAAGATAAGAACATCATGAAAACCATTGGTTATCATCCCGAAGCAATATCTGGGGATCAATGATGTGAACTGCTAAAAAAACTACGAGAAACTGCCAAAAAATTGCCACTGCTAGAGCATCGGGAAGGTCCGACGATATGAATGGCAGGTTCTGATTATATCAAGGCATCCAAATTGATCCAACGGTGTGTGTTGTGTAAACACTCAAAATTGTACATTCCTGTGTAGGCACTCAAAATTTTTCATTCCTGTTACTAACCCTACAGGAGGGCAAAATCGTCAACTCAGCCCCGATTTCAATACTGGGATGTCAACTCAGCCCCGGTCTCAATATCGGGATGTCAACTTAGCCCCGGTCTCAATACCGGGATGTCAACTCAGCCCCGGTCTCAATATCGGGATGTCAACTCAGCCCCAGTCTCAATACCAGGATGTCAACTCAGCCCCGGTCTCAATACCAGGATGTCAGATCAGCCTTAGTCTCAATACCGGGATGTCAGATCAGCCCCGGTCTCAATATCGGGATGTCAAGCCCCGGTCTCAATACTGAGATGTCAACTCAGCCCCGGTCTCAATACCGGGATGTTAACTCAGCTCCGATCTCAATACCGAGATGTCAACTCAGCCTTAGTCTCAATACCGGATGTCAGATCAACCCCGGTCTCAATACCGAGATGTCAGATCAGCCCTGGTGTTAATACCGGGATGTCAGATCAGCCCCGATCTTAATACAGAGATGCCAGATCAGACTCGGTCTCAATACCGGGATGTCAACTCAACCCCGGCGACAACTTCGGGATGTCAAGTCAAACCCCGGTCACAACCTAAGAGGTACAGCAACCCCGATGATAACATCGGGAGATCCATTTCAGGTCCGGTCAAAATTCGGGAGGTCAGGTCAAGTCCCGATCAAAACTCGGGAGGCCAAATCAACTTCGAAGACAACCCCAAAGCATCACATTAACCCCAGAGACAACCCTGGAAAACCAAGTCAGCCTCGGAGACAACCTTGAGGACAAACAGAGTTGGCTGGGATCAAAACCTCGAAAACAACCTTGGGAAGACAGTCGAAGACCGTGCCAGTACAGGATACAGCCCCTGGAGGGGCAAATGGTCATTTTACCAACTTGAATCCAATCCGATCAAAATCAAGCTGAATTGATGCCATGAAGGTCAGAAAAAACCATAACATTGATTCCAAGTGAAAACAGCGCAAAACAGCTCAACGGATAAACTGCGAAGAAACAAAGATCCGATTATGAACCCGCCTTCTTGGACTCAGAAAAAGTTTAGTCCCATGTCATTGTGACACTCTCAGCGAGGGCTTTCCGGAAAGGTATAGCACGTCTCAAACGGATGCTCCGATCAAAAGTTAGAAAGTTTCGAATCTGACCTCGTGTTGCTTGGAGTGCACGTACTTCGAGACAACAAACCCCACCGGGTGAGCCCTGCAACGTGGAGCCACAGGTAGATCCGCAGCTGCCGTGGGTAGGACCGCTTCCTTCGGGTCTTTATATACAAGTGCCCCATAGCCATTTTGAAAAAAGAAAAAAAATAGAAAACGCTCTGAAACCCTGCCCATTTCGTTTTCTAGCCCGACTTCTAGTACTCCAAACCCAGATTTTATCACTCTAACACATAGGTATACTCATATACTACCACAAATAAAAAATTAACTGATGTAAACGCCCGTTTGAAGTCTACTTCATTGCACTTTTATACACGTACACGTTAAGTTTTGTTTTTTGATTTTGCTCGGAACTCAGTTCCGTGGCCGTTTTTGCTTACGTTTTTGTATATTTTAGTACATTTATGCGTTTTCTTGCATTTGCACAGCCCGGATTGTCGATCCGCGGCTTTTAATCACTTATATATATATATATATATATATATATATATATATATATATATCAACATTCTCGGACTGGGTCATGGACTCGTGTCCGTTTTGGCTTTATTATGTATATATTTAACTATATATATACTAACTTTTCAATTCCGTCAAGCCCGGATGTCAAATCCGTGGTAGTTACTGCTTTTATATATATAACTATATATATATATATATAATTTTTTCTGACTTCATTGTTCCTGGATTTTGACTTCGTGGCCTTTTTATTGCTTTAATATATATACTAACTGTATATATTAACATTGAAATTTTCGTTTGGCCTGGATCATTTCGTGGCCTTTTTACTACTTTTATAAATATATATATATACTTACATTTTTGTCCGGGCATAGGAGTGAAAATCCATCGCCCTTTTACAGCTTATATATATATATATATATATATATATATATATATTTTGTCAAGCCTGGATCATCCCGTGGCTTTTTACAGCTTTCTCCATTTACAGCTTTCATATATATATTTCAATTCTGTCCAGCCTAGATTACTCCGTTGGTTTTTACAGCTTTTACAAATATATATATATATATATATATATATATATATATATATATATATATATATATTTTTTCATTCCAGTCCGGGCATAGGATTTAAAATCCGTCGCTCTTTATTGCTTTTATATATATATATTTCCATTCTGTCAAACCTGGATTACTCCGTGGCTTTTTACAGCTTTTATAAATATATATATATATATATATATATATATATATATATATATATTCTTTATTCATTGTGATTAAATACCTGCTGCAAATATTCATTTGATATGAATTTTTTTTAAATATCAATTTTGGCAAGTTAGATTTCTTTAAATATGGCCCTTTCTACCTTTCAAAACGGTTCAAAATAAGTCCAATCAGTCCTGGATTAATTATAAAGAAATAGAAAAAGCATTTGAGATAGCAAGGGTGAGCGATGAGTAAAAAACTTCATTCGTTACCTATATGCTTAAGGGTGAAGAAAATTTCTAGTGGGATGAAACAAGACCCGAGCCGGTACAAGAATGATTACCTGGGAAAGATTTAAGGAGATTTTCTTTAAAATTAATTTTCCTCCTGGAATGCAGAGCAGAATGGAAGTTCAATTTCGAGAACTTAAACAAGGTGATATGACAGTATCACAATATGCAACAAAGTTTAATGAGTTAGCACAGTTTGCTCCACATCAAGTGGACACTAAGGAAAGAAAAGCGAGACGATTTGAGTTAGGCTTGAAGCCTTGGATTTATAATAAGTTATCAGTTCTACAGATCGGATCTTTTGGCGAGATTCTCGAGAAAGCCATAATAGCCGAGGGAGGGAGTGAAGCAATGGGTCTTTACAACAAGGATAAGAAAAATAAAGGAAAAATAGAAGGGTCGGTTAAGACAGTAGGTGGCAGTAACTGGAATAAGAAAAGGAAGTGGGGTAATTTTGGGAACAATAGAAATGTTCAAGGGGATCAACAGAAATGAAAATTTGAGCCCTCTAAGAATTGTGGAAAGAATCATTCTGGTATTTGTCTAAAAGGAAAGTCGGTTTGCTATAAGTGTGGACATGTGAGACACATCTCTCCTAACTGTCCAAATTCGAAGAAATTTCTGGTTGTTTCGTTTGTGGATCATTAGAACACTTGGCCAAAAATTGTCCAAAGAAAGGAGCAAATGGAGGAAGCATTGGTAAAGGAAACAACAATATTAAAGCAATTACAATTAGAGCAGCTACACCAAACAAATCAACTGCTAGAACCTTCACCATGACGGCAAAGGATGCGGTGGCATCAAAGGATGTGGTTTCAGGTATTGTTCCGATCAACGATATAAATGTTTATGTGTTGTTTGATTCGGGAGCAACCTATTCTTTTGTATCATATGAGTTTGCAAAGTGTTTAAGAATACCTTTAGTAAATCTAGAAACTCATATGAACATAGAAGCCGCAAATAAGGAAGTAATTCCTGTAGAGCATGTCTATAGGAATCATTGCGTTAATATAGGAGAACGCGAGTTATCAGTAGATCTAATTCTGATCAGATTGAGGGAGTTCAATATTATTTTGGGAATGGATTGGTTGTTCAAATATGGTGCAGCAATAGATTGCCAAAAGAAGTCGATGAGTTTTATGTCTGCGAAGCAGGCGAAGATAGTGTTTTATGGCAGCAAATCACCAAAGTAGTCACGTTGCTTAACGATGATGCAAGAAAGGAAGTTGTTACAAAAAGGTTGTATGGGTTATCTAGCATATGTGGTGGATACTCAACAAAAAGGGCCAAAGATATATCAGATTGCATTGGTGAATGAGTTTGCGGATGTTTTTTCGGATGAATTACCAGGTCTTCCACTGGATAGAGAAATTGAATTTGTTATTGATCTAGTGTCTGGTACAACACCAATTTCAAAGGCACCATATAGAATGGCTCCAGTTAAGATGAAATAACTGATGATACATTTACAAGAATTGCTAGATAAGAAATACATTCGACCAAGTACGTCTCCTTGGGGAGCGCCGGTGTTGTTTGTAAAGAAGAAGAATGGATCGTTAAGACTTTGTATTGACTGTAGAGAGTTGAACAAAGTAACGATAAAGAATAAGTATCCGTTGCCCAGGATCGACGATCTTTTTGATCAACTGAAAGGGGAAAGGAATTTTTCAAAGATAGACTTGAGAACTGGGTATCACAAGTTAAAAGTGAGAAATGAGGATATTCCAAAGACATCGTTCAGGACTCGTTACGATCATTACGAGTTTTTGGTAATGTATTTTGGATTGACAAATGCGCCAGCCGCATTTATGGATATGATGAATAAAATATTCAAACCATACTTGGATAAGTTTGTGGTGGTGTTTATAGATGATATTCTGATCTACTCCAAGACCCAAAATGATCATGCAGACCAATTGATAATAGTGTTGGAAACATTAAGGAAGGAAAAGTTATATGCAAAATTCAACAAGTGTGAATTTTGGCTTGAAAAAGTTCATTTTTTGGGCCACGTGATTGACAAGGATTAGATTTCTGTGGATCCAACAAAAGTGGAAGCAGTTATGAATTGGGAACAACCAAAGACGCCAACTGAAGTGTGTAGTTTCTTTGGGTTAACGGGTTACTATCGGAGATTCATACAAGATTTTTTCAAAGATAGCTACTCCGTTAACTAATTTGACAAAAAAGACAGTAAAGTTTTTATGGATTGAGAAATGTGAAGTGAGTTTTCAAGAACTCAAGAAAAGTTTAAGTGAAGCGCCAGTGCTGTTCTTACCAGATGAAACAGGGAATTTTTTGGTATATAGTGATGTGTCGCATAAGGGACTAGAATGTGTGCTTATGCAACATGGGAAAGTCATTGCGTATGAATCACGACAGTTGAAAGATTATGAGAAGGGATATCCTACTCATGATTTGGAATTGGTAGCTGTAGTTTTTTCCTTAAAGATTTGGAAGAATTATCTATATGGGGGAAAATGTGAGATATATACAGATCATAAAAGTCTGAAATATATCTTCACACAGAAAGAATTGAATATGAGGCAAAGAAGATGGTTGGAATTGATTAAGGATTGTGACTGCAAAATCCTTTATCATCCCAGAAAAGAAAATGTTGTAGCCGACGCCTTAAGTAGAAAGGTTCATGAAAAGCTGATGATGTTAATGGCTCAAGATGAGCTAATAACAGCAATGGAAAGAATGGAATTGGAAGTTATACTTCCACAAGAGTTAAAAGAGAAGTTGTATTCATTGGGCACATGCCTAACTCTATTGGATAGAATTAAGGAAGCAAAACTCAAAGATGAGGAGTGTGAGAAGTTGAAAGAAAGGATCACTGAAGGAAAAGAGAATAAGTTTAAAATTGATAACGATGGATTTATCAGATTTGAAGGAAGAATTTGGGTTCCGTTAGTTCTGGAACTGAAAGAAGAGATTTTGCAAGAGGCTCCTTGTTCGAGGTATACAGTACATCCAGGTAGTACAAAAATGTGTCAAGACCTCTGATAACATTTTTGGTGGCCAAATATGAAAAAAGAAATTGCAGAATACGTGAGTAAATGTTTGCCATGTCGGCAAGTCAAAGCTGAACATCAGAAGCCTAGTGGTTTACTTCAACCATTAGAAATCCTTGAATGGAAATGGGAACATATCATAATGGACTTTGTGGTAGGATTTTCGATGACGCAGAAGGGATTTGATGCGATATGGGTCATAGTTAATCGATTAACGAAATCGGCACACTTTTGCCAATGAAGATCAAATATAGTCTTGATCAGCTAGCTAGACTTTACATTAAAGAAATTATTTCTCGACACAGAATGCCATTATCAATTGTATCTGACAGAGATCCAAGATTTACTTCAAATTTTTGGAGAAGCCTGCAAGAGAATATTGGAACGCAGTTGAGGTTGAGTACAATTTACCATCCTCAAACTGATGGAAAAATCGAAAGAACTATAGAGACTCTAGAGGATATTCTAAGAGCTTGTGTAATGGATTTTGAAGGAAGTTGAGATGATCATCTACCACTGGTGGAGTTTACGTATAATAATAGTTATCACGCTAGTATTGATATGTCGCCTTACGAAGCGTTGTATGGAAGAAAGTACATAACTCCAATATGTAGGGTTGAGGTAAGAGAGTGTCGTTTACTAAGACCTGAATTGGAACAGTAAACTGCAAAACTTGTAAAGTTGATACGAATACGGCTTATAATGGCTCAAGATCGTCAGAAAAAAAATGCTGATCAGCATAGGCAGAAGAGATATTTTGAAGTCGGGTTGCATGTGTTTTTGAAAGTATCTCCATGGAAAAGAAAGATACGATTAGGAAAGAAAGGAAAGTTGAGTCCTTATTTTATAGGACCATTTGAGGTTTTGAGAAAGATATGTGAGGTAGCTTATGAAATAGCCTTACCTCTAGAGCTAGAACATGTTCATAATGTGTTTCATGTGTCGGTCTTATGACCATATAAACCAGATTATAAACACATGATAGGGTATGAGCCTATCCAATTTGAAAAAGATTTAACCTATGAAGAGATTGTTGGTCGTTTTACCGATCAATATATTTGTGCAATCATACACGGTCAACAAGTAATAAAGAGTAAGTACAGATATCGTTCCCACAGAGAATTAAATAATAAAAGTTCGTCAAACCACTAGCCCATAACCATCTCAGTTTTATTTAAATGAGAGATAGAGTGTTTTAATTAAAAACTAAATAAGTAAACTAAAACTAATTAACCCTAGAGTAAAGTTAGATAATGAAGATATGAGATCTCAACTTCCCCTAATAATTCATCTAAATCAACATACTCACAGTTAGGTCAAATTAATCATCACAGATTGTTAGTCGAGAACACAAAAGTGAGATAAGGCCATCTTTCAATGCACCTAATCCATATCACATATAATCCAGAGATGATAGAATGCACATGAACACCCACATTACCTAAACCACTATATGTTTATGCGATCTACAAATAATTAAGGTTTAAGTCCAGGTTCTCAATTGACTACAAGCGGCGCTTCGGTATATGTCTATCCTAAGCACAAATTATACGTCTAAAGCCATGTAGACATACAATCACCTGCTAATACGATTAGATCTAAACCCATATTTCGTCTTTCAAGTCCATATAGGTTATCACAGTAATTGGTAGCTAATCAATTAAGCAATGAAAGCATGAATCATAACAGACAATCTCATAGCAATCAATAAGACCAACATGGAATCATATCAATATAAACTACTCAAAAGATTCCATTAAAATCTTAAAATAGAGTTTAAGATATCATAATGAAGCACGTCTATCATCCACAAGTTGAATACACATCATGAGATTACAAATAGAGAGCAAAGAGAGAATAAAGATAGAAAATTGTAAATCTGAGTTCTCAAGCTCCAATATTGAATCTTCAATGCTCTCCACTTGTTTCAATCTTCTTTTCTAATTAAACCTAGGGTTCTACTCTAATCTAACCTAATCTAATCAAGAGAAGAAGAGAATAGAGGAGAATATGTAATCTAATCTAACCTAAGGGTGGAATCCCTTTTAATCTACTCATATATTTCTATCTCTAAGCCCTAATATGAATGCCCCCCTCCATTTGCTTCAAATCTCACTCTTTAATGAAAAAGTCAAGTCTGGTCACGTTCAGGAGTGGCGCGGCAGCGCTGGGAATGGCCTAGAATTGGGCGCGGGCGCGCTGGAAGCAAATATCAGATTTTTGGCCTGGGGATAGGTGCGGCCGCTCCCAAAATACCCTACAAACTGGCACGGCCGCGTCGCTGGAATTCTGCTGCAATGCACTTTAGTAGAACAGCCATAACTTTTGATCTGGAGGAGTTACGGGGCCTACCACCTGTCAAATCGAAGCTATCGAAGAGATCTATAACTTTAATTTTATGAGCATTGAGAAATAATGGATGGATGAATGTCTAAATTGAGCTCCAAGTGACAGCTGTGCAATAGAAACCCAAAACTGTGAAGTTAAGTTCAATGTCCGTTGGTAAAAGGGCCATAACTCTCGCCTCCGAACTCCGATTGGGATGATTCAAGATGTTCTGGAAAGCTTATAAGATGCTCTAAAATATGATCCAAGTTCCAATCCAAGAACATGAAATGAACATGAAACCCCCAAACGATGTCCGTATTGCATTTCCTTCCCATTTTTGCTTCAAATGCCACCAAGAGAGTTCCCAAAATGAAAACTACAAAAGAAAGTAAAAATGCATGAAAAGCACAATGATACTTGAGTTTAATCAACAAAACAAGTTAGATAATATCTGAATAAGTGGTCATAAAAACCACTTATCAAATACCCCCAAACTTAAACGTTGCTTGCCCTCAAGTAACCAAAACAAAACCAACAAAAAATGCAATGCAGTATCTACAATGAATGCAACCTATCCTATCATGAATGTGAATCCAAGTCTCAGTCAGAATTTATATTCAAATGAAATGCCTCAGAAAAATCACAAGATAATTAAACAGGAAAGCTACCCAAGACAAGGTCATAAGGCATATCCTCGCAAATCCAAACCTGTCAGCACTGATGCATTGTGCGTGTGCCTAGCAACCATTAAACATGCTTTTGAACAAATTTATCACATACTATGCTTCTTAGGGGAAAAATCAGTTTTAACTTAAGAAAAGCAGTAAATTAGATAAGTTCTAACCAAGACCATGCATTACTTAAGCTAAAAGTCACAGAGGGTTTATTATGCTTTTTATTTACTCACGCACTTTCTCGTGTACACACTCGACTATGCAATGCCTAGTCCTCTTAGGCTTTTTAATGATACCCGTGTAGCAATCTTTCGACGACCAACGACTCCCAGACCAAAAGACCTTAGGGCGCTGGGTGTAGAGACACCCCTAGGGCTTACTTGCTCGAATATCAAAGGCCACAGAACTCGACATAGCCGAAGTGTTTATTCTATTTTTTTTTCTTTTTCACTGCATTTTCGTTTCTTTTCTTTTTCAAAGGAGAGTGCGTCTTACGCTCCATCTCCCCAAATAGCATGCATACCTCTTTTTTCTCCCAAACCTAAGCTTTTTACAGCCTAGTTATTATCACATGAGTATTGAAACTCTTCCATTAAAACATAGATTTCCCACCAGTAGACAAGTATGTGAAAATTTAAACTAAGCATGTCTTGGTGGTTACTCTTAGAGTGCTAACCGGTGACATCAGTATCTGACAGATAAAGATTTACATATATGACATTATAATCAAGCTTAAGTCTCAAATCAGTTCAAAAATCAAGTAATTTCAGTTTTCTCATAAGCCAAGTAAATAACAAACCAATAAAAAACTGGATTCATGCAAAATGTCCTAACATAGTTAACTAAATGAACTAAATTCATGCAAAATCTTGAAAAATTTGAACAAAATACGACCTACATGCACTATATGAACTAACACACTATGCAAGATGACATGAACTACACTAAATGCAAAATAAACCCTAATACCCCCAAACTTAAAAAATGCAATGGCCTCATTGAAGGTAAAAGGGTAAAAAGGAAACTTCCCTCGCCAGCCTCGTCTGCTACATGAAATGATGTGGCGCTCAGTTTTTGCTGAATTTTTGCCTTAAGTCTGAGATAACCTGCATGACGCGCGGCAGCACGCCTATTAGCCTTGATTCCGGCGCGGCCGCGCCCTTCCCCAGATTTCTGATATTCAACTTTTGACATGCATTGAGGATGGGCTTTTAAACTTTGCTTCATTCCAGCAAATTTAA
The DNA here is from genome assembly GCA_020205555.1 of Panax stipuleanatus. Classification (NCBI taxonomy): domain Eukaryota; kingdom Viridiplantae; phylum Streptophyta; class Magnoliopsida; order Apiales; family Araliaceae; genus Panax; species Panax stipuleanatus. The sequence goes on from CM035117.1 coordinate 39,054,196, forward strand.
CCTGAGAGATGCATAGAAGATTTATTAAACCCTCTCAACCACCAAAACTTAATATTAACTATTTACAATTAGGAGAATTAAACATAGGGGATATATATGTGAATTCCCAAAAATTCCTATATGTGCGTATATGCAATATGCTCGTGCTTCTAAAATGTGTTCAAACCTTTAAAGTCCCAAAAATGCACGCACTAATGCCTAAGTCCAAAAATGTAGGCATTGAGATCCTAATTTCAAAAATATTCAAAAAATTTCAACTAAATCAAACTACTTAGAATTAAACAGGGGAGAGAAAATGGAGATAAGTAAGTAGAATTAAACATGAGGGAAAAGAGAAAAAATGATGGGGTGCCTCCCATCGAGCGCTTGGTTTATAGTCCATTAGCTGGACTTTGTCTTGCCACCGCTATCCGATCCCTCGACGATATTTGAGATACCCTCCATCCATTAGTATCGCAGTGTATGTTGGGAGGTTCCCCTTCACGAGAGGCTTCGGAGTTAAGTTGCCTAGCATCTGATGTGTATATGAATTCCCCATTTTGAAGTTCGGGGAGCTAAGCACTTCTTTCGTTGTGTTCGTGAAGCTATTGGGGCATTGAGGCACGACTAACACAACGGGCTCTTCTTTAATTCTCTCTTCTTTGTACCACCATGGCTTCAAGGATGAATCACTATTATAAAGATAATTTCCTGCAACGTGACTACCAAGGGGACAAGGGTGTGCAAACTTCACTGGTTTTTCCAACTTGGGCGGAGAAGGCTCTTGGGGTATTATCACGGTTGGTTCACATTCATAATTTTCCACATCCCCAATTGTCTACTCGATGTCGCCTTCTTTCAGTTCATCCAGTTGCATGTGCACTTCTGGCTCTCCATCAGTTTCAGCATCCAATTCATAGCACCAAGTATTCTGAGGGCCTTTGCTCACGGCTTCAAACATTTGAGGTTCTTGATTCTGAAGATTTGAATTTCTATCCCTTGCTCAATCACCTCCTCCTTCATTAAAGCCATGCTGATTTGCTACGCCCAATTCTGAAGATTCTCAATCAACTTCGCTTGCTCAATCAAGATCTCCTTTGTTGATGCTATGGAATTTTCCCACAAACTTTCCAATCTTGCCTTTTCTGTTTCAGCCTCAGAATCCATGTACTGAGTCTCATTGGTTGGGGTATTGATGATTTGTTGACTGTTCTTTTTGTAAACACGGAGATTGATATGTGGGGTCTGATGCATATATTGGACTTTGCTCACAGTATTGGTCTTGATAATAGCTCGCTGAAGAGTTTGGGTGATACTCCAAATCTTGGTGATAATTGGGATACTCATTGTGGTTGAAGTAATCACTCACATACTACTCTTGTCCATAACTGATGGGGCACGGATGGCTCATATAGTTTCCAGCACCATAATCATAAGTAACTGCCGACTCTCGACTCTGTTCGGTTGCAACAATGTCCAACTTCCTCGAGAGATCCTCTAGCTGTGCTGATAATGTTGCAATTGGGTTGAGTCTATCAGTGTATACTTGCCTTGGTTGATCATTCCTCTTGTAAAACCATGGATAAGCGTTGAGATCCATTGTACCTGCAAAGAGAATATAGGAAGAGAATTAAACAAAATAAAAATATTTAAATTAAGACTAATTTGATTGAAACTAATGTTGGCAAACAGTTATCAAATTAATTACCCGGCAACGGCGCTAAAAACTTGTTGGTCGTTTTATCGATCAATATATTCGTGCAAGCACACACGGTCAACAAGTAATAAAGATTAAGTACAGATATCGTTTCCACGGAGAATTAAATAATAAAAGTTCATCAAACCACTAGCCCATAACCATCTCAGTTTTATTTAAACGAGCGATAGAGTGTTTTAATTAAAAACTAAATAAGTAAACTTACCTAGAGTAAAGTTAGATAATGAAGATATGAGATCTCAACTTTCCCTAATGATTCATCTAAATCAACATACTCACAGTTAGGTCAAATTAATCGTCACAGATTGTTATTCGAGAACACGAAAGTGAGATAAGGCCATCTTCCAATGCACTTAATCCATATCACATACAATCCACAGATGATAGAATGCACATGAACACCCACATTACCTAAACCACTATATGTCTATGCGGTCTACAAATAATTAAGGTTTAAGTCCAGATTCTCAATTGACTACGAGCGGCGCTTCGGTATATGTCTATCCTAAGCACAAATCATACGTTTAAAGCCATGTAGACTTACAATCATCCGTTACTACGATTAGATCTAAACCCACATTTCGTCTTTCAAGTCCATATAGGTTATCACAGTAATTGGTAGCTAATCAATTAAGCAATGAAAGCATGAATCTTAATAGACAATCTCATAGAAATCAATAAGATCAACATGGAAGCATATCAATATAAACTACTCAAAAGGTTCCATTGAAATCTCAAAATAGAGTTTAAGATATCATAATGAAGCACATCTATCATCCATAAGTTGAATACACATCATGAGATTACAAATAGAGAGCAAAGAGAGTATAAAGATAGAAAATTGCAAATCTGAGTTCTCAAGCTCCAATATTGAATCTTCAATGCTCTCCACTTGTTTCAATCTTCTTCTCTAATTAAACCTAGGGTTCTACTCTAATCTAACCTAATCTAATCAAGAGAAGAAGAGAGGAGAGGAGAATATGTAATCTAATCTAACCTAAGGGTGGAATCTCCTTTAATCTACTCCTATGTTTCTATCTCTAAGCCCTAATATGAATGCCCCCCTCCATTTGCTTCAAATCTCACTCTTTAATGAAAAAGTCAAGTCTGGTCACGTTCAACAGTTGCGCGGCCGCGCTGGGAATGGCGTGGAATTGGGCACGGGCGCGCTGGAAGCAAATATCAAATTTTTGGCCTGGGGACAGGTGCAGCAGCGCCCAAAATACACTTTAAATTGGCGCGGCCGCGCCGCTGGAATTCTGTTGCAGTGCACTCTGCTAGAACAGCCATAACTTTTGATTCGGGAGGAGTTACGGGGCCTGTTATCTGTCAAATCGAAGCTATCGAAGAGATCTACAACTTTCATTCTTTGAGCATTAAGAAATAATGGATGTATGAAGGTCTAAATTGAGCTTCAAATGACAGCTATGCAATAGAAACCCAAAACTGTGAAGTTAAGTTCAATATCCGTTGGCAAAAGGGCCATAACTCTCGCCTCAGAACTCCGATTGGGATGATTCAAGATGTTCCGAAAAGCTTATAAGATGCTCTACAATATGATCCAAGTTCCAATCCAAGAACATGAAATAAACATGAAACCCCCAAACGATATCCGGATTGCATTTCCTTCCCATTTTTGCTTCAAATGCCACCAAGATAGTTCCCAATATGAAAACTACAAAAGAAAGCAAAAATGCATGAAAAGAACATTGATACTTGAGTTTAATTAATAAAACAAGTTAGATAATATCTGAATAAGTGGTCATAAAAACCACTTATCAAAGATTCCTGTACAAAAATTGGATAGGAAAGAGCAAGTTTTGAGAAATAAGATAATACCTTCAGTAAAGGTGTTATGGAGAAACGACAGTGCCAAGGAGGCAACGTGGGAGTTAGAGAAAAGAATGAGAAAGAATTATCCGCATTTGTTCGAGTAATTTTATTTTAAGATTCTGAGGAAGAAATCTTTATAAGGGGGAAGAATGTACGTAGCGATTGCATTTTTCCTAGTAAATAACATAGAAGTTTAATAAAATAAATTTTTATTTTATTTAATGTGTTATGATACTGCATATATTATTTGTGTGCGGTGTGATATGTGAATATGTGCGAGATGTGAATGTGTATGGTAAATATAATAAAAATTATATTTACTATAATTAATAAATTGTTTTGAAATAATTTATAATTTGAAAGAAATAAAATAATTTATTTATTTTTTTTATTATATTTCTTTTGAAAATAATTGCGGTATAATTTATGAATGAAATGCAGTGTGATAAATATATTAAAATATATTTGTTACGTAAATAATTTTTATAAACAAATTATTTTACAGTGTATGTCTTTGTGAGAATATTAAGGATTGTTACGTAAATAATTGTCTGTGATTATGAAATGATGATTTCAGTGGAAATTAAGAATGAAAAATTACTCAAAAAGTTTTGAAAGGAAAACTCTTTCATGTTGCTTGCAAAAAGGTTTAAATGAGAAGTTATGTTAAACTTTTGAAAATTTAAAGGATTTAATGAATGTAAATGGTGATTGATCCTGTAAATGGCACCCTTGTTTATGTATATTTGAGAAGGGTGTGATTATTTTAAGAAGCATGATTAAGAGAATTGATGTGTTCATTTTTTAGCTCTGCAGAACAAAGTGTATGGGATTGTTGCCGAAGTGGCGCGGCCGTGCCACTTCTAAGGGCAAAACCAGCACGGCCGCGCTGGTCCTTAGAAATTTAAAACCATTTTCTTTATGTTATGCAATCTTGAGCATTTATATATAAACCTTATGTGCCTTTATGTGAACTTAATATGGTGTCCATGATAGTTTAGTATGAAATATATTATTCTTGATATGATTTAATTTAGATTTTCAAAAGAAAACAGAATGATGTTTTGGAAAAAGGAAGTGAATGAAACTAATTTGGTGGGAATTATGCAAGTATATTGAAAAATAAAGTTCTGTGAATTTCAATTGATATTTGGGTTGGATAAAAATCTATTTTTTTAGTTTGAATAAGAGATTTAAAACTTAAACTATATTATTTTAAAAGTTAAGTTTAGCTCATGAAGTATGAGACTCAAACCTTGTATTAGCACCTCTGTCATATGGGATATAATATGTATCTGAATTGTGGCATGGTAGGAAGTGATCAGGGATTTCAAAAGCTTAAATCTGGGCTGAGCAGGGAGAAGTGCGGTCGCACAACTCCCAAGGCCAATATGTAGCGCGGCCGCGTCGCACTGCAGTATTGTCAAGACATGTTTAATAAAGCTTGAAGCTTGAATCATGTCTGTTGATGCATCTTAAGTTGTCATAGCAAGGAAATATATGAATTAATGTGATCAAATATGTTTTGATTATATTATGCTTTTTATAAGAAGGCAAACGAATTTCAAAACTAAAAGTTAAATAAATATAGTTTGAATGAACATGAGTATACGTTAAGCTTATGAAATTGGTACCTGTATGCCAAATGTAGATTGAATACCTGCCAGATAATTGATCAAGATGTGTATGTGTAAAAATATGTATATTTGAATATGATGGAATATATGACTAATATGTGTGTCTATAAATAAATATAAATAATGTAGGACACGTGAAAAGGAAGTTAAGCTAATTGTAATTGGTAGTCTACAGAGAAGGCAAGTATCCTAATCCTTTGCATTTATTTTATGGAAGTGATCTTCTGAGAAGCAAGTTTTCAAAGCCATGTTGTTTATTGAGAAGCAATTTATTGTTATAATGTATACTTGTTGAATTACAATATGCATTAGCAGTTTAAAGATAGTCTAAGCCATTTATTTAGGCTAGACACATATTAAAGTATTTCAATTCTTTTATAATAAGTCTTGAAATATTATTGTGATATGAGTTAAGCTGTCCAGCTATATTAATATAGTTTGGATTCCAGTCTGAGTTTGAACAATCCCTGAATTGGGAAATTTTATATTGCGCTCTGAGAGCGGTGACAGTGAACACAAATGTTGTTCGAGACAATATAATATTAATTAATACAGGGCATAAAGGGCTGATCACCCACCATGCCAGTAAGACAAGACGGTTCACAGATGAATTTCTGATAGAACCTTTTCAAGAAAAAAAAATAAATGTTCATGGTCTTGTGATCACTCAACAATTCAAAAGTTGCTATGTTGATTCAAGAATACTTACTAGTTAAGATTTATTTCAATAGCTTTATAGTAATTGTTCTTAATATTTATTTCAATAACTTTACAGTATTTGTTCTAATTTCAAAACATGTCAAAGAAAATATTTATCTCTTGTCAAGATATTTATGAATGTTATTACTTGCTGAGCAATTAAATATGCTCATTCTTGCTTTGTTATAAAAAATTCCAGGTAGACAAGGACCTGTAGAGGGATCGGGTAAAGATAAGTAAAAAGAAAGCTCAATGAATGATTAGAGATAGTTATTTGTAATAAAGAGACTTATGTGTTTGCAAATATTTAATTAACACGTAATAAGCACTTAAAGGTCATCGTACCTGGGTTAGTAAGACTCTGATGTAATAACTTTATATAAGTTTGGTATCATGTTATGTTTAATGTTTAGTATCGTGGAGCACCGAATAAGAGTTTCAAGTACCCGAATTTGGGGGCGTCACACCTTTCATGGTCCCCAATATAGAACAAGCAACCAAAATCCCAGCTACAACATACTCTAATAAGAAAAAAAATGTAATGGATAGTTGGAAAATAACTAGGTCTGCAGTTTTCTTACCTTACTTAAGCCTTGAGGCTGCTAGTTTTTTTAATCACTCTACAAGAGTAATGGTGCTGCTACTATTTACTGCTCCAACTCCTTTCTAGTTCCTGGCTGAAGCTCTCTCTCTCTCTCTCTCTCTATCTCTCAATACCACTCTTCATCTTCTTAAAGGTAAAATTGTAATAGAAAGACTAACTGTTTGGGGGGGGGGGTGGAGAGCTAGTCTTATTGACTGAGCTCCTCTCACTGCAGCTCTGTCCTTGGCCCCTATTTGTTCTCTACATCATCTTTACCCATCCTCTACAAAGTTTATAGCCATCTCCTAGTTTAGCCTACCCAGCCCCTAGGTATAAGTCACTTCTCAGCCACCCTACCACCAGCTTTTCATCCTAGTGTTGTTCATTTTATATAATAACAAATATGCGCAAGTATACACGGTCAATCAAGTAATATAAAAGTAAGAAAGGTTGTCGAACCTATAGAGAACAATTACTAATAATTATTCTAATTATCAAGTTTTTACCAATTTAAATCTACTTAAACAGTCACCGTAATTGTTTTGTGAAATTAATTAAATAAAATTTAAAAATAAATTAATTAACAAGTATTAATCACCAGATGATAAAAACATAGGAATACAATTTCCCCAATTACATTGCAATAATCGCCTTATCCTATTTCCCCTATTTCCACTTTATGTATTCAATGAGTTGTTAACTAGAATTGCCTATCAATTTATTAACGTTTATCAATGATTAGTAAAAATATATATTTCAGTTATTTTGCTTCATGCAAGACACTTAAAACAGATTCATTACGCACAAACTCCTAATCAAGTTACGCATGACTGTGACAAACGAGAATTTTATAATTTATTTTAAATATTTATTGAATTAAATAAATATTTTTGATGATTTATTTATTGAGTTAAATAAATATTTGATGGAATTGTAGTAGATTAATTTAATTATATGTGTTACATTGATTAAATTAATGTAGATAAATTTTATTGTTCAAAGTAGGAACTTAATGGAGTTTATTTAATTAAATAAATTATTTAATAATTATAATGTTATCCTAATTAATTTAATAATTAATTAGAGATTAAATGATTTGTCATAATTAATAAATGAGAATTTTAATTATGTGATGATGTGATTTAATGTGTAATATTATTTTTTTTAATTGAAATTAAATGATATTATTTGATTAATTAAAGTGTAACAAATAAACTATGTAATAAACACTTTAATTAAAATAATGGAAAATGAGTCCTTTTGTGACAAACCAAACAAGGCATAAGGATCATGGAAGCAGTTAAGGCCTGATGTGCCTAACTGCTACCCATGACTTCACCAGTTACTTTTATACGTAAACTTATAAACTATATTCATTCATATATCGTATATCGTATCAGATAACTTAGAGAGAATAACAGAGAAAGATTGAGGGAGAATTGAAGAAGTAAAAGAAGTTTCTATCATCATCTAAATAAACAAGCAAGGGTAATTCCCTTATCTGAGTTTCTAAATTCATGTTTTTAAGTTTCTCCATTAACGTATATTTTAAGTTCTCTGTAAACAAAGTTTTGGAATGATTGTTGATTATATGGTTGTATATGTGTTAATATATGTTTATAACATGTTTTATATCATTTATTCATGTTTTAACATAATTAAATCCATGTAATCATGTTTTAATTAGAGTTTAATAAGTTACAGAGTATGAACATATGAATATGGCCTATATGTACAAAATTTCATACTTTAATTGTTTATTAAACCGTAAATTGATGGTTGATTATGATTATGCATGTAAAAACGAAGAGAACGAAATTTAAACGAACAGATTCAGTGTTATAACGAATCTGTAATGAAGGATTTCATGATTTTTGACGAAACTATGAAAATATCAAAAATATAAAAATTATGTGTTCTAATTTGACTGTTTATATGATTTAAGTTGTTAAAAGCATGCTAAGAATGTTGTTAAATGTTTCTGCTAAGTTTATAACTTATGGGTAACATTAACAGTGTTATTTGAGCTTAATTTTGGCATTTTCGTGGATTATTTGGGCTGATGAACAGTGCAATCGCGAACTGCAGTTTCGTCATTCTAGAGACACCCGCCCCGACGGGTTTTTCAATACAAATTATGCCACCCCAGTGGGCATTCTGCAGTACAAACCCCCGCCCCGGCGGGGAATACAGAGTTGAAGTTGTTTTGCTTTGTGTGGTTTTCAATCCATAACATGATGAATTAACTTAACCTAATGAATCTAATAACGTGTTGAGCATGTAATACAATACTATAACATATTGTCGACATGTATAAGACGATTTTAAGTCTCATATTAACAAGTTGTATGTGAACTTGGATTTGTTGTTGTAATGTTTAATTTTAATTGTTTAAGAGTTAATACTTGTGTGGATTGCATGTTGTGGGTTCAGATTCATGTTATGTGGTTAGTCAACAAGTTAAAATTATGAACCAAGTTGTTAAGTTGTACTAAACTGAGAAGTTCAACAGTTAAACATAGTGGTAATGGAATTAATTGATATTGTAAACATAATAAAATGTGTAGGACGTTTGGGAAAATGAATTGTAGTTATATAATCTACGCACGAATTACGATGCGAATTAATATTCAGGAAATAATTAAAGTCAAATATTGAACTTTACGTTCACATATGATATTTCGAAATAGATCTTTGAATTATACAATCCTTAATATATGTATAAATGCTAAAGGTTGCAAATTCTGGAATCTAAAAAGGATTGAAATAACTAAGTTTTAATATTTACATTAATATTGACTGTTATGAACAGTAAGAATAAAATTGGATTGTGATAAAAATTCAGCATATGAAAAAAAATTATAAAATGTTTAAATTTATATGTATTTTATCAATTATAATATTGATTAGTGTTGTAAAGATAGAATGAGAATGTATTATTAACGCACAAGAGAGTGCAAATGTAACGACTCCAAAATTTGGCCTATTTTTAAATCCGATTTTTGTGTGTTAAAATAAAATCTTATTCTAACTCTACATCATTAATCAATATTATAATTGATAAAATGCACATAAATTTAAAACTCTTTATAACTTTCTTTTATTTCCTGAATCGCAACCTTTATTATTCATCTTATCTCAAAATCATATATATATATATATATATATATATATATATATATATATATATATATATATATATTATGATCTATCTCACATGTCTGTTGTGAATACAAAATTCAACTTTTAATATCTAATTTATTCTTTCAGACCTTAGTAGCTCTAATCCAGCAACTATATATATTTAATATATACCATTTCTTATACATTGTTGTCACTATATCAATTTGGCATACAACTTAATCTCAAGACGAATATAACGTAAAGTTTACAATTTAACTTTTCAATTATAACGTACAATTTAACTTTTCAATTATAACGTAAAGTTTACAACTTAATCTCAAGACGAATATCCTTCATTCAAAATCTTCAACGTCTATTACAACTTGTTCCCTTTGTAATACAATCCGATGTAACGCCTTAATATACATTTAAAAAAGAAAACGATAACAACTCACAACTAGAAAAACAAGAATACATAAAAACTTTGTGACATCTTTTAAAAACAATCACAAAAGATAATAATTTGTGATACACTTTTTGAGCAATCACAAAATAATAATATATATGATGACTCTTAATAATGACTAATTTTGTCATCAATATATTATAGTTGTGATGATCATATCAATCACCAAATTTTTCACTCAAAATAATTTTTAATTTTTATAATGCACTAAGTCATCACTTATGGATAAATCCTTTTTGTTATTGCATTTAAGCTATTATTAATATATTAATAAAAAAATAATCAAAACAATATTTTAAGACTGTCATAATAATCATTAAAAATAAATAAATTTTTGCAATTACAAAAAGAATGTATTTTGTGATGAAATTTTCAAGTTATCACGAAACAATTAAATATATGATGACACTCATTGATGACTAATTTTACCATCATTATAAAATATTTGAGACTGCCAATGTAAACACCACATCTTATGTTGGACTAATTTTGTTTAAAATTGAATGACACTTCTATCCATCCAAGTTGGCACTCACTTTAAAATCGTCCCTAAAATTCATTTTTCGTCAATTAAATTCTTAAAATAATATTTTTTAGCATTTACATTCTTCCTACCTAATTTCACCCCAACCCAACTCATGTCGACCAAATTTTGATCCAACCCGACCAATTTGATCCAACCCCAATTTTTAATATTTTAAAATAAAATATTATTTTTTAAATAATAATTATATTTAATATTTAAAAATAAATTATTATTTTTAGGGTAATTTTTGTGGAAAAATTTTCAATCTTTACGACTATTAAACATTTATGGCCTTATAGTGCTAACTTAAGGCTTTTAGCGTGTGAAGAATGTTATGTACAAGTTTTGCAGTCTGTGTGACTGAAAAATTTGTAGTGGAGAGTTCATGCCTCTAACAACCCCTCAATAATAATCTAAAGAAAAAAATTAGAATGCTGAAATTCTAATACTTATTATTAACTCTGTGATGCCGCACATTTCTGAAGTTTTAAAAGAACTATTGGTCCCTAATGACCATCTAAGCAACGTAAAACTGGTAATTATTTTATTCAGTTTCAAAATTATTGAATTATTCAAAATTGCCATTCAGCAGATAAGAATTCTAAGCCAATTTTACCATGAAAATCGAACAACAGAGCAAACACAAATTGATAAGTGATAATAAAGAAATTGTGTTTAAACAACAAACAGTCATCAACAACTATTCCAATAGGACTTACCACTACAAAAAACGACCTTGTGATAGCTTAAATCTATCATATAAATACAAAAAAGACATCACAAGATTTTTGTGACTACTTTAATTGTCACAAAAATCATCTTGTATACCCCCATCATTAAAAAAATCTGTAATAATTTTGACAAACACAAATATTTAATGCTTTTATGTTAATTAATACAATTACATTAACACATAATCTATTATGATTATTAAAGTCAACACAAAAAACACATAATTTTAGAAATCAAAAGTAAAAACATAAATCTCATAATTTTAGAAATCAAAAGTAAAAACATAAATCTCCTTTTACGTATAATTTATTTCACTATATTAACTATATCAAATGATATTTGAAAAATTCGAATCCTCCCCTATTTGCAAACTAAATAACAAATATTACCACTACATCAAAACCCATATCATGAATAAAATTTTAAAATAAAATATTAAAAAAAACATATATAAGTTAACATACTAAACAAAATTAATTTCACCTACAATTAGATAATTGCAATTGTCACAAATACTCTATAATGATGATAAATTTAGTCCTCACTAATATCCATCATAGATTTTGTTGTTTTGCAATAGCTTCAAAAAATTTATCACAAAATACCTTCACTTTGTAATTGTAAATAAAAGTCATCACAAAAATCTATCATTTTTAATGATTGTTCTAACCATCATAAAATATTATTTTAATTATTTTTCATAAAAATATTGGTGATAGCTTAAATGCAATCACAAAAAAAATATATCCTTACGTAATAACATAGTGTCACAAAAAATATTTTATTTTGTTAATGGCAAAATTAATCAGCATTAAGAACCATTATATATACTACTATTTTGTAATTGCTTAAATAAATCCATCACAAATTATTATCTTTTGTGATTGTTTATAAAAACTGTTACAAACTTTAGTCATATATTCTTATTTTTCTAGTAGTGTATATATGCATTAACCCTAGGCAAGTCTAATGTTAATAGAGAAAGATGTAAAGCATTTACAAGAAACTGCTCATCAATGATATATGCTCGACCTTAAATGCAAGTGTTTATACTAGTTAATATGCCAAATGAATCCTTCTTAAACACCATGAGCATAGAATTCAGATATAAAACCAGTACAAATGTCTATCAATGAATGTGACTAAGCAATCCCATTCAACAATTTTGAGTTTTTCAAGTAAATCAGGGAAGCTACTAAAGGTTATACCTAGGCCTGGAGAAAAATTATGTCTCATGATCTTATACTTAGCTTGAGCAAAAGTGGTAGTTAGATGAGGCACACAATGACGGATGAATATCAGAATGCAAAACAAATTTCTCTCATTTAGAAGAGAAAACAGTTAACATGAATAAGACAACCATAATGCAAAGAAGTTTTGAAAAAAAATATGCAATAGATTTTAAAATGCTAGACTGAGCTATGTATGAAAACCAAATTAGGGAGACTAATATATATATATATACAACTCAAAGGTAGAGATGTCATTTCAGAATTTAAGACGGATATGGAGTGGGACCAACTTAGTAAGATATACACGGAGCAAGACTACCAATAATATCAGTAAATGTAGAGAAGGTTTAACAAGTAAACACACCATACCGTCTACAATAGCTAATTCTTCAAAAGAAATGGCATTTAAGTTAAATAGTGATTGAAACAAGAAACAAAATTGTGAATAAATGTAAGGTCAGTAAAATCTTTGACTAAACTGTGCAGTTAGCAAGACATCCTTTGTAAGGTATATGGAAATATATATTTGGCAAAAAAATACAGTTTATTTGGTTTACCAAAACAGCCACGTGTTAATTATTTGATCATATAATAAATACATAACACATATTCAAATACAAACACATTATCAGTCAAAAGTATTCAATATCCTAAGAAATATAGGCAATATGTGAGTTGGTAAACATTTATAGTAAAACCCAAAGTCATACAACAAATGATTATAGCAGTGAAGTAACTATCATTCCCAAATAGGCATTTATAACCCATCGGTTGACAGAGTTAAATATACCACATCATGGAGACTATTTGGTAACTTAAACTAAACAGTTAACAATATCTAATTATTTTTCAGAGAGGTAGGTAATATGTAGTATCCATCATTTATATCATAACCCAATGCAATACGACAAATATTGTATCTCAATACTTTCATATCAGATAATCATTACTCATATATTTTGAAAATAGCAGAAAGGAATGATATTATTAATGAGCTAGAATTCAGCAAACAAATCACATAAGATATGTCAATCTCAGCTCAATAAATTTTGTCAATGGACATCAGTATCCACTCCCAACCAAACAATGCAGATAATAAAAGAAATTGTTAAAGGGTAATTACAGAGAGTTTAACCGAGATAAATGACATACGCACAACTTTGAGCGATTTCAGCAAGTAGAAAGCCATTTTCACACAAAAGTAGTACAGATAAAGATACATATGTATACATATTTAAAATAAATTTAAAAATAAAAAATTTTAAACAAATAGTGTTAAAATGTTAGAAGTTTGAAGAAGATTTAACAGATATGACGAGATCTAGTTAAGAAAAAATTTGTCAATAATTTCGGATCAAAAGATTAGATGAGAAAAATAGAGTAGAGAAGATTAAAAAAAAAACTTTTGGGTCAAAAGAGAATCAAAAATTTTAGATGAAACAAACAGAAGAATCCTTTATTTAAATGTAAAAAATAGAAGATTGACATATCTACAAATCTATGAATAACACAAGGATGCCATCGAAATCATTAAAAAAATAACTAACTAAAGATTTGAAGAAATAAGTAGATCGGACGAGAAAATGATAACAGAGATCTGAGCAAGTAAAAAAAATCAGGATCTTTTAAAAGATTTAATACTTGAGAAAAAAAATTTAGGTCTAACAAAAAAATTCCAGATCGAAGAAGATTTACAAACACCTAATGAACCTTTGAAAACAATACCTCTATTTTCAGATCTAAAAATTTGGTTTTCGAATCAAAATCATTCTAAATGATTAGAAAAAGCAACACTACCAACACTATTTTATTAGACCTGGTTGTGAGGAAGTTCAAGACTTTTAAAAAATTACGGAAATTATAAGTAAACAAATTTTTGCATGATTTTAAACACAATAAATCGGTAAAAATGGAGTTTGAGGGATTAAAATCTGTTTAATAGGAGCGATTTTACAAGAAAAATCTATGATTTGATCGGAAAAGATTTTAGGGTTTTGAAAATCAAAGAGTTATACGGAAGAGAAAACGAAGGAGAAAGAAGAGAATAGAGAGAAAAGAAGGAAGAAAAATGAAATTAAAATTTAAAATTTTCTATTTAAGGTTTGACTTACCGGATGGATCTAACGGTGGAAGTTCAATCGTTAAATATGACGAACGACTGAGATGATTTTGTCATTTAAAAAGTTGTTTGACAACTGACTTTTGATCAAGTGGCTGAAAGTTGCTTTCAATTGTTGATCAGACGGTAACAGATGTTGATCCATGTGTTTTCTGATGGCGATGGTGATTGGCCAAGGAAAAATATGCGGACTAATGATATCCACCGTTGGATTTGTGTTTGTTTGAATGGTGCAGATTGAGCTCTTTTATATATTAAAATAATAAACCAAAATGTAAATAAATAGACATTCAGAATATATTTTTAAGATACATAATTAGAAATTAGCACAAACTAATTAATTATAGATGTATTTAGTCATACTAACCTATATTACTAAAAATGTGAGTAATAACATATTAAGCATATATTAATAAGTTTTAGTTATAAAAATGAGTAAACATAAAAAATATATTATAGTTACAAAAAAAATATTTATATAAATATTATAATATATATATATATATATATATATATATAAATTAAGATTTCATAAAAATAGCTATAGTAGTACTTTTTCCATTTTTTTTAGAAAATTATACAAATGGGTTAATATTATAGTTGTATTTTAGAAAACATTTATACTAACTAAAATATATGAATCTAAATAAATATTATGATTAAAATATATTAATTAAATATTTAAAAACAATATTTGAACAGAAGAAATATTTATATCAATATATATTTTATTTTATTTTTAAAAATATATATTTAAAAAATAGAAGTTAAGCAAAAAGATAAAAGAAAATTAAGAGATAATATCTAACATGCCTAATTCAATTCATAATTTACAAAATCTTTCTGAGCTTAACGGTTTAGTAAATATATCATCAATATTTAATTTAATATCAATGTGTTCTAATTTAATAATGTCATTATTTACATGTTCATGCAAGAAATGATGCCTAACATCTATATGTTTTGACCTAGTATGCAATATAATATTTTTACATAAGTTAATAGTGCTTTTATTATAACATAAAATTTAGACACAGTCAATTTTTAAGTTGTAGTCTGCAAGAGTCTGTTTTATCCACAATATTTGTGCAAAGCAACGTGCAGCAGCAATATATTCAGCTTCAATGGTTGAAATAAATACATAGTTTTGTTTCTTAAAAATATGAGAAACTAAACATCCTCCTAGAAATTAACAAGTACCACTAGTACTTTTTGGATCAACATGATGCCCTACATAGTCAAAATCTGAAAAACACACAAGATTAAATGGTTGACCTTTAGGATACCATAAACCTAAGTCTGTGGTTCCTTTAAAATATTGAAAAATTTATTTTACTGCATCCAAATGTGATTATTTAGGATTTGATTGAAATCTAGCACATTTACAAACATTGAAAATAATGTCAGCTCTACTTGTTGTTATATATAGTAAACTTTCAATCATTCCTCTATACTTCTTTATGTCAATAATCTTTCCATTTTTATCAGCAGTTAATTTATCAGTAGTTGACATAGGATTATTAAGAGATTTCACAGATTCTAATCTAAATTTCTTGATCATTTCTTTGCAATATTTAGATTGAGAGATATGAATACCTTTTTTTCCTTGTTTGATCTGCAATCCGAGGAAGAAGTTTAATTCTCCCATCATACTCATTTCAAATTTTTTACTCATGCTTTTAGAGAAATCATTGCACATAGTAATATCAGTTGATCCAAAAATAATATCATCAACATAGATTTGTATAACAAAAATATCATCATTCTTATTTTTAGAGAATAAATTAGTATCAATAGTACCCTTTTTAAAACTATTTTCTTGTATAAATTTACTTAATCGTTCATACCATGCTCTGGGGGCCTGTGTTAAACCATATAAAGCTTTATGCAATTTATAGACATATTCAGAACGATCAAAATCTTCAAAATCAGTGGGTTGTTTAACATAAACTTCTTCTTCTATAACACCATTTAAAACAGCAGATTTGACATCCATTTGAAACAATTTAAAATCTTTATGGCATGCAAATGCTAATAACATATGAATATATTCAAATCTAGCAACAGGAGCATATGTTTCATTATAGTCAATACCTTCAAGTTGATTATACCCTTGTGCAACCAGTCTTGCTTTATTAAGTACTATTGTTCCATTTTCATCTAATTTATTATAAAAAAAACTCATTGAGTTCTAATAATTGAGATATCCTCGGGTTTTGGAACTAATTCCCAGACTTTGTTTCTAGTGAATTGTTCAAGTTCATATTGTATAGCCATTATCCCAAATTCATCCAATAAAGCATCTTTTATATTTTTAGGCTAAATTTGAGACAAGAAAGATAAATGACCAACTAATTTATGTATTTGTGATCTAGTAAGGACTCCTTTATCAATATTACCAATCACATTTTCAATAGTATAATTCTTAATAATATGTGACTCTTTGGGTAAATCATTTAACTGAGGGTTGTGATTCTCAAGAGGGTTAACATTGATAGGTGGAGATGCATTATCTAGTTTTGATTCTTCCATATTTCTAAGAATATATTCAATGACAACATTACTATCAACTAACTTTTTATATTTAGAAGGAGGCTGAGTTTCATCAAAATTTACATTCATTGACTCCTCAACAACTAGACTTCTTTTGTTGAACACTTTGTATGCTTTACTATTAAGAGAATATCCCAGAAATATTCCTTCATCAGATTTGGGATCGAATTTTAACAAATGTCCTTTGATGTTTAAAATAAAGCAAATACGAAAATAATTTATTTTTGGAGTTCTTTTATAATAAATCTCATAGGGTGTTTTGAGCAAAATAGGTCTTAATAAAATTTTGTTTAAAATGTAACAAGATGTTGCCACAGCTTCAGCCTAAAAATATTTTGGAATAAGATATTCATTTAACATGGTATTAGCCATTTCTTGTAAAGTTCGATTTTTCCTTTTAACTACACCATTTGATTGTGGTGTATAAGGAGCAGAGAATTTATGACTTATACTGTCCTCATCACATAACATAATAAAATCAGAAATGTCAAATTCTCTTTTGTCATCAGACCGAATATAAACAATAGAGCTTCCCTGTTGATTCTAAATTTTCTTACACAAAGCAAAAAAAGAGTTAATAGCTTCATTCTTAAATTTCAAAAAATCAACCCATGTAAATCGAGAATAATTGTCAACCAAAAGTAGAATGTATACAGTACCACCCATGCAATGTTTAGGAATAGGTCCTCCTAGGTCTATATGCAAAAGTTCTAAGAGTCGAGAATTTGACATAGTGAGTTTAGGTTTATAAGATGCATAAATTTGTTTTCCCAGTTCATTGGCTTCACATATATGATCTTTTAAAAAATTTTACATCGGAAGACCACGCACGTGTTCTTTAGATGAAATGTTATTGATTAGTTTAATGTTGATGTGTCCTAGTCTACGATGCCAAAGCCATGGATCATCATTTGCAGACACAAGATAAATGTTATCTAGGTGAGAGTATGCATCTAGGTCACATATGTACACATTTTGATTTCTAGGGCACACTAAAACTAATTTGTCAGTTTGATTAAATATGGAGCAATTATGTGTATTAAAAGATATTTTAAAACCACTATCACATAATTGACTGATAGATAGAAGCTTATACATGAGTCATGTGACTAATTTAACATTAGAGATTGTTAGGTGGTTATTACCGACACTCAAAATCTAATTATTTTACCTTTATTGTTATCTCCAATGGTTACCACACCATAGTCTGTAGGTTGCAGATTTTTCAATTTTTATTTGTCACCAATCATATATCTCGAACAACCGCTATCGAGATACCATTTACTTTTATTCAAGTCAGCTGTAAGACATACCTGCAATATATACTAATTTCACAAACTGGTACCCTTTAATATGAAAGGATCTTTAGGTAAGTTTTCCATTTTGTATAAGAAACATTTGTATTTTCCTTTACAAAGTTAGGCATTGGATTATCAGTTTTTGTAGAGATAAGCATTCTATAAGTGACAGGATTATAAGATGTATGATAATAATTTTTATGAAATTATTTTCTTGTAATAGTTTGTGCAGTGTATGTTCCTTTGTGAACCCAAATCATTTTCCTTTATAGTTTTCATTTCTAGCATTGCACATATAAAAGAAATGACCATTTCTATTACAGTAAAAACATTTAGTGAAAAGATATGTATGACTTTTCTTTTCTTTTCTTTTAACGTGATATAGTCATTTATCTTTTGTTTTACTTGATTCTCCAATATATCCTAATCCTTCTTTATTTAAATCGTCACATTCTTTAGTTAAATTATCAATTAAAGAATTATGTTTTTCTATCTCTGCTTTTAGATGTGAATTCTCAATCTTGAGATTTTTAATCTCTTCAGTTAACGTTTGATCTTGTATTTGAGTATGTTCATTAATTACAGCAAGTGTTGAATTTTTAACTTCAAGATTTTCAATAGAAATGATATGTGTTGAGTTCTCTATTTCAAGATTTTTATTTATTTTTCTTAATTTTTTTAATTCTTCTTTTAATGAATCATTTTCTAGTTTTTCTTCATTTAAACTTTCATTAGTTATGATTAAATTTGCATTTTCAATTTCAAGATTTTTGTTTATTTTTCTAATTCTTCTTGTAATGCGAAATCATTTTCTAATTTTTCTTCATTTAAACTTTCATTAGTTATGATTAAATTTGAATTTTCTATTTCAAAAATTTTGTTAGTTTAAATTAATTTTTCTAAGAAAAAAATTAATTTAATAAAATTTCTTTGATTATTTCATTATTTCCATATAAACAGTTATAAGGTTCTTATAATTCATAATGTTCTTCATTTATATTCTCTACTATGTGTGTGGCAAATAAAGTGTTAGGTAATTGATATTCAGAATTTACCTCAGATTTTAGTGATGAGTTGTCATCTGCCATTAGACAAAGATTTGCAATTTCTTCAGTTTGTTCGGCAGCTTCTTCTTCATCACTTTTATCCCAGCCTTCCTCGACAACTAGAACTTTGTTGTTGACTAGTTTAAGACAATCCTTTTTGAAGTATCCAGGCTGGTTGCATTCAAAACATGTGTTTGAATTTTCATTTGAGTTGATATTTCTGAAGTTGGTGTTGTTTGTTTTGAAATTTCCTCCTTGTGCTTTTGGCTTTAATACTTGTTTGCTTTTTGAAGTTGTTGTTTGTTTTCATAAATCCTTTGTCATATTTTCTGGCTTTGCTTTAAATCAATCTCTTGAGTTGTCTGGATAATAGAGCAACTTCATTATTATCTAGACTCAGGAGTTCTTCATTTAATTCTTCATCGTCACTTTCTTGATCTACAAGTAGATCTTTGAAGGCAATTCCTTTTTTCTTGAGATCTATGTTTGATCCAGCTTTTTCGACTAGCATGTCGACTTCATGGGCACGAAGGTTCCAATAAGGCTGTCAAGAGGATATGCAGCTAGCTTTTGCATTTCCTTGATTGCTGTAACCTTTATTTTTTAGATGGATGGAAGAGCTTTGAGAATTCTTCTATTTTTCTCATTAGTTGTATATGCCTTCCCTAGTTGTTCCAGGTTATCAATGATTTTGAAAAAACGTGTTTTCATATCAATGATCGTTTATCCTTCTTCAAGCTTGAAACTTTCATATTCTTGGATTAGAGCATCTTTTCTAGTTTTTTTAATATGATTGATTCCTTCATAGGTTACAATCAATTTTTCCCAGATTTTTTTTGTATTTTTGCAGTTGCTAACTCTTTTGTACTCTTTTTCAATTAGAGCACTAGTTAACACCTATTCAGCTCGTGAAGCTATATTCATAGCCTCTTCATCTTTAGTGGTGAACTCATCAATATCTTTTTCAACGATCTTTTCTCCTTGAACTTTGGTTGGAACTTTTACACCTCGTTCTATTATGAACCAAAATTTGATTCCTTATGACTTGACATAGATTTTAAATATGTTATTCTAGGTGGCAAAGTTTGTTCCATCAAATAGTGGAGGTCTGGACATTAACAGTCCTTCTCCGCAACCAGTAGCATTGTAGCCATAGATGGATCTACTCTTAGGTATGCCTGTATTTACTCAACAAATAAGTTAAAAAGCACTACTCTGATACGAATTGAAAGTCCAATAATAATCTCTAAGGGATGTTGAATAGATTATTACAGTTTAAAATTTTATCTTAAGCCTTTTTGAATTTTTAGTTAATTAATTTGCAGTGTTAAAATTAATATACAGGACAATAAAAAATTTAATGCACTATGCACAAAGATTTGTCTGGTTCACAACATACATCCCGGGCATATTGTTACGTCCAGTCTCAAGCTCCTCTCCAGGACTCGAGATCATATTACTTCTTATAATAAAAACTCCTTCAACAGGCGGAGAAGTCTTTACAAAGTTTTATAGGCAAACTTTCAACTATTCTCAACAAATCTATCTTGGACAGTAAGCTCCTAGCTCCCTCCTTAAGCTTTATTGTACTTCTTTTGAGTTCAGTTCTATTCTATGATCTGGTTTTGAAACAACAACCTCTTTCTCACCTCACAAGTTCACTAGAGACCCAACTCCTTACTGACCTTTCTAAGACTCTGGTTTTGGTCGAAGAATTACTCGTTTTTCTCACAGGTACATAAAATAAACTAACACTACCTTTTCCGTTTTTACAAAAGATTTTTAATGATGTGTTTCTTAAATAAGCAGATAAAAGTAGAGATCAAGTAATAAAAGTTCAATAACTTTTATATGAGGGAAATGTATGTGCTTCTATGTAAGCAGATATAATTTTATGCTTGTAAATATGCTTCTAGATTAAACGGATAGATTAATTTTGATTTAACTCAAAGATGCTTCTATAAAAGCAAATATATAGATTAAAGTTATTTTATAAAGAATTATTTGTTCTTTATAATAAAGAATGTGTTTCTATGGATTAAACAAATTTTAATTTTAATTTTGGATTTTATCTAACAAGTATTCTATGAATGAATTTTATGTCCAAATACTTGTGATCAATAATATAATGAAGAAATCAATTTAAACAGTAATTATCGAGTATAATGATTAAATCAGTTAAACAATACTTAATATAACAAATATATTTGTTTAACTTAAAGAATATATAATAATATTTTATCTATTATGTTAATGATTATAAATAAAGCCACTTAATTAGGACTTTGAGATTGTCCGGCCAATTCCCTCACTTAAGAGGAATATCTCCGTAGTCTCGGTGTCTAAGTACTGACAAAATTTATAGTTTCACAATTGATATTTATATAAATATTTTAGATAGATCACTTAGATTTTCAAATTCGGTTCGGATGATTCACTCTATTAGAGGAATATCTCGTGGTTGTTTTGAACTATCAAGGAGATCTACTTTACGATATTTATTTAAATAATATCAATAAAAGGCCACTTAGGACTTTGAGACCGTACAACCAATTCCCTCACTTAAGAGGAATATCTCCGTAGTCTCGGTGTCTCAATACTGACTTTTTATTTGATAAATAGATGAAATATATATATATATATAATTGTGTATAACAAGTTATATTCGTATATCTATAAATCTAAATAATTAAGAGATAATTCAAAAATAAATCAACTAACTTATCTCAATTACTTAGACCAATTTTCTCTTCTCAAATTATTAGAACTTTAATAAGAAGAGAGAGAAAGCTTTATAGAGAAAGAGTATGTAGGCAAGGAGAAAGCTTTTCTTTTCAAGTGAATTGGCAAAACAAAATGAATGAAAACACCTCCAATTTTTAGATTTTTGAGGTTAGGGGCAAAAAAGTAATTTTGAAAACTATTTTGAAAAGTAATGGCTAGGATTGCTTAGATTTAAATTTAATGGTCTAGTTAGAGCCAAATAATTTCAAACGAATCGCTTTAATAAAAGCTTGACTTCCGATTAGCCCATTAGATTTTTCATCTACCGAATTATAATTTGGCCATTAAGAAAAAAATAGATTCCAATCATTTGGCTTAATGAATTTAATGCTCCAGCAAATGCATTCAAATAATTCGGTCAAGGCAGCATTTATGGCTCATAACAATTCAAAAGTTCCAGCATATGGCCATATAAAGAGACAAAGCCTTGTCCCAAAAAGAATGTCTCATTTCATTAAACATTCAGCACATGCACGAAATTAATGGGCAACCCTTTGCCCCAATTTGATCGTCTCTTTTTAAACTTCCAACTTGGCAATTAATTCGGTAAAAGGCAATAAGCCTCTCATCTAATGCATTTATATAATTATATACATATATATTCATATATATATATATATATATATATATATATATATAGGGAACATTTCAAGAGCATAACTCTTAAAAGACATAACAAGCATAACACCTTTAGCGACGGACCAAACCGTCACCTGTCCGTCGCCATAAGTCCGTCCGACGCAATAGGTCTTATCCGACGGACAATATATAGCGACGGACGGACCTATGGTCATGGACGGACTTATGGAGATGCATTTAGCGACGGTTTGGTCCGTCGCTAAAGGGGAGTTATGCTCTTTAAGAGTTATGCTCTTGATCCTTGCCCTATATATATATATATATATATATATATATATATATATATATATATATATACATGCATGCAATTTTGTTTTAAAATTCATTTTGCCCCATTTTGTGAATAAAATTTATTTTGAAAAATAATAAGAGATCTACTTGTCTTAGGAAATGTTACTTTATAAACTAATTTCTTTAACACTTGATAATTAAATTATCAAGGTCAATAAAATAAATTCAATAAGATTTAGAAAATATTTTTGGTCGAAGTAAAATAATATAGTTAAAATATAAAACCTATGGAGAGGATTCTAATATTTTTCTTAACCTAATTATTATTTATTGTTATCATCAAAATAAACTAATAAGTTGGAGACCTATCAATTTGTGGTATAAATAAATTATCTCTCTCAAATTTTACACCTTAATTAAAAGTTTTTGTTGTCATAGAAAAGAAAACAAATTGGGAGAGATTTTAAGTAATTTACTTCTTTTTTAAAAAAATAATTCAAAGTTGAGAAGATTTAGAAGGAAATTAATCAAAGACTATAATCTCATAAGATTAGCACAATAATTTTAATTTTAATTTTAATTTTAGTAGTTATTATTTATTATTTTGAAGTAATTACTTATTTTCCTTTAAATAATTAAAATCTCTTCCTTCCTTTTCTACTAAAATTTTACAATACCTTGCTATCCTTCTTCCAGAACAAGAGGCCAGAGAAGCTTAGGGGCTGTTTGATTAGTACTGAATGACTGAATGGCTGACCGATTCAGCCATTCAGTGCGTTTGTTTTGAATAAAAATCGTCTGAATGGCTGAATAGATTAGCCATTCAGACGATTTGGGCTGAATGGCTAAGCCCCATTTTTTGGCTGGATGGACTGAATAATTTTTTTTTACAATATTAACTATTATATTAAGTAATATTAAATAAATTTAAAGCAATTTTGAATTTTTTTCAGAGGAGTAAAATAATTAAAATCAGTTATTCAGATGTTTCAGATATGTTAATTATCAAACAACTTTTTTCATTCAGATTTAGGCACTGTTTGTTTCGGTCTTAATAAGGCTGAATAGGTCTGAATCTGAGCGATTCAGCCATTCAGATTGTTTGATTATCATTTTTTAAGATCTGAATGGTCCAATTTCAACGGAGCGAATAAGCCAGAATTTTTGGACTGAATAGGAACGGTAGTCGTCTGAATGAATTTTTACGGATGTTGCCCCCAAATCCACAAGTTGTTTTGGCACTTTCATTCCCACAATTCATCACTGCAATCACTCCAAAATCGGTGGCCGATCACTTCATGGCCGCCGGGAAGATTCCATATTACTTCTATCCTCATTTAAGTTTTATGATTAGAAAACAAAATTGAATAAAATTAGAAAATCGGAAAAAAATTCGAGTACTAATAATAGAGTGAAGAGAACGACATCTCCACCAAAAAACGATTCACCGTTTTTCTCTCCCCAGAAAATGAAATCTCTAACTTGAAAAATACCCAGCATGTCTCCTATTTCTCAATTTGGACTCCAATTTTTTTGCTGATTTCAACGTCGTTGGTTCCTCACACATTGACTGATGGAAAATAGTTACTGCTGATCTCGCGGTTCGTTTGATCATACTCATGTTCTAAGCTTCTCATACTCGTCTGCGGCAGTGATGTCGGTGCTTTAGTTATTCTTCTCTGATTTGGACGGCACTAGTGCGTTTGTTTATTATGCTTGTGGCGGTTTGACTGCTACTGCTTTGTTCTTCTAATTTACTTTTTTGCTTATTATTATAAGTGGGGAAGAATATTAGAACTTTGTAGTTTTATTATGCTTTATTACTATTATGCATTTTTATTTATATATAATGATAAAAAAAAATTGTAGAATGGCTCATTTTTAAATTTGTTTGAATTATTCAATACTTTGTTTGATAATTTGTTTTAACTATTTATTTTTATATGTTGTACAATGAATGTTGTATTTAATTTTTTTAATACGTCCACACAAAATTATATATTTGTTCATCATAGTTTAGAGGGGTAAAATAATAAAAGACTGTTATTCAGATGTTTCAGACGTATCACTTATCAAACAACTTTTTTCATTCAGATTCATATTCAGTTCAGTTCATTCAAATTCAGCTCAATTCAGATTCAGATTCATTCAGTTTTTATCAAACAGCCCCTTAGATTCATTTAGTTTTTATCAAACACCCCCTTAGCATTAACAAACATCAATGGCCCTGAACTATTGTTTGGGCGGTACGACCCTCCAAACCCTAAAACTTGCATCATTTCTTAGACCAGTTATCTTAAACCCTAATTATATAATAACCCACAAACCTCCATTTTCATTACTCCCCAGAGCTCTATCTTCCCCTGCTCTACAAACAAACCCACCCATTACTCTCCCCGAAAACAAATGTAGGGTATTGAAATTTTATAATTTATTTTTTGTAATTTGTTAATTTTTAATTTTTGGTTGTTGATGATGATTTAGTAGTGAGGCCTCAATAGAAAGCGGCGAATGGTTTCAAATGGATTCGAGACAGTAAGGCAGATGTTGCAGTTAATATTAAGAATAGGAACTCCATTGCTAACTTGGACCTTGTTCTTGAGCACTGTGATAGATTTCTGAATCTTCAAAAGGTTAGAGTACCTCTATTACAATGTTATTATTATTTTTAATTTTTTTTTATCTTTTTCAGGCAAGTGTTCTAATCTTATCCTACAAGTTTTTGCTATTTTCTTTTGTGAAATGTAAATATTGCAAGAAATTCCTTGTGGAAAATTTTCAGAACTAATTGATTATATAGGCAACAAATGTGGAAAATGTTGAATTTGTAAGTTCCATATCCACACTCATAATATAAACATGTTGGAGGATTTAATGATCAATACTGAGTAGTGTGATCAAACGTAGTTGGTGTGCTCACTTAAAGCAACATTGGCTGTTTGAATCAGTGTGTAGAATCAAGGCCGGTTATATGTTTGATCATAAGGAGTTTATACTAAATGGCATGCTAACGGGTAATTTGAAAAATCACCCTTGGATAAGGTTTAACTGCTCTAGGATATTGTGTACATTTATGTTTAAGCGCGTTGCATGGTAAACCGTGACCTAAGAATTAATGGAGTTTGATGACTTTGATTCTTCAATTTGAAGGTGTTGGGCCGTGATTATTTGGGCCGGTCGGATCTTATTTGTTCTAGGCTTTCCGGGTCAAACCCATTTTTACCCTTGGAGCATTGGGCTATTGTCTAAATGATTATTCAGATAAGGTTTGGGCTGGAGGAGGTAGTGGAGGACAGGTGGCAGTTTGTGGGTGAATAGCTTATTAGAGAAGGGTTATCTAAAAAGGGGTTTTAGCAGGCGGCTGATTGATTAGATGGGCTAAGATGTTTTAAGCCTCCTTCATTAATGAGGAGTTGACATAATGTTGACTGGGTGGAGAGCAAGGTATGGTAAAGCCTGCATGCAGCCAACTGACGTAAATATCGGGGGAAAACATGCAAGTTGGTGGGATAATATATGGGCACAGGGCACTACACAAAGAGGTAACGAACATTTTTTCTCTCCAGACACTAGAACACACAACCTCCATTGTTAATCCTTTTTCCGACCTGTACTTATTCTCACACCAGAGCGATCCCCGGCGGCCCAAAACCGTCGAGATCCGGTGCTGACGTATTCATTGTGCAGGATTAGACGCGCTTTTTGTGATTGAGGCGCGTGGCAAGATCTTTGGGGTTAACATTGGCGCTAGAAGGAGGGCATCTAGTGTTTCTGGTTTTCAATCACAACTCATTGAACATCTTACATCGGAAGCTATGGTGAACACTAAGACAGTTACAACCGAAGGACAGCCGACAACTGCTAGTTCTTCTTTGCAAAGAATATCGGTGAAAGATAGGTTGGGCCCTTCGGTAAGTATTCATGATAGACTTGGAGCACAAGAAGTTCTGGGAGGGACTCATGCTAGAGGTCATGGTGATACCAAGAGGAAGTTATTTCCTACTGCCAGCAAAAGTCCTGACAAGGGTCGAAAAAGGGTGGTAGATACACCACCTAGGACCCCACACCGAGAAGGTCAGGCAGACAAAGTTTCCACCTTGGCAAAGATGGTACAAGAAATCGACACGGCTTTGAAAGCACTTCTGCAACAGAGGGAGGAGATTTCTAAACAGATGGTTCTTGTGGCTGAGAAAGAAGACGAAGCTTCCAGTTACGCTCGACCGGAAAGATGGGGTAGGTCGTATGGTCGAAGAGCAAGGAGGGATGCATATTCCAGGCGGGCTGATAGTGGGTCTTATAGCTATTCTCCTAATAGGAAACGAAGTGGGCCACAAGAATATTCTCCCGAGACTTCGAAAAGAATGCCTCGTGTTGAGTATCGAAGAGACAGTAGAAGATATGGGCGATGAAGCCGTTCGAGAAGTCATTCCCCAAAAAGTCCGAAGAAGGTACATCACACGAAGAGTTCTCGCTCCGGCCGAAGTAACAGACGAAGTCCTTTGGCATCGTTTAGCCCGGATGAAAAAGATCAGATTAAACACAATAAGACTAATTCTCTAGGGAAAGAAGTTGCTTCTTCACCCGAGATGGTGGAAGACCTTGCGAAAGAAATAAAAGAGCTTCGGAAGCAGCTAACAGAGGTTCAACAAGGGAAGAAGACTTTGGATAAAAAGGCGTCTCCCTTCTCATCGAAAATTCTTAAGGTGAAAGCAGATCCCAGCAAAAAGTTACCTCATATGGAAAGTTATGACGGTTCTGGAGATCCATTCGACCACAGCCAAGCATTTGACAGATTGATGGACTATTACGACTATTCAGATGCATCTAAATGTCAGACATTTGGATTGACGTTAAGAAAGGATGCAAGGAAATGGATGGGAATTCTGGCTTCGGATTCGATCGCATCATGGGCGGATTTGTGTGACAAGTTCCATGCTCGCTTCGGGAGCAATAAGAGAAGGGGAAGGGCCACGAGATCGTTGGCCCAAGTTAGGCAGTATTAGAACGAGACTCTGGGGCAATATGTGAAGAGGTTCCGAGAAGCTGTGGGGCAGGTTTCAGATCTCAACGATTTTCAGGCAGTAGGGTTGTTCCAGAATGGTTTAGATCTGGTGAAATCAAAAAAACTAGTAAAGAAGCTGATGTTCAAGCATCCGAAGAGTCTGGCCGAAGCATTTGAAAAGGCCGAAGGTTTTATCGTGGTGGAAGAGGCGATGGCTAGCTTGAAGCAGAGCTCTTCGGAAAAGGTAAAAGAGAAAGACAAGGAGAAGCCACACAGTAATCAGAGAAAGAGTAGTGTCGATAATGATCGGTTCGAAGAGAATCAAAAGAGGTATAACAATAACTGGATACCCAGGGGAAATCGTCCGCCCAATCCGACTCAGAAGGTGAATAAGGTATATACGCAACTCAACACGGATCGGGCTACTATTTTGGAACAGATAAAGAACCAACCATACTTCAAATCGCCCAAAAAAATCCCCGACCAGGGTCTGGAGATCCTGTTTTATACTGTAATTACCACCGGGCGGTCGGACATGATACGAATTCCTGCTGGAGTTTGAAAGAATTCATTGAGAGAAAAGTTCAAAGTGGCACTCTGGTACAATATGTAGCAGGGCGGGAACAACAAAGAGACCAGCCGAGGAATAGGGAGTTAGCTCAAGTCGCCCAGCCGGTTCAACCAGTGCCGAACCAGGCGGCACGACATGTTGTAGATATGATCTCTGGAGGAAACATGGGTAAGGTTGCAGGGAGGAAAAGGCGAAGATATCTAGACTCGGTGATGACTCTGGAAGATAAGCCTTTGAAAGCCGAAAGGGTGTACTCGGGCTCCATAATCTCTTTCACAGATGAAGATTTCCCTTCGGAACCTATCGAGCCACACGAAGGAGCCTTGGTGATTACTGCACAAGTCGGTTCAGTGGATATAAAAAGGATGATGATCGATAATGGCTCTTCGGTGGATATTCTATATGCTCATGCTTATCACCGAATGCCTCTGGATGGTCAGAAGATGGAAATCGGGCAGGAGGCCCCTTTATATGGCTTCAGCAACGATCTGGTCAAAGTGGCAGGAACCATTGAGCTGCCGGTTGTCTTCGGGACGGTTCCCCAACAGGTTCAAATTATCTGCAAATTTTACGTTGTACATGTAGATTTAGCTTATAATGCCATTTTGGGGAGGCCTACCTTAATAGCTTTGCAGGCAGTTACATCAATCCCCCACTTCAAAATTAAGTTTCCTACGCCCCACGGAGTTGGCGAAGTCGCAGGAGATCTGGACTTGGTAAGGAGGTGTTATCGGAATGCTCTAATCACTTCGGGGGTAGGAATCAGTAAGCAGAAACATACAATGGCCATTGAAGTGGAACCATTTATAGAGAGTGGAATAGAACCATTAGTCATGCCAGTGGAGGAGACTGAGGAGATCGAATTGATCCCGGGAAAGAAAGAAAAAACGGTGAAAGTCGATTCGGGATTGCCCGAGCCTTTTCGGACAAATTTGATGGAGTTACTTCGGTGTTATGCCGATGTCTTCACTTGGGTTCCTAGTGATATGCCGGGAGTAAGTCGAAAAGTGGCTGAGCAAAGATTGCAAGTGGATCTAACTAAGAAGCCAGTTCAGCAGAAGAGAAGGATCTTCGCACCGGAAAGACAAAAAATAATTGATGAGGAGATCACCAAGTTACTGGATGCAGACTTTATCTTCGAGATTGATTATCCAGAGTGGATGGCAAATGTGGTTCTGGTACATAAGCATAATGGCAAATGGCGAGTTTGTATAGACTACACCGATCTGAATAAGGCGTGCCTGAAGGACTTCTATCCTCTGCCTCATATTAACCAACTTATTGATGCAACTTCGGGGTACGCTTTGCTTAGTTTTATGGATGCTTTTTCGGGATATCATCAAATTTCTATGTGCAAGGAGGATGTACCGAAGACAGCTTTCATTACTCATCGGTCGGTATATGCTTACAAGAAAATGACGTTCGGTCTGATCAATGCGGGGGCTACTTACCAAAGGATGATGAACCACGTCTTCAAGAAGCAGCTAGGAAAGAATATGGAAGTTTACGTTGATGACATGATTGTGAAAAGTATGTCTGTTCGGGGTCATCTAGACGACCTGGAGGAGTGCTTCCAGACAGTTTGTCATTATGATTTGAAACTGAATCCGACTAAATGCACTTTCGGGCTGGGAGCAGGCAAGTTTTTGGGATATTTGGTCAGCAAGAGAGGTATCGAAGCTAATCCAGAGAAAATTCAGGCTATCTTGGACATGAAGTCCCCACAGTCGTACAAAGATGTCCAGCGTTTAACTGGTAGAATAGCATCGTTGCGGAGGTTCATGTTTAAATCGGCAGAAAGGTGCTTGCCGTTCTTTAATACATTGAAGGGACCGAAGAATGCGAAGACGTTCCAATGGACTTCGGAGTGTGAAGAAGCTTTCCAAGGAATCAAGAGGTACTTATCTTTGGCACCTCTGTTGGTAAAGCCAGTTCCTACTGAACCCTTGTATTTGTATCTGGCTGCGAGTTCATTAGCAGTAGGAGCGGTTTTGGTGCGGGATGTTGGGGGTAAGCAGCACTCGGTTTACTACGTGAACTATGCCCTTAGGGACGCAGAAACAAGGTATCCAAACCTTGAGAAGTTTGCTTTTGCTTTGATCACTACCAGTAGAAAGCTTCGGCAATACTTCCAGGGTTGGATAATAGTGGTATACACGGATCAACCACTGAAAAAGGTGTTAGGAAAGCCAGAGATTTCGGGGAGACTTGCTGCATGGACGATGGAATTATCCCAGTTCTTCATAGAGTACTATCCCCGGACAGCTATTAAAGGCCAAGCCTTGGCTGATTTTGTGATAGAATGCTCATTTTCCGAAGCTGATGGCAGCATGAATAAAATGGAGGGATCTACGGAAACGGTGGCTACACTTCAGCAGGTGCACGATTCTTGGACTTTATATGTGGATGGATCTTCTACTTCGGATCTTGGTTGTGCCGGGATAATTCTGACAAGCCCGGAGGGATTCAAAATACAGCAAGCCATCAGATTCGAATTCAGGGCAACAAATAATGAGGCTGAATACGAGGCGGTATTAGCAGGATTGCATCTAGCCCAGAGTCTGGAAGTTCAAAAGTTGATTATTTACAGCGATTCTCAACTGGTCATCAAGCAGGTTTCGGGGGAATATGAAGCTCGAGGCTCTAAAATGGTTAAATATCTTGCAGAATTGAAAGATCGACTTCAACACTTCAGCTCGTGTGAATTTTAAGGTGTTAGTAGAACTGATAATTCTAATGCTGATGCATTGTCGAAGTTGGCTACTACTGAATCAAGCGCCTTTGACGGAATAGTTTACTTGGAAACCCTGAAACAAGCTACCATCTAGCATGGGGAAGTGATGTGCGTAGAACGGTCTAATTGTTGGATGACTCCATACATAAACTATCTAGCAGATGGCGTACTACCTTCAGATCAGATGTTGGCTAAAAAGGTGAGATACAAAAGTGCAAACTTCAAACTTATTGATGGAGATCTGTATCGAAAGGCTTATTCCTCCCCATTATTGAAGTGCTTGATCCCATCTGAAGCTGAATATGCTCTTTGGGAGGTTCATGAAGGTATCTGCGGTGATCACATGGCCGCAAAGTCATTAGCATATAAAGTGCTTTGTCAAGATTTTTATTGGCCAACAATTTTCAAAGAGGCTACTGATTATGTGAAGAAATGCCCGAAATGCCAGTTAAATAGTTCAATCCTACATCAGCCACCAGAAGAGTTATACTCGATTTTATCTCCTATACCCTTTGCTGTCTGGGGGGGTAGATATACTGGGTCCACTCCAGAAAGTGAAAGGTCAAGTTAGTTTTGTTATAGTGGCAATTGATTATATGACTAAGTGGGTAGAGGCGAAGCCGCTTCGGCTGATAACGGAGCAAGAATGCTTGAAGTTTCTGAAGGAGTCAGTAGTTTTTCGATTTGGTATTCCTATGGTGGTAATTTCAGATAATGGACGCCAGTTCGTGGGATCAAAATTTGAGGCGTTCTTGAAGGAGTTAGGAATTCAGCATCGGAAAACTTCGGTTGGTCATCCACAATCTAATGGGAAAGTTGAGGTAACTAACAGAATACTCCTGAATGGGATCAAGAGAAGGCTGGATGACGCCAAAGGAAGATGGCCTGAAGAATTACTTAGTGTGCTATGGGCTTACCGAACTACGCCAAGGACTACAATGGGAGATTCCCCATTTAGATTGGTATACGGTTCTGATGCTCTAGTTCCGGTGGAAATTGGATCTACAAGTATTCGGGTCAGTCGATTTAAAGAATTGTATAATGATGAGGGACTCAAAGCCAACTTAGATCTGCTCGAAGAAGTCCGAGAGGCAGCTCTGGTAAAATTGGCTACTTATCAACGCCGTGTGGCTAAATATTACAACAAAGGGGTAAAGCTTCGGAGATTCGAAGTTGGGGATTTTGTTCTTCGGGAGGTGGAGGCTTCTACGCCTCAAAATATGGGTAAACTCATGCCAAATTGGGAGGGCCCTTATGAAGTCATTAGTGTATCAAAGCCCGGAACTTACCGGTTGCGAGCCTTAGATGGGTCTGAAATTAAGAATACTTGGCATGCTGGAAGACTCCGCAAATATTTTCAGTAGAACCAGTATCAAAATCCGGAAGTCTGTAACCACTATGACATTTATTAATAAAAGTGACTTTTTTCTCCAATAATGGCTTTTCTTCCTGATAGTTATAAGGTTGGATTCCTTCGACTCCTCGTAGTGAAGCGAACTATTCTTGGGTTGAACCTGTTCGGCTCTCGGAGAGAACGAGGTTGCCAGCTTGGTATAAGGTTGGATTCCTTCGACTCCTCGTAGCGAAGCGAACTATTGATGGTCCAACCCGTTCGGCTCTCGGAGAGAACGTGGTCACCCGTTATAAGGTTGGATTCCTTCGACTCCTCGTAGCGAAGCGAACTATTCTTGGGTTGAACCTGTTCAGCTCTCGGAGAGAATGGGGTTGCCAGCTTGGTATAAGGTTGGATTCCTTTGACTCCTCGTAGCGAAGCGAACTATTGATGGTCCAACTCGTTCGGCTCTTGGAGAGAACGTGGTCACCAGTTATAAGGTTAGATTCCTTCGACTCCTCGTAGCGAAGCGAACTATTCTTGGGTTAAACCTGTTCGGTTCTCGGAGAGATCGAGGTTGCCAGCTTGGTATAAGGTTGGATTCCTTCGACTCCTCGTAGCGAAGCGAACTATTGATGGTCCAACCTGTTCGGCTCTCAGAGAGAACGTGGTCACCAGTTATAAGGTTGGATTCCTTCGACTCCTCGTAGCGAAGCGAACTATTCTTGGGTTGAACCTGTTCAGCTCTCGGAGAGAACGAGGTTGCCAGCTTGGTATAAGGTTGGATTCCTTCATCTCCTCGTAGCAAAATAAAAAATATATTTTTTGGCTGAATAGGACGGCGAAGTGGATATTTTTTGTCTAACCCCTTCGGTTCTTGAGGAAAACGGAATTACCAAATTGATATAAAGTCGAATGACATTATAAGTTCTTCGGAACTAATATTCTTATTAAAAGGTCGGTGAATTATTCATTCCAACAATGATGTATAATACTCTTCGGTAATGAGTAAGTCTCATCTTACATTGTTACTTGATTTTATTTGAAGTGTTGAGTTTAAATTATATATCGTTCTGGTCAGGCCATAGGCTAGGCGATCGGGAAGCTCCAGGCGTCGATCCGAAGTAAAGAGGAGATGATCGTTGAGGAGAAGGCATTGTTTGATTGGGTGGAGGAAGGTCGAAAATTATTGGAGGGTCAACTAGTAAGGATGATTGACCATCAAAAGTATGCTTCTTCTTTCTAATAAGAGGAGAATTGGGTTCAACCTCGAATTCATCAGTTTCGGCAGGAATGGAAGAAGATTGGTTAGTTGTAGTATGTGGTACTTTTAGCTCTTCGGCGGTGAGGGGGATAATTTTTGCCTTGGCTTTCCGTTTTTTGGTATAAAGGATCTTGGTTCTTTTTTCAATAGGCATGTCTAAGAGGCTTTCGGTAAGGGCTGGGACTGGTGCATGTTGGGGTTTTTTAACAGCCCTTTTCTTCCGGTGAAGCTGGTTGACCCCTTCGACAGGGTTTGAATCAGTAACTGGGGGGTCAGCAGCTTGGTCTTCGGTGGTTTGTTCTTCGTTGTCTTGAGCTTCAGGAGGGTCTCGGGTTGGTTTGGCAGCAAGATGTTCCTCCAAATCTCTTATCTCGGAGGAGGTGGGCTTGATAAGAGATACTGCAAAATTGAAAGATGTATTTCAGATTAGATATTAAAATAAGATTGAAGAAGCTACACAAACATTGACTTCGGACTTACATTTGTGATTGTACAACCAGGCCTGTTTGCTAAGGAGTCCGAAGCTCCATTCCTTCTGAGGGAGTTTGTTCAGCAACTTCACCATTTCAGTCCCCCTCTCTTGTGTGACATCGCCAAAGTCTGGAGTGAGGATGGGATAGTGGTCCAGTCTGGGATGGTGGAAACATCGGGTCCATTGATGAAGATCCAATCCTTGTGCCATCCTCGATTGCTCGAAGGGGTGTCAATCAAAGATCGCCTCTTGATCTTGACACTAGACGGTTTAGCCAGTCCCTTGAAGCCTTTCTTTCTGGATTGGCCCACCACGAAGAGGGAAAAGAAAAAGTCTATAGATGGGGGGATACTTTGCTCAAAGCACCAAGCAGCGAACGCAAGGATGTAAATATAAGAGTTGGGGACCAGTTGGGCCAGCCCAACTCCCAGAAAACCAAACATGTTTAAAAAAAAGGCATGAAGGGGAAAGCAGAGGCCCTTCTCTAGAAGTGTGAGAAGCATAGCAACATAACCACCAGGACAATGGTACATGCGTTCGGTTGGCAAAGGGGCTCGTAGCTGATAATTGGGGGGAATCTGGTACCGGTCTCGGATGGCTAAGATATCCGAGTTGACAACCGAGGAAGGGGTGTTGGCATGGACGAATTTCTTAGAATCGGTGAAGTCAAAAGGGGTTTCTGGAGGAGCGTCTTTAGATGAATCAGTGGGAAGGTTCTTGCTGGATGAAGATTTTGATTTAGGTCTTGCAGCCGGGATAGTTTGGGTGGGATTTTGGGCGGTTGGAACAGAGGTCTCAGGGGTCTCAGAAGTTGGGATGGTGTTATCGGTGTTTTGGGCAGCCATTGTTGACAGACAAACTGAGAAAGAAAATCAGAGAAGGAAGAAAAACTAGAGAGTCTTTGTATTTCAAATGAGCAGGTAAAGCTATCTGATTTGGGGGTTTGAAGATTTTATAGAGTTGTCTTTTTGAAGGCTCATGAAACCCAAAGGCTGCACATTTAGTAGAGATAATGATGGGAAAGGCTAGCGTCTATTCTTGGAATTGAAGAAACCGTCATTTACTTTTGAACTTGAAGAGTTGATATTTGCTTTTGAATTGGAGAGATCTGTATCCGGTCAGGGGCCTTTTATCAAGTGGGCTTCACCGAATCCGTTTGAATTCTTTTTGGTGTTTGGATCGGGCCCTCATACTCTTTCATCAAATATACTGTTTAATAAAAGACTAGGGGGCAATGTTGGGCCGTGATTATTTGGGCCGGTCGAATCTTATTTATTCTAGGCTTTCCGGGTCAAACCCATTTTTACCCTTGGAGCATTGGGCTATTGTCTAAATGATTATTCAGATAAGGTTTAGGCTGGAGGAGGTAGTGGAGGACAGGTGGCAGTTTGTGGGTGAATAGCTTATTAGAGAAGGGTTATCTAAAAAGGGGTTTAGCAGGCGGCTGATTGATTAGATGGGCTAAGATGTTTTAAGCCTCCTTCATTAATGAGGAGTTGACATAATGTTGACTGGGTGGAGAGCAAGGTATGGTAAAGCCTGCATGCAGCCAACTGACGTAAGTATCGGGGGGAAACATGCAAGTTGGTGGGATAATATATGGGCACAGGGCACTACACAAAGAGGTAACGAACATTTTTTCTCTCCAGACACTAGAACACACAACCTCCATTGTTAATCCTTTTTCCGACCTGTACTTATTCTCACACCGAAGCGATCCCCGACGGCCCAAAACCGTCGAGATCCAGTGCTGACGTATTCATTGTGCAGGATTAGACGTCCTTTTCATGATTAAGGCGTGTGGCAAGATCTTTGGCGTTAACAGAAGGGATTCCAGAACTAGCCTTGTCTGGCTCTTTGCTTAAGCAGGGCATTTCCAAATTCCTATAATGAAAGTAATTTATGTGCTTCTATTATTATGTGTACTTAGGGGAAATTGTTGCTTGTTGCCTTGTACCTTAATAACTAATAGCACATATATTAGCCTAAAAGTATATAATATTTTTGAATGAACTCTCATTAATAGATGCATGATGTGACTGCTCAAATCTAATTGTATTTGGTCATGTATATCCTCATTTACATGTTTTGTTCTTCTCTCGGCTCTTCTATGTTAGAGCAAAGACACATTCTTTAAATATTTAAAAGATAATGTAATCTTCTTGTGCTTATAAGAAACAATAATAAAAAAAATTCCACGTTAAACTGAGATGAAAACAATTTTCACTTGGAAATTTTTTCTTGGTAACTTAATTATACAATTTATATTACACACAATTCAATAATATCAAGAGAAACTGGTTTCTTCTCAGTTGTGGCTAATTATTACTCATAGATAGCAGGAAGTTGAAGGGCTTCGTGCCGAGAGAAATGTTGTTGCAAACAAAATGAAAGGAAAATTGAAACCCTTTGAGCGTCAAAAACTCAAAGAAGAATGTTTAAATTTTGCATGTCTTGCTTGGAACTATCTGCGTTCAAGTATTCCAGCAAGCATTCTGATATATTTTTCTTCAGGAAAAAATCTAAAGGAAGGTGTTCTTACTTTGGAAGAAGACCGAGTTAAGATTACCGATCAGCTTCAGCTGGATGCACAATGTATTCCAAATATGACACATCCAGATGTTCCAATAGGGGATGAAGATTGTTCGACAATGAGAAAAATGGTCTCTCTCTTTCTCACACACACACACATGTGTGTGTATTATGTAATATGTATTGTTTATAGTGTACTAATATTGTAAAATCACTTGTAGATATTTTTGATATTATGTAACTTAAAATAGATAAAATAATAACAATGAAATGCAAAACAGTTACACATAAACAATCTTTCACGAAAGAGTTGCACGTAATTCTTTGCCAAACTAATATAGTGACTAACCCGATTGCAAAACAGGAACTGTTATAGAAGTTGATGTAGATCAAGGCTAGTGTTTGACACTATGTCCTTAAGACATATTTTGCCTCCACACACGGTGCTTATGGAATACCAAGCGTCTACCTCCCAGGATAAAATGATCTTTACACGGATAAAAGTTGCACTCCAATCTACCCGTCCAGCGAACCAAAACTTGTGTTGTGTACTCTCTAAATGCACTGCCTTAATGTCGAAATGCAGACTGTCTAAATACCATAAGGGATTGATGAAAATTATCTGCAGAATGAAATGAGCCTGGGTATATATTGACACTTTGTGTGACTTTCCAGACAGTCACCACACAAAAGGACACAACCCATAAGACAAAAAATTGAACAGCCAGTAGACACATTGAATAACTGTTCTCCATGAACATTTACAACTCAATTTCGAACTGGAAGGTAGCAACAATTCGAACCAGTGCAATCCAACGAGTACCGAAATTAATTTCGGGTTAGAAATTCTTGCCCATTTACTTAAATGAATTTTCTTAAAAAATAGTGCTTGACCACTCCCACACCCAGCTCCGCCCGGTCGCGTCGTGGTGAGGCTGGCGGGCGGGCGGCTCGCGTGTGGTTGAACCGAAGGCATGTAGGCGCTCGCTCCTCTCATAAAATTGTGGTACCCCTTGGGACCCAATCTCATAGAGCAAACTTGTCCTATATATGCCCATGTTGAATTTCTTCCTCAACCAACGTGGTATTGGTGTCATATCCCACATTGCACTTCCTTTATTTCCACATTTCAAGTTGGTCACTTTGGAGCCTATTTTCTCATTCATTACTAACTCGATTTGTGAAAGTGAATATACTACATTATTCTCCTCATGGAGTAGAATATGAACCCACAAAAATTTATTCAAAATAGCAATCGGGTCCCACTTTAATTTAGGCTCAAAGTCGACCAAAAATTAATTTTTTACACATAAAATCTTTTTGGTCCAACAATCCCCCACATGAATGGAAAATTTAATGTTAGTATGCAAATGATAATCCTGACACACTATAGAGAGTGCATCTTTGGAAAGATCGTGCATCGAGATAGGTAGCTTTTGGCCTTGAACCTTCCGTAGTGAAAGCCCATCGGACTTATCAGCTAAATAGTGAACGTGATGTCTTCAACTATTCAGTTGTTTGATAAATCAGATCGAATAGACTTCACACAATCTCTTTCCTAACACAATTGGTTCTCATGATTGTGTTCATTTTGGCCCTAAACAACTCCTGGTTTTCATGAGTGCTTTAAATAATTCAGCATTTATAAATGCTCAAAGAAGCAGCCCCTTCACACCATATAGGTGACTCCTATTAAGAATATCCTGTAATATCCCACTTGAAATTTCCAAGGTATAAGAGTCATTAAAAACATAGCTTACCCTAATAAACTCTGCATGCAGCACTAGTTTATCATAGGAATAGGTAGGAAAAGTTATCTCCTTAGTGCTTTTTTTGAATCACGCATAATTCGGTTGTCCCTTTGAACCTAGATCTTGGGATCTCCAGTCAACTAGGTTGGGTTTCCATTAAGGTGACTCTTGTTTCATAGGCTTTAGCCCCATTCCCCTTGATGTGCAATTTAATTGCTCTCTTGTCAAACCTTTAGTAAGCGGATCCGCTAGATTATCCTTTGATTTTATATAATAAATAAAATAATCCCATTTGAGAGCAATTGTCTAACGGTATTATATCTATGACGTATATGTCTAGACTTATCATTATATATGTCACTTTGTGCCCTACCAATTACAGATTGGCTATCGCAATGTATACAAATTGCTGGCACGGGTTTCGCCCATCGGACTTATCGGCTAAATAGTGAACGTGATGTTTTAAACTATTCAACTGTTTGATAAATCAGATCGAATAGACATCACATAATCTCTTTCCTAACACAATTGGTTCTCATGATTATGTTCATTTTCGCCCTGAACAACTCTTGGTTTTCCTAAGTGCTTTAATAATCCAGCCTTTATAAATTCTCATAGAAGCGGTCCATTCACTGTTAAGTTTGTATATAGCGCGAATACATAATCAAATTGTGTAAACATAGCGGAAGTGCGACAAAAGGGAGTTTTAAAATTTAATTCAAATCATCACCATGATCATCCAATATGCTTAGTTATCAATTCATACATGAAAGAGAAGAAGATGAGATTTATACCCTTGTAGATCTAGCTTCCTCATGTACGAGTTCTACTCCAATTACTTTCACGTTCAACTTGAATCCATGAGAATGATTCCTTCCTTAGATCAATGTAAGTCACCCAAGTGTTTGGCCTCTAAAGGTGATCCACCAAAGATGAACAAATATTAATAAGATGAGTGTTTTGGCTAAACCCTAGTTTTCTTCTCTCTAGAAAAGGTGCGTTCTCCCAACTCTTGGAATGTAGTGTATAACCTTGTTCCATAATAAGACTTTCTAATTTATAGCTGTAGGCAACCATGCATCCTAAACCATTTAGGATTAGGGTTTCATATTAATTAATTAAACCCTTTTAATTAATTAGTCTTCCCAATCCTATTGAGAATAATTAAACTCTTTTAATTAATTAGCCTCCTAATCTTATTAGATATATATATATATATATATATGAGAGAATACTTTCATTGATTAATTCTCAAACTCCTTTAGGAATTAAACTAATAATAATAATAAGACTCTTTTTATTAATTTATATTTAATATTTCAAAAATATTAAATAATAAATATTAAGCTATTTAATTTATTCTATCATCATAGATTAAATTAAATACACTTAACTTATTATTACGATTATGCCATTTGATTCTTAAATAAATATTTATCCTTTTATGGTGTGACCCTTTATGTTTTTCATATTAAAACGATTGTGAATAAATTAATAAGAATAATTCTAATTTTATTTAAATAAATAAATTAAATATTAATTTATTTAAATAAATAATATTTATTCTACAATAAGGGTAAGCCCCCTTAGCGCTCAACGACTTTCTAGATAATATAAATTTTAACATTAATCATAAAAGAACCTTTGAGTAAATAGTTACCGTACAATTCATTCCTTCCACCATACAATGTCCCAATTAAATATAAGACATGAAATTTCTATCAAGTCTTATTTCATTTAATTATATGTATTTCGATCCTAAATGCACAAACTCTAATAATGCAAATTAGAAACTACTTTCTTATTTCATTCTGCCTTGGCCAAGGACTACTAAGTTGTCATTTATCGAATCACAAAGGACATTCTCTTCTTTTACTAGAAGTGGTATATTCTTTATTGATCATTCATTATCTCCATGTATAATTAATTATACCCAAGCATACCCTTTGATATACCTTTAGGGTCTTAAGGGACATGTCAAAGTATAACTCATCATACATAAGATACTATGATGATCTCAAGTCTAAAGAAATTCATATTGATAGGTGAGTAAAACTCCATTAAGTATTCCTTAGCGAGCCACGTTAAGTGTACTTATTCTCCAATAAGTACCTACATACTTGCTTTAGTGTCTTCACACAAATGATCATGAGATCAATCATCCTCATCC
Source organism: Panax stipuleanatus (assembly GCA_020205555.1). NCBI lineage: Eukaryota > Viridiplantae > Streptophyta > Magnoliopsida > Apiales > Araliaceae > Panax > Panax stipuleanatus. The sequence goes on from CM035117.1 coordinate 39,095,222, forward strand.
AATGATCAAGCAACATATGTACCAATCTATCCGGATTCACTAATCCCCTATTTAGTAATCTAATGATTGGAAACTATTTTAGTTTTAAACTTTCTAAGAATTTAGATCTCATTAGCATGATCATTATCATGATTCTAAAAGCATTGCTTAAAACTATAAGTTTATCACATTTATATATAACACCATTATGTAGATAAATTAAAAGCCTTTAATAAATAATTCTTTTATTAATAAATGAATAAGATTGTTACAAAGTAAATGCTTCATCATATCAAATATGACTGACTTGTGTGCATACAACTTTCAATCTCCCACTTGCACTAAAGCCAATCGCTCATGGTATCTCATACCCATCTTCTTTAAGTGACGATCAAACTGTTGTTGTGTTAAAGCTTTAGTAAATGGATCTGCATTAATATTATTTTGAGTGTCCACCGGCTCTAGGATGACATCTCCTCTTTCAATGATTTCTCTAATCAAATGAAACCGCAGCGCTCCGGTTAGATTTCTGATGAGATTTGGGTTCCTTGGCCTGTGCAACTGCTCCGGTGTTGTCACAGAATAAAGGTACTGCTCCTCTAATGCTAGGAACCACGCCTTCAGTTATGAAATTTTTGATCCAAACAGCTTCATTTGCAGCTATGTACCCTGCCTCTGTCACTGAATCAGTAACTATTTTTTGTTTGGAACTCTTCCAACCCACTGCGCCACCGTTTAAGGTAAATACATACCCCAAAACGGATTTACTACCATCTTGGTCTGTTTGAAAACTTGAGTCTGTATAGCCCTCTAGTTTTAATTCAGACCCACCATAGATAAGAAATACATCTTTAGTTCTTCTTAAGTACTTTAGGATATTTTTCACTGCCTTCCAGTGCTCTTCTCCAGGATTCGACTGATATCTACTCGTTACACTAAGTATATAAGCGATATCCGATCTAGTACATATCATACCGTACATTATAGATTCTATTGGTGAAGCATAAGGAATCTTACTCATACGGTCTCTCTCTTAAGGTGTCTTTGGGGCCTGTTTCTTGGAGAGATATATTACATGGCTCATCGGCATGAGACCTCTCTTGGAATCTCCCATGCTAAATCTCTTTAGTATCGTGTCAATGAATGTTCTTTGGGATAAGCCAAACATCCTTTTAGATCTATCTCTATAGATCTGTATCCCCAAAATATATGATGCTTCTCCTAAGTCCTTCATGGAGAAGTGTTTATATAACCAGATTTTAATCAACTGTAGCATAGGAATATAGTTCCCTATCAGTAATATGTCATCAAAATATAACACAAGGAATGATACAACGCTCTCACTAATCTTCTTGTACACACATAGTTCATCCTCATTTTTGATAAAATAAAACTCTTTAATTGTCTCATTAAAACAGATGTTCCACCTTCGAAAAGTTTGCCTCAATCCATATATGGATCGTTGCAGCTTACAGACTTAATTTGTTCCAACCGTTGAAACAAAACCCTCTGGCTGTATTATATACACATCCTCCTCAAGTTTCCCATTGAGGAAGGTCATTTTCACGTCCATTTTCCAGATCTCGTAGTCATTATAAGCTGCAATCACAAGCAAAATCCAAATGGACTTAAGCATAGCTACTGGTAAGAAGGTTTCATCATAGTCAATTCATTTCCTATGTTTGAAACCTTTTGCAACTAATCTGGCCTTATAGGTCTCTACCTTGCCATCTGTTCCATTCTTTCTCTTAGAGACCCATTTGCACCCAATAGGCTTTATGCCCTCAGGTGATGAAACCAAAGTCCATACTTGGTTTTCATACATGGATTCCATCTCGGATTTCATCATCATCCTCTATGAAGAATTCATACCTATCATGTATCTTTGATACTCTTCCAGATTTACGAATAGGGTGTTGTATAAAAGGTCTTTACTTAGATAGGTTCATCCAATTAATCTGTAGTGGTTTGTGGTTTTTGAATTTTTTCATGATCTATTTTCCTCCCACTAGCTCTTACAAGGATAAACTCATTTTTCAAGAAGGCAGCGTGTTTAACAATGAACACCTTTTGCTCAGTAGGATTGTAGAAATAGTATCCTAAACTTTCTTTAGAATATCCCACAAAAGTACACTTATCAGATCTTGTCCCAAACTTATCATTTTGAAACTTTTTCACATAAGTTAGACATCCCCAAATCTTAACATACTTAAGACTATGTTTCCTCACTGTCCACATCTCATATGGAGTCTTGGGGACGGATTTCGAGGGGACCTTATTTAGTATATATGCAACCGCTTCTAGGGCATAGCCCCAGAATGATACTAGAAGATAGGTAAAACTCATCATGGAACGAACCATATCCAACAATGTTCAATTTCTCCTTTCAGATACACCATTTTATTGTGGTGCTCTTGGTGCAGTCCATTATGAGATTATACCATTTTCTTTGAGACAATTGAGAAACTCACTGCTTAAGTATTCACCACCTCGATCTGATCAAAAAATCTTAATACTTTTGCCAATTTGTTTCTCTACTTCACTTATGAATTTTTTGAACTTTTTAAATGATTCATATTTATATTTCATTAAATACAATATTCAAATCTTGAATGATCATCAGTGAAAGTAATAAAATAAGAATACCCTTCTCATGCATTCGTTGTCATGTAGGTCCATAAATGTCTGTGTGTACCAATGTTAACAACTCTGTAACTCTTTCTTCTTTTCTACTAAAAGGAGATTTAGTCATCTTACCCATGAGACAGGATTCACAAGTTGGATATGATTCGTAATTAAATAGCTCTAAGAGCCCATCTTTATTCAACTTGGATAATCGTATTTCATTAATATGACCAAGTCTACAGTGCCACATGAATGTATAATTAACATCATCTCTTTTTCGTTTCTTAGTTTGTTCAATTTGAAGTATATTTTCATGCAAGTCAAGTATGTAAAGTCCATTCAACAATTTTCCAACACCATATAAAATATTCTTATTATAAATAGAACAACTATTGTTCTTTATTATAATATCAAAGCTGTCAATATCCAATACAGAAATTGAAATAATGTTTCTAATAAATGATGGAACAAAATAATAATTATTTAAGCTAATTGATTTGCTCGTAGACAGTGCTAAACAATAAGTCCATATAGCTAATGCAGAAACCTTTGCTCTATTTCCCACTCATAGGATGACTTCATCCTTGTTCAGCTTTCTACTTCTGACCAATCACTGCATAGTATTACATATGTGAGAACCACATCCGGTATCTAATACCCAAGTAGAAGATTGAATTTCAGAAAAATTAATTTCAATCATAAACAAAACTTTATTGGAAGTTGAAACTTCTCCAAGCTTCTTTTGCTTTTGTTCCGCAAGGAACTTATCACAGTTCCTCTTCCAGCATCCCGGCTTGTTGCAATGGAAGTATATTCCCTTACTAGCTGGATCAGGTTTCTTATTATCCTTAGGTTTCTTCTTGCCCGTAGCCTTCTTGTTTTTCTTCTTTTCAGAAGATACCTTGGGCCTCTTCCTTTTCTTGGAAGAATCATCCACTAATAAGACTTGGTCATTCTTAGATGGGAAGTGACCTTCTGTAGTTTTCAACATGTTAAGTAATTCAGGCATGCTGACATCCAACTTATTTATGTGAAAATTCATAACAAATTATGAGAAGGTGTCTGGGAGTGACTGCAAGATCAAATCTTGACTTAACCCCTCATCGATAACGAACCCTAGCTGTCCAAGCTGTTCAATCAAATTTATCAATTTCAGGACATGAGTCTCAACAGTAGTGCCCTCATTCATACGAGATCGGAAGATCTCCTTAGATATCTAATATCTAGCAGTCCTACATTGCTCACCATATAACTCTTTGAGGTGTAGCAATATAGTAGGAGCATCCATAATTTCATGTTGACGCTGAAGCTCGTTATTCATGGATGTCAGCATGATGTATTGAGCCACAGATGCATCATCTGGCCACTTTCTAAAAGTAACAATCTCTTCCTCAGAGGTTTTAGCTGTAATAGTTGCAGGGACGGGTGAATTTAGGACATAAGAAAGCTTTTCAACAGTGAGAACAATTCTCAGATTTCTTAACCAGTCCGTGTAATTTGGTCCGGTCAGTTTGTTAGCATCAAGTATGTTACGCAGTGATAGTGAGTGTGACATTTTCAAATTCTCCATGTGAATATAAAACAACATTTTAGCATACATTCATTTAATTAATTACCAAAATAAATTAGGTATTGTTTTAAATTGGTATCTCCCACCATTTTCTTCAAACTATATTACCCCCATAATATATAGTTCGGTGAATCTAATTAAAGATTTTCTAGTGAGAATAAGGATCTCATTTCAAATGTATATAGACTTGTGTGTGCACAACAAACTATATATAAATAAATAGGTAGACAACTTTTTAAGTACATCATCATATAACTCCTTGTATTTTGCCTCTTAGATCATAATGGTAAAGTGTGTGCACATCTGAACCAAAACCATCTTAGTTAAGTCCAACCCATCATTTCCATATAAGTGAAGAGAAAACTGCAGCCTTTGCGTGTGCACAACAAAGCGGTAATGTTCAATTCCTTATAAATATAATATGTAATAAAATAACATCTTAAATATTTAATACTCGCATTGTGTGTGCACGACAAACTCATATTAAATATTCAATACTCTATTGTTTTACCATGCTTAAAGGCGACGTTCGATATTCCAAATATCTTTGAACGTTACAACTTAATATTAATTTCTTTGAGGAGTTTGTTATTAATTATCTCATCTTATTTAGCGCACATGCACACACACACACACACACACACACACACACATATATATATATATATAGTATAAGCATGCATATAGAATACTATATTCTACCCGGATTGATTATAGACTTTATTCTAATTTGGTTCACTAGAGCCACCAAATGAACCAAAAGGACAAACCTAGGGGTACAAGAATTAAATTTAAATATAGCTATTACATTTAAATCCCGAGCTCCATTACAAACGGGTCTTCACACGCTCCGTGCTCCTTGGTCACCAATTCTTCAAGTAATTCTAACTAATCCTATTACATAAACTATTTACAATAAATAAAAAATCTTGATCAGCAATCAAGAAAAAGTACATAGGAGGGAGATAGAAATTACATCAAAAAAATTAGAGTAGGCGAGATACGCAGACCCCATTTAATAAAACTCATACATTCATGCATCCAAATAAAATAAAATCCAATCACATTAGTCAATAGTCCATAATCAACCCCATTTATTATCATACATGTCATCATATGCATCAATAAATAACATTCATCTCATGAATTATAAATCCATTCCATATATGCATCGATATCACTTAATGGGCAAAAGTTTTGCTAATATTTTAGTTTTGAAAAAAAAACTTCTTTTATTTTAATCAAAAACCAAAGACAAATTAATTTCTTTTAATTTTTAGCAATCTAAAATCATATTTCTGATATAATAAACTCTTTTATTTTAAATATTTATCAATTAAATAAACCATTTATTTCAATTGAAGAAAGTAAGTTTTCGGATTCTGGTCCAGTGGCGCGGCCTCGCCCAGAATGAATTGGGGCGCGGCGCGGCAGAGCTTCGGCTCTAGAATCGATTTCTGGTGAAGTGGCGCAGCCGCGCCCAAACTGAACTGGGAGGCTAATAATAATAAGACTCCTCATATTAATTTATATTTAATATTTCTAAAATATTAAATAATAAATATTAAGTTATTTAATTTATTCTATCACCATAGATTAAATTAAATATACTTAACTTATTACCACGATTATGTCATTTGCTTCTTTAATAAATATTCTTCCTTTTATGGTATGACCCTTTAGGTTCTCCATATTAAACCATTTGTGAATAAATCAATTAGAATAATTCTAATCTTATTTAAATAAATAAATTAAACTAATAATTTATTTAAATAAAGAACATTTATTCTATAATAAAGATAAGCCTTGGGAGCTGTCATTGACACTCCAAAATTAACCTCACTTTTTCACTTCATAAATTTAAATAAGTGCACATTAGTAAGCAATGATCGGTCCCACAGAGAGTAAAGTTTGTTTTAGATTTATTCTACTATTTTAACAGAAAATAAAGATTGAGGGATGTTTGAAATTGTTTTAAACTAAGAAAAACAGAATTAAATGATGAAATTAACCAAGTATGTAAAAACTTCAGTTCTGCAGTTCAGTTTCGCCAAGTACACAATTAATCAAGTTGTTATTATTTATCCTTCAATGAAACTATTAGCCCTAGATAACAATAAGTTCTTCTATTCGAAATTCTCCTTAGATATTCACTATATGAAACAAGCTCTTCATCAGATTCAACTAGCATACAACCTAGAACAAGCTCTCTAGATTTAATATGATAGAAGCATTAAGAAATAGAGAATTAGGCTAATCCAAGCAACAAACACATAAGCTCTATTTGTTTAACTTGTTTTATGATAATCTTAGCAATACACAAAAGCTTGTCCATAATTAGTATTACTAAGTTGCTACTTATGATGAAGACAAATATCAATTATACGTAATACTAATCTTAATCTAGCATATGATAATGATTTAATTAACTCAATTGGCCATATCAAATTAATTAGATCAATTAGCATGCAATCAATGAAAACAGATTATCAGAAGAAATTTCACACAAGAAGGAATAAATAATAATACTCAATTAATCAATTACTTGTAACAAGGTTCCACCTCCCTTTGGAACTAAATAAAGAAACTAGCCTGACATGCTCCAAGTCTGCACTTCAATGAGGTATGATAGTTGGTAGAAGGTTGAAGAATTAAAACCTTGACTATCATCTCCTATTTTTAGTGCTAGGCAAAGACCTAAATCTTATGAGAACTAGAAATCTAAATCCTAAAAGGAATTACAAATCATAACTAGTTTCCATAAAGAAATAGAATCTAATAAAGAAATAAAGTCTCAGTCCAAAGCAATCCTAATTCTAATAGCAATATCAATCCAAATCGATGTTGAAATCTCCAAAATCACGAAAGTCAAACTCTGGTCAAACCCTGCTCTGCAATCATATTTTCTTTTTCTCTTCAATTCTGCTCCAAATCAACTTGTTTCCATCCCTTTAGCTTTAATTCACCTGAAAACAATAAACACCTTAATAAGTCCATATACACCACAAAACATGCAATAAACTAAACATAAAGGAATCAAAATATATCATTCATCAAGTTCCCCCACACTTAGCCTTTACACGTCCTTGTGTAAACCAAAGATTTGATTTCTAGAAAAATTCTAATCAACCATAGGGTCAAAAGGCTTCAAGGTACAAATCATAATTATCAACACTAAACTCACAAGAACATAGTCAATGCTTCATCAATCAACTCAAAACAACAACCATACATTTTCACCATTGAATTTCATTAAATCAAATTGTGCCCACATAAATAACTCTTCTATGATCCACACGCTTACTCAACTTAGTTATCATGGAGCAAAAATCGTGCACACCGCTCAATACTCAAAATATACTTTTCCTGCTTTATTTTTACAAGAACCTTTTCAACTTTCTTTTTGGTTCCGGTGAGTGCATTTTATGCTCCATTTCACCTTCCTCAATCTTTCTTTTGTAAGTGAGTACATTTTATGCTCCATCTCACTTATTCGCACGTGTTTATTGGAGATCGGGTGCGTTTTACGCTCCATCTCATCTCACCACATGGTTTCTCTTTTGTTTCTTTTTCTCTTTTTCAACAATTTCTTTGATTTTCAACTTTTCTGATATTTTTTTTCACATGGTCCTGCAAAAAGCATAAGCAGTTCAATAGTTCTAAAGCATGAGATTAGTGCACAGACAACACCACAGATAACTAAGCCAAATGAGCATATATCACATGTTCAAGTACTCATGCGACACAAATTCAATTCAAATCAATTACTATGGATCATGGCTTAGTTTTCCTCAATCATTAACCAATTAAGCATCAAACAAATTTTGAAATTTAACATTGATTTTCAATCTTTGACTTTAACCTTCGAACAAATAGGCAAATAGAATCATGGAACCCAAATTTTTCAAAAATTTTCAAAAGGCATCAATTTTTCAAATTTCCTATCAAAATCGGATCAATATTCCTAAATAAAATAAAAACCTAAATCTTTCCCCCCCACACTCAAACCTTCCATTGACCCCAATGTAAGAAAATCATGCAAAGAAGAAAGAATATTATTCAACTAACATGCAAAAACTAAAAAGTAAAGAGAGAGAAAAATCAAATCTGAGTTCTTGGGTTGCCTCCCAAGCAGCTGCCCTTGTTTATTGTCTTTAGCTCGTAATCATGCCTCTCTTCTCATCCTTCATAGATTGGATCATCCAGCTCCACCATCTCAATATTTTCCACCTGATGTCCCTCATAGAACGGTTTCAATCTATGTCCATTCACCTTAAAAATCCCTCATGTAGTTGGACTATGAATCTCAACTGCACCATGAGGAAACACATTAGTTATAACAAAAGGACCAACCCATCTAGATCTCAATTTACCTGGAAATAACTTAAGCCAAGAATGATATAGCAAAACATTCTGTCCCATAACAAAGGTTTTTCGCACAATCTGCTTATTATGGAAGGCCTTGGTCTTTTCCTTGTAAATCTATGAACTCATAGGCTTCATTCCTCAATCCTGTATGGTGACATCCTAATAGGAGTTTTGAATGCAGTTCAATACGCCTAAAATACATCTTCTAATCTCAGACTCTAATCCTTCCTTCTCGGGTTGACTACCATCTCCAAAATAGATTTGATCTCCCAGTTGGATACCTCAGCTTGACCATTACTCTGCGGATGATAGGATGTAGAAACCTTGTGCATCACATTGTATTTCTTGAACAAAGACACTAACACCCTATTGAAAAAGTGAGTTCTGCAATTGCTAATAATGGCCCGTGGTGCTCCAAACCTGACAAATATGTTAGTCCTGACATAATCTGCAACAACTTTAGAATCGTCAGTCCTAGTGGCTTTAGCATCCACCCATTTTGAGACATAATCAATAGCCAAAAGAATATATACATTCCCAAAGGATGAAGGAAAAGGTCCCATAAAATCTATACCCCAAACATCAAACATATTAACAAATAAAATAGGAGTTTGAGGTATTTTATTTCTTTGAGAAATAGTCCCCGTCCTTTGGCAATTAACACATGTTTTACAAAACAGATAGGAATCTTTAAAAAGTGACGGCCAATAAAAACCATTTTCCAAAACTTTGTTAGCAGTTATTTTTGGACCAAAATGTCCTCCACAAGCATGAGAATGGCAAAAAGCTAGAATATATTTGAATTCATTATTCAGCACACATCTTCTAACTATCTGGTTAGCACAAAATTTCCATAAGTATGGATCATCCCAAAAATAGTGTCTAGCATCACTCTTTAGCTTTTCCTTCTGGGATTTGGAAAATTCTTTAGGAAAATATGCACTTACCAAATAGTTCACCAAATTTACATACCAGTGAGTCTCAGCATGGATGGAAAGTAGTTGCTCATCTGGGAAAGAATCACGCAAGGGTAGTTCATCCACTTCTCTCAACAGTCTACTCAGGTGATCTGCTACCAAGTTGTCCGCACCCTTATTATCTTTGATCTCCAAGTTAAATTCTTGCAAAAGGAGAATCCATCTGATAATCCTAGGTTTAGAGTCCTTTTTAGTTAGCAAATACCAGAGAGCAGCATGGTCAGAATAAACTATAACTTTAATGCCAAGCAAATATGATCGAAATTTATCTAAAGCAAAAACCACTGATAAAAGTTCTTTTTCAGTTATGGAATAGTTTATTTGAGCCCCATTCAAAGTTCTAGAAGCATAGTAGATGGCATGAACAGCTTTGTCAATCCTTTATCGCAAAACAGCCCCTACTTCATAGTTGATTGCGTCACACATGATCTCAAATGGAAACTTCCAATTTGGTGATTGAATTACAGGGGCAGAGGTCAACAATTTCTTTAAAGCATCAAAAACCTCCTTGCACTCACCATCAAACTGAAAGTCCACATCCTTTTGCAGCAATTTACACAAGGGCAATGCAATCTTTGAGATATCCTTGATAAACCTTCGATAGAATCCTACATAACCAAGAAAAGAACGAATCTCCCGCACGCTGACGAGGTAAGGCAAAGTAGAAATAACATCTATCTTATATTTATCAACTTTTAGTTCTTTAGATGAAACAACATGACCAAGTACTATTTCTTGTTCTACCATAAAATGACACTTTTCCCAATATAGAACAAGATTAGTTTCCATGCATCTATCTAAAATATGACTCAAGTTATCTAGGCATGCATCTAAAGAATCACCATGTATTGTGAAATCATCCATGAAGACCTCAATGCATTTTTTTAGAAGATCTCAAAAAATGCTTACCATGATCTCTGAAAAGTACCGGGAGCATTACAAAGTCCAAATGACATACGTCAGTATGCAAATGTGCCAAAGGGACATGTAAATATGGTCTTTTCTTGGTCCTCGAGTGCAATCACAATCTGGCTAAAAAACCATTAAGAAAACAATAATAAGTATGCCCAGCTAATATTTCTAACATGTGATCAATAAAAGGAAGAGGAAAGTGATCTTTTCTAGTTACAACATTTAATTTCCTATAGTCAATACACACTCTTCATTCTGTTTGCATCTGTGTGGACACCAACTCATTATCATCATTCTTGACAACTGTGTTTTTGGATTTCTTTGAAACTACCTGCACTAGACTTACCCATTGACTGTCGTAAATAGGATAGATTATGCCAGCATCAAGCAGTTTGAGCACCTCCTTTTTCACTACCTCCATCATGGGTGGATTCAATCTTCTTTGCGCATCTCTTGTAGGCTTAGATCCGTCCTCTAACAATATCCGATGCATGCACATGGCAGGACTAATACCCTTGATATCCGCTATTGTCCAACCAAAAATTGCAACATGGTCTCTTAGGACTCTCAGCATTTTTTCTTCCTGCACTTTAGTTAGATTACTAGCAATAATTACAGGTAAAGTGTCATTAGTCCCCAAATATGCATATTTCAAATGAGCAAGTAATTGTTTCAATTCTAGAGTTGGGGCTGGTACAACAGAAGGTAATAACTTTTGATAAGAAACAGGTAATTTAATAGAATGTACTGCTGACTTATCTGAGAATTTCGGCAATGAGTGTAGTGCAGCCACAATTTCCTTCAATTCCTGAGTTCGCTCAACTTCATCTTCCTTGTCTATATCCATACTGTTGGTGATGGCCACCTCCAAGCTATCCTTATGTATTTGTTCAAAAGCTCTATGAACTAAGGAGTCTCTCACATCAATAGCCAAAACTTGTACTATATCACTAAGGTATCTCATGGCATCATAGATGTTGAATTAAATATTTTCTCCATTGAATTTCATTGTCAAGGTCCCATTGTGCGTATCAATCATGGTTCTTACTGTTTTTAGGAATGGTTTTCTTTTAACAAGATATGGGAAGGGTTTGGTGATATATCATCTTCTATGTCCACAATGTAAAAACTTATAGGAAAGATTAGTTCGTTCACCTGTAGTAAGACATCTTCAATCACCCCTCGGGGGTAAGAGTTAGTACGATCTATCAATTGAATAATCACACCAGTATTTTTCAAAGGACCTAGATTTAAAGAGGCATAAACAGATAAAGGCATAACATTGATTGAAGCTCCTAAATCTAGCATGGCCTTTTCAAATCTGGTGTTTCCTATTTTGCATGGGATTGTGAACATTCCTGGATCTTTACATTTAGGAGGCATTTTTCTTTGAAAAATAGCGGATACATTTTCCCCAACTATGACTCTTTCATCATTTTGCAATTTTCTTTTATTAGTGTATAATTCTTTTAAAAACATAGCATAGCGTGGCACTTGTACTTTCCTAAAAGTTTCCAGGATTTCTTTTTCTTATTCATTTTTCTTTGAAGTTTTAGAATTTTTTGGGGGAAAGGGTAAGGGAACACTTTTAAGATGATAAGGAAAGTTAGGTTGTACCTTAAGTTTTTCAGTTTCCTCCTTAGCTGCTTCCTCCTCCTCAAACTCAACGGTGGCCGGTAGTATATCTCTTTGTTTTCCACTTCACAGAGTTATGGCACTTGCATTCTCCCTTGGATTGACTACTGTTTGAGATGGCAATTTCCCTACGCCTTTAGATTCCAATATTCCCACAGTTATAGCCAACTGTCCTACTTGGTTCCTTAAATCTTGAACCGAAGCTTTTGTCTCCTGCTGAAACTGCTATGTTTGAGTCATGAATGCTTTGAACATATCTTCAAGGGATGTTCCTAAAGTGGCTAGAGCTGCTTGTCGCAGTTGGTACTGAGGTTGTGTCGGTTGGAAATATTATTGTCTAGGTGGGAACACTCCTTGTGTTGGTGCCCTATTCCCTCTATAATTGAGGTTCGGATGATCTTTCCAGCCTGGATTGTAAGTGTTTGAGTAGGGATCATACTTCTTTGGTTGTGTTTGGTAGTTACCTACTGCATTGGCTTGTTGTGCATTCTCATCCTCTTGTAATGTTGGGCACGAATCAGTAGCATGCCCTGCCATTAAGCATATTCTGCAAGCCTTCGCAACCGGCACGTTTCCTGTTATTAATTATTGCACCACAGCAGTAAAGTTAGAAATATATTGTACCAATTCACTCGTGTTTACCTCACTTACCCTTTGTGGAATATGATCATTCCTTGTTTTGTATTGTTGTAAGTTAGCAACCATGTTTGCAATCAGATTTCTTGCAGCCTCCGGTGTCTTGTCTACTAATGCTTCTCCACTAGCCGTATGGATCATACTTCTTTCCATCGGTATCAGTCCCTCGTAGAAGTACTGAATCAAGTGTTGCTCATCGATTTGGTGGGGAGGGCAGCTGGAGCACAATTTCTTGAATCTCTCCCAATACTCGTACAATGTCTCTCCACTAAATTGTCGGATCCCAAAAAAATCTCCTTCCTTATGTTATCCACTTTTGAAGTAGGAAAATACTTCTCTAAGAATATCCCTTTCATGTCGCTCCATGAATTTATTGATCCGGATGGGAAATGGTACAGCTAATCCTTCGCTAAATTTGTTAGGGAGAATGGGAAGGCTCCTAACTTGATTTACTCCTCTAAAATTCTATGTGGTTTCATGGTAGAGCACACCACATGGAACTCCTTCAAATGCTTGTATGGATCCTCACCTGTAAGACCACGGAAAGTAGGCAAAAGATGAATTAGTTAGAATTTAAGTTCAAATGCAGCATTTAAAACAGGATATTCAATGCACAAAGGTTGGTGAGTGAGATTAGGAGTAGCCAATTGTTTCAATGTCCGATTGTTGTTTGGCTCCGCCATATTTTCTTCTTTGTCTGATTCGGTGAATGATTTGTCAGAAAGTAATTCCAAAGCATCGTCTAAATCTGTAGTAGACTGTTGAACTTTTTGCTTCCTTAGCCTCCTTGCAGTTTTCTCAATCTCTGGACCAAAATCTAATGTAGTAGCCTGAGAAGATCGAGTCATAAAACAAAAATAAAAGAAATAATAGAATAAAAACAAAATGCACAATTACTCCCCGACAACGGCGCCAAAATTTGGGAGCTGTCATTGACACTCCAAAATTAACCTCATTTTTTTACTTTACAAATTTAAATAATTAGCACAATAGTAAACAAATATCGATCCCATAGAGAGTAAAGATTGTTTTAGATTTATTCTACTATTTTAACAGAAAATAAAGGTTAGGGGATTTTTGAAATTGTTTTAAACTAAGAAAAATAGAATTAAATGATAAAATTAACCAAGTATGTAAAAACTTCAGTTCTGCAGTTCAGTTTCGTCAAGTACAACAATCAATTAATCAAGTTGTTATTATTTACCCTTCAATGAAACTATTAGCCATAGATAACAATAAGCTCTACTATCCGAAATCTCCTTAGATATTCAGTGTATGAAACAAGCTCTTCACCAGATTTAACTAGCATACAACCTAGAACAAGCTCTCTAGATTTAATATAATAGAAGCATTAAGAAATAGATAATTAGGCTAATCCAAGCAACAAACATATAAGTTCGATTTGTTTAACTTATTTTATGATAATCTTAGCAATACACAAAAGTTTGTCCACCAATTAGTATTACCAAGTTTCTACTTATGATGAAGACAGATATCAATTACACGTAATACCAATCTTAATCTAGCATATGATAATGATTGAATTAACTCAATTAGCCATATCAAATTAATTAGATCAATTAGCATGCAATCAATGAAAATAGATTATCAGAAGAAATTTCACACAAGAAGGAATAAATAATAATACTCAATTAATCAATTACTTGTAACAAGGTTCCACCTCCTTTTAGAACTGAATAAAGAAACTAGCCTGACATGCTCCAAGTCTGCACTTCAATGAGGTATGATAGTTGGTAAAAGATTGAATGAATTAAAACCTTGACTATCATCCTCTATTTATAGTGCTAGACAAATACCTAAATCCTGTGAGAACTAGAAATCCAAATCCTAAAATGAATTATTAATCATAACTAGTTTCCATAAAGAAATAGAATCTAATAAGAAAATAAAATCTCAATCCAAAGCAATCCTAATTCTAATAGCAATATCAATCAAAATCTATGTAGAAATCTACAAAATCGCGCAAGTCAAACTCTGGTCAACCTCGCTCTGCAATCATATTTTCTTTCTCTTCAATTCTGCTCCAAATCAACTTATTTCCATCCTTTTAGCTTTAATTCACCTGAAAACGGTAAACACCTTAATAAGTCCATATACACCACAAAACATGCAATAAACTAAACATAAAGGAATCAAAATATATGAACATTATGCACTCATCAAGCCTCTTTAGCGATCAACGACTTTTCAGATAATATATATTTCAACATTAATCATAAAGGAACCTTTGAGTAAATAGTTACCGTACAATTTAATTCTTCCACCATACAATGTCCCAATTAAATATAAGACATGAAATTACTGTCAAGTCTTATTTTATTTAATTATATGTATTTCGATTCCAAAATGCACAACTCCTAATAATGCAAATTAGAAACTGCTTTCTAATTTCATTTCACCTTGGCCAAGGATTCCTGGGTTGTCATTTATTGAATCACATAGGACATGTCTCTTCTTTTGCTAGAAGTAGTAGATTCTTTATTGATTATTCATTATCTCCATGTATAACTTATTACACCCAATCATACCCTTTGATATACCCTAAGGGCCTTAAGGGACATGTCAAAGTATAACTTATCATACACAAGATACTATGATGATAACAAGTCTAAGGATCACTTGTACTACTATCACTATAGGAATTCTATTGACAAACAAGTAAAACTCCATTAGGTATTCCTTAGCGAGCCACGTTCAGTGAACTTATTCTCCAATAAGCACCTACATACTTGCTTTAGTGTCTCAACACAAATGATTATGAGATCAATCATCCTCATCCAATGAGCAAGCAACGTATGTACCAATATATCTGGATTGATTAATCTCCTTTTTAGTAATCCAACGATTGGGAACAATTTTAGTTTTAAGCTATCTAAGAATTTAGATCTCATTAGCATGATCATCATCATAATTCTAAAAGCATTTAAAACTATGGGTTTATCACATATTATAATAACAGAATCATGTAGATAATTAAATACCTTTAATTAAATAATACTTTTATTAATAAATGAATAAGATTGTTACAAAGTATATGCCTTATCATCAAACATGATTGGCTTGTGTGCATACTACTTTCAATATCCCACTTGCACTAAAGCCAATCGACATGGTAACTAATACCCTTCTTCTCTAAGTGACGATTATCTTCAGTAAACGGATATGTAATGTTGTTCTTGAGAGTTCACTATCTCTATAGTGACTTCTCTTTTTCAATCATTTCTTTAATCAAATAAAAGTGCCACAACACATGTTTGAATCCAAGATGAGACTTAAGAACTATTCCTAGTTCTGTAATGAACTTTTCATCCAAAACATCAACTTGCAGCTTCATTTACAACTATATACTTTGTCTTTATCACTTAACTAGCAACTCTTTGCTGTTTGGAACCTTTCCAATTCACTACACCACTTTGCAAGGTAACGACTTACCCTAAAGTGGATTTGTTGCGAGTCTGTTTAGTCTTCTAGTTTTAATTCAGACCCATCATGAATCATGATTACATCCTTAGTGTCGGTTTAGTACTTTAAGATTTTTTCCACTGTCTTACTGTGAACTTTCCCAGAATATGATTGATCAACATCAAGTCTCGTACATTTCATTGCATACATGATATTGGATCATGCGATCTCTCTTTTGTTGAGGACAATTTAGAGAGATACACTCCATAGCTCATCATCATGAGACCTTTCTTAGAGTTTGCCATGCTAAACGCCTTTAGCATCAAATGAATATACGTCCCTTGGGTCAAACCGAGCATCATTTTAAATCTATCAATATAGATCTTTATCCCCAAAATTATAAGATGTTCTACCCAAATCATTCATTGAGGAATGTTTAGACAACTTTATCTTTATTGATTATGGCATTGGTATGTCATTCCTTATTCGCAATATATCATCATATAATATTAGGAATGTCACAGCGCTCCCGCTGACCCTTTTGTACACACTAGGTTCATCCTCGTTTTTGATAAAATCAAACTCTTTTGATTGTCTCATTAAAATGAATGTTCCATCTTTGAGAAGCTTGCTTCAATCCATAAATAGATTGTTGTAGCTAATATACATGATTTGCTTCAACTATTGAAATAAATTCATCTGTTTGTATCATAAATACATTCTCCTCTAATAATAAGCTACAATAGCAAGTAAAATCCAAATGGACTTGAGCATTACTACCAGTAATAAGATTTTATCACAGTCAACTCCAAAACTTTATTTGAAAACCTTTTTCAAACCAGTCTGGCCTTATAAGTCTCCACCTTTCCATTTATTTGCTCCAAAGAATCATTTCAAATTTTATGCCCATCTACCATTCCTCTGAGTGTCTACAACTTTTAGCCTTATCGTGTATTACTGGATCATCATCCCCTATGATGCGTACCTCATCATCATCATCTATGTTGAATTCATACCTCTCAGGTATCTTCAGTACTATTGTGAAGCCCCAAATTCAGACCGCCACAGTCTCAAATTAGGTTCGTCATGTTCTACAATCTAATATAATAATATGACTAAATATCATATCGCACAGCGGAATAACACATAATATACGAATTGATTACATTTATTTTATATAACCATTCATGTCCCAAGGTTTCGTAACTTAAACATCTCTTATAGCTTAAACATAGCTTAAGCATACTTAAACATAACTAATACATAATAGACTAGAATCTTATTACAATTATCATAAAAGTTATACATAATAACAAGCTACTCCATAGCCTTGCTCTTGCCCTTATCAGCGCCCGAAGGTCCGCCTTGCTCTGTCTTAACTGAAATATTTTTAGGGAAAAGCAAGTATGAGCAACAAGTTTGCTCAGCAAGTAATATTGCAATAAGGGGTTCAATATAGTTTTCAATTCTCAAGGGTACAACGATAGATGATAGTTCAAGGATAACAAGAAGTATCAATAGTTTTCAACAATAGTCGCTAAGGACCGAAGATATCAATAAGATTCAAGGTTTAACCTTTTTACAGTTCAAGAATAATGATTACTGAGCAGTCACTAAGGACTATGAACTTCTACTAGAATTAACAGAAATATACTGATAATCCAATAAAACAAGTACAACAGGTGATCAGCCTAAAGTACCCTACGGTATGCATATCGTTCAATCGTACTTAAGTGCGTACGTTGGTCTCCTGACAATTATAATTTCCCTTCAAAGAAGGTTGTTCATCTCAATCAATACAAGATTTCCGCACCAATCAATTGGTTTAGATAGTTTTTCTAATCATGATATATGTGTAGCCGAATCAAATGGCATAGACCGCTCTTTCAATGTATATAAGAACAACTATAAGTTCAATACTCGATATTAAAGTTCGAAGAATATAATCAACTTTATCTTAGCTATGGTGCAATGAGTCATAAGACATGAATCGTAATTTCAATGGTTTACTCGTACGACAAATAATAGTACAAGTCTAAGAAATACTCAATAAGGAGTAGGGTTCGAGAACTTGCCTTAAGCGTAGATTACCACTTATAGCTTATCAACACTTCGAATTCCTATCATAATATAGTTACGTATATATGTATCACATTAGTTCCATAAGTCGAAGACATACACTTGATATGAATGTTTAAACACATACATACGATCCTATCTTAGTCGTATGATCCTACGCGTATATCATTACTATTCATGGAGTTCCATTTATAAGTTAAACACCATCATGTTACACTATCAACACCTATAAACATATATCAGTAGTGATTAGACCCTGTTTAGCAGCTTAGGAATCATTACATGTTAACTGTCAAAGAATCAGAACAAGTAAACTGTCCAGATTGAATTTTAGAATGGCGCAGCTGCTCCCTCGTTAGGCTTAGGGACGGCGCAGCTGCGCTGTCCCCTGGCCAGACCAGGGTTGAGCTTTTGCTCTACTGTTTCTGTTTCCTTGGTTCTATTCCACTTTTTAGCATACCAGAGGGTTAACACCTAGCAATTATACATATTAAGAAGTCTTGGACTATCATAGGGTCACTTCAAGTTCATGTTTACATATGATACCTCTAGTTGAAACTTCTAAAAGATTAGGGCCATATAAGGTCATTAAATCATAAAGGCCTATCATGTCAACCTTATATCCACACATAGAGATCACATAATCTACAATATGCATGCTCACAATAGTTTTTATTATTTAAGCATGACGATCATTGTTTATTACATTAAAACACGCCTCAACTCATGCTTGACGAACTTCCATTATAACTAATAAGTTTGGTGCACATATAGGACATTTTAGTGATATTAGAAGTACTAGCATGCATATCAAAATATCAGAATGTATCCTTAACTTGTTTATGAACAGTAGTTCTCCAAAACTTTCAAGTTTCTCTTTAAAAGTCCTTTTGAACTATACTAACATGGTTTAACACATGCAAACAGATTTTAGACTGTATTTCATTTATAACCTACCCACATACACATGCGCATATGGTCAAAACATAATTATAATGGAATGTGTCAAAGTCTATTTTCAAAACAATAACTTTCATTTAGTAAACTCACACTAACAAGGTAAAGACAACTTATGCTACATCAAGAAACATATATACACAAGTTAATCATGTTCTTCATACATTGCTAAGGTATTATCAACATGTTAGACTTATCAGATTGTTAACAGAAATTGAAAACCAAAATCAGTACCTGGCGAAACTACGCTGCACCCTCGTACAAAATGGGCTCAGCTTCGCCACTTCTCAGCCAGAACCAGAATAGCTTTTGCTTCGGCAGAACTAAACCCAAACATCAAAATTTCTTACGAAATCTATTCTAACTAAACCACATTGTATTACTAACATGTATAACAGCTTAGATAACACTTAACCATCAATCCTCACTCTAATTATCATGCAATATCCAATAATTTTGAAATTTAAAGAAATGAGGAACATAAAAGTATACCTCTGCTAAACTTGATATGAACTTGCTGCTATATAATTTCTACAATGCTGCTATTTCACTATATCACTCTCCCTTAACTCAATAGAAAATCTTAGCAAATGAAAGAAGAAGAGAAGAGCTTCTTTATATAGAGAATTCAATATACAGACAATGCATTTCACCTCCAAATTAAACCAATGGGAAGAGCAAGAACATGTTGATTAAGGAAGAGTAGTTGGGTAGTTGGTGGATTCCACTATTAAGCCCACTCCCCTTGTGATGATTTGCTATGAAGCTGAGTTTTCATTTGTGCAAGTAATAGGCTTAGGCTTGAGTTATACATGTGAGGAAGAGAATAGGCCTCTCATTATGGGACAATGCTTAATAAAGTTTAGCATTTGGCAAATGAAATAACACAACACTTACTCATATGTGAATACTTATGCTAATACACCTACACACACATATATATATATATATATATATACTTAGGTATTAAATCATTTAGTTTCACAATGTAGATTTAAATGAGAAAAAATATTACAATGTAGCAAGTTGGGGTACATATATATATATATATATACACTTAGTTCAATTTAATAATCCATAAGGTACACCTCTAATGTATCCATACTTACATGTTGTCATATAATCATTATAACTCTTATTATTGCAATTATATTAATTTGTTGAAATAATCATTAAGTAGCAATTGTTTATTTAATACTCATGAGATACATATTTAATGTAGTCACACATCATATTATGTCACATAAGCATTAAGATGTAACTCACACATACATTTAATCATAATATATAGTTCTTATATATTATATGGTCATATTCAAGTGTCACACTATACTTTACATAATATAGTTGTAACTATTATATATTATACGTTTAATTATCACATACTTTGCATACAACAACTCATTAAATAAATATAAATCTTATTATATCTTTTAATCACTTACTCATTACTATTCCATTACTCACAATATCAATTGATCCTTTAATTAATCAAATCATCATTGTTTCCATTCTCGTGCCACACAAGGCATTCTATGGGTTTATCGCAATATTTCATATTTCCTCAATTATCATAAATTCAATTTAAAATTGATTGAATTACCCATCTCATAATCTTCAAATATTCAACTTAATCGAATATAATTTCTATATTCCATGTCACCAAAATATTTATTTATATTCACATAAATATTCAACTTTTATTAATATCAATATTAATATTATTCAAAAAATTCTCGGGTATTACAACTATTCCAGATTCACGATTCGGTTGTGGCACAATAGGTCTATCTATTGGTTCTTCTTTTGACTTATAGTGTTTTGTGGTTCTTGAATTCCTTCAAGATCTATTATCCTCCCACTAGCCCTTCATTGATAAACACATTTATCTTAGAAGGCAGCGTGTTTTTCAACAAATACATTTTGCTAAGTAGGATTATAGAACATATACCCTAAACTTACTTTAGGATGTCCCACAAATCTGTACTTGTCAAATCTTGTCCCAAGCTTATTCTTTTGAAACCTTTTCACGTAAGCAAGACAACCATTTATCTTAACATACTTAAGATTAGAAATCTTTTCTGTCCATACCTCTTATGAAGTCTTGGGGACGGATTTTGAGGTTACCTTATTTTGTAGATATACAGCCGTTTTTATGGTATTACCCTAGAAGGATACTAGAATGTCGATAAAAATATTATGGACCGCACAATGTTCAACAAGGTATGATTTTTTCTTTTAGATACACCAATCGATTATTGTGTATCAAGAAGCATCCATTGTAAGAAAATCATTTAAGATGATCTTAAAACTTATTGCACAAGTATTTATTCCTCGATCCAATCAAAGAATCATAATACCTTGCCAATTAGTTTTACTTCTGAATTCTTTGAACCTTTCAAATGATTCAGACTTGTATTTCACCAAATACAAATATTCAACTCTTTGAATGATCATCTCATTTTCTTTTACTAGTTTGTTCAATTTAAAATTATTTTTCATGTAAGTCAAGTATGTAAAATCCATTCAATAAATTATTAATTATTTAAACTAATGGACTTGCCCGTAGGCGGCGTAAACTATAAGTTACTGCATTTAATGGACCAACCTTTGCACCATTCCCACACTCAGGAAGACTTCCCCTTGTTTAACTTTTTACTTCTGCTTAGTCCCTTCATAAATATGTATTTATGAGAACTATAGCCGGTATCCTATACCCAAGTAGAAACTTTACTTACTGAAAGATTTTTTTCAATTATTGACAAACCTGTATATGTAATCGAAGCTTCACTAAGCTTCTTCTAGTTACCCTCTGCAAGATACTTCTTGTAGTTTCTCTTCCAGTGTCCAGACTTATTGCAATGGAAGCAAACTCCTTTGCTATCCGTATCAGTAATGTTCTTATTATCCTTTGTATTTGCCTTTTTATTTACCTTCTTTGAATTGTTCTTCTTTTCAGAAGATCCTTTGGCCCCTACCAGTAAGACTTGGTCTTTCTTGGTTGGAAAGTGACTCAACAATTTTTCAACATGTTAAGCAAATCAGCGAGGCTGATATTTAGCTTGTTCATGTGAAAAATTCACAACAATTGTGACAAGGAGTCCGGGAGTGAGTGCAAGATCAAATCTTAGCTCAACTCTCCATCCATGACAAAACCCTGTTGTCCTAATTGTTCAATTAAATTGATCATTTTTAGAACATGTGTATATATTGTAGTGTCATTGGTCATTCTAGATTAGAAAAGCTCCTTAGATATCTGATATCTAATAGTTCTACTTTCCTCACCATTCAACTACTTGAAATACAGGATTATAGTAGAAGCATCTATAGTTTCAAGCTGGCGCTGAAACTATTACTCATGGATACGAGCATGATACATTGAGACACTGTTCATCATCTTGCTACTTTCTAAAAGTAGCAATCTCTTCCTCAGAGGCATTGTCTGCAACCATTGCAAGAATAGGTGTATTAAGGACATAAGATAGCTTATCAGCTTTGAGAACTATTCTCATATTCTTTAACCAATCTGTTTAATTCGGTCCGGTTAAATAGCATCTAATATGCTACGTAGTGATAGTAATTTAAACATTGCAAAATTCTGTAAATGAATTTGTAATTAACAACATTATAGCATACATTCTTTTATTAGTTACCAAAATAAATTAGGTCTTATTTTAAATTGGTATCTCCTACTATTTTCTTCAAACTATATTACTCTCAAAATATATAGTTCGGCAATATCTAATTAAAGATTTGCTAGTGAGAATAAGGATCTCATTTCAAATGTATATAGCCTTGTGGTGACACAACAAACTATATATAAATAAATAAGTAGACAACTCTTATCAAATTACATCATCATGTAACTCCTTTTGCCTATTAGATTATTTTGATCAAGTAGTGACACATCCGAATCAAAATTGTCCAAGTTAAGTCCAACCTAGCACTTTCATATATTCAAATAGAAAAATATCATCCTTGTGGTGACGCAACAAAACATTATTGTTCAATTTCTTTATAAACATCAAATGTGATAAATCAATATCTTAAATATTTAATACTCGCCTTGTGATGACACAACAAACCCATATTAAATATTTAATACTCTATTAATTTATCATGCTAGAAGGCGATGTTCGATATTCTAAATATCTTTGAACGTTTAGGACTTAGTATAAATTCCTTGATGGGTTTGTTATTATTTGTCTCATCTTGTTTAGTGCGCATTCACATATATATATATAAAATATGCATCATATTAACTGACATGCGAAGCATGTTGCATAATATATAATATATATATATATATATATATATATATATAAATATAGTATAAGTATGCATATAGAATACTATATTCTACCCGTATTGATTATGGACTTTTATTCTAGTTTGGTTCACTAGAGCCACCAAGTGAATCAATAGATCAAACCTAGGGTTGCAAGAATTAAATTTAAATATAACTATTACATTTAAATCTCGGGCTCCATTACAAACGGGTCTTCAAGCGTTCCTTGGTCTCCAATTCTTCAAGATAATTGTAACTAATCCTATTACATAAACTATTTACATTAAATAGAAACCTTGATCAGCAGTCAAAGGGAAGTACATAGGAGAGAGATAGAATTTATATCAAGAAAAATTAGAAAAGACGAGGTACGCAGACCTCATTTATAAAACACATAGATTCATGCATCCAACTAAAATAAAATCTAATCACATTGGTTAATAGTTCATAATTAACCCCATTTATTATCATGCACATCAACGTATGCATCAATAAATAATATCCATCTCATGAATAAATAAATCATTCCATATATGTATTGATATCATTTAATGGGCAATTAAAATTTTATATAAATTTAATTTTGAAACAAAATAAGCTCATTTATTTTAATCAAAATTTAAATCATGATAAACTTCTTTATTTTATTTTATCCAATATTAAATAAAAATAAATTATTTTATTTTTATTCAAATTCTAAATCAAAATAAACTCCTTTATTTAAATTAACAAGGAATCCAATTTCAAGTACAAAATAAACTCCTTTATTTTAACTTAAAATTGTTGAAAAAATAAAATATATTGAATCTTATTCCTTATCAAAACTAAACATCTTTAATTTTAGGGAACATGAAATCCTATTCCATATGTGAATAAACTCCTTTATTCTAGAAAACATAGAATCCTATTCCATATGTGAATAAACTACTTTATTATAGGAAACATAGAATCCTATTCCATATATGAATAAACTTCTTTATTCTAGGAAACATGAAATCCTATTTCATATCCAAATAAATTCATTTATTCTATTTTTGAAAAAACTGCACAAAAAATTAAAATTCAGAAATTCTGCTGGACCGACGCGCCCCGCGCCACCTTTACAGAACCCGGCGCGCCCCACACTGCGACATTTTTTTGGACTTTTTGTTCTCTTGTAAATCGCAATTTTTGATCATTTCTTCCAAAAAAATATGATTTTATACAACAAATTATTCCCAATAAATTGTTCCAAACACATACCCATACATATATAGAATCAAAACAAATAATAATTCGCATAGAGGTCTGGCTCTGATACCACTGTTAGTTTGTAAGATTTATGGACACAATCAAATTGCATAAAAATAAGCTGAAGCGTAAAAAATCAGAGTTTTAAAATTTTACAAACCATATACCCGGATCATCCTTTATGCACACTTATTAATTAACCAAAATAGATGGAGATTAGATTCATACTCTCGTAGAAACTAGCTTCCTCAGGTACGAGTTCAACTCCTATTCGTTTCGCGTTCAACTTGAACCACCGGGTTGATTCCTTCCTTTGATTAACATTAGTCACCCAAGTGTTTGGCCTCTAAAGGTGATCCACCAGAAAAGAATAAGAATTCAAGAAGATGGATGTTTGGCTAAACCCTAGTTTCTATCTCTATAGAATTATATGTACTCTCCCAACTCTTAGAAAGATCATTAACCCCAAATCAAAATAAGACTCCTCTTATTTATAGATGTAGGCAACCCTCCTAAACAATCTAAGATTAGGGTTTCATATTAATTAATTAAATTATTTTAATAAATTAGGCTTCCCAATCTTATTAGGAGTAATTAATTAAACTCTTTTAATTAATTAGCCTCATAATCTTATTAGGAATATATATATATATATATATATATATATATATATATATATATATATGGGAGAGTATCTTATTAATTAATTCCCAAACTCCTTTAAGAATTAAATAATAATAATAAGACTCCTCTTATTAATTTATATTTAATATTTTCAAAATATTAAATAATAAATATTAAGCTATTTAATTTATTCTATCACCATAGATTAAATTAAATATACTTAACTTATTATTACGATTATGTCATTTGCTTCTTTAATAAATATTCTTTTTTTATGGTGTGACCATTTAGGTTCTCCATATTAAACCGGTTGCTAATAAATCAATTAGAACAATTATAATCTTATTTAAATAAATAAATTAAACTAATAATTTATTTAAATAAATAACATTTATTCTACAATAAGGATAAACCTCCTTAGCGATCAACGACTTTCTAGATAATATAAATTTCAACATTAATCATAGAAAACCTTTGAGTAAATAGTTATCGTACAATTCAATCCTTCTACCATATAATGTCCCAATTAAATATAAGACATGGAATTACTGTCAAGTATTATTTTATTTAATTATATGTATTTCGATTCCAAAATGCACAACTCTAAATAATGCAAATTAGAAACTCCTTTCTAATTTCATTCCACCTTGGCGTAGGATTCCTGGGTTGTCATTTATCGAATCACATAAGACATATCTCTTCTTTTACTAGAAGTGGTTGATTCTTTATTGATAATTCATTATCTCTATATATAACTTATTACACCCAATCATACCCTTTGATATATCCTAAGGTTTTAAGGGACATGTCAAAGTATAACTTATCATACACAAGATACTATAATGATCTCAAGTCTAAGGATCGTTTGTACTACTATCACTACAGGAATTCCTATTGACGGGCAAGTAAAACTCCATTAGGTATTCCTTAGAAAGCCACGTTCAGTGAACTTATTCTCCAATAAACACCTACATACTTGTTTTAGTGTCTCCACATAAATAATTATGAGATCAATCATCCTCATCCAATAAGCAAGCAACGTATGTACCAATCTATCCGGATTCACTAATCCCCTTTTTAGTAATCTAATGATTGGGGACAATTTTAGTTTTAAGCTATCTAAGAATTTAGATCTCATTAGCATGATCAACATCATGATTCTAAAAACATTGCTTAAACCTATGGGTTTATCACATATTATAATAACAGCATCATGTATATAATTAAATGTCTTTAATTAAATAATACTTTTATTAATAAATGAATAAGATTGTTACAAAGTATATGTTTTATCATCAAACATGATTGGCTTTTGTGCATACTATTTTCAGATATGGGTTTAGAACTGATTTTCTGGGCAAATCACGTTTCTGTTGAAATCTACTACGCGACGCGACCGTGCCGCTCCAAGCTTTACTTGGAGAGCGGTCGCGTCTGCTGCCACCATCGATTCTGTAAGTGCAGCGCGGCCGTGTCGCTCCAAGCCTAACTTGTAGCGTGGTCGCGCCTGCTGCCAAAATCAAAGCTGGAGGTACAGCTCGGCCGCGCTGTTACCTAGTACAAACTGGACGCGGCTGCGCCGGACCTTAGACTTTGAAAATTTTCATTTTTCTAAATCGCACTTCAATTAAATAAAAGGTTTATTTTAAATTAATTTGGTATTAAAATAAAGATGTTTTTTTTAAATGTAATTAGATTCCAAGATTGCTAAAATAAAAGAGTTTATTTTTGAAATGGTTTTTGATTAAAATAAAGGAGTTTATTTTGTTTCAAAAACTGATTTCTAGCAAAAGTTTATTGCCCATTAAATGATATCAACATATATATTGAATATTTGTTTATATTGATGCATATGATGATATGTACGATAAAATAGGGGATGATTATGGACCATTGACCAATGCGATTGGATTTCATTTTAATGGATGCTTGAATGTATGAGGTTTTTATAAATGGGTTCTGCATACCTCGCCTCTCTAATATTCAGATGTAAATTTTATTTCCCTCCTATGTACTTCCACTTGACTACTGATCAAGGTTTTTGTTTCATATAAATAGATTGTAATAGGATTATATAGAATTGTTCGAGAAATTGGAGACGAAGAGCAAGAAGCGATGAAGGCCCATTTGTAATGAAGCCCGGGTTGAATGTAATAATGATATTCAATGTTTTATTCTTGCACCCTAGGTTTGACCTTTTGGTTCATGGTGGCTCCAATGAACCAAATTAGAAATAAGTGCATAATCATTACAGGTAGAATATAGTATTCTACAGATGCATGCTAATTATATAGTAAATATATTATTATACATGTGGATGTATGTTTAATATGACGTGTATTTCTATATATATTTGTATACGCGCTAATCAAGATGAGACTAATTAATAACAAAACCCTCAAAGATTATATATTAAGTTGAGTACGTTCAAAGACATTAGAAAATGTCGAACGTAACCTTCTAGTATAGTAAAACAATAGAGTATCAAATATTTAATATGAGTTTGTTGTGCACACACAAGGAAAGTATTAAATATTTGAGATGTTGTTTTATTACATTTGATGTTTATAAGG
Source organism: Panax stipuleanatus (assembly GCA_020205555.1). Taxonomy (NCBI): domain Eukaryota; kingdom Viridiplantae; phylum Streptophyta; class Magnoliopsida; order Apiales; family Araliaceae; genus Panax; species Panax stipuleanatus. The sequence continues at coordinate 39,123,098 of CM035117.1, forward strand.
AATTGAACAATACCATTTTGTTCTGTACACACAAGGACTGTATTTTTCTCTTCATTTATATAGAAATGTTGGGTATAAATTAACTTAGATTATTTTAGTTCGGATGTGCACACACTTGACTATTATGATCTAAGAGGCAAAATAATAAAAGAATTACATGGAGATGTAATCGACAAGATTTGTCTACCTTTTGAATAAATATGTAGTTTGTTGTGCACACACAAGGCTATGTATTGTAATTCGATCATTTCTCACTTGCAGATTTTACAAAGTCACCAATACAAAATCTGTCGAACTATATATAAAAGAGGGTTATATAGTTTGAAGAAATAGTGGGAGACACCATTTAATAAAGACCTAAATTAATTTGGTGATTAAAAAAGAATGCATGCTAATGTTGTTAAAATTAATTTACTTGCAAAATTTTACAAATGGCTAATTCATTATCAATACGAAGCATACTTGATGCAAACAAATTAACCGGACCAAATTAATCGGATTGATTAAGGAACTTGAGAATTGTTCTCACAACTGAAAAGCTGATTTATGTCCTTAACTCACTTGTACTTGCAACTGTTGCAGAATAAGCCTCCGAGGAAGAGCAAACTACTTTTAGAAAGTGGTAGGATGATGCACAGGTGGCTTAATGCATCATGTTAGCATCCATGAGTAACGAGTTACAGCATCAACATGAGAAAATGGATGCACCGTCTATGCTGCTACACCTCAAAGAGTTGTATAGTGAGCAAAGTAGATCGGCTAGATACGAGATATCTGAAGAGCTCTTCCGATATAGGATGACCGATGGCACTACAATGCAAGCACATGTCCTAAAGATGATCAATTTGATTGAACAGTTAGGACAGTTGGGTTTATCATGGCTGGTGAGTTGAGTCAAGATTTGATCTTGCAATCACTCCCCGACTCCTTTTCACAATTTGTTGTGAACTTTCACATGAACAAGCTGGATGTTAATCTACCTGAATTTCTAAACATATCGAGAATAGCTGAGAGTCATTTTCCATTGAAGAAAGACCATGTTCATCTTGTAGATGATTCTTCTAAGAAATGGAAGAGGGCCAAAGGATCTTCTAAAAAGAAGAGAAATCCCAAGAAGGCAAAAGAAAAGGCAAAACCAAAGGACAAGAAAAAGACTGATGCCGACAGCAAAGGGGTTTGATTTCACTGCAACAAGTCGAGACATTGGAAGAGAAACTGTAGGGAGTATCTTGTCGAGCAAAAGCAAAAGAAACTTGGAGAAGCTTCATCTTCAGCTACAAATACAGGTTTGTTTATAATTGAAATAAATCTTTTTGCAAGTCAAAATTTTACTTGGGTATTGGATACCAGTTGTGGTTCTCACATATGTAATATTGTGCAGGAACTAAGCAGAAGTAGAAAGTTGAACAACGGAGAAGTCACCATGCGCGTGGGGAATGGAGCAAAGGTTGATGCATTAGCCGTAAGGACTTATTGTTTGGCAATACCATCTGGAAAATTAATTAATTTAATAAAGTGTTATTATGTTCCAGTTCTTGTGAGAAACATTATTTCTATTCCATTGTTGGACATGGAAGGTTTTAATATTATTATAAAGAATAATAGTTGTTCAATTTATAATGAGAATGTACTGTATGGAACTGGTAGATTAATTAATGGATTGTATGTGCTTGACTTATATGAAAATATTTTGCAAATTGAATAAACTAATAAAATAAAAAGGGATGAGGTGAATCATACCTTCGTATGGCATTGCAGACTAAGTCATATCAATGAAATAGGACTAAACAAGTTACATAAAGATGGGTTTTTAGAGTCCTTTGATTTTGAATCATATTCAACTTGTGAATCTTGTCTCATGAGAAAGATGACTAAATCTCCATTTAGTGGACATGGAGAGAGAGTTATAGGCAAGGTTCTCAAACTCGGACCGTTCATCGAACCGGGAAAGGTGCCGGGTGGATGGGTCACCGATCCAACCAGTGGTCGAACCGTTATTGACCCAATGATGTCATGAATATGTAATAAATAATAAATAATAAATAATTAAATAAATTATTATTATTATATATTATATAAAATATTTAGTAAATATATAAAATTAATCAATTTATCTTTAAAAAAACTAAACCTATTTTCATGTACTGTTGATACTATTATACTTTTTGAGTGACCTGTCAAGCTGATCCATAGAATTATTGTTCTCAACAATGAACTGGATGTTGGCATCGCCGGCTCGGAGGGTATTTAGGTAATTGTACAAAAATGTGAACGGGTTGAATTCCTCAGCCGATTGGAATCGGTTGGGGCCACCGCCAAATAGAGCAGAGAGATCTGTAGTATCATCGTCGGCGCCGGAGGTCGAGAATAGAAAAGGAGAACCACCAATCCAAAAGGGAATGAAGGGAAATGAGAGATATTGTTCGATGAGAACGCGAAGAAAGAGTGGGGACTTGGGCTAGGGTTCGAATTAGGATTAGGGTTTTCGTACTCTTCTAAGAATCCACAGTTGCAATTGGGGAAAACAGTTCGGATGAAGCGGATGAGAGAGTTATGGAGATCGTACGGTTGCATTGATAGCAGAAATATTGTTGTGGGGCGGCGACGCCTCGATCGCCACCGCCACTAGCACCAGAGGAAAATCCGTCAAACAACATGATGATTTTAGAGAGATAAAAGAGAAAGAGAGAGAGCGAAGAAAGGGATATTATTTTTTAAGGCTTTAAATACAAAATCGGTCAAACCTGTGAACCGATCACATGTTCACTAGGTCAACCGGTTGGACCTCCGGTTCACCGGATTTTAGCGATTTTTGAGCAAAATTGGTTCAATGGTCCAAACCGAACCGTTAGAAGGACCGGTTCTAGTTTTTACCGGTCCGACCGGCTGATAAGGATGAAATAAGTTATATTTTATTCCCTTAATACTTAATCTTTTATATCTCTTTTGTACCTAAGTACATTTATTTATCTTATATTTATATTTTAGGTACAATTGAGCCAAGGAGGCAAAATGGATGCAAAAAGGAATAAATTTGTGGATTTTTAAACCCAATTCGGTAATTGGGTGATTCATCATTCACGGAAATAGCAAGCAAGAGAATGTTATGTGGGGTCATTGTAACTAAGAAATAAGCAATTGAAGGGATGGCTTGGGCCCACGGTTGAGGAGCTTGGAAAAGGAATGAAACAGCTTTCTAATGCAAGTAGCTCAATCCTAGCAGCTCATGGCTGGAACAAATAAAGAGATGTAGATGCAAAGGGGGGCCCACGAATTGAAGCAGCCAACCTTTGGTTTGGAATTAAAATGGAGCAAGCAGCCTTCTAAATATATTAAAGCACACTCATCATGCTTGCAAGCCCATGGGTCACGAATTGAGTAACTTGCAAAAGGAGAATCAAGTGGGCCACGAAATAAGCACATGCAGTCCACCAACTTGGAGATGCTCACGTGGTTTGAAGCAGCTGGCAAAGGATGGTTCGTGGTTGGAGCAACTCACGTAAGTGTAACATGTGGGGCCATGTGTGAAGCAGCTTGCAAGTATCCACGAATTGAGGAGCTGGGCAGTGTACTTTGCCGCCCCAGCGGGGCTTTGTGCTTGGATGACCCGCCCTAGCGGGGAGGCGGAACTTGCAGCAATCTCCTTTAGCAATTTGGATTTGGCAACAAGAAAGGGGAGCTAGGGCATGAAATAATCCTAGGTTTTAATAGTTATAAATAGGGACTTGAATTGATATATCTGATATCTTGTATTCATTCATAAAAATACACTTCTCTCCATAATTCTTTGGTGATTCAATAGCTATGTGCGGCTAAACTCTTGTACTTGGATTAAGAAGACGAAAGCCTTAGAGTATTACACTGTGAGATCTATTTAATTATAATTGTTCAATTAATATTGTGAGTATTGATTATTCTTCTGTGCTTGAATTACATAATTGATTTGTTTAATTGCTAGGATGCATACTAGTTTATTATTCATTGAAATTTACTGCTAAATTAGATATCAAATCCGTAATTGTTTGATCACTCTAATTTGCGAAGCAACTAAGATTAATAATTGTCTGCAGATGACAAGATTATTATATCTTAGGAAGAATATTCAACTAAATTAAATGCAACCGCTTGTGCTTGTATTGTTTAGCTTCATCGGTTTTTCTAATTCTTAAAGCTTCTACTCGATTAAACTTTTAGTGCTTGTCTGAAGTTATTTAGTAGTTAGGGTTATTTAGATCGCTTGTTTCTATCTTACTAAAAATAAGGAAACACACAGAATAATTCTGATTGGTGAATTAATTCTAACGATGAATATTCAAGATATTAATTGTGTATACTTGAGTCAATGATCAGTGTATGTTTCTAAGGTGGAAGTTGACTTAACCCAAGGTTTGTTCTCTTGATTTAGCTCGTTACGTTATTTTATGCATTAGTTTATTTTAAATAACAATAAAAAAAAACCCCTCTTTTGGAATACAAAGATATAAAAATAGATTAATCAGTCTCTGTGGGATCAACTCTTACTTGCACTACTACATAATTATCGTTCGCAGTAAGGTTTATTTTTGGTTGTCTGCGACAGCACACCATATTTTGGCGCCGCTGTCGGGGACTGATTTTAGTTTATTTTTATATTTTTGTGATTATTATTTTATTTTAGTTTTTTATTTCTTATAGGTAAGTTGAATTTCCTTGATTGTTTATGCCCGAAACTCGATCTACTAATCAAGGTGATTTAAAGTTTGATCCAGAGATAGAGAGAACCATTCAAAGATTAAGGAAGGAAGCTAGGGCAAATCGTGCAGAAAAGGAAGCCATGGCCGCAAATCGAACCCTGAAAGAGCTTTCGGCTCCTGATTTGAACCAACAACCCTTATGCATAACTTTCCCTAATCTTGATACTAATACTCATTTTGAATTGAAATCTAGATTAATACATCTTCTACCTTCTTTTCATGGTTTAGCATGTGAAGATCCCCACAAACACTTGAAGGAATTCCATGTGGTGTGCACGAGTATGAAACCTACCAGAGTAATCGAAGAGCAGATCAAGCTAAGAGCCTTCCCATTTTCTCTGAAAGATTCAGCTAAGGATTGGCTTTACTATCTACCCTCCAGAAGTATCACCACATGGGAAGAGATCAAAAGACTCTTTTTAGAGAAATATTTTTCAGCTTTAAGGGCAGCCAATATTCGAAAGTTAATTTGTGGCGTGAGGTAGAACAACGGATAATCCCTACATGAGTATTGGGAACGTTTCAAAAGATTGTGTGCTAGTTGCCCTCATCACCAAATCAGTGATCAGCTTCTCATCCAGTATTTTTATGAAGGTCTCAGTTGCACCGAGAGAAGCATGATTGACGCTGCTAGTGGCGGAGCGTTGGTGGATAAGACTCCCGAGGCTGCAAGAAATCTAATTACAAATATGGCAGCCAATTCTCAATAATTTGGCACTAGACATGATTCTGCACCTAGGAATACTAGTGAGGTACAAATTTCTTCTATTGAACAACAACTTGTGAGTTTAACTTCTCTTGTTCGTCAAATGGGTGCAGGTAACACACAGCAGGTAAAAGCTTGCGGGATTTGTGTGGTAGTAGGATATCTGACAGATGCATGCCCAACTCTTCAAGAGGAATCTGTTGAGCAGGCAAATGCAGCAGGAGGATTTCCTGGACAACCACAAAGGAAATATGATCCCTTTTCAAATACATATAATCTTGGATGGAGGGATCATCCTAACTTTAGCTACGGGAACCCACAAGCAAATCAACCCTCACCTCAAACTTTTCCAAATCAGCAGCAGTACAAACCATCGTATCCCAATAGACAACAACAGGGCCAATCTTCTAACCCTAGTATTTCTTTAGAAGATATTGTTAAAACACTTGCCACTAACACTTTAAATTTTCAACAGGAAACAAGGGCAAGCATTCAGAATTTGGGTACGCAAGTGGGACAAATGGCAACTGCAATCAGTCGATTGGAGGCACAAAGTTCTGGAAAATTACCCTCCCAAACAGTGGTGAACCCAAAAAAAATGCAAGTGCAATCACTTTGAGGAATGGTAAGGAGATAACAGTTCCAGAAAAGACAGTGGCTACACCACAAGATCAAGACAATGCAGATAAGGAAAAAGAAGCAGCAGACAGCAGTGTTATGAATGACAAGGATGAACCAAAGCGTAAATTTCCCCCTCTCTCTGAATATAAACCGGTACCTCCTTTCCCTCTTGTTTTAACAGAAAATAGAACATATGAGAAAAATTCAGATTTTTATGAAACTTTTCAAAAATGCGAGGTAAATATTCCATTGTTAGATGCTATCAAACAAGTACCTCGTTATGCTAAATTTTTGAAAGAACTGTGTACACACAAGAGAAAATAGGAATTAAAAAAATATGAAAAGGTAAGGGTAGGGGAGAATGTCTTAGCAGTTATTCAAAGAAAACTACCTACTAAGTGCCAAGATCCAGGTATGTTCACGATTCTATGCACGATAGGTAGCACCAGATTCGAGAAAGCTATGTTAGGCTTAGGAGCCTCTATAAATATCATGCCATACTCTATATATGCTACTTTATCACTTGAACCTTTGAGTAAAACTGGTATTGTAATACAACTGGCTGACAGGTCTAATGCTTATCCCAAAGGTGTAGTTGAGGATGTCCTTGTGCAAGTCAATAATTTGATCTTTCCTATAGATTTTTATGTGTTTGATATGGAAAACGGTGACCAAAATGCCCCTATTTTGTTAGGAAGACCATTTTTAAAAACATCAAAGACTAAAATAAACGTTCATAGTGGAACACTTTCAATGGAATTTGACGGCAAAATTGTTAAGTTCAATATTTATGATGCCATACGTTACCCCACTGATGATAATTCTATTTATTCGGTTGATGTGATTGACTCTTTAGCATAGGAAATCTTTGAACTTGATGGTACGGATGAATTAAAAATTGCACTTAGCACGAACATTGATGAAGAAAGTGAAAATTGGAACTTGAGCACCGAGTTACAAGCAACTGTAACAGCGTTGAATGACGGTCTAAAAATAGGTAACATATCTTATGCTAAATTGTCGATTTCTAGCGAGAAGACCTTGCCCTCTGTTTTGCAGGCACCAATTCCCGATTTGAAACCGCTTCCTAGTCATCTCAAATATGTGTTCCTTGGAGAAGGAGAAACATTACCAGTGATTATCTCCAGTACACTTGGTGCATCCCGAGAAGAGAAACTCCTGCATGTTCTAAAAGAGCATAAGAAGGCCATTGGATGGACAATAGCTGACATTAAAGGAATAAGCCCTTATACATACATGCATCGGATCTTGCTGGAGGATGAAGTGAAACCTTCCCGTCAACCACAAAAGAGATTGAACCCTCCCATGATGGATGTCATGAAGAAAGAAATTCTCAAACTTCTTGACGTCGGAGTGATCTACCCTATTTCAGATAGCGGTTGGGTTATGTAAGACCCCAAATTTTATGAATAAAGATTTAATTTTCTTTATATTTTATTTTGAAATAGTAAGGTGTTGATTTGATAAATGTGGTAAGTTATGGGTAGTATGTGCAAATTTTACAAAGTAAGCAAGTGGTTATAAAATATTCGTTGTGTCGGGGAATATTCGTTTGGTCGAAGAATATTCGTACGACGGCGCAATCATTGGTGGACCCCACAACGAGAATGAATGTCGGATATAGAAAGCGACTAAAGTAACCTTTTTATAATAACGGCAAAACTTTTATCGTTAAACTGTTGAAATACCCGGTGGTTAAAATACAGTAATACACGGTGTTGCACAATAGCACACAGTATTGCACAGTATTTCGAATTATTGATTCTTACGTAGGAAGACAATTACTCAATTATTGTTACAATAATTATTGTTCAATAATTTATATTATTGATTCAATAATTGTATAATATTTTATTGGTTTAATATTTGCTACGTTGATATTTTATATCAATAAGTGCAACTTTGCTATTTTATATTAGTGATTCAATAATTGTCATTGCACAGTATTTCAAATTATCAAATCAATAATTCATATTATTTGAATAATATTATTAGATAGCATTATTGACAATGTCTAAAGAAGTTCTGTCTAAGAAAGGGGTTGATTAATTGCGCGCCAGTAAGGAGAAATCCTTATCGGAAGGCCCCATCTTTCTTGGGAACGACCTGGTTATCAATATTATAGTTCTGTAATATTATTTGTGAATAATTAATTTTTGATATATATGATAAGAAAATATTTATTCAATGCGGATTTAAACGGAGGAATTTTTAACATGTGACATTTGTTGAAAGTTGGTATTTTATCTTGTCCGATAAAATATTTTATTCAAATATATTATTATAATATGACATTATAGTAGTATGATGTGATTATATAATAGTATAATTTTTATAATTTGAATGTTAACATTTTTATTTTTAAATTCATGGTATAAAAATTAAACGAGGTGGAAGAGGGCAAATTGAATTTGAACTCTTATGATGCAAACAATGATGTCATCGGAGCGATGAGGTAAGCAATGATGTCATAGAATCGATGATGTAAGCGATGATGTCATAAATTATGGCAAAAAGACTATTTTACCCTTACTCTGCCAAGCCTAATAATAGAAGCTCATTTTTTTATTATTTCTCATCAATTCACTAAAGCTATAGAGAGAGAAAGTATAGAGAGAATAAGAGAGAAAGAAGAAGAGTATTCTGCTATTACACTAGTGCAGTCTCCAAATTTTTAAGGTAAGGGGTATTATTTCTTTCGTATTCATGAAGAGAGTTATTTTCTTTCAATATTCGTAAGGGTTGTTATTCTATTCTTTATTATTCTGTTGGAATAACCTGTCTACGCGGACTACTGCATGCATGGTGAAATCCTGTTGTTATTCCATTCTTTATTATCCTGTGGGAATAACCTGTCTACGCGGACTACCGTATGCCTGGTGAATAACCCTTCGTATTCAGTTGTTATTAAATTGTGAAAACAATTTGTCTGAGCGGACTACTACCAGACGGGTGAAAATCTAATTGCAGTTTCGTATATTGTTTCATTTCAGATTCCTAACTCTAAACTTACTACGGTAAGTATTGCTTCTAGAATTCCTGAAATGATCAGAAATTCCTTGAGTTTTGCGCTTCATCTAATATTATTTCACTGGAATATTGGTCTAAACTTTCTTGTGAAATTTTTATATTTTCATGTCGAGTTACTATTCACGAGTTACTATTCACGGGGTACTATTCAAGGTAAAAAAAATATTTCTTTTTCCAAATCATTTTTGATTGGATCCAATTTTGATCTTCATTCTTAAACTCTGGATAAATTCTCTAATATTTATCCTTTATCTCACTGGATTCGTTATTCGTATTGTTTTTCATCATCCTCAATCCTAAATGGTGATATAACTGAATATCTTTGGCTTGTAGTGCAAAGATGAATGATTGCTTGATGAATATCTTTGGCCTATAGTGCAAAGATGAATGATTACCTGATGAATATCTTTGGCCTGTAGTGCAAAGATGGACAGGTGTTGAGATGAACATGGCCAACTGGTGATACAAATGAATATCTTTGGTCGTAGTGCAAAAGATGAATATTTGATTCGAGATGAATATTGATTGATGTTACAGGGATAAAATATTGATGATGGACTTTTAAATTATAGAAGATAGTAGACATCATTCTCTACTTAACTCTTCTAACGAATTGTCATTTCCGTTGCAGTTGTTGATCTAAAACTGGTTGTCCATAATATTTTATCTGAGTTGTTGAAGACTAACGAGAATATCGCGGGTACTAGTCGGAGAATGGAGTGATGGTCCGAGTTAGAGCTATAGAAGTTCTCACTATTTTTTTTTAAAATAGTGTGATAATAAATGTAATAAGGACTTAGTTTGAATGTTAATATTTTCTACATGTCTATATTGACACTCATAGTTGTGTGATCGTATTTTGCACGACCGTTTGATATGAAAGATTGTATTTGGATTCTGTACCATGTATTTGGCGACTCAGAATGGGTTGAGTATTGAACCTATTTTGGGGGCGTCATAGGTTAGCCCAGTTCAAGTGGTTCCGAAGAAGACTGGAATAACTGTTGTGAAAAATCAGAATGACGAGTTGGTTCCCACCCGAGTTCAAAATGGGTGGTGGGTTTGTATAGATTATAGAAAATTAAATGTTGTAACCCGCAATGACCATTTTCCTTTACCTTTTATTGATCAAATGCTTGAACGATTAGCTGGTCATTCTTATTATTGTTTTCTTGATGGTTATTCAGGTTATTTACAAATTGCAATCGCCCCAGAGGATCAAGAAAAGACTACTTTCACATGCCCATCTGGTACTTTTGCGTACCGCCACATGGCCTTCAGACTTTGCAACGCACCGGCTACTTTTCAGAGGTATATGGTTAGCATATTTTCAAATTATATTGAGCATATCATGGAAGTTTTTATGGATGATTTTACATTTTATGGAGACTCATTTGATAAATGTTTTCATAACCTCACACTTATTCTTCAAAGATGCATAGAAACTAACCTTGTCTTAAACTCTGAAAAATGTCATTTTATGGTTGAACAAGGTATAGTTTTGGGTCATGTTGTTTCATCTAGGGGAATTGAAGTAGATAAAGCTAAAGTTGACATTATACAATCTCTTTCATATCCCACTAGTGTTCGGGAAATTCGTTCTTTTTTTGGACATACAGGTTTTTATCGGAGATTCATCAAGGACTTTTCCCAAATAGCATCACCCCTATGCAGTCTACTACAAAAGGATGCCGAGTTTGAGTTTGACGAGAAGTGTCGCAAGGCGTTTGATAAATTGAAGGAATCACTGACATCCACTACAGTTATTCAACCACCTGATTGGACCATGCCTTTTGAGATAATGTGCGACGCAGGTGACTATGCCGTAGGAGCTGTTTTGGGCCAAAGAATCGGAAGAGCATCACATGCCATTTATTATGAGTCGAGGACTTTGAATGATGCCCAACGAAACTATTCTACTACAGAAAAAGAGCTTTTAGCTGTTGTTTTTGCTTTAGAAAAATTTCGATCTTATTTGCTTGGTACTAAAGTCATTGTATATTCTGATCATGCAGCTCTTCGTTACTTGATGACAAAGAAAGAGGTAAAACCAAGATTGATAAGATGGATACTTCTCTTGAGTGAATTTGACTTGGAAATTAAGGACAAAAAAGGAGCGGAGAATAGTGTTGTGGATCACTTGAGTCGTTTAGTGAATGTGCATGATGAACATCAACTAAAGAAGAGTTTCCCGATGCAAAATTATTTTCTGCAAGTACAACCATGCCATGGTATGCAAATATTGTGAATTATTTGGCTACTAACATCTTACCTTCTAGTTTGTCTAAGGCTCAAAAAGATAAAATCAAAAGTGATGCCAAGCACTATGTATGGGATGATCCTTACTTATGGAAGCACTGTGTTGACCAAATGATACGAAGATGCATCCTTGAAAGTGAAATTGCTTCTATTCTCACTTTTTGTCATACTTATGCCTGTGGAGGTCACTTTGGAACAAAGAGAACAGCAAGGAAAGTATTAGAATGTGGTTTCTTTTGGCCATCTCTTTTCAAAGATTCATATCTGTTTTGTAAGTCATGCTATAATTGTCAAAAGACAGGTAATATTTCCCAATGAAATGAGATGTTGCAAACCCCCATATTATATTGTGAAATTTTTTATGTTTGGGGAATTGATTTCATGGGACCATTTCCTGTCTCTTTCGGTTGTACTTATATCTTACTTGTTGTTGATTATGTTTCGAAATGGGTGGAAGCTAAAGCCACCAGAACTGACGATTCTAAAGTGGCAGCAGATTTTATTCAGTCTAACATTTTTTTTAGGTTTGGCTTTCCAAGAGCTCTAATCAGTGATCGAGGGACTCACTTTTGCAATCGAACAGTGGGAGTATTTTTGAGGAAGTACCATGTGACTCATAAGGTGTCGACTGCTTATCATCCGCAAACCAATAAACAAGCAGAGGTGTCAAATAGAGAAATCAAGGCAATCATTGAAACCCAAGCAGAAAAGATTGGAGTTTGCACTTGGATGATGCTTTATGGGCTTACCAGACCGCATTCACGACACCCATTGGTATGTCACCTTATTGATTAGTGTTTGGGAAGCCATGTCACCTACCCGTTGAGTTGGAACATAAGGCTTATTGTGCTATTAAGAGCTTCAATATGAATATGGATGAAAGTGGAGAACACAGGAAGTTGTAACTACAAGAGTTGGAGGAAATTTGTAATGACGCATATGAGAGCGCACAGATTTACAAGGAAAAAACGAAAGCTTTTCATGACAAAAGGATATCTAGGAAAGAATTTTAAGTTGGTCAAAAAGTTCTTCTCTACCAATCACGGCTTCGTTTGTTTCCAGGTAAGTTACGTTCTCGTTGGAATGGACCTTTTATTGTTATTAATGTTTTCCCGTATGGTGCAGTTGAAATCAAAAGTTTAGCAACTTCTAAAGTGTTCAAGGTGAATGGTCATCGACTAAAATATTTTCATGAGGGTTTCAAAGAAGAAAAGGTGGAGAATGTGGACTTTGAGGATCCGGTTTATACAGATTAACTCAAAGGCAATATCGAGTCGAGCCAAAGACAATAAACAAAGGCATTGCATTGGAGGCAACCCATAGGGGAGTATCTCTCTACTTTTCTTTGCATTTTAGTTTACATTGGGAACAATGTAAGTTTTAAGTGTGGGGGGGAAGAATTGGGATATTTTTCATTTTTTTTATTTATGAATTTTGTGGGTATATTCACTACAAACCCTCACGAGACAAAACTCGTCCACTTGGGGTAACCTTGGGGTTTAAAGGCTTGTTGCACACGCTAAGTGCAATCGTGTTTCCTACGAAAATGGGGTAGTTTTAGGATGTCTCACTTGAGCAATAAGTTAATTTGGATTTTGATTCTTGACTAATGATAAAATTTTGATTTCTTTTCGATAACTTATGGGAGGACTGACAGACATTGGGTAATCTAAATTTAGGTTTTCTTTATTGATCACTACTTTATTTGAGACCCTTCACTATTGAGCACATATCCATTCGAATCAGTTTTGACTTGGAATGAATTTATCTTATTGAATGTCTAGGGAAGAAACTTTGAACTCTATCATTTGCTTGATTATTACTTGAAGTTGCTATGAGGTGTTAATTAAGAAAAGGGAAATGATTTAGGCAAAGTTTGCAAGAATTAAAGGAAAAATAAAATTTAAAAGAGAAAAGAAATGATTCATGTGGTGTGATGAGATGGAGCGTAAAACGCACTCACTCATAAACACGTGACATGCGAGAAGAAGCATAAAATGCACTCGCTGGTAAGATGGAGCATAAAATGCACTTACCGAAGAAAAAATAAGAAAGAAAGAAAAATCTTTTGATCCTTTGATATTATCTGCTGGTGTTAACTAATATTTGTGGGAGAACAAGTGATTGAGTTTATCTTTCTCTTTTAAGGCTTCAATTTCATAAATTTTTCTGTGGTCTGATTGGTTTGATACAGGTGGATTCACACACGCACAAGGGGTTGAGAGTAAAGAAAAATTGATAAATAAATTAGGGTTTCAGATGATACATTATTTTGAAGTTTCTCAGGGTTATTGTTTTGAATCTTTGAGGTCAATGTTGAAGCTCATACTAAGTCGTGGCTCGAGTTTGTCAAATTTGTTTAGTTGAATTTTTGTGTTATAGTTTATTTTTATTTTGCCCGAGGACGAGCAAAAGATAAGTGTAGGGGAATTTGATAAGGATGAAATATGTTATATTTTATTCCCTTAATACTTAATCTTTTATATCTCTTTTGTACCTAAGTACATTTATTTATCTTATATTTATATTTTAGGTACAATTGAGCCAAAGAAGCAAAATGGATGCAAAAAGAAATAAATTTGTGGGTTTTTAAACCCAATTCGATAATTGGGTGATTCATCATTCACGGAAATAGCAAGCAAAAGAATGTTATGTGGGGTCATTGTAACTAAGAAATAAGTAATTGAAGGGATGGCTTGGGCCCACGGTTGAGGAGCTTGGAAAAGGAATGAATCAGCTTTCTAATGCAAGTAGCTAAATCCTAGCAGCTCACGGCTGGAACAAATAACGATATGTAGATGCAAAAGGGGGCCCACGAATTGAAGCAGCCAACCTTTGGTTTAGAATTGAAATGGAGCAGGAAGCCTTCTAAATATATTAAAGCACACTCATCATGCTTGCAAGCCCATGGGTCACAAATTGAGTAGCTTGCAAAAGGAGAATCAAGTGGGCCACGAAATAAGCACATGCAGTCCACCAACTTGAAGATGTTCACGTGGTTTGAAGCAGCTGGCAAAGGAGTGCTTCATGGTTGGAGCAGCTCACGTAAGTGTAACATGTGGGGCCATGTGTGAAGCAGCTTGCAAGTATCCACGAATTGAGGAGTTGGACAATGTACTTTGCCGCCCCAATGGGGCTTTGTGCTTGGATGACCCGCCCTAGTGGAGGCTGAACTTGCAGCAATCTCCTTTAGCAATTTGGATTCGGCAATAAGAAAGGGGAGCTAGGGCATGAAATAATTCTAGGTTTTAATAGTTATAAAGAGGGGCTTGAATTGACATATCTGATATCTTGTATTCATTCATAAAAATACACTTCTCTCTATAATTCTTTGGTGATTCAATAGCCATATGTGACTAAACTCTTGTACTTGGATTAAGGAGACGGAAGCCTTAGAGTATTACACTGTGAGATCTATTTAATTATAATTGTTAAATTAATATTGTGAGTATTGATTATTCTTCTGTGCTTGAATTACATGATTGATTTCTTTAATTGCTAGGATGCATAGTAGTTTATTATTCATTGAAATCTACTGCTAAATTAGATATCGAATTCATAATTGTTTGATCACTCTAATTTGCGAAGCAACTAAGATTAATAATTGACTGCAGATCACGAGATTATTATATCTTAGGAAGAATTTTCAACTAAATTAAATGCAACCGCTTGTGCTTGTGTTGTTTAGCTTCATCGGTTTTTCTAATTCTTAAAGCTTCTACTAGATTAAACTTTTAGCGCTTGTCTGGAGTTGTTTAATAGTTAGGGTTATTTAGATCGCTTGTTTCTATCTAACTAAAAATAAGGAAAGACACGGAATAATTCTGATTGGTGAATTAATTCTAACGATGAATAATCAAGATATTAATTGTGTATGCTTGAGTCAATGATCAGTGTATGTTTCTAAGGTGGAAGTTGACTTAACCCAAAGTTTGTTCTCTTGATTTAGCTCGTTACGTTATTTTACGCATTAGTTTATTTTAAATAATAAAAAAAACCCTCTTTTGGAATACAAAGTATATAAAAATAGATTAATTAGTCTCTGTGGGATCAACTCTTACTTGCACTACTACATAATTATCGTTCGCAGTAAAGTTTATTTTTGTTTGTCTGCAACAGCACACCACCGGCGGTCTGTTCCAGGTTTTAAAACCTTAGTTGCAGGATTGTTAGATTTGATCCACACAAATGTATGTCGACCTATGACAATAAATGCACGAGGAGGGTATTCGTATTTCATTACTTTCACTGATGATCATTCTAGATTTGGATATGTGTATTTGATGAAAATACAAATCTGAATCATTTGAAAGGTTCAAAAAATTCAGAAGTGAAGTTGAGAAACAAACTGGCAAAATTATTAAGATTCTTTGATCGGATCGAGGAGGTGAATACTTAGGCAATGAGTTTCTCAATCATCTCAAGGATAATGGTATCCTCTCACAATGGACACTTCCTGGTACACCACAGTTGAATGAAGTATCTGAAAGAAGAAATTGTACCTTGTTGGACATGGTGCGGTCCCCTCAATATCCGTCCCAAAGACTCCATATGAGATGTGGACAGGGAGGAAACCTAGTCTTAATCTCATTAAGATTTGGGGATGTCCAGCTTATGTGAAAAGGTTTCAGAATGATAAGCTTGGGACAAGATCTGATAAGTGTAGTTCTGTGGTTTATCTTAAAGAAAGTTTAGGATACTATTTTTATAATCCTACTGAGCAAAAGGTGCTCGTTGCCAAACACGCTACCTTCTTGAAAAAGGAGTTTATCCTTGAAGGGGCTAGTGGGAGAAAAATAAATCTTGAATAAGTTCAAGAACCACAAACCACTACAGGTCTAGATGAACCTGTCCAAGTAGAAATACCTTCTGTACCATAGCCAACTTGTAAATCTGGAAGAGTACCGAAGATACCTGATAGATATGGATTCATCATAGAAGATGATGGAGAGGTATGCGTCATAGATGATGATGATCCAGTTACAGACGATGAGGCAATGAGTAGTAAAAACTAAGGGAAATGGCAAACCGCCATGAAATTCGAAATGGACTCCATATATAAGAACTTAGTGTGGACTTTGGTTGAATCACAGGAAGGCATAGTGCCTATAGGGTGCAAATAGGTTATTTAAAGAAAGACTGGGGCAGATGGCAATGTGGAGACCTATAAGGCCAGACTGGTGGCAAAAGATTTCAAGCAAAGATAAAGAGTTGACTGTGATGAAACCTTCTCACTAGTTGTTATGCTCAAGTCCATTTGGATTTTGCTTGCTATTGCAGCTTACTATGACTATGAGATCTGGAAAATGGACGTGAAAACAGTCTTCCTCAATAGGAAACTAGAAGAGGATGTATATATGATACAACCAGATGGTTTTGTTTCAAAAGTTGGAACAAATCAAGTCTGTAAACTACAATACTCTATTTATGGATTGAAGCAAGCTTCTCGCAGATGGAACATCCATTTTGATGAGACAATCAGAGAGTTTGATTTTATCAAAAATGAGGATGAACTTGTGTGTACAAGAAGGTTAGTGGGAGCGCTGTGACATTCCTTGTATTATATGTTGATGATATACTACTGATAGGGAATGACATACCTATGTTACAATCAGTAAAGATATGGTTGTCTGAACACTTTTCCGTGCAGGACTTGGGAGAAGCATCCTACATATTGGGGATAAAGATCTATAGATATAAATCTAAAAGGATGTTCGACTTGACCCAAGGAACGTACATTGAAAGGATACTAAAGAGGTTTAGCATGTCCGACTCCAAGAGAGGACTCATACCGATGAGTTTTAGAGTGAACCTCTCCAAGAAAATGTCCCCAAAGACATATGAAGAGAGAGATCGTATGAGTAAGATATATTATGCTTCAGAAATAGGGTATATCATGTTTGGAATGATATGTACGAGACCTGATGTTGCTTATTCACTTGGAGTGACAAGCAGATATCAGTCAAATCCTGGAGAAGAATACCGAAAAGTAGTAAAGAACATTATAAAGTACTTAAGAAGAACTAAGGATGTGTTTCTAGTGTATGGTGGGTCTAATTTGAAACTAGAGGGCTATACAGACTCAAGTTTTCAGATTGACCAAGACGACAAAAAATCCACCTCAGGTTATGTCTTTATCCTAAATGGTGGCGTAGTAAGTTGGAAGAGTTTCAAGCAGCAAACGGTTGTTGATTCAATGATAGAAGCGGAGTACATAACTGCAAGTGAAGCTGCAAAGGAAGCTGTTTGGATGAAAAAGTTAATTGCAGAAATTGGAGTGGTTCCTAGCATATAAGGACCGGTTCCTATGTATTATGACAACAACGGGGCTATTGCACAAGCCAAGGAACCCAGGTCTCATCAGAAATCCAAGAATATATTGCGGCGCTTTCATCTGATTAGGGAAATCGTTGAATGGGGAGATGTCAACCTGGAGAGAGTCGACTCTCAGAACAACATTGCAGATCCATTTACTAAAGTGTTAACTCAACAGCTGTTTGTTCGTCACTTACAAAAGATGGGTATTAGATACCAAGGCGTTTGGCTTTACTGCAATTGAGAGATTGAAAGTAGTATGCACTCAAGCCAATTACATTGGATGTAATAAGTATTTACTTTGTAATCTTATTCATTTATTAATAAGAGAGTTTAAAATATAAAAGGCATTTTTTATCCATGTTAATTAGTTGAATTAATAATTGTAATAAACCTATAGTTATTGAGCAATGCTTTTAGAATCATAATGTTGATCATGCTAATGAGATCTAAATTCTATGATAGCTCAAAACTAAAATGTTCCTAATCATTGGATCACTAATGTGGGATTACTGATTCTGGATAGATTAGTACATACTATGCTTGCTCTGTTGAAGAGAATAATTGATCTCGTGATCATTTGTGTGGAGACACTAAAGTAAGTATATAGATGCTTATTGGAGAATAAGTTCACTGAAACGTGACGAATAAAGGAACCCTAATAGAGTTTTACTTATCTGTCAATAGGAGTTCCTAAAGTGATAGTAGTACAAGTAATCCTTGGACTTGAAATCATCATAGTATCTTATATATATTAAATTATGTTTTTACATATTCCTTAGTACTCTTCAGTACATCGTAGGGTATGCTCGGATATAGTAAAGTATATATGAAGATAGATGAATGCTCAACAAAGGATCTACTACTTCCAGTAAAGGAAGAGAATGTCCTATGTAATTCGATAAAATAACAACATAAAAATCCCTGGCCAAGGTGAATGGAAATTATAAAGGAGTTTCTAATTTACATTAACTATAGTTGTGCATTTTAGAATCGAAATACATATAATCAAATAAATAAAACTTGACAGTAATTCCATATTTTATATTTGATTAGGACATTGTGCAGTAGAAGGATTGAATTGTACGGTAACTATTCACAGAATAGATTCGATGTATTCTTTGTGATTATATTTGTGATAAACGTTGAATTCATATTATCCGGATAGTCATAATACATTATTTATAAGGTGTCACTCATGATGTAAAATGAATATTATTTATTTATGTTTGAATTAAAGGAGTTTAATTCATTATAAATAATATTAGAATTGTTCTAATTTATTTATTCTGCTACTGGTTACTATTGAACCTAGAGGGTCACACCAAAAAAAGGAGAAATATGATTTTAGAATTGATTGGCTTAATAATAATAAATTAAGTATATTTAATTTATTAGTGGAATAAATTAAATAACTTCAGATTTATAATCAAGTATTTGGAAAAATACTAATATTATAAATTAATAAGATTAGTCATCTTTTTATTATTATTATTATTATTAAATTTACTAAATAATAATACTATAGTATTTGGAGAAATACTAATATTTATAATTAAGTATTTGGAGAAATACTATATTGTAAATTAATAAGAGAAGTCTTATTATTATTGTTGTTGTTATTATTATTATTATTATTATTATTATTATTATTATTATTATTATTATTATTATTATTATTATTATTATTATTATTATTATTATTATTATTATTATTATTATTATTTTATTTAGTTCCTAATTAGATTGGGAATTAAATTAAAAATCCAATTCCTTAAAGGTTAAGGATTAGGGTTAGTCTTTAAATAAAAGGAGTCTTTTTATGGGAAAGACTAATGCAATTTTACGCATCTTGCTTCTCTCTAGCAGATATTCTCAAAACCCTAAGTTTTTAGAAAAGTGAGAATTACGATTAGCAATCCAAGACATAGTAGAGTCTAAATTAATTCTTCAATCAACTACTCCTAGTGGATACCTCTTGGGCTTTGCATACACTTTGTGACGAACGTGTGATCCGGAGATTAGAGAGATCGTGAAGGATAAAGGATTCAAATTTCGAGTCTTCATTGAAGGTTACACGCTTCAAAAGTATACCTTTATCCTTCCTCAATTAATGATGTTTACATAAGGCTGCACAATGGATTGCTAAAAAATTTTAATTTGCTATTATGCATGCTTCCGCTGTTATTTTAATTTGATTGAATGCTTTGATTCGTTTTTAGCAATCCTACAGTCGGATCTCGTATATCTCCTTCCTTATGTTGGCCACTATTGAAGTAGGGAAATACTTCTCTAAGAACAGCCCTTCATATTGTTCCATGAATGTATCGATCTGGGGGAAAGATAGTACAGCCAATCTTTTGCCAAATCTGCTAGGGAGAATGGGAAGGCTCTCAATTTGATTTGTTCTTCCGTAATCCCGTGTGGTTTCATGGTAGAACACACCACATGGAACTCCTTCAAGTGATTTTATGGATCTTCACCTGTAAGACCACGGAAAGTAGGCAAAAAATGAATTAGTCCGGATTTAAGTTCAAATGCATCATTTAAAATAAGATATTCAATGCACAAAGGTTGTTGAGTGAGATTAGGTGTGGCTAATTCTTTCAACGTCCGGTTGTTGACGAGTCTCCTTCCTTAGCCTACATACGATTTTCTCTATTTTTGGATCAAATTTCAAATCAAAAGAGTGAGAGGATCGAGGCATAAAAAATAAAAAAATAATAAAGAAAAGAAAAGAAAATAATGAATAAATAAAAACAAAGGACACTCCCAGGCAACGGCGCTAAAATTTGGGAGCTGTCGTTTAGCACTCCAAAATTAAACCTTACTTTTACTTCACAAATTAGAACAGTAGTAAGCAAGGATCGATCCCACAGAGAATGAGTTGTCTTTATATCTATTCAATTATTTTAAAGAAAATAGGGGTTTTTGAGTTTGGTTAACAAATTTAATGAAAACAAAGATGAATATAAGTAATCCATGAGTAAAAGACTTCAGTTCTACAGTTCAGTATCACCTTTTCACAAATATAAATTAGTCAAGTTCAAGCAATATTTATCCTTCAATGAGATTAATAACCCTAAATAATTGTAATTGCTAATTATTCATAATTCTCCTTTTGTAAATTTAAAGTGACAATCGTCCCAATAAACCCTAACTATCATATAACCTGGAACTATTAGTATAAATTTAATATAATAGTAGCATGAAGAATGAGAATTAGGTTATTCCAAGTAATAATCACACAATCAGGAATTATTCAACTTGCCTTAGCAACACTTAAAAGTTTGTCCACAATCATGCATCACTAATTGCTACTTTTGATCAAATATAATATCGTTTGCTTAATACTATATTTTAATCTAGCAGATAATATTTATCAAATTAATCTAAATGGCCAAATCAAATCAATAAGATAGAATAGCATGCAATCAATTAACACAGATTATTAGAATAAATCTCATGCAAGAAGAATAAATAAAGTGAACTTGATCAAACCGTTAATTATGAATATGGTTCAACATCCTTGAGAATTGAAGTAGAGAATTTAGCTTGACATGCATTCGAGTCTAAACTCCAATGTTGTAGAAGATAGATGATAGAATGAATGAATGATCCTAACTATTACAATGTATTTATAATGCTAGACAAGGTCCTATATCTTATGGGAACTAGAAATTCAAATCCCATAAGGACTTACAAATCACAACTAGTTTCCATAAAGAAATAGAAACCAATTTGGAAAGCAATCTCAGTCTAAAAGATATCCTAAATCTTACAGAAATAACAATCCAATTCCATGTAGAAACTTGCCAAACACTACCTCTGAAAAGTTTCCAAAAATCCAATATTACCCAGATTTCCCGCTGAATTCGTCGGGACGGATTGCTTGTACTGAATAACTCCGTCGGGGAGGATGTCCCTTTTTCCTGAGCTTCAAAATGCTATCCACAGGAGCGGATTTATTATGCCTTGCGAGTCCGTAGAGGTAGACTTTTCCATAGAGGTATCCGCCATGGCGGATTTCCTCGAGCCAACGAATCCGTCGTATCGGATTTGGCCAGATTATGAATTTTCTTCTTTTTGCTTCTACTTAGCTCCAAATCGTCCTGTATCACTACTTAAGCTCATTTTCAACCTAAAACCAATAACCACACTTATCAAACTCAATTACACAACAAATCATGTAATAAACTAAACGCAAAGGAATCAAAATCAATGAGTTTTATGTACTTACCAGTGTTCTTCATTACTCAACTAAGCAACATATTTATAGGAGAACGAGAGCACGCCACTCTTGACAATTTTGCAGGCTCGGCACACCAAGGTTAAAAAAACGTTTCCTGAAGAATAATTGTGGGTCACGACCAAGTTGGAAAAGAAAAGTTAGTAGGAGAATTGATTGTGGGTTCCAGACAAGTTGGAGAAGAAAAATTTGCAGAAGATTGTAATTATTGTGGGTCTCATGGAAAAATAAGTCAACAACAAATTCCTCATGTTAAACCCCTCTATTTATAGCAAAAATTGAATAAACATCTACCACACATCACTTATTATAATTATCTTTAATCAACACCTTTTATTTATCAATTAGTCACACTTTTTTAATCTTTCAACAATTATTCACCATAATATTATAGACTCACAATATTGACAACCAAATCGTTCCCATGAAAAAGGGGGGCCTTCCGTAAAAACGACGCACATTCAAATAACTTCTTTACTTGACATAACTTCTAAAATTTGTCAATAATGCTAACTGATCTAATTATTTTATTTCAATTATTATGAGTTACTGTGTCGCGATAATTATTGATTTAATAATATATAATACTGTGCAGTTGTAACAATTATTGAGTTAAAACACTATGCAATTATTATTGTAACAATTATTGAATCAATAATATGAAATATTGTGCAATACAGTGAGATGTTGTGGAATGTCTTGTCACTGTAGAATACCGCGTGTTACTATACTTTTATCACCGGGTATTTAAAAAATTAAAAATGATGTTGACATTTTATATTAAAAATGTTATTTCTGTCGTTTTCGGTATCTGAACATTATGTCATTGTGGGGCCCACCAATAATTGGATGTTTCGGCGCCATCGTATTTTACCGAATGTTCCCCAAAAGAACGAATATTCCCCGACATACTTTTTAATTTATAATTTGCACACATCATTTTATCAATTTAACACATTATTGTTTAACATAATAATTATAAGAAAATTTAAATTCTTTTTTAATAAAAGTTGGTGTCTTACAAAAACCGTTCATGAACCCACTTTGATGTGGTTCCTTAAATCTGAAACCGCAATATGAACCCGCTTGGATTGTTGCGGTGTGATTTCAAATGGTGCGATTTCAACTCGAAAATCAATTAGAAAAAAATATATTATATATATCATACTTTTCAAATTCAAAATAAATCTCAAATATTACTAACTTCCTACTACAAATAATATCCAACTACAAAAAGTTAAATTCTTGAAAACTAATTATAAAACGATAGGAATCCTCTAGAATCGAATTCTTAATAAAAGAGATACTACTTTGATTAATAGTCAACTTCCCCTTAGTTTGATTAACCCGCTTAATTAATTCAAAACTTCTAATTCTTCAAATTGAAATATGCATACATTACACAAAATCTTAAATCATGCAAAATTACGTATTCTAAAATTAAATTTACAATAATAATTAAAAATCACTTAAAAACTCTAAAACATACACAAAAATATGAAAAATATTAAAGATTTAGAACTTTAAATGGGTGCGATTTCTTAAGGGTTCAGTTTCTATACCAAAATCATAACAAAAATGTAAAGGGTGCGATTTCTACTAAAAAATCAGTATATGCCACCGAAACTATTGGTGTAATTTTTACAATTTTGTATGTGATTTCTCTTGCGAAATCGATTTTCGCTCTCCCTTACTAACAGGTCATAATCTGATTATAACAACCCCATGCAATTGTTTGTGGGCGAGACCTCAATTAACTCTCAAGACCTTGTCTATGTCATTATAAATAATAACAAACTCAATCTACAAGTTCAAATCAATCAATCGTGGTATATGTAAGCTCCATACCCACAAGCTCGATCCTAATCTTTGGCATTAACTATTATATATAAAGACACGACCAACGATGACGTAACTTAACGTAAGTGAATCAATATAATTTCAAAAATCGAAATCAAGTAATTTGAAGAATCAACTCGGTTAATTTGTTTCCTTTTTATTGGCTAGATCGTCTCATCTTCCTCTTTGCCTAGCTTTTCCAATCATTTTCCTTGATATATTCCTCTTCTATTTCCCTTCTTGCTTAAACTCAATATCTTCACCCCTACCGTATTAACCCACTAACTGAGTTTGGCGATTCCCCTTCAGCTCCTGAATAAAAAAACCCCTATAAATGGGTTGCTAGCAACAACATGTAATCAACGCATCAAGACATGAAATTGATTAATCAAATTGCAGCGAATATGCTAAGAAACTTCAGTGTAAAGTGGTGAAGGGGTTACCTGGTATTCTATCATATGATTGAAGAGATCGTCGTTGAATTAGGTCGTCGATAAACAGGTGAGTCATCTTCGTTAAATTAAAAATAATTAAATCGATTTCTTTTCCTCCTCCTATTCTGTAAATCCCCTTCAATCCTCGTTGAATCCTCTCTCGATTTTAACGATTCATCAGAAAATACTGAAATCTTCAAAATTTGCAAAGACGGAAAAAAGATTGATGGAGGTTCGGAATGACGAAGATGATCAACACCGTCATCAACGACCTCAGCAACCATCGCCAACTCCAACTCCTTCGAAGTAGGGCAAGGCTTCTTTGAATCCCGTGGATACTAATTCTGTTACTCAGAGGTCAGTTTCTCGATCTATTTATCCTAATTTTATGTTTCCTTAATTGTTTTTTCTCATTTCAATTGAGTAACAAGGATTTGTTTTCTTTCGATTCTTGTTGTGTAGGTTGCAAAAGGAGCTTATGTCTCTAATGGTATGTACATATAGTTATACACATATTCGATATACACAAATTTTTACTGTAGATTGATTTGGCTGTGTTGAGTTTTGTTCCTGATATATGTTTAATTAGGTGTAGGAGGATTTTTTTTAATTTTTATTAAAAGGTTTGTGTTTTGATGTAAAGTTTTTAGGGGCGAGGTTAAGGGTTTGCAGGCAACGAGGTTGACTTCGACAAGTGGATGTGTTTGTTAGAAATTGGGATTTGATTATGGGTTTTGCCTTAATTGATAGTACTATGTGATTTGGGTTTTGATTGGTTTGAATTCTTTCAGGGTTCGGTTTTGTGGTTTTTTAGTTGACAATTCACAGATAAGGTATGATTTTGATGTGGGTTTCTATAAGATTTTGATTCTGTTTATGTTTATATAATTGTGTTCATATGAATTGAATTTCAGTTGGGTTATAGATTTTAATATTGGGACTTTAATCTGGTATTCTTTGTCGAGTTGTTATGAACTAATAGCCATTTGTTTTATTAGAAATTAAGGGATGCAAATTTCTAGGTTTTGAAGACTTTTGTTTACCTCTCATTGGAACCCAATTTTCCTGATTGCATGCTTTTCTAAACTTCTTCATTTCGTTCGAGATTCTTTTTAATTTCACCAAAAGTATTTTTCAGATAGAAAATATATTGCATTTTTGTAGTACTTTCTTTTCCCTTTCCTACTATCTGCTTTTACTTTAATATGTAAACTATTATGGAATTGTTATATCATTTTCTGAAAAACTTTTTATATTAAAAGCATATGAAAGGTTTTTGACTAAAGTTTGGTTGAACTTTCTTCCATGTGCATTAAATTCTTTACCTTTTCTACTTCAAATTATTTCAAACAGAAGATCTTACTCATTGGATATTTGACTTTCTCAACTCTTTAGTAGCACCTATTGAATTGTCTCCTATATTTTATTAACTTTTTAATGAACTAATTTGGTGTTTCAGATTCAAACACTAATATACTGCGTGTCTGCCATTTAAGTGTTGTCTAAAAAGAGTGGGTTTGTCACCGCTGATGTCCCCACAGCCAAGGACACCATCCTATAATGTAAAGGTTTGTTTCATATTTCCAAGAAGTTGATGATTGTTTTGCATTTCCCAAACGTACGAAGTGTAATTAGACAACTAGCAAATTGCAAATGACATTCTCATTTTATAGTTACTCCCATGTATTTTTGTTTTGGTCTACTCTCCCGACCATTTGAGCTGAAACCTGGGGAAAATCCTTTAGA
The DNA here is from genome assembly GCA_020205555.1 of Panax stipuleanatus. Taxonomy (NCBI): domain Eukaryota; kingdom Viridiplantae; phylum Streptophyta; class Magnoliopsida; order Apiales; family Araliaceae; genus Panax; species Panax stipuleanatus. Next base: position 39,149,051 of record CM035117.1, read on the forward strand.
TCCTTTTAGACATGGTCTAGATGTTTATTAACTCTATGTTTATAGTTATGTTGAATCAAGAAATGGTGCATAAGACTAAAGTTTATACTATATAACATGAATGTTTGACAAATTATATAATCCCTTATTCAAACTATCATGTGCATTGTATGGGCTATTGCCTAGTTATAATTAAAATTTCATAAGTTATTCAATCTTTTGGACACACGTACCCAAAACTAAGTGTGTAACGAATCAGGTCAAATTTCAAATCCAAATCAAATCATATCATAATAAGACTAAATACGTTTTTTCAATAACATCTGTTTGGGTTATCTTAACCTATCATATATTTACGACTCACCCAAAAGGTCATAAATGAAAATATTAATGATAGCAGCTTGAGTCCCTTGCATACACAACACACTATTACACATGTTACGATGTGTAACTGAGGTGTTACAAAATAGTACTCCCTCCTTTCCTAAAAGGATGAGTAAACTACAATTTGCATACATATTAAAAAAAATAAAAGTAGAGAAAAAAAGTAAAAAAGTTTCAAACTTATCCTTAGAGACTTCACAAAATTATATAAAGTGATGAATATTTTTATTTTTTTTATACTAATGAACCACACTAAATAACATATTTACTCTTTATTTTATGTATTTTATATCATTCTTTTGAGTACAATAAAATTTATATTTTTAGTCATACTTTTAAAGATGGAGGGAGTATTTTTTTTTTTTTTGTCCAAATAACGAACAAAAAGAGAAAAGATAAAAGTGGCACAAGGCCTTCACTTTTAGTAATAAATAATGATACTATCACATAAATTAGTTCACCGGATGACATTCTTTGATTTGTTGTTAATATGATCTACTTGATTCAATAACAAATTAGGGGGTGTCATCCGATTTTATGTGAATTTTATGTGAGTTACTTTATGTGATAGTAGCATTACTTTTTAGTAATTTTAGTCCGATTTTATGGTTGAATTTTCCTCTGTTGAAACGAGAATAATCCTCCCATTTGTTCCCCATAAAATTACTGCCAAAACCAGTGCAGTTTTTCAACGGAAAGCGTGGGGCCACAAAGAAAGGGTTGTACGGTTGCATATGGACAGCAACCGAGAGCAGGAGCAACTTTATTTTACTTTTAACAATAGATTTTTAATTGACTTTTTAATTATTATTCTTCGGTAATCAAAATAAAATTTTCACAAATATTAAAAAAATAAAGTAAAATTAAAAGAAAGATAGTAAATAAAATTTTAAATTTATTTTTAATAGTCCTATAAGATTCATAAAATGATGAGTAAGTTTATTTTTTTTACATTAATGAATCTCACTAAATAAGTTGGATGTTTGATAAAACTAAATAAAAACATGTGCATATTTAACCTTCAAAATTAGAGATTTTGAAATCAAACAACGATAATTAGATTTTAAAATTGGTATAACTCATAAAATTTAAGAATTAAAATATATTTTATAATTAATAATTTGTGTTATATACTATATAATTATAATAATTATATCAATTAAAATTAAATAAATTCACATTAATTTAAAATTTAATAAACTATTGTTTGACTTCAAAATTCAAGTTGTATCTCTAATTTTAAAACGGAGGAAGTAGTAGGGAGCACTATTTTATATCTATTTTATATATTTTTATGTGGAACACTATTTTATATGTATTTATATATGGGACGCAATCCATAGCAACCGGTTGCTACATCACTGTTCCCAGCAACCAAGCTCCTAACCGTAGATTGAGATAATGGAAGGCTGAGATTCACTTAGATAAATACCCAGCCGCTATGAAGAAATTGAAAAAGTCAAATTATGGGCCCCTTATTATGCAAAAGTTGCTTTTTGAACATTGCTTGCAACTCTTAGTAGCGGCTTTGAATCAAAGTTGTCCCAAATCTAAGTCACTTTCATTAAGTTAAGTTATAACAAATTCTAATAATAATAATAATATTAATATAATCAATTGTTTGATTTATTAAATAAAATAATAATATATTGTTTATTAAATTTAATATAATAATAATATATTGTTATTTTTTTATTATTATTACTATTATTATTATTATTATTATTATTATTTTTAATCCCCCAACCGCTACATAGAGTAATAATAATAACAATTTATTTTAATTATTAATATAATCAATTGTTTGATTTAATAAATAAAATTATAAAGAATATTGATTGAATTTAATGTAATAATAATAATAATATATAGTTTGTTATTATTTTTATTATTATAAGTACTATTATTATTATTATTTAGTTATTTTTAATCCCCCAAGACATAGTAATAATAATAAAAATTTAATTTAATTATTGTTATTATTACTATTATTATTATTATAATATTAATAATAATAATTTAATTATAAAATAATTACTTACTTGGGACGGCCATGAGTAGTTTTTTCAATTTGGTTTAAGTTATGGCAACCAATTTGGGACAGGACAACCAATTTGGAACAACAACATTAGGAACCGAAAAAGAAAAATAAAAATCCTAGCCGCTACTCATAGTGCCGGATATGTACGCACCACGAGCACTTTCATCTATTAAATAGCATTGGGAAAGAGCAAATGAAAAAAAACAAAAAATGGCTGACAAAAAGTAATAATTGGCTGACACGGTTGACTGATTTTTAAAATTCACTATAATAATAATAATTAATATTGTTATTATTATATTAATATTACAAATATTATCACAATAAATAATAACAACAACATCGGTAATATTAATAAAAAAAATTTATTATTATTATTATAATAATTAATATTAATAATAATCTGATGTTATTATTTTTATTAGTACTATTATTATTATTGTTAATATTATTGTTATTTATTTAATATTAATATTATTTTTATTATAATAATACAAATAGCTACAATAATACAAGGACAAAAAGTATGACCAAATTAATACCCAAGCTAGCCGCTACTCCAGGTAGCGGCTTTGACATTAAAATTGAAGACAAAATGCATCGGGAATGAGCAACACATCACTTCAGTCAAAAAGGGTCACTTCAGTCAAAAAGCAATATCAAAAAATCATGCAGACCGCTACTCATAGTAGCGGCTACTTCTCCTTATTTATACCCCCCTTTTCCCCTTATTAATTCACCCTCTTGACAATCCTTGTAATACCAAATTTTCTCCCACCAAAACTAAAGCATAACCGACTAGAAGGAAAGAAGACAGGAAAAAAAAATCGGAGGAAAGAATTCATCTTCAAGTAAGATTTTTTTTACTATGTTATGATTATTTTTATTATTATATTATTGTCATTTTTATTATTGTGTTATTGTGCTTAATGTTATTATTATATTATTGTCATTTTTATTGTTATAGTTAGTTGTTAATGTTATTATTATTATTAACATTTTTTATTGTGCTTAATGTTATTATTATGTCATTGTGCTTAATGTTGTTGTTGTTATTATTATTATTATTATTATTATTATTATTATTATTATTATTATTATTATTATTATTGTGATTTTTATTGGGATTATTGTTGTTGTTTTTTTTGTTGCTATTATTATTATCATTTTTATTGTGCTTAATGTTATTATTATATTATTGTGCTTAATGTTATTAATAGTATTATTATTATTATTGGGATCTATTATTATTATTATTATTATTATTATTATTATGGTTGGCGATTTTATATTTTTAACCCATCTTATGGGTAATATATTTTTAACTCATCCCTTTATTATTATTATTATTATTGTAATTATTATTAATATTATTATTATTATTGGGATCTCATATTATTATTATTATTATTATTATTATTATTATTATTATTATTATTATGAATTTTCTGTTGGTTACTTTTATTATTAATATTATTGTTATTGTTATCCATATTGTTAGTGTTGTTATTAATATTATTATTGTTATTATTTGTAATGTTAATAAGAAGATTCATATTGTTGTTGTTATTATTATTAGTGTTAATATTAATAATGGATTATTGTTGTAATTTTAGGTTAAGGATGGACAGCTGGGATTATGGGCCAATTGACCAAAGTGTTCTGCATGATCAACAAAATCACGTCTCGGATGACGTATATAAGGGGAAAGATAGGGGAAAATTAAGATCGAGCCAATATACCGATCAGAAATATAACCAATGGAACTTGACAAAAGAGCAAAAAATCCTTCTACATAAATGTGGGTTTGGGGTTTTTCAATTTCGAGGGGTTATACCCAAAATTGACCTTGGTCTGATATCTGCTCTAGTCGAGAGATGGCGGCCGGAGACCAATACCTTTCATTTAAATGGTGGAGAGGTAACAATAACGTTAGAGGATGTACATTTTATTTTGGGGCTGCCAATGGTGGGTAGACCCTTAACATGTCCCCTATTTGAGACCCCCTGGACCTATTTCAGAGATTGTTTTGGAGATAAATTAGCTGCTGAATATGCTAGTTCAAAAAAACGATATGCAATTTCATTAGTGTGGTTGCACGAACATTTTAATAATTGTCCTGAGAGAGCACGTAAAGATGTGATAGGTAGACATACAAAGGCCTACATGTTGTGGTTGTATGGGGCAATATTATTCCCAACTAGAAATAAGAATAATGTGCACCCAAGATATATGTCTTTTATTCTTATTTATAATTGTATTTAATAAAGCAAACAATTGATTATATTAATAATAATATTATTATTAGAATTTATTATAACTTAACTTAATATAAGTGACTGTTATTTTGGGACAAGGGAGACACAGTCGCTACTCACAGTTGCAACAAAGTTACTTTTTCTTTTCAAGGGTCCCACAAAGTTGACTTTATTTGCAATTTCTAAGCCGCTACTCCTAATAGCGGCTGGGTGTTTAACTTTGTCAATGTCATCCGTCCTTTCCCTAGATCGACGGTCCAGAGCTTGGTTGCTGGGAACAGTGATATAGCAACTGGTTGCCGTGGTGCGTGTCAAGGCCGTTACTTGGAGTAGCGGCTAGCTTGGGATTTATTTGGTTTAGCTTTTGTTTTTTGTCCTTGTATTATTGTAGCTATTTGTATTATTATAATAAAAATAATATTAATATTAAATAAATAACAATAATATTAATAATAATAATAATAGTACTAATAAAAATAATAACATCAGATTATTATTAATATTAATTATTATAATAATAATAATAATAAAATATTAATATTACCGATGTTGTTGTTATTATTTATTGTGATAATATTTGTAATATTAATATAATAATAACAATATTAATTATTATTATTATAGTGAATTTTAAAAATCAGTCAACCTTGTCAGCCAATTATTGCTTTTTGTCAGCCATTTTTTGTTTTTTTCATTTGCTCCTTCCCAATGCTATTTAATAGATAAAAGTGCTCGTGGTGCATGCATATCCGGCATTATGAGTAGTGGCTAGGACTTTTATTTTTCTTTTTCTTTTTCGGTTCCTAATGTTGTTGTCCCAAATTAGTTGTCCTGTCCAAAATTGGTTGTCATAATTTAAACCAAATTAAAAAAACTACTCATGGCCGTCCCAAGTAAGTAATTATTTTATAATTAAATTATTATTATTAATATTATAATAATAATAATAGTAATAATAACAATAATTAAATTAAATTTTTATTATTATTACTATGTCTTGGGGGATTAAAAATAACTAAATAATAATAATAATAGTACTTATAATAATAAAAATAATAACAAACTATATATTATTATTATTATTATTATATTAAATTCAATCAATATTCTTTATAATTTTATTTATTAAATCAAACAATTGATTATATTAATAATTAAAATAAATTATTATTATTATTACTATGTGTAGCGGTTGGGGGATTAAAAATAATAATAATAATAATAATAATAAAAAACAATATATTATTATTATATTAAATTTAATAAACAATATATTATTATTTTATTTAATAAATCAAACAATTGATTATATTAATATTATTATCATTATTAGAATTTGGTATAACTTAACTTAGTGAAAGTGACTTAGATTTGGGACAACTTTGATGCAAAGCCGCTACTAAGAGTTACAAGAAATGTTCAAAAAGCAACTTTTGCATAATAAGGGGCCCATAATTTGACTTTTTCAATTTCTTCTAAGTTGAGTATTTATCTAAGTGAATCTCAGCCTTCCATTATTCTCGATATACGATTAGGAGCTTGGTTGCTGGGAACAGTGATGTAGCAACCGGTTGATATGGATTGCGTCCCTTTCTATATATATATTTGAGAGCAAAACGAGTCTTGCCTGAAAATATAAAAAATACACGTGAAAAACATGATTTATTAACAGTTATGAAATAATAAATCTTAGAATTAGTACTAATACATTTTAGATATTTAAAATAATTATTATTATATTAACTAAATTAAATGAATCCGTATCAATTTTGAGTTTTAAAATGTTTCAAATTAATTTTAAAAAGTTAATAATAAATTTATATTTTGGAATGAAGGGGGTTGTAAATTTTTAAAGTCAAATGTTTAAACTTAAATTAGTTATTAAAAAATTATTTAAATTTTGAAAATTGTTCTAGATGGAACTTAATACACCTTAAAAAATAGAGTCCTTCTATGGGGACCGTTGAATTGGACTTGAAAATTGGACATTTTGAATTTTGCATTTTTTTGTTTTTTTATTTTTGTTGCGACTCTCAAAAAATGTATAGTATTTATTTCAATTGAAATTTTTACAAAAAAAATATTTTAGTTGTAATTTAGATACATATACAAGAACAGTGTTATACAGCTTGTACAATACTGTTCTTGTATATGTATCCAAATTACACCTAAAATATTTTTTTTATAAAAAAATCAGTTAAAATAAATACTATATATTTTTTGAGAGTCACAACAAAAATAAAAAAAAAACAAAATATCCAATTTTCATGTCCAATTCGACTGTCCGCCTAAACTTATTCTAAAAAATATTATTGAATAATCCCGGTGTAAGCAATTGTACGACCCCATGCAGTTGTACGTGGGCCCTCGATGAACTCCCCTCCCAAGACTATTGTCATGATCATTTTTTTCAACGACGAAATCAATCAACAAGTTCAAATCAATCAATGTGTACATCACAAGAAATCAATCTCTAGATAAAACTAAAATAATATTATTATCACATAATTTTAGATCACATAATACTCACATATATATATATATATATATATATATATATATATATATATATATATATATATGAGCTTTATGTGATAGTAGCATTGCTCATAAAACTATTTTATTCAATTTTTCGGACAGATGTGCTCAAAATTAGTGTATAATGATTTGGGTCAAATTTTGTGTTTTTTAATACTCTCTATTCCTAAATAAATGACGTGGAGAATTTAAAATTTTTCAATATATTTGATGTTAACAAATTTCTAGAAAACATTAATTATAATTTTTTCTCTATTGCCCTCTGTAGTTTTCTATCTCATTTATCTAGACAATTTTATACTATATATTTTCTTAATTAATGTAAGGATAATTATGGTAATACATATCAATATTAATGACATAATTGGAGAGATAAATGACTTTCTTAATAAGTGTGAAACCCTCAAAAACGTCACTTATTTAAGAATGAAAAGAGTTATATTTTATTGGATTATTTTAATCTATTATATACTCACTCAAAATATCATAATTAATTGAAGATATTAATGATAGTAACTTGAACCTCTTATATACACAATACATCATTTCACATTATATACTAATAAAAATGGTACATTTTTTGTCCTTATAATGTAAGAGTGGAGTATTAAAGAGTGGTACATTTTTTGTCATGCCCAAATAACGAAGAAAAAGAGAAGGTAAAGGGTCACAAGGTCTTCACCAAGTAATTTTAGTTAGTGTGAACTTGGGGGGTATTTTGGAGAAAAAAAGAAGTAATTTTAGTCAGATTTTATGGTTGAATTTTTTTTGTTAAAACGTCAATAATCCTCCCATTTGTCCCCTCATAAAGTTACTGCCTATTCCGGTGCAGTTTTTAACGGAATATTACTCTTAACTTTCAAAAAGATTAAAGTGAAGTTTGATAAAATTGAGATCTCAATCTAATTAATAAAGTATAAATGATTTTGAATTTTTCGCTCATCCTATTAAATGATCAGGATCTTCTAAAGTTTGAAATAAATCTCACCGTCCATTATATCCTCTTTAACTTCAAAGGAAAAAAAAATTATCTCTCTCACTTTCAAATCTTCTTCCGTTATTCCTCCTCCCGAGCTCGCCCTCTGCCTCTAGCGTCGGCATTCGGCAATCTCTCTTTTCGTTCACCTTCCCCTTCCCCTTCCCCTTTCTCTTCCTCTTCGTACGTAGTGCCGGAGGCACGGGTAATACCGCTAGTAGTTAATATATTTTAATAAATTAGATTGTCGAAATGAAATAGCATCTGAATCTAAAAAGTTGTTTGATTACTAAAAATTGTAAAATATTTGAATGACTGTATTAATATGTGAAATAGATATTACACATTATTATTATTAAATAGATATTACACATTCAACTTGAACCAAATTTATATTTCATAATGAGTTTGTACATTTGCTTTATAATATATCTCCTTCAATTTGTTAGATTTTTAACTTTGACTAACAATTTTTTTAACAATTCCTTTTCTACTTTGATAGTAAATTATAACAATTGGATTTTAGGCATTATATTTGCTCATTGTTTAATAATGGATTTTTTTTATAAAAAATATAGTGGATCCTACGTTTAAATAAATATAAACTTAAAAAGACATATCATACTCTGCATTTGATCCGCCCATGATATAGTAGGGCTTTATCCCAATCAATATTCATGATATCAGTTACATTTAGATAAATTATCACTTAAATACCATCCATATAGGTAGTTATAGGTGGAGTTGTACATGTTTATAGTATAATACATGTATTTCAAGATAACATAACAAATTTAGTACTCTAACAATGTGAAATGTGTAATATATTTGTGATTAAATCCATGAATGACTTGCTACTTCTTTCACATTAATATCATATGTATGGTATTGTTAATATATTCTGATTATAATACCATTTAAAATTTATCTACATAGTCACTAATTTCTAATGCCTTCTCTTATAAATAAAAATTTAATTATTAATTCATTATTATCTATTTCCTCCTCGTCAAATTAACTGTCTCATTTTCAGTTTTAAGTAATTTATTATCTATGTCACATTTTAAGAATATACTATTTTTTTTATTTTGTCATTTTTTCCAATTATCTATTCAACTTTTAACTTGGAATTCTTATATTTTATATTTTTCTTTCTTAATGAGCAAATTTGGAAATGAGTGATGACAAATTGAAGAGTTATACTCTTGCTGAAATTGAAAAGCTACTACAAAGCAATGAGAAAACTTTGCGAGATTACCTTACACTGCCTTTTCCAAGTTCAATAATTATTGAAGAGGGGCAAAATAGATTTATTCAAGATGAGCTTTGTTATGATAGGATAAACTTGGCAAGAGAGTATAAAACTCTGCTTTTCAGTTTAAATAATGAGCAAATAAACATTTATCAAACCATCATGAATGCGGTCTTAAGGGAGGAAGGAGGTGTTTTATTTGTTTATGGATATGGGGGAACTGAGAAAACTTTTATATGGAAACTTTGTCTTCTGCACTACGATTAACTGGTGAAATAATATTAACTGTTGCATCAAGTGGAATATCTTATCTTCTTATCCCTGGAGGTAGAACAGTTCATTTTAGATTTTGTATTCCATTAATTGTTATTGAGGATTCAACTTGCAACATTAAACAGGGAAGTTAATTAGTTGAGTTGCTTAGAAAAACTCGACTTATTATATGGGATGAAGCTCCCATGGTACATAAACATTGTTTTGAAGTTTTGGATAAAACATTAAGAGATGTCCTTAGATTTACTTAGTCGAATAGTATAGATCAACCATTTGGTGAAAAAGTAATTGTATTTGGTGGAGATTTTAGGCAGATATTACCTGTTATTTCCAAGGCCAGTAGACAAGACGTTGTTTTAGCAACTCTAAATTCTTCCTATTTGTGGAGTTTTTGCAAGGTTTTGACTTTAACAAAGAACATGAGACTTCAATCTCGAAATTCAAATTCTGATATAGAGGAGTTGAGAGAATTTTTTCATTGGATATTGAAAGTTGGAGATAGCACAATTGGCGGAGCTAATGATGGTGAAGCAGATGTAAAAATTTCTGATGATATTCTTATCAAAGATCCGATCAATCCACTTGCAACAATTGTTGATAGCACATATCCTAATTTATTGGAAAAATTTGACGATGGCTTTTATTTCCAAGACCGAACCATTGTAACGAATGAGAATTTTATATATGAATTTTAATATTTATTGAATTAAATAAATATTTTAATTAATTTATTTATTGAGTTAAATAAAGAATTTATGTGATTGTGGTGGAGTAATTTAATTAAGTGCAATATATTAATTAAATAAATATTTAATATTTAATTTAATTGATGTGTAATAATTTTATGGTATAGTTCTAATGTAATTGAGATAATTAAATTAGATGAATTTTTATGTGATAATTGTTACATGAGATTATGATTAGCGAGTAATTGTTATGTGGCAAAAATTAGTTGGTTAAGTGATGTTAGCTTTAATTTAAATAAATTAGAATGTTAAGATTTAATTAAATAAAGTGTAAAATTGAAAGTTATGTGTTAAAAGAATTAAAAAGGGTTTTTAATGAGTTTTTACCAAAAAAGGCCCTTAAAACTGTTTTTAAAGAGTTTTGTCAAACAAGGCCCTTGCACCTATTTTAAAGAGTTTTTAACAAACATTGCCTTAACTATTAAAAAGCTAGTTTTTAAATATAATGAGTTTTTGTCAAACAAAGCATTATGGCTTTTAAATTTCAAAAATATAAAACTGATAATTTATTAAGAAAATAATTGACAATTAATATATATATATATATATATATATATATATATGATATAATTATATGTATAATATATGTCAGTTATATTATATATATTATACGTTAGTTAAAACAAAGAAGAGTTAGCCAGTGTTAGAAGAAGAGAAAAAAATACAGAGAAGAAAAGTTAGAGAAAAAAGTGAGAAAGAAGAAGGAGGAGGAATTGTTAGAACTTGAACACCATCATCATCTTCTTCTTCCAACCTATTAACAAGGGTATAATCTCAATTATTAATTTTAAATTATGTTTCTATGTTCTTCATGAATTTAGTTCTCTGTGTATATGAGTTAACATGAAATTGATGTAAACATGATTATATATATATATATATATATATATATATATATATATAATGTGTTCATAAATTATTTATATATGAATTGTATGCATAAATTAGTTGTTTAATTCATGTAAACATGATGAACATGAAGAATTTATATTCATCAAAAGTTATAGTGAAGTAGTTTTGATAATTGGCTCTTTTAAAATCAAAAATCATGTTTGATTGTTAATTATTGTGAAAATTAATTATAGATAATGATAACATGTTTAGAAACGAATTCAATATGCTTTGAATTGTGTATTTTGATTTAGAAATAAACTTACAGTGTTCAATTTTATCAAGAACACTGAAAAATAGTTTTTCTCCAAAATTTACAAAATTGAGAGTTTTGATTATGTGTTATGATGATTATATATGTTAAAACATGTTAGAAGCTTAGAATTATATTTTCTATTAAGTGTTATATGCAATATGTTGGTTAAATTCGGAGTTTGGTGTGGAGAAATAAGCCAAATTGACTTTTTCTCTACAAAGTTCGCGACACTGTCAGACATGTCTACGCAGTGGCGCGGCCACGCTGGTCCTGCAGATTGGGCAGAAAGCTATTTTAAAATGTGAAATTTTATAAGATTAATGATGTAAAAATTTATAAAGCATGCTAATAAAATTAAAATGCTAAATGGACAGTAATGAATTATATTGTTAAGATATAATATGTAGTTATAATTTGATTAATTATAATTAAAGTAAATGTTCAATTTAAATTATAATTTAATTAATATATATAAATGCATAATGTAGTTTGATTAATTTTAATCAAAGTGGATGTTTAATTTAAATTATAATTTGTTTAATTATAATTTAATTAATATAAAATATAATTATAATTTGATTAATTATAGTTAAAGTGAATGTTTAATTTAAATTATAATTTGTTTAATTATAATTTAATTAATATGAGTACATAATTATTATTTGATTAATTATGTGATAATTAATTATTAACTTAATAAATAAAGAGGAATGAGTTAACCTAAATGGGTTAACTAATTATGTGAATTAGTTATGTGATAACTAATTTAGATTATTATTATTAATTATATATATGTAGGGTTAATTAAGGAACGTGAGTATAACTTGTAGCTTGCGCTTGAGGCAAGTTTTCTAAACTCAAACTTGTTAATGATATGCAAGTTTTCTATATTCAAATCTTAATTGTATTAAGCATGTCTTTTTTTTCTGCAATGGACAAGTAATTATTTAAAGTTCACGATTATATTAAAGTGACCTTGACTTTATTGTTCAAGCAAGGTCTATATTGTCTTTTAAATGCTTTAAGTTTAATTCCAAAGCATAAATTATTTCATAATTCTTGTAAGTCGATTCAACTACTTCTTAGTTGATGGTAGTTGAACTCTAAATTTTTCTTGAAAGTTATTCAAATCAAACTTTCTTTGGTGCGGACTTGTTATCAAATACTGATATGAACAACCCTATTTAATAGGGGATTACCATACGAAAGCGTTAAGATATTTGTGCACAATACATGGTAAGAAGGGCTGACCCTCCTTAGTACGAGTTAAGAGTCCATATAGTCTAAAAGACTGTTAAAGAATTTAAATAGAAATGTTTATAACCTAGGACAAAGTTCAAGGTCTTATGACCCTCAGATGATTTCTATATTCGAAATTCTAAATGTTGACAAAAGAATTATTATTCAATTCTTTATTATCGATGAAAGAAAAGTTGTTCAAATCTTTTGAAGTTATTTAGTTATGTCATCATTATTATTATTGTTATTCCAAGTGAGCTTTTGTTTGCTCACTCTTGCAATTAAATAACCATTGCAGCTAAAGTCGAGAATGTTGACGCACCGTTAACAAGTAAAGAAAAAAGCAAGATGAACAAGTGAAGACTTGTTTATGTTTACGTTTATTATGATTGTAATAAGACTTTATGATGTCATGTTTTATTTCCGCACTTATTTATTGATGTTAAGGTTAGATTAAACCTGGGATATTTTGATTAAAGTTGTAATCCTTTTAAGGAAGATTTTTATTTATTTATAAGGTTGTAATTTATTTTGCATTTCTTATTATTGGGCAGTAGTTGTATGTTTTATTTAGATAGTGAGCACCAAATCGTGTGGAAATGAAGTACCCGAATTTGAGAGTTTCACAGGTTGGTATTAAAGCTTTAGGTTATGAACCTTAGGTGGGGGGAACCTTAGGTAGTAGCCTTGTAAGAGATCAAAAAGATAGTGATGATAGTTAAAGATAATAAACTACCTTATGTGCTATGTGTTTATTTATGTACATGAAGAGTATCGATCGATCTCATGTAATAATTAAACTTTAAAAATTTGTTATCAGGATGACAAACGTTGGAGAGTCCAGTTAGGCTAGGGAGGAGTTACCCCAGATGCCTAGGGACCAGGAGCCCCGAGACATCCAAGTTGTCTGGGAGCAGTTGGTTCAGATAGAGCCGTCTCCATTGATCACCGTAGCTGATCAGGAGCATGAGCCGGTATTTGACCAAGATGACGAGGATGAGTTAAAGGAGGAAGAGGATGAGTTAAAGGAGGAAGAGGAGGATCCTGAAGAGGAATTTCCACTTCACTCGACTAGCGCTAAGATGTACGAGGAGATCTACAACAGCAACGTGGAACTTCATGGGAGAGTTGGAGAGCTTGAGGAACTAGTGGACGAGGGTCGAACTACCATACAGCAGCGAGATGAGACCATTGAAGAGCTGGACAGTGAGCTTGGAAACGTAAAGTGGGATCTAGTCCACGTGGAGAGTGAAAGAGATGATGCACTGACTGAGCTAGCGAAGCTAAAGAACGACATCCAGGAGGAGTCAGCAAAGCGTGCTAGAGCGGCGGAAACAAGCTTGAGGGGTACTCAACGTGCAAATCGAGCTGAGGACGAGATCCAAGTGAAGAAGGCCAAGCTGAGGGAGACAGACTATGCTTTTCATAAGGCTATAGATAGGGCCCAGGATCGTGTCTTCTATTACCCAACTCAGTTCAAAGATTTATTGTGGTACATGGTGGATCGCAGAACTGTGTTCCGGGTGATGGAAGAAGAACTTCGAGAGGCTGTGCGACGTCTTAACATGCCTAGATAGTAGAGTCTTTAATTATGTGTTTCCTTATGTAATAAATAAATGTAAATCCCAGAATTTGAGATAATAATGGGATAAGATAATAATGTGATCCTGTAACTTTTTCAGTTCAGGAAATATGATGTAAATAGCAAAGATGCTATCTATTATGTGTTTTTAAAACCAAGAAAGAATAAATAAAGAAGTTGATTGATGTGATATGTGTTCAAATGTGAATTAAGATATTTTAAATGTTTAAGTATGAACTTGAATATTTAAAAAATGAGTAAAGGATCTAATAAAAGTATGTTTTAACAGAAAGATGCCTCCTAGAAGAAGACCCACACGTCTACACCAAGAAGGTTCGACGAATAATAACAACAATAACGATGGGACGAATCCCAATTCGGTTTAGCGGTTGGTGATCCTACTGACGGGAGCGCTTGCGAATCAGCCGCAAGTCCAGAATACGACATTTAAAGAGTTTAAGGCAGTAGGACCGCCGTAATTTCAGGGATCGGTGAATCCGATAGAGGCTCAGACATGGATAATGGAAATGGAGAAGGTCTTCAACGTGGCTAGAGTTAGCGAGGACCAGAAGACGGCTTTTGCGACCTTCATGCTAAAGTCAGAAGCTAGCTTTTGGTGGCAGGCCAACAAGACTAGGGAAGGAGAAGGAGTGATAGCATGGGATCGTTTCAAAGAGTTGTTCTTTGAAATGTACTTCCCCATTAGCTCTTAGAACCAAATGGAGGTTCAGTTTCTAGAGCTAAAGCAGGGAACAATGAAGGTACCGGAGTATGGCGCAAAATTCAACAAGCTGGCCAGGTTCGCAACATACCAGGTCAATACTGATGAGAGGAAGGCGAGAAGGTTCGAGCAGGGATTGAAGCCCTGGCTCTACAGAAAGGTCTCCATGTTCCAGCTGAGAACGTTTGCAGCTGTGCTGGAAAAGGCCATCCTCGCTGAAGGTGGAAGCGACGCGGTGACCAAGTATAATCAGGACCTGAAGAAGAAGAAGAATGAGACGGAAATTAAGGCTGGTGGTAGCGGGGCTATCAACCAAAAAAAGGAAATGTAATGACAACACTTCTGCTGGGAGTTAACAGGGAAACCATCAGAAGAGAAGGATTGAAGCCTGTGCTACATGCGGGAAGAATCACACTGGATTGTGTCTGAAAGGGAAGCGGGTATGCTGCAACTGTGGTCAGGAATGCCACATCGCGCTGAATTGCTCGAACCCGAAGAAGGGTGCTTGCTACACATGTGGATCTATGGATCACATGGCCCGAAGTTGCCCTAAGAAGCCAGCTGGAGGGTCGGCAGGTGGGAGAGGAAATAGCGGCGGCAGTACTTTGGCTATCGCTAGACCACTGCAGGCTATCCTACTCACTGCTAGGACGTTCAACATGACGGTGCAGGATTCTGTGCAGTCAAAAGATGTGGTGTCAGGTATTATTCCGGTCAATAATATAAATGAATATGTATTATTTGATTCGGGTGCTACTTGTTTGTTCATATCTGATGACTTTGCTAAGACCTTAGACTTACATAAAGAGGAATTATTTTACCCCTTGAACATAGAGATTGCGAATAGGGAGGTTATTCCTGTTTGGTTTGTTTACAAGAACTGTAGATTAGACATTAAGGGTCAAGAATTGAGAGTAGATTTGATTCCGATAAAACTTGGGGAGTTTGATGTTATACTGGGTATGGATTGGTTGCTCAACTATGGGGCAATAATCGATTGCCAAAGGAAGTCTGTAAACCTTACGACTCTGTCGAAGGTAGTGTTTCATAGTAGCAAATCTCCTAGACAAGAGAGTTGTCTGACGATTATGCAAGCCAAAAAGTTGTTGAAACAAGGCTGTGTAGGATACTTAGCCTACATAGTGGATACTCGTAAGGAGAGTCCGAAGATAGAAGAGATATCAGTTGTTAGGGAGTTTATGGACGTATTTCCGAATGATTTGCCAGGACTTCCGTCAGATAGAGAAATAGAGTTCGTGATCGACTTAGCACCGGGAACTGCTCTGATTTCGAAAGCTTCGTACAGAATGGCTCCAGTCGAGATGAAGGAGTTGATGGTTCAACTGCAAGAATTGCTAGACAAGAAAGATATTCAGCCGAGCGTTTCACCATGGGGAGCGCCAATATTGTTCGTAAAGAAGAAGGATGGATCAATGAGGCTATGCATTGGTTATAGGGAGTTGAACAAAGTCACGATCAAGAATAAGTATCCTTTACCTAGGATCGATGACTTGTTCGATCAACTGAAGGGTGCTAGATACTTCTCGAAAATCGATTTGAGAAGTTGGTATCATCAGTTGAAGGTGAGAAGAGAAGATATATTGAAGACGACTTTTAAAACTCGGTATAGACATTACGAGTTCTTAGTGATGTCATTTGGTCTAACGAATACACCAACGACATTTATGGACTTAATAATTAGTGTATTTAAGCCATTCCTAGACAAGTTTGTAGTAGTGTTCATAGATGACATCTTGGTTTATTCCAAAATTGAGGAGGAGCACACCGAACATTTAAGACTGACGCTAGAATCGCTAAGACGAGAGAAGCTTTACGTGAAATTCTCGAAGTGCGAATTCTGGTTAGAACGTGTGCAATTTCTTGGCCACATGATTGACAAGGATAGAATTTCGAGAGATCCATCAAAGGTTGAAGCTGTGAGGAATTGGGATCAGCCAAAGACACCGTCTGAAGTGAGGAGTTTCTTGGGATTGGCAGGTTATTACCGAAGATTTATCCAAGAATTTTTCAAAATCGCAACTCTGTTAATGAATTTGACTCGTAAAACAGTTAAGTTTGTTTGGACGAAAAAGTGTGAGGAAAGTTTTCAGGAACTGAAGAAGAGGTTGAGTACTGCACCTGTGTTATCATTGCCGGATAGTACAGGAAATTTCGTAGTATATAGTGATGCCTCACATAAGGAATTAGGCTGTGTGCTGATGCAGAGCGACAAAGTCATTGCCTATGCATCACGTCAACTGAAGGACTACGAGAAAGGGTATCCGACCCATGACTTGGAATTAGCGGCAGTAGTGTTTGCTCTGAAAATTTGGAGACACTACCTATATGGAGAAAAGTGTGAGATATACACAGATCATAAAAGTCTGAAGTACATCTTTACACAAAAGGATTTAAACATACGCCGGAGGAGATGGTTGGAACTTATCAAGGACTACGACTGCGAGATTCTTTACCATCCGGGTAAAGCTAACGTTGTTGCCGACGCTTTGAGCAGGAAGGGTCGAGAGAAGTTAAATATGTTAACTGATCAAGATTAGTTGATAGCAGAGATGGCTAAGTTAGAGCGGAAGTCAAGTATCCGAAAGAGTCTGATGAGAAGCTATTTCAAGTAACTACTGGTTCTAATCTGGCAAACAAGGTGAAAGCGGCATAATTTCACGATGAGGAGTGCGAGAAGATCCGAAAAAGAATAGTCAATGGCGAAGAAATCAAGTTTAAAATCGATAATGAAGGACTGCTACAATTTGAAGGGAGAATCTGGGTACCGCCGGTACCAGACGTCAAAGAGGAAATTTTGGGCGAAGCTCACAGTTCGAGATATTCGATTCACCCTGGGAGTACGAAGATGTACCAAGATCTCAGACAACATTTTTGGTAGCCGAATATGAAGAGAGACGTTGCTGAATGCGTTGCAAGATGTCTAACATGCCAGAAAGTCAAAGTAGAGCACCAGAGACCAAGTGGATTGCTACAACCTCTGGAGATTATGGAAGTGGGAGTACATCACGATGGTTTTCGTGGTTGGTCTTCCATCGACTTAGAAGGGTTTTGATGCGATATGGGTGATAGTGGATCGACTGACGAATTCAGCGCATTTCCTACCGATCAAGATTAAATCTAACTTGGATCAGTTAGCAAAACTGTACGTGAAGGAAATTATTTCTAGACACTGTGTTCCAGTATCGATTGTGTCCGACAGAGATCCGCGTTTCACGTCGAATTTCTGGAAACGTTTACTAGAATGTCTGGGAACGCAATTGCGAATGAGTACGGCGTACCATCCTCAGACTGATGGTCAGAACGAGAGAATGATTCAGACTCTAGAGGACATGCTAAGAGCTTGTGTTATGGACTTCAAAGGAAGTTGGGATGATCATCTACCTCTGGCGGAGTTCGCCTACAACAATAGTTACCATGCAAGTATTGGCATGCCGCCTTACGAAGCGTTAGACGACAGAAAGTGCAGGACTCCATTGTGATGGGATGAGGTCGGTGAACGTTAACTGTTGGGACCGAAACTGGTACAACAAACAGCCGAAATCGTGAAGCTGATCAGAACGAGATTGGTTGCTGCTCAAGATAGACAGAAAAAGTATACCGATCAACATCGACAGAATCAAGAATTTGTAGTAGGAAGCTACGTTTTCCTGAAGGTAACTCCCTGGAAGGGAAAGATTCGATTTGGCAAGAAGGGGAAGCTAAGTCCCCGATTTATTAAACCTTTTGAGATACTGCGAAGGGTTGGCGAGGTAGCTTACGAGGTTGCGTTACCTCCGGAGCTAGATAATATACATAATATTTTTCATATTTTCGTGTTGCGACCGTACAAACACGACTACAAACATGTAATAGAATACGAGCCTTTACAATTTGATAAAGACTTAACATATGAAGAAGTGCCTGTTCAAATAGTTGATAGAAAAGAACAAATACTTAGAAACAAAGTGATACCTTCTGTTAAAGTAATTTGGAGGAACCACAGTGCTGAAGAAGCTACGTGGGAACTCGAAGATGTAATGATGAAGAGGTATCCCCAATTATTTGTTTAATTATTTCGTGTAATTTCTTATATACCGATTCTGGAGACAGAATCTTTTTAAGGGGGAAGAATGTAACGGATGAGATTTTTTTTGTTATTGTGATTCTGGGGAAAGAATCCTTTTAAGGAGGGAAGATTGTAACGAATGAGAATTTTATATATGAATTTTAATATTTATTGAATTAAATAAATATTTTAATTAATTTATCTATTGAGTTAAATAAAGAATTTATGTGATTGTGGTGGAGTAATTTAATTAAGTGCAATATATTAATTAAATAAATATTTAATATTTAATTTAATTGATGTGTAATGATTTTATGGTATAGTTCTAATGTAATTGAGATAATTAAATTAGATGAATTTTTATGTGATAATTGTTACATGAGATTATGATTAGCGAGGAATTGTTATGTGGCAAAAATTATTTGGTTAAGTGATGTTAGCTTTAATTTAATTAAATTAGAATGTTAAGATTTAATTAAATAAAGTGTAACATTGAAAGTTATGTGCTAAAGAATAAAAAAGGGTTTTAAATGAGTTTTTACCAAAAAAGGCCCTTAAAACTGTTTTTAAAGAGTTTTGTCAAACAAGGCCCTTGCACCTATTTTAAAGAGTTTTTAACAAACATGACCTTAACTATTAAAAAGTTAGTTTTTAAATATAATGAGTTTTTGTCAAACAAAGCCTTATGGCTTTTAAATTTCAAAAATATAAAACTGATAATTTATTAAGAAAATAATTGACAATTAATATATGATATAATTATATGTATTATACAATTAATATATATTTTAAATATTTTTTTAATAATTATTATTTTTAATATTTTAAAAGAAAATATTATTTTTAAAATAATAATTATATTTAATATTATAAAATAATTTTTTTTATTTAAAATAAAATTTTATTTTGAAAAATTTATAAACATAATTATTATTCTAAGGAAAAAATATTAGAAACTTTTATTTTTTCAGAAATGAGTAAAGTTTCATGAAATATAGATTCAAAAAAATTACATAAGAAAATTAAAATTTATTTTTTAAAAAAGAAAGTAGATTTTTTCATTTTTTATGTAAAAAATTTCAATTTTTTTTAATATCTTTACCATTATTATATGTATTCTTAATATTAGAATTCTTAAAAACAAAAATTAAAAATAGAAATTAAAATACAAAAATAGTAAAAGATTAAAAAAAATGATTCAATATTTTTTAAATAAACAAATAAATATTTTTTGTTTAAAAAATAATTATTATTTTTAGGAAAAAAATTTAGACATTTTTTTTAACTTTAGGGATTCAATCTTAATTATTGCTAAAAAAATTCCTAAAAGAATTATTTAATTTTTTTTTTTAAAAAATTTGAATCAGTTTTTTTTAATTATCTTTTACTGTTTTTTTATTTTAATTTCTATTTTTAGTTTTGTTTTTTAAAAATCTAATATTGAGAATATATATAATAATGGTAAAGATATTAACTCTTTTTTTTTCTAAAAATAAAGTTTTACATAAAAAATGAAAAAATCTACTTTATTTTTTAAAGATTAAAATTTTATTTTCTTATGTAATTTTTTTGAATTTTATTTTTATGAAACTTTACTCATTTTTAAAAAAATATTAGAAACTAGAATAATAATTATTTTTATAACTTTTAAAAATAATATTTTATTTTAAAATATTAAATATAATTATTATTTTCAAATTATTTAAAAATTTTATTTTATATTAAAATATAAAAAATAATAATTATTTTAATAATTATTTATTTTAGAATATTAAATATAATTATTATTTTATTTATTTTTTTAAAAACTAATATTTTATTTTTAAATATTAAAAATAACTATTTTAAAATAATTTATTTTATTTTAAAATATTAAAATAATTATTATTTTAAAAATAATAATTTATTTTAAAATATTAAATATTATTATTTTTTAATGTTAAATATAATTATTATTTTAAAAATAGTATTATATTTTAAAATATTAAAAATTTAAGTTGAGTCGAATTGGATTGGATTGGTTTAATATTGGTCAAAATAGGTCGGTTGAGGTCAAATTAAACTAAAAGAACGAAAACGCCAATAAAATATCATTTTAAAAACTTAATTGACCAAAATTAAATTTTAAAAATAATTTTAAAAATAATTGACAACTTAAAAGAACGTAAGTGTCATTCAATCAAATCTCAAATATTTTAAGAATTTTTTATACTTTTATAGACGTGAGTTTTCATTCAATTTTGTCCACAACTTTGTCAAAAGCACATGTGCATGGAATGATACGATTAAGGAATAAAGTGTTGCCTAAAAAGTTAAAATCATCATGGCCTAGTACATAGTAAAGCACGCATTGAATAATAAATAAATAAAAATAAATTCGGTTAGCATAAAATTTATTTTTAAATAAATTAATTAATTGATCAATAGCATGCAGATAAACATAAATTTTTATTTACGTATCAATATTCTATTAATTAATTGATCAAATTATTTATAAATAAACTTCATACTAATCACTTCCGATAAAAGCTATTGTCACATTAATATATTAGCGCAGCCCATGTGGGTAAAATACCTATGAAACTATAAAGTTATTATCTTTAGATATTTTCTCTTATTTTATTTTCTCCTCCTTTGTTTTTTCCTAGTTTCGTCATAAAAAATCCCTTTTTCTTTAGCGGGCTATATAAGAATAACTTTTTGTTTTTTTAAATTGAGTGGAAAGATTTTTTTTTTTTATTTTGCTAAATAGAAAGGAAGATGAAAAGATAAATGATGTTTGACAAATGATTTTGAAAACTGATGCGATGAAAAATATCAAAAAAATTAGAGTTTTTATATATTTTAAAATATATAAAAAAATTAATTTTTTAATATATTTAAAAACATCATTTAAAAAATATATTTTCTAATTATAAAACGGAAGGAAACATAAATACATTTCCTTGTTCGAAATTGATACTTTATGATAACTTTTTGAACACTATAATAAATTACTTTGTACTAACAATTTTCATTAAAGGATTTTTTTTTGCTTTATCGGTTAAAAATGTTTAAAATAAAAAATATAAAACCCTTAGCAGTAAGCCATTGAAAACAAGAGTCTTGAATTGCATTCATACGTTTGGTTATTAATATTAACAGAACAAAAATAATATTAAAAGAATAAATATATATTTAATAATATTTTTATAATTATTTAATAATACTTAATATTATAACTCATTTTTATACGGATTATATTAACATCATTTTTCTTTGGCTTAATTTTTGACTCGTCTTTTCATTATTGCTTGTTAGCACTACTATTTGTTTGTACTCGTTATTCACATGTAGACTCAATTCAAACTAGGTTCCCTTTACCAGGGAATATATTGGGAGGTGTCCCTATTTTAATTTTTGATTCCCCATGCAAATAGAGACTAGACTAGAGCTTTCAATTCTTAGGATAAGTGTCAGATACTGCTCGTGGCAAACACAAGTGCAGGTTACCTGGGTCAAATATCAGCAGCTTGCGCGGCCTGGTCAATTTTGACAACTACTCTAAAAATCATTATAATGCAACAAAAAAATTATAAGTAAATGTAAATATTAGGAGCGACGATTAAAACGACATATTATCTGGATCAAATATTAAATTTAAAAGTAATAGAATTTTAAATAAAAAGAATCTTTCGAGTATATTTAAAACTATTTCACATTGTTCCTTTTCATATAAAATTAAGATTCACTGTATATTTATATGAAAAAAAATCATGTAAAAATATTAAAAATACATATAAAAATAGAAGTTCCCTATATTAATCTATATAAACTTTCTTACTTGTAGCCGATAGTTTTTTTTCCATAATTGAAGTTATTAGTTGAGGAAAAAAAATTTAATTCTTCCAAATGGAGAAATCAAAAATTATAATAAAAATAAGGGTGGTCAAGACAGAGTAGATTGTTAGTGGAGTATTATTTCTACATGTATTTTTGATATTTTCATATGGTTCATTCTTACATAAAAATACATGTTCTTTTTTTTTTTCCTTATTTTTGTTGAAATCTTAATATTTCTGCCTAGACAAAAATGGATCCCAAGACCACAATTGCACTCAAAGTCTTACCGTCATTCTTTTACGAGTGAACCAAGAGGGTCTTGGTTATAGTCACATGTCCCTTATGGCTATATATCTATTTTTACAAAAATGACGGGTAAAATAAAATTATTTATAATATTTTAATATTATTATTAATATTTTAGCACATAATTAGTCTATTATTTAAATTTTATTGTGTTTGTCAGTATTCCGTATTATTAGTCTATTATATTTAGTTTTATTGCTTTAGGTACCCCATACTTTTTAACTATAAAAGAAAGAAATAAACGGTAGTCCAAGAGAAATATTAAAAGAAACACATTTACCTTTTCTTTTTAACCCACTTTTAGTATCTTTTTTTTTCAATTAACTTAAATAAGACGGGCACTACAATTCTATATAATACTAGAGAAAATGATGTCCACCACATTCATGCATTATAGTTGATTTTTAAGTTTCAGTCTATTTTATAATTTTGGGCTAAATACATATTTATTACATTAAATATCACTAAATTCATAATTCAGCTCCTAAAGTAATCGAGATTACAAATTGCTACATAAACTACATAATTGTAAAATGTCGACCCCAAAATCATTTTCTGGCAAAAATTGACCGGAATACCTGACACGGTCGGCAATCCGATTGATTTTATACAGTTTGACCATATTCAGATACGGTTTGACTTCATTAAAAAATTAAAATATTTTTAAATATAATTAACCTCAAATTAAAATATGTATAAATACAATTAACCCCAAATTAAAATATTTGTAAATACAATTCACTCTAAATAATTTTAACTTTAAAATTATTTTTAGTAGTCACTGACTGATAGTAGAGTAGCCACCTTACTACTGTAAAAATATAGAGTGAATTCTCAGATAGTAGAGTGACTACTTTACGATCGTAGAATGACTTAATTTTACTATCGTAGACTGTGTACATTTGAGAGTTTGCACAGCTGTATAATTCCATTATCCCATATATATATATATATATATATATATATATATATATATATAGCATGAATATTTAAATTGATTTTCATGACTTTATAATAAATTCTGTATATTAAGGCTATGGGTTGAGAACCCTCAATCATTTGAGTTATCTCACCAGCAGTCTTAATATTCAGAGTTAATGCTTTTAATAGATTAATATCACTTAAACTCAAGGGGAGATCAGGAAAGCAATTGAAATGGATAGGTCCATCATGCAGACTTGACTCCATGATACCAATTATGCTAGGAGCATAATTAAGGTACCTTGCATCTCTCAGACATAAGAAGATGCTTGAGTTAATTCCTTTAATAGATAAAGGCTTTACTGCGACCTGAACTAAACCAATATGAATAAAATTATAACCTTTCTTTCTATGTTTATTAATAACATCAGGAGAAAGAATGCTACAATTTTCATATTCTTTGTTGATCGCATAGACACATTCAACAGTTTTAACATTATAATCAGTTTTAAAGTTATCAATAAAAGTTGACTGATAAATCTCCTTAGGAGACACACTAGGTATGTTCCAATTACTAAGGGTTTGATTAATGTTTTCATAACTGTGTTCTTCCTAGTTAACTATGCCTGGTATAGGAGGTAGGGCTGATCTATTACTAACTGATGAACTCGACCTGAATAATCTACTCATTTTAAAAATTAAATTTTTTTAAAATTCTGTGTTCTTCCATACATACCCCTTTCTTTCCTTAACATAGACGCATACCCTTAGATCTAGTGATTCCCACTATGCCTAAACTGCTCACACTCTAGAGACTTACAACGGCTAAACGGGACCTATGGCGACCGAGGGTGTTCTACAGAAAGAGATTAGGTGACTTCAAGAACAAAGAAGAATTAAAATCTTTTGATTTTCAAAAATGACTTTGATTAAGCAGATATAGAACAACAATTAGCAAATAAACAATTCAAAGTTGCGGATGGAAAGACTGATGAAAAGAAAATTATTGAACAAAATAATTTTACTAATCAGTACCTAGCTACAATTGGTAAGCAATTAGATAAAATTGAAGAAAAGTTTGATAATACTTTAGATAAAAATCCTGAAAAGAAACTATATCAACCTTTATTAACACTCCCACAAAAAAGAGAAGGAATGGGATTGCCTAATAAAGATTCCGATTTAGTTAAAAGCATTGATAAGTTAATTAAAAAGATTGGTTCAAGTTCTGGTGAAGCTAGTGGTACGGTAGCTATCATCAATCAGATTGAAGAATCTGATAATGACAGTGGTAGTCAATCAGAGGATGAATCTAGGATTGCTTCTATTCCAGATCTTGCTGAATAGTTAAACAAGTTAACCTTTAATAACACTAGTATAACAAAAAATTGGTATTCTAGACCTACTCCCCCTGATCTTCAGTATGAGGAGAAAAATCTAGATAATTAATTTTCTGTTTCGTCTAATAAAATTTATGAGTGGAATATTGATGGTTTTAGTGAGCATCATATTCTTACCAAAATGAATCACTTGTCTATGGTAGCCAATAGTTATATTACAGCGTTCAGCAGTTTAACTCAGCCTGAAATCGTTGAAATATTAACTAATGGTTTCACTGGTGTACTTCGTTCTTGGTGGAAAAAACACCTTGACGAAGATGCAAGGAATTCTATTATCCATGCTCGCCAGTTAGATGACAATGGTCAACCTATCTTTCGAGAAGATATAGGTTTTGGTATTCCTGATGGCATTAACACATTAATTTTCACAATAATAAAATATTTTATTGGAACTCCCAGTAATATCATTGAGAGAATTCATGACCAGTTATGTAATCTCACTTGTCCCACTTTAAGTGATTTTAGGTGGTACAAAGATGTTTTTATTTCTCGAGTTATGATTCGCACTGATAGTAATAAACCCTTTTGGAAAGAAAAATTTGTTAATGGTCTTCCTAACTTATTTGCTTATAAGGTTTGAGAAGAACTTAGTAAAACTCTTGGATATATCGATTATGATAACCTGACTTATGGTGACATAATCAGTTATATTCAAAAGATTGGATTAAAAATGTGTATTGATTTTAAGATTGCTAAACAGGCTGCTAAAGATAAGAAGAAAGCTAAGTATGAGCTTGGCACGTTTTGTGAACAATATGGTTTACCTCCTATTGCTCCCTCTAGAAGAAAGCATAGGAAAAAACAGATTGAAAAACGCAAAATGAGAAAACATCATAAGAAGCGGTCTAGTAGTCAATCTAAAAATCAAGATAGTTATTATGAAAAACCCAAGTCAAGAAAGAAAACTCATAGTAAAAAATCTTCTTCTAAGTCACAAGATAAGAGTAAAATTACCTGTTATAATTGTGGTAAAAAGGGTCATTACAAAAGTGAGTGTAAGTTAAAACAAAAATTGAGTCAGTTAAATATTTCTGTTGAAGACACTGATAAGATTTTAGAGTTAATAAGAATTGAGAATGATGTTGAGGATGACAACAATCATTCTGATATTCCTTATTCCTCTGGTAATGACGAAGATAGTCAAACTTCTAGTGACGATAATGAAGTTACCCTTTGTACTGATAATTGTAGATCTGATTGCTGTAAGGCTATTAACGTACTTAGCAAAGAAGATCAAGAGAGCTCTTTGTTAATTGAGTTAATTAGTAAACTTAAAGATGAAGATTTAAAATTACAGTATATGAAACAGTTAAAAAGATTTGTTTTCTAAAAATAATTCGGGTAAGGGTAAGATAATTAGGGGTAAAGAAAAGCCTGTTATTAGTCTTAATAAAACCCTTGAAAGATTTAAATTCGCCAATAGGGAAATTACCCTCCCTGAGTTAAATCAAGAAGTTAATAAACTTAAGAAAGAAATTTCTGGCCTTAAGACTGAAATTTTTGACTTACGTAAAGAAATGACTACTCTGGCTACTAAAAGTTCAGAACTTCACATTACTGATTCATCAGATAATGACGAAGAAGCTGAATCTTCTAATGCCAAAGAAGATGAGTCACTTCTTATGGTTCAGGGTAATTCACTTAAAAGGTTAAAAGACATTACCATTCAAAAATGATATATTATTGTTCGTCTAGTTATTGATGGAACTTTTGCAATTCAGCTTCCTGCTCTAGTTGACACTGGTGCAGATCTTAATTGCATTCAGGAAGGATTAATTCCTACCAAGTTCTATAAAAAGACTAGTGAACGTATTAATTCTGCTAATAGTAGTATGATGGAGATTAAATATAAACTGCCTAAAGTTCATATTTGCCAAGACAATATGTGTTTTAAAACTTACTTTGTTTTAATTCGCAACTTGACAGATAAGATTACTTTAGGTCTTCCGTTTATATATTTATTATATCCATTTACTACTAGTAATAATGGTTTAACAACTGAGCACTTAGGCCAAAAAGTGGTTTTTGAATTTATCACTCAGCCTAAGGAAAGAGATTTGAAATTTATTCAAGACGAATCTATTTCAAAGTCTTTGAATTTGTTAAACTATAAAACTTCACAGTTAAAATTCCTAAAACAGAAAATTAGATATAAACAGGTTGAAGATCTTTTTCTTCTTGATAAAATTCAAGATAAGATTGAAGAGTTTCACTTATTTATGACTAAAAATTTATGTGCTGATTCTCCTAATGCCTTTTGGCATAGAAGGAAACATGTGGTTAGACTACCTTATGCTAAGGAATTCAAAGAACACTTGATTCCTACTAAGGCTAGGCCTATCCAAATGAGTCATCAGCAGATGGAGCTCTGTAAGCAAGAAATTAATGACTTGCTTGCAAAAGGCTTAATAAAACATAGTAAATCACCTTGGTCTTGCCTAGCCTTTTATGTTAATAATGAAGCTGAGAAAGAAAGAGGTGTTCCTCATCTAGTTATTAATTACAAGCCCCTTAATAAGGTTTTAGAATGGATTAGGTATCCCCTACCTAATAAGGAAGACCTTCTTAGTCGGCTTAGTAATGCTACCATCTTCAGTAAATTTGACCTTAAGTCGGGATTTTGGCAAGTCAGTATTCATCCTAGTGATAGGTATAAAACTGCCTTCACCACCCCCTTTGGTCATTACGAATGGGTAGTTCAAGCATTTGGCTTGAAAAACGCCCCTAGTGAGTTTCAGAATATTCTTAATGAAATTCTGAATCCTTTTAGTCATTTCATCATTGTTTACATTGATGGTATTCTGGTCTTTTCTAAGTCTATTGATGAGCACTTCAAACATTTGAAGTGCCTCATTTCTCAAACGCTCTAATGGATATCTAAATCATGGATTTTTTTTTGGGTCGAAGTATAGGGGATGGTGATCTCTCTAAAAAGAAGATCAACAGCACCCACCGGCGAGGGAGGATTTAGATATCCATTAGAGCGTTTGAGAAGACTCAGATTCCCATCTGACTAATCTTCAACTTTCTTGCCTTCTATTTTAGTTATAATGTTAGGCTTCTATAATCGAGTCTATTTGTAAGTAACTTCAAGTTATCTGTTTGTATTTATTTCATTAATCAATAAAATTTTATTTTATTTCAAACTCTTGTTAATACATATGAACTGCTGTTATCATTTCTTATAGTTTTACTATAGTTGTGATTCAGATTTGTATGCGCCTCTCTGTTTCTCTTATACTTCCGCCTTCTTGGTATTTAAGCCTCATCTGAGGTTCTCTCCTCCTTCTCTCCCCCTTCTCTCTACCTTCTCTCTAGTTAGATGAAGAAGTTCCTGTACTTCTTCTTCCCTTTGTAAATAGATCCAGATACGATGTAATCCTTTCCCAAATGTTTATAATTAATGAAAGAGATTACTTTATCGATTCACCGGTCATCTTTTTTAAGTTTCAAAATTGTTTTAAGTTTAAAGTTTTATTTAAACTTTTCGTCCGCTGTTAAATGGTATCAAAGCCATGCGGTGTTGTCTCTTGGTGTCACTGTTTGTTCTCCGGTCAAACACAGAGGTCTGAGTTTAAAACCATGTTTTTACTTCTTCTTTAGATTTCTGTTGCTCCGTCCTTAAAGCACCTAGTTTAAGTCACCTAAGCTCTTACCGTAGAATACCCCGGATCGCCATAGGTCCTGTCGAGCCGTTGTAAGTCTCTAGTGTTTGAGCAGTTTAGGCAAAAAGGAAATCACTAGATCCAAGGGTATGCGTCTGCTTAAGGTAAGAAGGGTATGTACTTAAGCGACTTTGGTCTGTCTTTAAGTGGAATGTCAACAGATCTAGAGATTAGGTTTGAACAAAGTTAAAACGAAGTAGACTGTTTAGATCGAGTTCATCAGTTAGTCAAGAGTCAGCCGTGTGATCCTTGTATCAGACACAGTCTGATTAGTTTTTATAAAAAAATTTACATAATTTTTTTTTGAAATCAACAGTCGGTGACCAAAATTTCGGTGAAATTTTTTCTCCCTTAAAATTAAATATAATTTTTGGGGGAAAAAATGATTGAATCCCTGGATTTTTTTTGGGGTCGAAGTATAGGGGACGGTGATCTCTCTGAGAAGAAGATCAACAGCACCCACCGGCGAGGAAGGAGCCGGACCTCAACAGTCAACAGTCAGACGACGCTGGCCCCCCAGGGTCCCACAGTCATCGGATGCTCCAGATGCAATCAGTGCGTCCGACAAAGTCAAAAGTAAAGGACAACTTTACTTTAGTAAAAGTAATTTACTTAAGTAAAAGTAAATGTAAATACTTTAACTTTAGTTAAATGTTTTTAACTTTATTACAACTTTTAACTATTACAGACGCGTCATTACACTTTTGAATAAAATACAAACAAATTGATTACAACTTTTGACTAAATGACCACAGATGGCCGACAAATACAAATGACTCAACAAGACGACAAACCGACTCAACTTTTGCTTTCGGCTACTTTTGAAAAGGAGCACGTGCTGCTTGGGCTGGAGCATCTTGCATCAAAACGACAGCATTTGGCTGCCAAAGAAACTGTAGGCATCCTAGGCAAACGGGTCCTGAGCATCCTGGAGAGAGATGCTTCCGTACGGATCATTAGGGCTAGAAGCACTGTGACTGGATTTGGACGAGGAAGATGAACAAACTGAGGGAACAGAATCCTCACTGAGTTTATCTACTCGTTTTTGAATAAGGCGAGCTAATTGTTTTAACTCGGAGTTTGAACAATGATCAATATCCGCAAAAGCTAACTTTGAATGGGAAGATTTCTTGGATTTTGATTTATTGGAAGAGGAAGATTCCTTTAGAGGAGGAACCGCATTAATAGGAGTAGGATTAGGAAATTCCTTTTGAACCTGACCGACGATGCGATAAGGATCAAACTTATCCCACTATTTTACTGAAAATTCACGGGTAACATAAGTCAATTGACTAATGTTAGAGCGAGTAACAATAGAATTGTTCTTACCGGACTCAAGTTTAACTTCAACAACAGGGGAATAAAATCCATAATTCCACTTGAGAATCCATGGAATTTTATACTTGCTAACGAAATAAAGGGTAACTGGAATACAACTATTAGCCGGAATACAAGGGGCACGACAAGAAAACACGTTCAGGATTGACTGAAGCTCAATTGGAAGAATTTTATAAATGAGACCAAATCTTTTCCACCATAAAACAAACCAATGAGGAATTTGACTCTTGAATTTGTGGTCAAATTGGATGAACCACGAGTGACTAAAGGAAGGAGTTTGAAACAGAAAAACTCTATTCCAAGCTTCAATATAATCATAATAGCAAAACTGGCTATCATGATCATTTAACTGTCTTAAATCAGAAGGATGATTACCCCAGTCAGACATGGAGATAATCTGTTTAATATAGAGAGAATGATAGATGATTTTTGAGGAATCATTTCTATCATGAATAGGTTTTATTAGAATTGACTGAGTCTGAAGAAGGACGTCCTTATAATACATAAGAGATTTATAAGGAGCCAAAGGAAGAAAATGCCAACCAGTTGGGAAGAACTGGGCGGCCAATTTGACTGGGAAGGACGTCCTTAAAATACATAAGAGATTTATAAGGAGCCAAAGGAAGAAAATGCCAACCAGTTGGGAAGAACTGGGCGGCCAATTTGACTAGATCATCAATTGATTTCATATGTCTTTCAATATGAAATAAATTGGTGGTATAAACAGGGATATACTCAGAAAGAGTACGTTGACCAGAAGTAGGGTTACTGGAAGAGGACGAGGCAAAAGGATCAAAGGGCTTGGGAGGCTAGGCCAAAATCGTATTATAGGGCTTTGGAACTGTACCAAGAACTGTAAACCTATTTGCTACATCAATAGGCGTAACTGGGCTAACTGGATGTGGGATTATGGCTCCCAAGGGCCTTGTACTAGGCGGGCCTGGGCCTGGAGGGCCAGGAGGCATAACATTTTTGTTTCCTCTCACACTCATTTATTCTGGGTACCTGAATGAATAAATTCTCGTGT
Source organism: Panax stipuleanatus (assembly GCA_020205555.1). Lineage (NCBI taxonomy): Eukaryota > Viridiplantae > Streptophyta > Magnoliopsida > Apiales > Araliaceae > Panax > Panax stipuleanatus. Next base: position 39,180,732 of record CM035117.1, read on the forward strand.
AAGAAAATTAGGAACTGAATTTTCACTGCCTTTAATATATTCATTATCAAAATCAAAAATACTTAAAATGGACTGCCAACGGGCAAAAATATGTTTAGCAGCAATATTTTTAACATCTTTTTCTAATATGTATTTGGCTGATTTACATTCAATACGTACTAAAAATCTTTGGTTTAGCAAATCATTTTGAAATTTCCTAATACACAAAACCAAAGCTAAAATCTCTTTTTTAATTGTACTATGGTTTAACTGAGCTTGATTCCACGCGCCAGAGTGGAAACGAACAATTTGTTCAGAAGAAGCAGGGGTTAGTTTCTGGTTCAAGATGCCACTAAATCCAATTTCGGAGGCGTCAGTTTCAACAATTTTAAAAGCAGATTCATTAGAAATGCCAAGCCAGGGCAAAACCTTAACATATGTTTTTACTTGTTGGACGATGGCAGTATGTTCATCAGTCCAAGGAGGAGGATTTTTCTGTAAACGAAGAAACAAAGGTTTATAGATTTTTCTTAGATTTTGATAAAACTTACCAACATAATTAAGAGATCCTAAGAATCGCTGGAGTTGGGTTTTATCGATGATTTTATCAGGAAATTTGTCTGCGAATTGGATAACTCGTTGAATCGGACGGACTAGACCACGATAAATATGATGACCTAGGAATTTGACTCTAGTTTGGAACAGACTACATTTTGTAGGAGAAAGGACCAAACCATTGACTTTAATAGCTTTGAAGAACGAGTTCAAATGTTTGAAGTGCTCATCAATAGACGTAGAAAAGACCAGAATATCATCAATGTAAACAATGATGAAATGACTAAAAGGATTCAGAATTTCATTAAGAACATTCTGAAACTCACTAGGGGCGTTTTTCAAGCCAAATGCTTGAACTACCCATTCGTAATGACCAAAGGGGGTGGTGAAGGCAGTTTTATACCTATCACTAGGATAAATACTGACTTGCCAAAATCCCGACTTAAGGTCAAATTTACTGAAGATGGTAGCATTACTAAGCCGACTAAGAAGGTCTGCTTGAGTTAATTCCTTTAATAGATAAAGGCTTTACTGCGACCTGAACTAAACCAATATGATAGAAAGGTTATAATTTTATTCATATTGGTTTAGTTCAGGTCGCAGTAAAGCCTTTATCTATTAAAGGAATTAACTCAAGCATCTTCTTATGTCTGAGAGATGCAAGGTACCTTAATTATGCTCCTAGCATAATTGGTATCATGGAGTCAAGTCTGCATGATGGACCTATCCATTTCAATTGCTTTCTTGATCTCCCCTTGAGTTTAAGTGATGTTAATCTATTAAAAACATTAACTCTGAATATTAAGACTGCTGGTGAGATAACTCAAATGATTGAGGGTTCTCAACCCATAGCCTTAATATACAGAATTTATTATAAAGTCATGAAAACCAATTTAAATATTCATGCTCTTAATAAAAGTCCGAAAGATCACACTGTTTTAATTCAAAGCAGTACTAGTAACGCTAGTATCCAAACTTCAAGGACTATTCTTTGGAAAGATATTACGCTTCCTAGTCAGTGGATCCTCCTTCAAGAGATTCCACAAAAACCAGTAATAAGTAATTTATTGAACTTAGATAAAATTAAACAATTTTCTGATGGTACTGTTCGAGTCAGTTTTGAACGTACCAGAAGACCCTTGATAATAGAAGAATTTACTAATTCTTCTGTTCATTCTGTTTGAAGCAGAGATACCGAAGTATTAAGTGATTTTTCTATTCCTGATATTAAAATGAAAGGTATTCTTAATCAAGGCCAGACTAGTCATCCTTGTTACACTTCTCCTACTCAGGTAGAAGATGAACAAGTTGATGTGTCACCTACAGTCTCTGTAGGACCAACCCCTTCTGATTTTGAAGCACCTATTAATCATCAGTTAAGAGTAATCACTAAAGCATTTAAATTAGATTGGGATAGTCTGGTTGCAGATTTCAATTCCACATCTAATAAAGAAAAACGCCATGCTTTTCGTAATAAATATGGATAAGCATGACAGAGATAAAATTGTTAATAAATGAAAAAAATATTTAAAAAACAATCAAGAGAACCTTACATTTTATGACTGGTATGATAAATATCATTCACAGTGTAAAGTTCTTACTAAAAGTCAGTGGATAAAAGAGGATAAATCTAAAATTTTAGCATCTCATCCTCCTTTGGAAACTGTTCTTTTACATGTTAAAAACACCCCGGTTGTTGCTAGTCCATTCAAAGTTGCGGATGGAAAGACTGATGAAAAGAAAATTATTGAACAAAATAATTTTACTAATCAGTTCCTAGCTACAATTGGTAAACAATTAGATAAAATTGAAGAAAAGTTTGATAATACTTTAGTTAAAAATCCTGAAAAGAAACTAGATCAACCTTTATTATCACTCCCACAAAAAAGAGAAGGAATGGGATTGCCTAATAAAGATTCTGATTTAGTTAAAAGCACTGATAAGTTAATTAAAAAGATTGGTTCAAGTTCTGGTGAAGCTAGTGGTACGGTAGCTATCATCGATCAGATTGAAGAATCTGATAATGACAGTGGTAGTCAATTAGAGGATGAATCTGAGATTGCTTCTATTCCACATCTTGCTGAACAGTTAAATAAGTTAACCTTTAATAACACTAGTATAACAAAAAATTGGTATTCTAGACCTACTCCCCCTGATCTTCAATATGAGGAGAAAAATCTAGATAATCAATTTTCTGTTTCGTCTAATAAAATTTATGAGTGGAATATTGATGATTTTAGTGAGCATCAGATTCTTACCAAAATGAATCACTTGTCTATGGTAGCCAATAGTTATATTACAGCGTTCAGCAGTTTAACTCAGCCTGAAATCGTTGAAATATTAACTAATGGTTTCACTGGTGTACTTCGTTCTTGGTGGGAAAAACACCTTGACGAAGATGCAAGGAATTCTATTATCCATGCTCGCCAGTTAGATGACAACGGTCAACCTATCTTTCGAGAAGATATAGGTTTTGGTATTCCTGATGACATTAACACATTAATTTTTACAATAATAAAATATTTTATTGGAACTCCCACTAATATCATTGAGAGAATTCATGACCAGTTATGTAATCTCACTTGTCTCACTTTAAGTGATTTTAGGTGGTACAAAGATGTTTTTATTTCTCAAGTTATGATGCGCACTGATAGTAATAAACCCTTTTGAAAAGAAAAATTTGTTAATGGTCTTCCTAACTTATTTGCTCATAAGGTTTGAGAAGAACTTAGTAAAACTCTTGGATATATCGATTATGATAACCTGACTTATGGTGACATAATCAGTTATATTCAAAAGATTGGATTAAAAATGTGTATTGATTTTAAGATTGCTAAACAGGTTGCTAAAGACAAGAAGAAAGCTAAGTATGAGCTTGGCACGTTTTGTGAACAGTATGGTTTACCTCCTATTGCTCCCTCTAGAAGAAAGCATAGGAAAAAACAGATTGAAAAACGTAAAACGAGAAAATATCATAAGAAGAGGTCTAGTAGTCAATCTAAAAATCAAGATAGTTATTATGAAAAACCCAAGTCAAGAAAAAAAACTCATAGTAAAAAATTTTCTTCTAAGTCACAAGATAATAGTAAAATTACCTGTTATAATTGTGGTAAAAAAGGTCATTACAAAAGTGAGTGTAAGTTAAAACAGAAATTGAGTCAGTTAAATATTTCTGTTGAAGACACTGATAAGATTTTAGAGTTAATAAGAATTGAGAATGATGTTGAGGATGACAACAATCATTCTGATACTCCTTATTCCTCTGGTAATGACGAAGATAGTCAAACTCCTAGTGACGATAATGAAGTTACCCTTTGTACTGATAATTGTAGATCTGATTGCTGTAAGACTATTAACGTTCTTAGTAAAGAAGATCAAGAGAGCTCTTTGTTAATTGAGTTAATTAGTAAACTTACATATGAAGATTTAAAATTACAATATATGAAACAGTTAAAAGATTTGTTTTTTAAAAATAATTCGGGTAAGGGTAAGATAATTAGGGGTAAAGAAAAGCCTGTTATTAGTCTTAATAAAACCCTTGAAAGATTTAAATCCGCCGATAGTGAAATTACCTTCCCTGAGTTAAATCAAGAAGTTAATAAACTTAAGAAAGAAATTTCTGGCCTTTAGACTGAAATTTCTGACTTACGTAAAGAAATGACTACTCTGGCTACTAAAAGTTCAGAACTTCACATTACTGATTCATCAGATAATGACGAAGAAGCTGAATCTTCTAATGCCAAAGAAGATGAGTCACTTCTTATGGTTCAGGGTAATTCACTTAAAAGGTTAAAAGACATTACCATTCAAAAATGATATATTATTGTTCGTCTAGTTATTGATGGAACTTTTGCAATTCAGCTTCCTGCTCTAGTTGACACTGGTGCAGATCTTAATTGCATTCAGGAAGGATTAATTCCTACCAAGTTCTATAAAAAGACTAGTGAACGTATTAATTCTGCTAATAGTAGTATGATGGAGATTAAATATAAACTGCCTAAAGTTCATATTTGCCAAGACAATATGTGTTTTAAAACTTACTTTGTTTTAATTCGCAACTTGACAGATAAGATTATTTTAGGTCTTCCGTTTATATATTTATTATATCCATTTACTACTAGTAATAATGGTTTAACAACTGAGCACTTAGGCCAAAAAGTGGTTTTTGAATTTATCACTCAGCCTAAGGAAAGAGATTTGAAATTTATTCAAGACGAATCTATTTCAAAGTCTTTGAATTTGTTAAACTATAAAACTTCACAGTTAAAATTCCTAAAACAGAAAATTAGATATAAACAGGTTGAAGATCTTTTTCTTCTTGATAAAATTCAAGATAAGATTGAAGAGTTTCACTTATTTATGACTAAAAATTTATGTGCTGATTCTCCTAATGCCTTTTGGCATAGAAGGAAACATGTGGTTAGACTACCTTATGCTAAGGAATTCAAAGAACACTTGATTCCTACTAAGGCTAGGCCTATCCAAATGAGTCATCAGCAGATGGAGCTCTGTAAGCAAGAAATTAATGACTTGCTTGCAAAAGGCTTAATAAAACATAGTAAATCACCTTGGTCTTGCCTAGCCTTTTATGTTAATAATGAAGCTGAGAAAGAAAGAGGTGTTCCTCGTCTAGTTATTAATTACAAGCCCCTTAATAAGGTTTTAGAATGGATTAGGTATCCCCTAATAAGGAAGACCTTCTTAGTCGGCTTAGTAATGCTACCATCTTCAGTAAATTTGACCTTAAGTCGGGATTTTGGCAAGTCAGTATTCATCCTAGTGATAGGTATAAAACTGCCTTCACCACCCCCTTTGGTCATTACGAATGGGTAGTTCAAGCATTTGGCTTGAAAAACGCCCCTAGTGAGTTTCAGAATATTCTTAATGAAATTCTGAATCCTTTTAGTCATTTCATCATTGTTTACATTGATGATATTCTGGTTTTTTCTAAGTTTATTGATGAGCACTTCAAACATTTGAACTCGTTCTTCAAAGCTATTAAAGTCAATGGTTTGGTCCTTTCTCCTACAAAATGTAGTCTGTTCCAAACTAGTGTCAAATTCCTAGTTTATGATATTTATTGTGGTCTAGTCCGTCCGATTCAACGAGTTATCCAATTCACAGACAAATTTCCTGATAAAATCATCGATAAAATCCAACTCCAGCGATTCTTAGGATCTCTTAATTATGTTGGTAAGTTTTATCAAAATCTAAGAAAAATCTGTAAACCTTTGTTTCTTCGTTTACAGAAAAATCCTCCTCCTTGGACTGATGAACATACTGCCATCGTCCAATAAGTACAAAAATATGTTAAGGTTTTGCCCTGCCTCGACATTTCTAATGAATCTGCTTTTAAAATTGTTGAAACTGACGCCTCCTAAATTGGATTTGGTGGCATCTTGAAGCAGAAACTAACCCCTACTTCTTCTGAACAAATTGTTAGTTTCCACTCTGGCGCGTGGAATCAAGCTCAGTTAAACTATAGTACAATTAAAAAAGAGATTTTAGCTTTAGTTTTGTGTATTAGTAAATTTTAAAATGATTTGCTAAACCAAAGATTTTTAGTACGTATTGACAGTAAATCAGCCAAATACATATTAGAAAAAAATGTTAAAAATATTGCTGCTAAACATATTTTTGCCCGTTGGCAGTCCATTTTAAGTATTTTTGATTTTGATATTGAATATATTAAAGGCAGTGAAAATTCAGTTCCTGATTTTCTTACACGAGAATTTATTCATTCAGGTACCAAGAATAAATGAGTGTGAGAGAAAACAAGAATGTTAGGCCTCTTGGCCCTCCAGGCCCAGGCCCGCCTAGTCAAAGGCCCTTGGGAGCCATAATCCCACATCCAGTTAGCCCAGTTACGCCTATTGATGTAGCAAATAGGTTTACAGTTCTTGGTACAGTTCCAAAGCCCTATAATACGGTTTTGGCCCAGCCTCCCAAGCCCTTTGATCCTTTTGCCTCGTCCTCTTCCAGTAACCCTACTTCTGGTCAACGTACTCTTTCTGAGTATATCCCTGTTTATACCACCAATTTATTTCATATTGAAAGACATATGAAATCAATTGATGATCCAGTCAAATTGGCCGTCCAGTTCTTCTCAACTGGTTGGCATTTTCTTTTTTTGGCTCCTTATAAATCTCTTATGTATTATAAGGACGTCCTTCTTCAGACTCAGTCAATTCTAATAAAACCTATTCAAGATAGAAATGATTCCTCAAAAATCATCTATCATTCTCTCTATATTAAACAGATTATCTCCATGTCTGACTGGGGTAATCATCCTTCTGATTTAAGACAGTTAAATGATCATGATAGCCAGTTTTGCTATTATGATTATATTGAAGCTTGGAATAGAGTTTTTTTGTTTCAAACTCCTTCCTTTAGTCACTCGTGGTTCATCCAATTTGACCACAAATTCAAGAGTCAAATTCCTCATTGTTTTGTTTTATGGTGGAAAAGATTTGGTCTCATTTATAAAATTCTTCCAATTGAGCTTCAGTCAGTCCTGAACGTGTTTTCTTGTCGTGCCCCTTGTATTCCGGCTAATAGCTGTATTCCAGTTACCCTTTATTTCGTTAGCAAGTATAAAATTCCATGGATTCTCAAATAGAATTATGGATTTTATTCCTTTGTTGTTGAAGTTAAACTTGAGTCCGGTAAGGACAATTCTATTGTTACTCGCTCTAACATTAGTCAATTGACTTATGTTACCCGCGAATTTTCAGTAAAATGGTGGGATAAGTTTGATCCTTATCGCATCGTCGGTCAGGTTCAAAAGGAATTTCCTAATCCTACTCCTATTAATGCGGTTCCTCCTCTAAAGGAATCTTCCTCTTTCAGTAAATCAAAATCCAAGAAATCTTCCCATTCAAAGTTAGATTTTGCGGATATTGATCATTGTTCAAACTCCGAGTTAAAACAATTAGCTCGTCTTATTCAAAAACGAGTAGATAAACTCAGTGAGGATTCTGTTCCCTCAGTTTGTTCATCTTCCTCGTCCAAATCCAGTCACAGTGCTTCTAGCCCTAATGATACATACGGAAGCATCTCTCTCCAGGATGCTTAGGACCCGTTTGCCTAGGATGCCTACAGTTACTTTGGCAGCCAAATGCTGTCGTTTTGATGCAAGATGCTCTTGCCCAAGCAGCCCGTGCTCCTTTTCAAAAGTAGCCGAAAGCAAAAGTTGAGTCGGTTTGTCGTCTTGTTGAGTCATTTGTATTTGTCGGCCATCTGTGGTTATTTAGTCAAAAGTTGTAATCAATTTGTTTGTATTTTATTCAAAAGTGTAATGACGCGTCTGTAATAGTTAAAAGTTGTAATAATGCTTCTGTCTTTTGATAAAGCATTACTGTTCTTCAATAGTTAAAAATATTTTTGTAATTATTGAGTTGTAATCATTCTGCCTTCTCTCATTCCTATATAAGAGAGGCTCAGTCATTTATGTAAGGCAGGATTTAGATATCCATTAGAGCGTTTGAGAAGACTCAGATTCCCATCTGACTAATTTTCAACTTTCTTGCCTTCTATCTTAGTTATAATGTTAGGCTTCTATAATTGAGTTTATTTGTAAGTAACTTCAAGTTATATATATATATATAAGAATAATAAAAGTACGAAATATGGAGATATAATTAAAATAAATAAGTATATATATGGCGATTTAAGGACCAGTGCACTGCCGATCGAAAAAGCGATGTTGTGCAAGTGACAGTTCAGAGGTAAATATTAAAATCGCACCGCACTAGTCGCTTTTTTTATTTTATTTTTGCACCAAAACCGCACCGACAAGTCTAATGGTTCGAATAAAAATCAACATGTTCGATGCAATTTGTTCGATTCGATTGGATCAGTTTCGATTTAAATTGTCATCCCTACTTTAAACTGATAATTACACATATTTTTTTTGCCAAGTTATATTAATAATTACACACTTTAATATAAGAAAATAACTAATCTAAATTATAATTGTGGTGGATAAACTTTTAAGTTTCAACATCAACATAATTGAATTATAGTGATTGATCAGTAAATGACATTATTGATATTAGTTCAGCGCGCAATTTCCATTTAAATTTCAAGGAACTGAAGTACTCAAACAGGCATTGAACTTTTCAATCGGCTAATTCTCTTGAACTTGTAGTTAAATAATTAGATGTTACATTGAATATTTACCGATATAAATTAATTAATTTTTTCATTTTAGAATATATATATTTACACAAATAATGAGAAGTTATATAATATTTTGTTCTTCTTTAAAATTTACAAATAACAGATAATTAAAAAGAACAAAACAATATCTGAAAAACTACGTACACTTTAAAAATGGAAGCAGAGAGACGAATCAAACTGATTTTTTTTTATACTAATTTGCAACCCACATGGCCACATTACAGCATAATGACTAATGCTTAGTGCTTACTAGAGCTAACACAAGCCCTTAATCATTAATACACACTCATTTATTTAAAAAAAAGAAGAAGACTAATTAGTTCTTTTACAAAATCTTTATTTAATTAAACAGAAAGAGGAAAAATATACTAAATCTCCTCAAAATCCTGCCCGGTTCTCCTCCTCCGCATCCACCACAGAAGACAACAACAAATTGTCCGAATTCCTGACCGAACAATTTGCCCGAATCTCCCCATTGTTGCCTGTCAACACAGTCAACTGCCCCATCTTTATCATCGCAATCACAAATTTCTCGAAAAATAAGGTTTGATTAACAGCAAAATTCGTAACAATGCCCCGAGTCTTTTTATCTGTGAACAAGTCCTGGTCCGACGTAAACAACCCTTGTCGGTTCATTAAATCCACATAGTATTTGTTATCGAACACATTCGGAGTTCGTATGTCTAGGTTAGTGGTCCCGTCAGTGGGGGCATTTTCGGGACAAATGCTCTTTAGGTTCTTAGCGAATGTTTGGTCCAATGTAGGGTCTTGGGTCGGGTATAGGCGATCCGTGAAGGAACTGCAGTGGCTCGTACCAATGGTGTGGGCCCCAGAGAGGGCGACCACGTCGGTGGGGTCGAACCCTTTGGTGGCGAGAGAGGAAAGGATGGCGGCTGCGTTGGCAAATGGTGGAGGAAGGTTGTCGAGTGTGGCCTGTCTGGTTGCGAAGGCGAGGCCGTCGCGTCTTCCCAAGGGAACTTTGAAGTCCGGGCCGCCGGACTGGAGAAGGAATTAGACTAATTGTTAATTTATTGTATTATGAAAAGGAAATGTTAGGCGTTTTAAATTAAAATATATTTATGTAAATACACAAAGATAAAATAGTATAAAAAAGAATGAAGAAAGTGTCGTACAGTACTAGAGAGAAATACTTTTAGTATTATTTTATTTTTTGTGTTTTTAAATGTGCCACTACATGTGCACATAATTATATTCTTCAAATTTTTAACTTTAAAAAATATCTTAAATAATGTGTCATTATTACAGTAATTAAATACATATTTTAATTATACAGTAAAGTATTCAAATTTCATATTATTTTATACCCATTAATAATTAACATAATAATAAAATATAATATATTATTAAAATAATCATAAAAAATCGTTAATTATATCCGTCCTCAAAAGGATGACGAAAGTATAATTTTCACACAAATTAAGGTAGTGAGAAAATATTAGGAGAGAATATATATATTTTCCCAATCTACCATTGTCCTCGAGTGATATTTGTATTGGTTAATATATTTAAGAGTAATGCTAGAGACACAACTTATTCTATAATTATTTTATAATTTGTTGATGTTGCATACTCCATCTCAACATATTAATGAACAAATTGCTTCAACGTAGTCTTCGACCTCACATAAAAACTGAGGAAGAGTATGTCACATCAACAAATTATAAAATAGTTATAAAATAAATTGTCTAACATTATTCTATATTTAATTAGGTTTTGAGTAGTGATAGAATTAATGATAACTGGTTGACTATTGAGGTAATTAAAATATGATACTCCCTCCGTTCCTTAATATAAGTCGTTTTAAAAAAATATTTTTGTTCCTTAATATAAGTCGTTTGAGAATTTCAAGTAAGTATTAATTGCTTAATTTCTAATATTACCCTAAATATTAAATAAAACGTTGGTTCTCTCACTATTATCTGTCCAATAAATAAAACTCTTTTTTTAATATAAGAACAATATAAATAATTGATATTATATTTAATATTTTATAATTATTTTTTTAATATTTGTGTATAATTTTAAAATAATTTATATTAAATAACTGAGGGAGTAGTAAGTTTAGGATAATTTTATAAGTAAAGATTTATATAGTATTTTTGTCATCTTTTTGAAGAGAAGATTTCACTTAAATTTCCGGAGGGAGTATTTTATTGTGGCAGAATATTACATGTGGATAAGACTAAAAGACTTGGATAACTGGACAAGGTAGTGTGGGGACTGGAAAATGAAATTTCACGTGGCTGACAAAACTTTTGTCCAAGTGTGGATTGTAGAAATTTTAGGCATGTGCTGTGCTACATAGTGTACTGTTGTTTTCTACATAGAAAACAGAAAGGACATAAACAACTCCTTGACTTTTATTTACAATAGGACCCGAGATACATGCATTATGCGTGTAATTTATATTTTATGTGCAATTAATTTAAAAAATTATAAATTTAGCTTAAAAATTATGTGCATATTGATATTAAGTTTGTATTTTATAAATTTTAATAAAATATAAACTTAATATCTATATAATTTTCAAATGAGAATTTTATAGAGCAAAAAGAGTAAATAAATGAATTTAGATTTTACCAGTACAATGGCATCACGGGCAGTGAGAGCAGTGATATCAGCGCATGAAACAATAGCACCGCAGCGCCTGTGGACTTGCCTACGGATATCATCAATAATCTCGAATGCCTTTGCCCTCAAACTCAGATTTGGTGGCGCATCTTGCTCACTTGGTCCGCTAACCGAACCATCAAGCAGCACCGAAGCATCACAACCCTTCATATCATATATAATTATATATAATTAATACATACACCAACCATTAGAATTAATTCCTTTGTAACCAATCCATGCTTTATATGCTAATTTCAAAATGAAATTTCTTAACGGGCACATGCTAAACACATAATTTAAAAGAATATTCCCTTGAATTATGTGCATATTCACTTTAACTCTGTGCAAATGCATAAATCAAGGAAATATGCATACAGTTCAAGATAATATTATATATTATCTTGAACTGTGTGCTTAGTATGTGCCCTAAAGACACATGTTAAGAGAACCCTTTCAAAATATACCCTATCGATTTTAAACTTAAAAATTGTTTATAATCTAAAAAATAAAGGGACCTGAAATTCTTATATATTCCTAGTGTTCCCAAAAGGATGACTTAAGGTACAAAAATTTTTGTCCCAAAGAGAATGAGATAAAATACATAAAATTATGGGTAAATATGTTATTTACTGAGGTCCATTACTATACAAAAATAATAAAACTCATCACTTTATATAATCTTGTGAGATTACTAAGGATAAATTTAAAACATTTTTATTTTATTTTCTTTCCTTTTTTTTTTTTAATTTTTTTAATACAGGGGCAAATTATATTTTACTCACCTACGAATGATACTATGATCACATCATACTAAATTTCTAGTGAATGATGGGGTCACTTAAAAAAGTAAATTTTTTTTATGTAAAAGTTTTTAAAAATGTATAGGATATAGAGAGATCGCGATATATATTTATACCTGGACAAAGCAATCATGGAAGTGCAGGCGAAGTAAGCCGGCAGCTTGGCCGATATCTTCCTTGAAGTCTTTCTCAAGCTGTTTCCTAACAATGGATTCCAATCTAGGGCAGCTAGAATCAAAGAAATTCAGTGAGAGGCCCTTCACTAAAGGTGGATTGCTTTGTGCCTCTATGACATACAAGTAGGAAAGTAGTAGTAAAAGAGAAGATGGTAAGAAGAGAGAGCTTAAGGAAGCAAAAGTAGAAGCCATTGCTGTCTGTTTGGTTCTTCTATCTTGGCTGTTCAATAAGGAATATTTATAGATAAAGTTGTATTCCTATATATTTAATTTGGATTTGTCTATTTTGCTTTACAGCTTTAGGGTTTGAATGAGACCATGTAATGTTCGTCCTTTTTCTTGGTTTTTTTTCTTTTCGAAATTCTACTTTTGCAAGTGGAAAATTTGAAGATGTGATTAAGCTGCCATTGTCTTCCATAAAAATGATTACTTTTGTAAGGAAAAAGTAGACTTTTAGTACAATAATGATAGTAAAATCATTTTTGAATATACCTAAAAATATGAGCAAAATATTAATTTTACACATATTAAAAAAATAAAAGTATAAAAAAGAGAGTAAATAAAATTCTAAATTTCTTAAAATTGGTCCCACAAAATTCATTAAGTGAGAGAGTATTTTTTTTTTATTTTATAATAATGGATTCCACTAAATAACATAACTATCTTTCACTCTATGTATTTTATCTTAATCTTTTAAAGACAAAAATAATTATATATTTAATCATTTTTTAAGTTTTGAGGACGAAGGGAGTATATATTTTCAAATTCAATCCAAGTCGTCATATTTGTCAGATAGATCTAACTAATTTGATTGTGAACTAATGCTTGATGACGTTAGTTATATAAATTTTCAAATTCAATCATTGTGTACATGTTTCTTGATGTCAGATAGATCTAACTTAATTGATTGTGATGTAATATTTGTTGATGTTAATTAGATACTCTGACTCTATTCATATAAATCAAAGTTTAATTTTCTCAGGGATAGGATATTAATGCCTCAAGAACTTAGGTTGTGTTTCCTACCTTTTAATTTCCCTTTCTAATCACTGAAGAATCTTATGTTGTATTTTTGGAGATCCCTAAAATTGCAATAATTGAAACAATTTTATCACAAGTAGTTAGCCATGAGGTCATATATATATATATATATATATATATATCCCAACCTTTTAACTCAGTTTGTATCATCCATGTCAACATTAAAAAGTACGGATGAAGACAATCTGCACAATAGTTATGCAGAAGACTAAAATTATCCATACAATTATTGTGAAGACGGGAGTATTATATTTTTTTAGGCGTGTGCATAATTATTAATATTTATATTGAGAGCTTGTGGGACTACTATCAGTAAAATAATTTGCAGACGTCTTAATAATTGTTGTGTGGATTGCATTTATTCTAGCCATTTGTTTATGATTTGGGCTATTCAAGATGAATTGGAAGACATTTCTTTCTTTGACTATTCAATACTCAATAGGTCCTTTATTTGTCTATGCCATGGGATTCCCCTCTATGCTATTCCATATGATATATATTTCTTTCTTTGACTATTCAATAGGTCGTTGATAATAATTCAGCAAAAAGGAGTAAAGGACCCCTAATAAGCACAAAGCTTCCCCCCCCTCTCCCCTCCCCTCCCCTCCCCTCGCCAAGATTAGAGCAATTTCTCAGCATATACTGTGTTCTGTGTACAAGTGACGATGGTTTTTGACTTTTACCGATGATCACTTGTAAGTTTACATTGAATTTACATTGACCCTCTAGTCTCTTCAATCCAAAATTGCAAGCGGGTACTGAAATGATTCCATTGAGAAATAAAGTGGTGTTAAAAGATGCGAATTAAACAACAACAATAAAAACGATTAATATTGTCAAGGAAAAAAAATATCGTCCGACCAATAAATATCTCTTAAAGTGACAATAAAAGAGTTACAAAGTTATCACTAAATATTTATTTACTTTGACAATGTCATTTTTACTATATTAATATCAACAATGAAAAAAAATAATAATTTTTAATGATCTCAGTAACGTACATTATGGTGTGGTTTGGTGTGGTTGGAAGTCCAAACTGCACATAAAATCACTTGGGTACGATTTGACAATTTTAAAACTGCACATGACACTGCTTGTGATTGATAAGCTATGGTTTTAAAGCTTGCGGTGATGTTTTGTAACGACCAGGAATTTTAAGCTTTTTATTAATTTTATATGTGATTTAAAATTTTAAAGTTTTTTTTTAGGAGTTAATTTTTCAAACTTATTTAAACCTGATGTGGTTATGTGCTTATGTGAATTTAACCTATGCGAATAAATGCTAGAATTTTTTATTTATTTTTTAAAGGGGAATCACTAATGGTTATTTTAAATTAGTAGATTAATCCTGAGACTTTTATATCAGAATATTGATAAAAGTGTTAATAAATTATATATTCAAATTTCTTGAATATAGTGTAGAGATTTAATCGTGATTAATTATTTATATTTGAGTAATTAATTGATAACGTATGAAATTATTATTGTTGTTGATTTATAATTATTATGAGTAAATAATAATTAATGAATTGAGAGTAATTAATTAATTATGTATTGATTTATAATTATTATGAATAAATAATAATTAATGAGTAAAAGATTAATAAATATAATAATATTATATTTACTTGGTTAATTGATTAATTGTTATATGCATGTATATGTTATATTAAACCTTTGGTATAAGGTAGTTACCTTTATATATTGTATAAGATGCAGGGTAACATATTTGATATGGCTATATAATATGTATTTAGACTATATAATAAATTTAATTACTTTATGTGAGTTACATTATATTATGACTTATGTAACATAATATGGGTGGTAGACATTAATGTATGCCCTAGTGACATATAGTAATAAACAATTATTAATTGATAAATGATTTCAATAAGTTAGTATAATGATTATAGTAACAGTTATTATAATAATAATACCAAACTGCTTTATATTCGGTGTTAAAATAATGTACATGGATTATATGATTGGTGTATATGTACCTACTTGATACATCATATTATTAATTGTAATAACATGGTAACACCCATTTAAATACATATGAAATGGATACATGTAACTTAAATATATACTATGTGTATATATATAATCTAGATTATTTATTAACTAAGTGTTAGACTTATACACCCATTTGCAAGTTGCTGAGTTAACTAGCCTCTCCACTTCTTCTCTTCACGTAAACACAATAAGCAAGCTACACTATAGCTCTTCTCAAATTCAGCAATATAGGAGTAATGATTGTAGAAGATGTGGGATTCATGATTGAATTCACCCACTATCACCAACCATTCCTTGCCCATTGTATAATCTGGATTTCCATTGTTTGCAAAGTCATGGACTGGTTATCCATTTGCCTATATAATGAGCTTCTCCTTCATAATTTGCAATGCTGAGATTTCATATATGTGTAAGTTGTTTAGAGATATATCAGTGAGGGTGGATTGGTTTAGTGCAAGTCAGTTTCAATTAACAGAGGTATATCACTTCCCATTCTCATTTTCTGCAAGATTTTCAAAGTTCTTGATTATTGAATTGTTCATGAATTGTTGGTAATTGGATTATGAGATATGAGTATTAAAGTGTTATATGATGATATAAACTTGTTGAAACCGTTATATGAATATTTGAAGAGATTTTCGAAATTATTTTCTGAGATGGGTTTCAGATTTGCCGAAACTGCAAAAGCTCCTGGCCTGGCCGCCAGCCTGCGCAGCTGCGCCAGTATTACACTGGCCAGCGGCGCAGCTGCGCCAGTGCCTTCTACAGAAATTTTTGCCTTCAGTCATGTTAAATGTTAGCCTATTGTACCTTATGTGGCAAGCATGTATACATGATTAATATATATATGATTAATATATATATATATATATATATATATATATATATATATATATATATACACACACACACACACACACACGTAGACATAGTATAAGTATGTATAATCATGTTAGTACACTCAAATGATAAAAAAGAGTTAATGTTTGCATTGAACTTAGAGATTTCTAAAGTGAACTTGTTATGGACATATCATGTATTTGTATTCTGATTTTTAGAACCCGACCATATGGTCTATATGAACTTGAGCACTAAGTCTAAAGTGGTTAATCATACTAGCTTATATTAGAGGAAGAAAACTTGTGGTTTTAAAGTAAACTTATAGTTTTGAATGCGAACTTTGTCATATCAGTAGCATATATACAATCTGATATTATGAACATAATAGCATGTTTACATTAACATGAAATGCACGTTTAAAGTGTGTTCACGCACTAGCATACTTGTTTGAAAGACTTAAAGGTTTACAAAGGAAAACTTATGTTTTGAAAATGAAACTTGTAGCTTTGAATGCGAGCTTTGTCATATAAGTAACATGCATGTATTCTGATGTTATAAGCATGATAGTAGGTTTATATTAACTTGAAATGCATGTTTAAAATGTTGAACAAGTTAGCATACGAGATTGATGAATTTAAGATATTTTCAAAGGAGAGACTGAAGACGTTTTTAAATAAGAAACTTAAGAACTTTGAAAAGAGAACTTAACCAAGACTTAGTGTACTTTGCAAATGAAAACTTAGAATGTGAAAGCTAATTAGCATTGATTACCATATGAATTGTATTATGATCATGCAAGCATGTTTATTAGGATGTCATTATGCCTATAGACATATTAACATGAACCGCACTTGGTTAAACACAGATTTCAACTATGCATGCATACTCATAGAAAGTGGATTCCTAAGGCATGAATTATGATGATTAAAGTATATGTGTGTAGTATACTAGAGCATACATATTAAGTATTATTTAACCTTGTTATGTGATAACATGACTTTAGAAGCATGAATTTGTATTGTTTAAAGTATGTGAATATCCGACATACAAACATGTGGTCTTGAAGTGGACATAGAATGAATATATTAGCTTTCGAACTTGAGTTAGATAAACTTGATAAACATATGCGTTGATTTATATCAGTAACTGGAAGTGCTATGTGTTCAAGCCTATGTTGATGCTTATGAACTAGACAATCTAAAATTATTAAATCTAAGACAGGATTAGATTGACTTACGTGAACTACGTGATAGAATTATATAATGACTAGAGTCTTGTATGCGTGAACTTATATTAGTTTATATATACTAATTGGAGAGGCCGACTTGTTAATGCTAGGTCGTTCCAACGCAGTTTTATTAAAGCTAGAATTTATTTGTAGCTGAGCAAACAGGCAAGTTCCCGAACTTCACTCTTTGATTGTGCAAGTTCTTTTGAACCCGTTATTGTATTATTTGCAAGTTCCCTATCTTCCTCAAGTTATATTTAAGCAAGTTTTCTAACTTCATTTAATTGTGATATTGAATGCAAGTACCCTAGACCCTTGTATTACTTTATTCAACGGATATTGTAAGCTAGTATCCGAACCCTACTTTTATTGTGCAAATATTTTAAATCCTTGCACCACTTTATTCAATTACTCGAGTAAGCGAGATTCTAAACTTCACCTTATTTGTGCAAGTTCCTATCCTTCTCATGTTGTTTCGAGCAGATTATTATTGTATTGTGAAAGTTCTCCGAACTTCACATTTTGAGTATTGTGAAAGTTTCCCGAACTTCACACTTTGGTTATTGTGAAAGTTCCCCGAACTTCACACTTTGGTTATTTTGCAAATTCCCGAACTTCATTTCTTTATTATGAAAGTTCTCTAAACTTATACAAACTCGTATATTGTGCAAGTATCTTATCTTTGTGTTTACTTTACTCAAAGAGCGTTGTCAGCAAATGTCCTAACCTATGCATTTACTTTATGCAAGGGATCTATTATGGTGAAATTCCCCGAATTTCACTCTTTGATGTTGTAAGTGTCTAAGCCTATGCATTTATTTTATGCAAGAATCTAGTATTGTGCAAGTTCCCCGAACTTCACACGTTGAGTATTGTGCAAGTTCCCCCGAACTTCACACGTTGAGTATTGTGCAAGTTCCCCGAACTTCACACGTTGAGTATTGTGCAAGTTCCCCGAACTTACACAAATTCCTATATTGTGCAAAAGCTAAACTTCACTTTGTGCAAGTTCTCTATCATTCTCATATTATATTGAGTAGGTTATTGTTGAATCGAAAGTTGTTTACTTAATTGCTTGAACTTTATTTCCAAGCATGTTATTTAGTGGTTTAATTACTTATCAATTATTCCACATTGATATTATTGATGTCCGCACCTAGTGCATTTGAGCTCGTACAGTCTTGGACTTGTACATTATTCAAGGTCCTAAATTTCTTGAAACATGTCAGTAAGAGTCTGAACCTTTGCTCGGTCAGACTAGTGTATGAAGTTTTCTTTGAAGCTATCCAAACCAATTGATGGTAAGGACTCTTAGACGGAACAGAACACCCCTCATAAGTAGGAGTGTGCCCAGGTATCTAACATATATGATACGAGTAAGCAGATTTAAGTGTTATGCATATTCACGTTGTGCCCGAGGCTGATCTCCTCAAGGTACTAAGTTTCTGTAACCAGAAGCCAGTAATTCCAAAAAGGGTCAATTAGCTATTGAACCCATTGGAAAGTTATAGTTCAGAGTCTACTCGACTATCAGTCATTCTAAAGGCAATTATTATCTTTGCTTTTAGTAGTCATATTATTGAATCGTTCAGATATTCATAGTGTTGAATTATGCAGGTTGTTGAACCTTACAGATATTCATATCGCTAAATTATACAGATATTCATTTTATTGAATCGTTCTAATATTCATATTGTTGAATCGTTAAGATATTCAATTTATTGAAATCATTGTCAGATATTTTTCCATTCATCATGATATATCCTTTATTGTTGTATTTAAACTTGCTGAGCAAACTTGTTGCTCATTCTTGCTATATCATGACTTATATTGCAGTTGAGCCCGAGCCCTCAGGGAAGGACAAGGGTAAAGGAAAGATTTAGGAGAGTTTGCAAGGAGCAGACTTTGTCTTTATGATTTGTTTAATTACTGTTAATGTAATATGAACCCTAATATTTATTCTAGGGTATGTTTGTATTGATGTATTAAGGTTATCAAATCTTGGGACTAGTAACATCTTTTGAATGAATGACATACGTTTATTATATTCCGCATTTTAGTTATCATATGTTGTTTAAAGGTGGATGTTTATTATTTTTTTCGTGACGACCGGACCGAGGTCAGAGGACCCGGATTCGGGGGTATCACAGGTTGATATCAAAGCTTTAGGTTATAAACGTTAGGAATGCGAAACCTAATTTATGACCTTAGTAAAAATCTCAAGTAGAGTTTGTAGGTGATGGATTGAGGATATCCATCGAGTCTTACTGTGATACTGAAGTTGTTTATTTAAATCAGCTATGATTGATAGACGTCCTAAACTTCTTAATGCTAACTTGAATAGCATATCACGTAAAGACTAAGGTTTTCTTCCTTTCCTCAGGATCATGCCGCCTAGGAGATTTTCGCGGAACCAGAGGGAAGAAGGATCTGTTAGCAATGTTGAAGGGGGAGATGTCGACCCAATGCAGAACTTCGTTAACCTATTAACAGAAGCAATGCAGAACATAACCCCGCCAGCAGCTGAGAAACCAAGACATTACTTGGCTAGCTTTAAGGACTTTAAATTGGTAGGACCACTTGAATTCCAGGAAACCTTGAACCTAATTGAAGCCCAAACATGGATAGAAGATATTGAGAAGGTGTTTGAGGTCGCACGGGTGGCCGAGGCACAGAAGACGAGTTTTGCCACATTCATGATGAAGGGCGAAGCTAACAATTGGTGAGAACCCAATAAAGGACTAGCAGGCGAAGGAGTTATTATGTGGGACAGATTTAAGAATTTTTTTTCAGAGAATATGCAACAAGATATGGAAGTTAAGTTTCTGGAGCTGAGACAAGGAGGTATGTCAGTCGCGGAGAACGCGACAAGAGTTAACGAGTTGGCTCGATTCACCTCGCATCAGGTGGATACGGAGGCCAGGAAAACAGAGAGATTTGAATTAGGATTGAAACCATGGGTGCAGAAGGCAATAGATGTATTGAAGATTAAGACTTTTTCTGATCTTTTGGAAGAGGCTATCATTGCCGAAGGAGGCATTGAAGCCATAGAGCGATTTAAACAAGGTAAGAAGACCGGCCAAGAAGGATCGAAAGGGGGAAACAGAGGAAGCAGCA
This sequence comes from Panax stipuleanatus, assembly GCA_020205555.1. Lineage (NCBI taxonomy): Eukaryota > Viridiplantae > Streptophyta > Magnoliopsida > Apiales > Araliaceae > Panax > Panax stipuleanatus. The sequence goes on from CM035117.1 coordinate 39,201,302, forward strand.
ACCCCAACAAACGAAAATGGATGGAGAGCCAATCATCTAGAGGTGGAAAATCCGGGGGAGAGGCTAAGAAAAGTTTAAAGTGCAGTAACTGTGGAAGGAACCACTCGGGGGAATGCATGAAGGGGAAGAACGCATGTTATCATTGTGTACAACCGGGGCACATGGCTCCTCAATGTTCGAATAAGCCAAAAGGAGGATGTTTCTCGTGTAGATCCACAGACCATCAAATCAAGGACTGCCCGAAGAAAAAGGGCGTTGCAGCTAGCGGTAACCGCAACAACAAGGACGTAGTGTCAGGTATCATCCTGATCAATTATATATAGATGCATATGTGTTATTCGATTCGGGTGCCACCTGCTCTTTTGTTTCTGAAGAATTTACTAAACAGTTAGACTTACCCAGTGAGGAATTAGAACACTCTATGGGCGTAGGAGTAACAAACAAGGAAGTTATCCCCGTAGAATATATTCATAGGAACTATTATACCGATTTGAAGAGAATTCATGGATGTCTTTCCAAATGAGATTTAGCAGCAATAGTTTTTGCCTTGGAGTTTTAGAAGCATTATTTGTATGGCGAGAAGTGTGAGATATACATAGTCTGAAGTATATCTTCACGCAGAAGGAATTAAACATAAGGCAACGCCGATGGCTAGAATTGATTAAAGATTTTGATTATGAGATTTTGTACCATCCAGGCAAAGCAAATGTAGTGGCAGATGCCTTAGATAGGAAAGGCAGAGGAAATTTATCGAGGTTGACCATTCAGAAGAATTAGGGAAAGATTTTTGAATTACTAAACTTAGAGGTTAAGTATCCGATGGAGACCAAAGAGAGATTATTTACAGTGTCAGTAAGCCCGACGTTATTAGATAAGGTTAAGGAGGCACAAGAGAAGGACGAAGTTTGTGATAACATTAAGAAGAGATTAGCTGAAGGTGATGAGTTAAATTTTAAGATTGATAGCACTGGACTGCTAAGATTTGAAGGACGAATTTGGGTACCGTTAGTACTAGAACTAAGAGAAGAGATTTTTCTAGAAGCATTTTATGGAAGGAAAGGGTCGAGCACCGTTGTGTTAGGACGAGATAGGTGAACATCGACTGTTGAGACCAGGAGTGGTACAGCAGACGGTAGAGATTATCTAAGTGATAAGAGCGAATTATCTGTTTTTATTGGAGTAACCTTATTTTTACAATTCCGAGGACGGAATTTTTATAAGGGGGAGGGATGTAACGACCAGGAATTTTAAGCTTCTTATTAATTTTATATGTGATTTAAAATTTTAAAGTTTTTTTTTAGGAGTTAATTTTTCAAACTTATTTAAACCTGATGTGGTTATGTGCTTATGTGAATTTAACCTATGCGAATAAATGCTAGGATTTTTTATTTATTTTCTAAAGGGAATCACTAATGGTTATTTTAAATTAGTAGATTAACCCTGAGACTTTTATATCAGAATATTGATAAAAGTGTTAGTAAATTATATATTCAAATTTCTTGAATATAGTGTAGAGATTTAATCGTGATTAATTATTTATATTTGAGTAATTAATTGATAACGTATGAAATTATTATTGTTGTTGATTTATAATTATTATGAGTAAATAATAATTAATGAATTGGGAGTAATTAATTAATTATGTATTGATTTATAATTATTATGAATAAATAATAATTAATGAGTAAAAGATTAATAAATATAATAATATTATATTTACTTGGTTAATTGATTAATTGTTATATGCATGTATATGTTATATTAAACCTTTGGTATAAGGTAGTTACCTTTATATATTGTATAAGATGCAGGGTAACATATTTGATATGGCTATATAATATGTATTTAGACTATATAATAAATTTAATTACTTTATGTGAGTTACATTATATTATGACTTATGTAACATAATATGGGTGGTAGACATTAATGTATGCCCTAGTGACATATAGTAATAAACAATTATTAATTGATAAATGATTTCAATAAGTTAGTATAATGATTATAGTAACAGTTATTATAATAATAATACCAAACTGCTTTATATTCGGTGTTAAAATAATGTACATGGATTATATGATTGGTGTATATGTACCTACTTGATACATCATATTATTAATTGTAATAACATGGTAACACCCATTTAAATACATATGAAATGGATACATGTAACTTAAATATATACTATGTGTATATATATAATCTAGATTATTTATTAACTAAGTGTTAGACTTATACACCCATTTGCAAGTTGCTGAGTTAACTAGCCTCTCCACTTCTTCTCTTCACGTAAACACAATAAGCAAGCTACACTATAGCTCTTCTCAAATTCAGCAATATAGGAGTAATGATTGTAGAAGATGTGGGATTCATGATTGAATTCACCCACTATCACCAACCATTCCTTGCCCATTGTATAATCTGGATTTCCATTGTTTGCAAAGTCATGGACTGGTTATCCATTTGCCTATATAATGAGCTTCTCCTTCATAATTTGCAATGCTGAGATTTCATATATGTGTAAGTTGTTTAGAGATATATCAGTGAGGGTGGATTGGTTTAGTGCAAGTCAGTTTCAATTAACAGAGGTATATCACTTCCCATTCTCATTTTCTGCAAGATTTTCAAAGTTCTTGATTATTGAATTGTTCATGAATTGTTGGTAATTGGATTATGAGATATGAGTATTAAAGTGTTATATGATGATATAAACTTGTTGAAACCGTTATATGAATATTTGAAGAGATTTTCGAAATTATTTTCTGAGATGGGTTTCAGATTTGCCGAAACTGCAAAAGCTCCTGGCCTGGCCGCCAGCCTGCGCAGCTGCGCCAGTATTACACTGGCCAGCGGCGCAGCTGCGCCAGTGCCTTCTACAGAAATTTTTGCCTTCAGTCATGTTAAATGTTAGCCTATTGTACCTTATGTGGCAAGCATGTATACATGATTAATATATATATGATTAATATATATATATATATATATATATATATATATATATATACACACACACACACACACACACGTAGACATAGTATAAGTATGTATAATCATGTTAGTACACTCAAATGATAAAAAAGAGTTAATGTTTGCATTGAACTTAGAGATTTCTAAAGTGAACTTGTTATGGACATATCATGTATTTGTATTCTGATTTTTAGAACCCGACCATATGGTCTATATGAACTTGAGCACTAAGTCTAAAGTGGTTAATCATACTAGCTTATATTAGAGGAAGAAAACTTGTGGTTTTAAAGTAAACTTATAGTTTTGAATGCGAACTTTGTCATATCAGTAGCATATATACAATCTGATATTATGAACATAATAGCATGTTTACATTAACATGAAATGCACGTTTAAAGTGTGTTCACGCACTAGCATACTTGTTTGAAAGACTTAAAGGTTTACAAAGGAAAACTTATGTTTTGAAAATGAAACTTGTAGCTTTGAATGCGAGCTTTGTCATATAAGTAACATGCATGTATTCTGATGTTATAAGCATGATAGTAGGTTTATATTAACTTGAAATGCATGTTTAAAATGTTGAACAAGTTAGCATACGAGATTGATGAATTTAAGATATTTTCAAAGGAGAGACTGAAGACGTTTTTAAATAAAAAACTTAAGAACTTTGAAAAGAGAACTTAACCAAGACTTAGTGTACTTTGCAAATGAAAACTTAGAATGTGAAAGCTAATTAGCATTGATTACCATATGAATTGTATTATGATCATGCAAGCATGTTTATTAGGATGTCATTATGCCTATAGACATATTAACATGAACCGCACTTGGTTAAACACAGATTTCAACTATGCATGCATACTCATAGAAAGTGGATTCCTAAGGCATGAATTATGATGATTAAAGTATATGTGTGTAGTATACTAGAGCATACATATTAAGTATTATTTAACCTTGTTATGTGATAACATGACTTTAGAAGCATGAATTTGTATTGTTTAAAGTATGTGAATATCCGACATACAAACATGTGGTCTTGAAGTGGACATAGAATGAATATATTAGCTTTCGAACTTGAGTTAGATAAACTTGATAAACATATGCGTTGATTTATATCAGTAACTGGAAGTGCTATGTGTTCAAGCCTATGTTGATGCTTATGAACTAGACAATCTAAAATTATTAAATCTAAGACAGGATTAGATTGACTTACGTGAACTACGTGATAGAATTATATAATGACTAGAGTCTTGTATGCGTGAACTTATATTAGTTTATATATACTAATTGGAGAGGCCGACTTGTTAATGCTAGGTCGTTCCAACGCAGTTTTATTAAAGCTAGAATTTATTTGTAGCTGAGCAAACAGGCAAGTTCCCGAACTTCACTCTTTGATTGTGCAAGTTCTTCTGAACCCGTTATTGTATTATTTGCAAGTTCCCTATCTTCCTCAAGTTATATTTAAGCAAGTTTTCTAACTTCATTTAATTGTGATATTGAATGCAAGTACCCTAGACCCTTGTATTACTTTATTCAACGGATATTGTAAGCTAGTATCCGAACCCTACTTTTATTGTGCAAATATTTTAAATCCTTGCACCACTTTATTCAATTACTCGAGTAAGCGAGATTCTAAACTTCACCTTATTTGTGCAAGTTCCTATCCTTCTCATGTTGTTTCGAGCAGATTATTATTGTATTGTGAAAGTTCTCCGAACTTCACACTTTGGTTATTGTGAAAGTTCCCCGAACTTCACACTTTGGTTATTTTGCAAATTCCCGAACTTCATTTCTTTATTATGAAAGTTCTCTAAACTTATACAAACTCGTATATTGTGCAAGTATCTTATCTTTGTGTTTACTTTACTCAAAGAGCGTTGTCAGCAAATGTCCTAACCTATGCATTTACTTTATGCAAGGGATCTATTATGGTGAAATTCCCCGAATTTCACTCTTTGATGTTGTAAGTGTCTAAGCCTATGCATTTATTTTATGCAAGGAATCTAGTATTGTGCAAGTTCCCCGAACTTCACACGTTGAGTATTGTGCAAGTTCCCCCGAACTTCACACGTTGAGTATTGTGCAAGTTCCCCGAACTTCACACGTTGAGTATTGTGCAAGTTCCCCGAACTTACACAAATTCCTATATTGTGCAAAAGCTAAACTTCACTTTGTGCAAGTTCTCTATCATTCTCATATTATATTGAGTAGGTTATTGTTGAATCGAAAGTTGTTTACTTAATTGCTTGAACTTTATTTCCAAGCATGTTATTTAGTGGTTTAATTACTTATCAATTATTCCACATTGATATTATTGATGTCCGCACCTAGTGCATTTGAGCTCGTACAGTCTTGGACTTGTACATTATTCAAGGTCCTAAATTTCTTGAAACATGTCAGTAAGAGTCTGAACCTTTGCTCGGTCAGACTAGTGTATGAAGTTTTCTTTGAAGCTATCCAAACCAATTGATGGTAAGGACTCTTAGACGGAACAGAACACCCCTCATAAGTAGGAGTGTGCCCAGGTATCTAACATATATGATACGAGTAAGCAGATTTAAGTGTTATGCATATTCACGTTGTGCCCGAGGCTGATCTCCTCAAGGTACTAAGTTTCTGTAACCAGAAGCCAGTAATTCCAAAAAGGGTCAATTAGCTATTGAACCCATTGGAAAGTTATAGTTCAGAGTCTACTCGACTATCAGTCATTCTAAAGGCAATTATTATCTTTGCTTTTAATAGTCATATTATTGAATCGTTCAGATATTCATAGTGTTGAATCATGCAGGTTGTTGAACCTTACAAATATTCATATAGCTAAATTATACAGATATTCATTTTATTGAATCGTTCTAATATTCATATTGTTGAATCGTTAAGATATTCATTTTGTTGAAATCATTGTCAGATATTTTTCCATTCATCATGATATATCCTTTATTGTTGTATTTAAACTTGCTGAGCAAACTTGTTGCTCATTCTTGCTATATCATGACTTATATTGCAGTTGAGCCCGAGCCCTTAGGGAAGGACAAGGGTAAAGGAAAGATTTAGGAGAGTTTGCAAGGAGCAGACTTTGTCTTTATGATTTGTTTAATTACTGTTAATGTAATATGAACCCTAATGTTTATTCTAGGGTATGTTTGTATTGATGTATTAAGGTTATCGAATCTTGGGACTAGTAACACCTTTTGAATGAACGACATACGTCTATTATATTCCGCATTTTAGTTATCATATGTTGTTTAAAGGTGGATGTTTAGTATTTTTTTCGTGACGACCGGACCGGGGTCAGAGGACCCGGATTCGGGGGTGTCACATGTTTCATTTAGTTCGATTTCTGTTCTAAAACCAATAGACATAGTTAACAATAATTTTCAATAAATCAAATTCATCTTTATGTATAAAAAATCATACATGACATTAACAAAATAACATCAAGCAACAAGTTTTAGGTTTGAAATATGTTACTCATGAATGCTTCAACATTGCTCAAACCATTACAATTCAATTAGAAATCTTTCTAACCACAAACAAAAAGTTTAAAAATGCATAACACAATTAAAATTGTCTATTATATTTTTAAGAATTTGCCTATATAACTTCTAAAAAAATATATAATATAAGAGTGGTGCAGTACGGTTTGAGCGATGCGGAAGCTTCCTAAAACTGCACCTAAACCTTATATGCAATTTTCTAGTCATTCTAAAACCATTTACATACGCCCAAACTATTGTTGCGACTCAATTGATGCAGTTTGATCAATTTTTAGTATTATTTTGAGACAAAATTTGATTCCATGCTCAACCTTCATCCCAATGATTTACTAGACTACAAGTAGCTAAGATAAAAAAACTTGGACTAATTAAAAAAAATTGAGACATTCATGATTAGGGTAGCAAATGGCCCCACATTATCCATATCTATAAGCAATTTTTTTAATTTTTTTTTTGAACATGAGAAAAAAAATTCAACTTTTTATCTTTGCTTTCAACATTTTCTTTCCATTTTCCATTACTTTCATTCTAAAACCGTTTACATACGTTGCGACTCAATTGATGCAGTTTGATCAATTTTTAGTATTATTCTGAGACAAAATTTGATTCCATGCTCAACCTTCATCCCAATGATTTACAACCTTCATCCCAATGATTTACTAGACTACAAGTAGCTAAGATAAAAAAACTTGGACTAATTAAAAGAAATTGAGACATTCATGATTAGGGTAGCAAATGTCCCCACATTATCCATATCTATAAGCACTTTTTTAAATTTTTTTTTGAACATGAGAAAAAAAATTCAACTTTTTATCTTTGCTTTCAACATTTTCTTTCCATTTCCCATTACTTACAATTCCATCTCAAAACGAGACAATTCAAGTTTCTTTTTACTTTTTTTGACACATCAAAACTTTTGTAGGACATAATTTTTTAATTAATAAAATTTAACCTTCAATTGAAATAATTCAAACCCCTGCTGTCCATCTGCTCCTAAAATGCCTCCAATTTCTGCAGCTAAATGATAAGGAGTCTTTTATAGCATGGACCATCAGATGAAACACATACAGATTGCTTAACAAAATTAGAGCACTTAATTGAGAACAGATAAAAAAGAAGAAGCTCAATTCCTTCATTTTCTAATTCTATCTTTAGCCGATCTAAAACCAAATTTGTGAAGTTAATCCAAAAAGGTATTAACAGTATAGTTTTCTGATATAAAAGTAATAAATTGTTAGAACTTGCGACTCATAACTGAAAAGTTCTCAAAAAAGGCCAAGTGCGAAGCGGAGCTTTGCGACGCACTGGCCCATCAAGTTTGGACCAAAGGTTTTTTTTTTTTTTGGGGGGGGGGGGGGCGGGGTGGGGGCGTAGCCGCCCACGGTATGGTACGATTTTTCAAGGGTATTATAGGAATTTAGACTATAATATAAATTAGGATTGGGATAAAACTAGCAATTATATATACTCTCTATTATAAAACTTTATGTACTCAGATCATAAATAAAACAGCTTCTCTCGCCGCTCCCGTGGACGTACCCAAATTGGAGAACCACGTAAATTCTTGTGTTGATTATTTATTGTTGTGTGCGTGTGTGTTCCGATTTTAACATAATTACTCTAATAAATTATTTTAATCAACCTATTTGGACTTGGGAGCGATGACCTTAAGTCCACCCATGAAGGGCCTTAATGGCTTATGAAAAACTACAGATCCATCTTCTTGCTAGTAGTTCTCTAGCAAACACACCATCATCCTAAGAACTGTACAAATAGTTGCGTTTAACGTGTGCACAAACTGCGTTGCAACCAGGTTTCCTTTACCCTTCTTGGAATTCATTAACGTCGATTTTGGGCGATAGCGGATTCCAAGACGACGATTTTGATAGTCGGTGCAATTTGATGCACTTGATATCTATTGGGGATACATCATATTGTATTAGAAAACTATCAAACTTAATACTCCATCCATTCTACATTTTGAGATCATTATTGACTTTCGAAAGTTGTTTTGATATATTTTTAAATTCAGAATTGATATGATTGATTAACAATTATTTAATAATAAATCTTATTGTTAGTAGTACTTTTTACATATTAATCTATGTTGCCAACGGAATGAAATTCATTCACATGCCTCTCCATAGCCCCCCAAGCCTGGCATCCATGCCTCTCTATGTCTAATTTACGATAAGCTGGTGCACCTAAATCCCCCGAAGCCATGTACAAAGTTCTGTCAAGAGACTCAACAGAATTGTTGATCAACACACTGAGCCAGATACAAATTTAAGTAACCAAATATACATAAAATTGAAGGGAAAGAAATGCCCACTTGAAATGAAGCTCTAGTGATGAGAAGAAGTCCTATATTCCAACTAGTTCTTCGTGGTAGGAACCATTTTCCTCTGGTCGGAATAGTATGAACATCTTCACCTTGCTAAACTGGAATTAGGATTCTCTTCATTTCAAATGAAATAGAGACTCTCCATTTCATGGTCCAGATTTAAAATGTGTTAGAATGTGAGATGATGATGATAGGAGAGAGAGGTGATGATGGGGAATGTACAAAGAACGGAGAGTTTTCATTTTATTTGAAATGGAGAGGATCCTAGTCCGCTAAACTGGTGGACTCGATAAAGGCCCCTAATCCAGAAGCACCACCAATTAATGGATATGATATATAACTCACCCCCAAAAGAAAAATACAGGTAAAAAGCACGTACCGATGACGAGTGGGTATTTTACCCATGAATTAGGTAGTTTTAGACGTGATAAATTGCATGTTTAAAAGTATTTTAGGACATTTTAATTTTTACTTGTTATTTCACATGATAGGACAAAACAGGGGCATTTCAGATAATTCAGGCTCATTAATGGAAAAATGGGAATTTCCAATAGCTTGCCAGCGCCAGGGCGCTCTTTGACAGTATATTCCCAGTGCCGGGGCACTGGGAGGTAGAATTTGTTGGGTAAATTTCATGAAAAACCTGGAAAAGGAGCAAAAATTCTATTCTACTTGGGATTTGATGAGAGGCTGACTGGAAGGGACTAAAAAGCTATAAAAGACAAGAGGATATGGACATACAATTGCACATTGATTGAGACAGAATCTGGAGATTGACTTGGAATTGCAATGGAGCACTTGAATATTGCAATTGGAGATTGAAGACAAGAGCCCAACATTAAGTTTTTATTCTTCTTCTTTATTTTGTAATTTTATTGAGATGATTTCTATGGGATTTTTGGTTTTAATTTTTAGCATGAACTAACTCTTTAATTAAGGCTATAATGGAACCTTTTATGCTTATAAATTAATTATCTTTTGAAATCCAATTATTTATTCAAATTGAGTTGTCTATCATATTTTGCTTTAATTGCTTACTTATTTGGCCAATAATTACCTTGTTACACTAGATGAATTCGGGAGATGAAATCTAGGGTTAGAACTGAATGTGATAACATGTATTCTTAGTTATTTGCATGAGATAAATAATTAGGGTTGTGAATTGAATAGGGATATCTCTTTTCACTACATGTAACAATTGGGAATTGATGCTTAATGAATTTAATTCTTTTATTTTGCATAGGGATATCACATAATTAATTGAGGTAGATATTTTTATTTGTTCACTTGGAAAAGGGCTTATGAATACATTGAATTCCTGTTAACAACTCATGTGGATTTAATAATTGGAGAAATTGGATAATTAATTTATATTTCATAATTGGGGATATTGTAGTCTTAAGCTTTAATCATCTGAATCAATCATTGTGTTAAAATTAGTTAGTTAATTTAAATTTAGTTTTAATTGAAAAATCACAAAATTGGGTTGTTTAAATAAAAGTGGGTTAATATAAAACTAGTAGTTGGGATTTATTAATTAGGATTCCTCGTGGGTTCAAACTCGTTCTTATCACTTTATTACTTGTTGATCGTGTATACTTGCACGTAATTGTTGATTGTGAAATCGGACAATAAGTTTTTTGATGCCGTTGCCGGGAAAACTTAATTTAATATTATTTCCATATTAGTTACAATCAATTCAATCTTAATTTAAATTTTTTTCTTTAATTATTTCTTTCTTTCTTCTTGCATGTTTTTCAACCGTGTATGCACACTAAGTCAAAGGGTAAGAAAGAACTTTTGCTATACGCCGACGATATTGAAAAGAAGTTTCGAAAACTTTGGTTAACTAGTGAGGAAGTATTTACGAAAGAAAAACTGGCAGAGGAAGCTGAGAATCCATTAAACATGGTTGCGGAAGAACAAAAATCACTTAGGGATTACGCTATGCCGACAGTGACGAATATTCAGTCTAGCATTCGGAGACCGACGATCAATGCGAACAGTTTTGAGATTAAACCAGGGACCATTCAAATGCTACAGATTTCAGTTCAGTTTGGGGGTGGTCCGAATGATGATCTGAATGAACACATCATAAGCTTCTTAGAAATATGTGACACATTCAAGTTTAACAATGTTACGGAGGAGGCAATAAGGTTGGGACTGTTTTCGTTTACACTGCGAGACAAAGCAAAAAGTTGGTTAAACTCTTTGCCACCAAGTTCAATAACGGCTTGGGATGACTTAGCTCAAAAACTTCTGGCTAAGTTCTTTCCACTAGCAAAAATAGCAAAACTAAGGAACGATATTCTCACTTTTACTTAGTATTATTTAGAGTCACTGTATGAGGCTTGGGAACGGTTTAAGGATTTGCTTTGTAAATGTCCACATCATGGGATCCAACGATGGTTACAAGTTCAGACATTTTGTGATGGTTTGCATGGACCTACTAGGGCTAGTATTGATGTAGCAGCCGGAGGTGCTATTACGGGGAAACATATTGATGAAGCTTACCAATTGTTAGAGACAATGGCCACCAAAAACTACCAGTGGCCAATGACAAGGTCTAATCCCCCAAAACACCAGAAAAGCTAGAATTAGACGCAGTTATAGCCTTGGCAGCACAGGTATCCACATTGACCAAGAAGATTGACTTATGGGGCCCACAATCAGTATCACAGGTAGCGATGGTGTGTGAGTTATGCACCGGAGATCATACTATAGAGTAGTGTGCCATCAGCGCAGAGTCAATTCAGTTTGTGGGGAGTTACAATTGACTGCCACAACCTTATCAGAATCATAATACTTATAATCCGGGGTGGAGGAATCATCCAGGTTTTTCATGGAGTAATAATCAAGCCCAAGCTCAAGTTCCTAGACCATAAAATCCACCAGGCTTTCCGAATCAGGCTGCACAGCAGGCAGAGAGGAAACCAAACTTAGAAGATGCATTAGCAAAATTCATTGTATCTACCAATAAGAGAATGAATGAGAAAGATAAATTGTTAAGTCAGGTAAATATGAATGTAAAAAGCCAAGAAGTATCAATCAAGAACTTGGAAAATCAAATGGGTCAAATAGCTCAGGCATTGAACAGTCGACCACAAGGAGCACTACCGAGGTATACCGAGATCAATCCAAGGAGAAATGAACAATGCAAAGCAGTGACTCTAAGAAGTGGGAAAGAGCTGCAAGAGACAGTGAGAGGTAAAGAAAAGCTAGACATAGTAATTGTGGAACAATAGGAAATCACGAAAACAGAAATGGCAAAAGATATGGAGGTAGAAAATAAAGCAACTAAGACCAAACAAAGTAGTAAAGTGCCTCCCATACCGTATTCGCAGAGATTTTAAAAGTCCAAATTAGACAAGCAGTTCTCCATATTCATTGATGTTTTCACAAAGCTGCATATCAATATACTTTTCGCGGAAGCCTTGGAACAAATGCCTAGTAATGCCAAGTTTATGAAAGAGGTTTTGTCTAAGAAAAGAAAATTGAGTGAATTTGTGACAGTGGCGTTAACTGAGGAATGCAGTGCAATTCTACAAAATAAGTTACCACCGAAGTTGAAGGACCCAGGGAGTTTCACTATTCTATGCATGATTGGTAATCAGTTTTCAGGAAGAGCATTGTGTGTTTTGGGGGCTAGTATGAACTTGATGCCACTTTTCGTTTACACTCAGCTGGGGTTAAAGGCACCATGACCGACAAACATCAGTTTACAGTTGGCAGACAGGTCAGTAACATATCCGAGGGATATTGTGGAAGACATACTGGTTAAGGTAGATAGATTCATCTTTTCAGTAGATTTTATTATTCTGGATTGTGAGGTGGATAAGGAAATCCTAATCATCCTCGGTTGTCCATTCTTGGCAATTGGGAGAACTCTGATAGATGTTCAAAAAGGTGAACTAAAGATGCGAGTCCAAGATCAAGAAGTCACCTTTAACGTATTCAAATAGATGAAGTTTCCAAAAGAAGAAGAAGAGTGTTTACGGATATATGTGATTAAGGACATAGTGAATGAGAGGATCAGCGGAAGGTACTTTGAGGATCCGTTGGAAGCTGCTTTGGTTGGGATAGATACCTTCGATGACTTGGAAGATATTGGATATATCAAATGGTTAGATGCACTTCCAGTTTCTCAGAAATTCAACATGCAGTTTAACACTCTTGACCGACCGGAAGGAGAAAATAAGAAGTCCAAAACATCATTGGAAGAGCCACCGGTGCTAGAGTTAAAACCTTTTCCCTCTCATCTGCGGTATGCCTATCTGGGAAAATCCGACACTCTACCAGTTATTATTTCTGCTGATTTGAATGAGTTTCAAAAAGAGAAGCTGTTAAGGGTGTTGCGAGAGTACAAAACAGCAATCGAATGGACCATATCGAATATTCGGGGGATTAGTCCATCTTTTTGCATGCACAAAATTCTGCTAGAGGAAGAGGCAAAGCCGAGCATTGAACAAAAAAGAAGATTAAATCCGATTATGAAAGAGGTGGTAAAGAAAGAGATAATCAAGTGGTTGGATGCCGGTATAATCTATTTGATTTCAGGCAGTTCTTGGGTAAGTCCTGTACAGTGCGTACCCAAAAAAAGGAGGAATGACTGTTGTTGGAAAAAAAATAATGAACTCATTCCAACAATAACAATTATCCGATGGAGAGTATGCATGGATTATCGCAATTTGAATAAGGCTACACGCAAGAATCACTTCCCCTTGCCATTCATTGATCAAATGTTGGATAGGCTCGCCGGACACCAATTTTACTACCTTCTTGATGGTTATTCGGGATACAATCAGATTTCAATAGCTCCGGAGGATCAAGAAAAAACCACATTTACATGTCCCTATGGAACTTTTGCAATCCGACGTATGTCTTTTGGTCTTTGCAATGTGCTGACAACTTTTCAGCGTTGTATGATGGCTATCTTCTTAGATATTGTAGAGATGAATTTGGAGGTCTTTATGTATGACTATTTTGTGTTTGGGGATAGCTTCGACCTCTGTCTCAACAATCTGGTCTTGGTCTTGTAACATTGTGTGGAGACAAATCTGGTGCTCAATTGGGAAAAGTGCCACTTCATGGTACAAGAAGGAATAATTTTGGGGCACAAGGTCTCTGCAGCGGGCTTAGAGGTAGATAAGTTAAAAATTGAAACGATTGAGAAGTTACCCCCACCGACGTCTGTGAAGGGAATAAGGAGTTTTCTGGGACACACAGGTTTTTACCAACGCTTCATCAAAGACTTTTCCAAAATTTCAAAACCTTTGTGTTCACTGCTAGAAAAAGAAGTCCCATTTAAGATGGATCAGCTGTGTATTGAGACCTTTGAAGTGCTAAAAAAGAAATTGGTAACCGCCCCAGTTATTGTTGCCCCCGATTGGACCTTGCCATTTGAGCTAATGAGTGACGCAAGTGATTACACAGTTGGAGCAGTATTGGGACAACGTCGAGATAAGGTCTTTCATACCATCTACTACTCTAGCAAAACATTGACAGATGCTCAGTTGAATTCCACCACCACAGAAAAAGAGTTACATGCGGTAGTGTTTGCCTTCGACAAGTTTCGAGCTTACTTGATTGGGACAAAGGTAATTGTCTACACAGATCACTCCGCCATAAAATATTTGATTGGAAATAAGGATGTGAAACTAAGGTTGATTCAGTGGGTTCTTCTACTGTAAGAGTTTGATTTGGAGATCCGAGACCGAAAAGGTACAGAAAATTAGGTGGCGGATCATCTTTCACGACTGGAAAACTCAGCAATTCAGAAAAAGGATGAAGAGGTGATTAACGAGTCTTTTCCAGATGAGCAACTTTTCTGAGTCACAGCACAAGTGCCTTGGTATACGAATTATGTGAACTATCTGGTAAGTAATGTGTTTCCACCGTATTTGAATTATCAACAACGGAAGAAGTTCATTCACGATGTCAAGCATTATTTCTGGGATAAGCCTTTTCTGTTCAAGACTTGCGCAAATAAGATGATTCGACGTTGTGTGCCACACGAAGAGATGGAAAGCATACTTAGTCATTGCCATTCATCGGATTATGGAGGCCATTACGCTGGTGACAGAACAGCAGCAAAAGTATTGCAATTAGGATTTTTCTGGCCTTCATTGTTCAAAGATGCCTACCTGTTTGTTCTCAACTGCGATCGGTGTCAAAGGGTTGAGAATATTTCCAAGCGACACGAGATGCCCCTCAACACCATCTTGGAAGTGGAGGTCTTTGACGTATGGGGTATTATTTCTATGGGACCATTTTTGTCCTCATTTAACAATCAGTACATACTCTTGGCCATGGATTATGTTTTGAAAAGGGTTGAAGCAACTGCGTTACCCACAAATGATGCCAAGGTTGTACTGCGATTGCAGAAGAATATCTTTACACGATTCGGTACACCAAGAACCATAACTAGTGACGAGGGGACTCAATTTTATAATAAGCACTTCACCAAATTGCTTGGCAAGTATGGGGTGAAACATAAGATTGCTACAACCTATCATCCCTAAACCAATGGCCAAGCAGAGGTTTCGAATCGAGAGGTAAAACAAATATTGGAAAAAGTTGTGAATCCATCTAGGAAGGATTGGGCAATGAGATTAGATGATGCTTTATGGGCTTATCGAACAGCTTACAAAAACCTACCGGAATGTCCCTGTATAGAATGGTTTACAAAAAGGCGTGTCATTTACCGGTAGAGCTTGAGCACAATACATATTGGGCCATTCAAAAATTGAACTTCAACTTACAAGCATCAGGTGAGAAAAGGTTTTTTCAATTGAATGAGATGGAGGAATTCCGGCAACATGTGTATGAGAACGCCAAGCTGTACAAGGAAAAAGTCAAGAAATGGCATGACAAGCGAATCTTTATGTGACGCCCCCCAGAATAGGTCAATTCAATCCAACCCATTCTGAGCCGTCAAATACATGGTACGAAATTCAAATACAAACTTTATATCATACGGTCGTGCAAAATACGACCACACAACTGTGAGTGTCAATACAAATATGTAGAAAATATTAAGATTCAAACTAAGTCCTCATTACAATTATTATCACACTATTTATCAAAAATAGTGAGGACTACTACTGCTCTAACTCGGACCATCACTCTGTCCCCCGACTAGTTCCCGCAACATTCTCATTTCCTGAAGAGGACAACAGATGAAAAGGGTGAGCTCAACTGGCTCAGTAAAGAATATTATGACTAAGATAATGGAAAATAAATTATCTTTAGTCTTTAACAAATCAGATAAAATATAATGGACAACCAATCTTAGATCAATATTCGCAGCGGAAATAACAATTCATTAGAAGAGTTAAGCAGAGAATGAAGTCTACTATCTTCTATGATTTAAAAGTCCATCATCAATATTTTATCCCTGTAACATCAATCAATATACATCTCGAATCAAATATTTATCTTTGCACTACAGGCCAAAGATATTCATTTGTATCATCAGTGGTCATGTTCATCTCAACACCTGTCATCTTTGCACTACAGGCCAAAGATATTCATCAGGTAATCATTCATCTTTGCTCTACAGGCCAAAGATATTCATCAAGTAATCATTTATCTTTGCTCTACAGGCCAAAGATATTCAGTTACATCACCTTTTAGGACTGAGAATGATGAAAAACATTTTAAAAAAACGAATCCAGTGAGATAAAAGACAAAGACTAAGGATTCGTATTTTAGTATATCCAATTCAAAAATACCTCGTAATAATCAATTATGGAGCAAAATTCAAGAATAGAGCTCAAAACTTGGATACAATCAAAGATAGTAACCTTAACAAGCAATTTGGACAAATAGAAAAAAAATTTAATTTTTCCGTGAATAGTGCCGTATACGTGAATAGTGCCGTATACGTGAATAGTAACCTCGACGAAAAAAGTAAGAATTTCAACATAAAATCCATGACAATATTTCTGTATAATGATATTGAAAAGAATAACATCATTTACGAAAGAAAATAACATCCCTTACCTCAAAAAGATAGTACCTCTGACTGGAATATCGGATATAATACCGAAGGAAACTTGCACTGAATAGCAACACTCAAAGTATTGAAATACTCACAAAAATACGCTCGATATTATAGAGAGAGAAAACTTCTGATTCTGGTGTGATTTTCAATTCTAACCTAAGCACCCTATTTATAGGAAAAACTTAGGATGCCAAAGGAGACTAAAATAATAAAATAATATTATTTTCAAAAAATTTCTCCAGCCGCCGGCTGCTCCAAAGAAATCAGGATTTTCAACAAACCAACAAAAGTGGGGCCCACAAATAGCTGCGCCGTCGTACGAATATTCCCCGACAACAAGAATATTCCACGACCAAACGAATATTCCCCGACAACCAGAATATTTTATAACCACTTGCTCATTTTAAAAATATTCGCACATTTCACCCATAACTTTCATATTTATCAAATCAACACCTTACTATTTCGAAATAATATAAAGAAAATTAAATCTTTATTCATAAAAGTTAGGGTCTTACAACCTCCCCTCCTTATGAAATTTCGTCCTCGAAATTGACGTACGTACCTGGTATGTCAAAAAGGTGAGGATACCTCGCTTTCATTTCCGATTCCAATTCCCACGTCATTTCCTCAATTGCATGGTTTCTCCACAAAACTTTAACTTGAGGTATAATTTTCGAGTGTAGGACATGCTCCTTCCTATCCAAGATCTTGACAGGTACCTCCTCGTACGTTAAATCTTCGGCTATCTCGTCTGGTTCTAACTCAACAATGCGGTTTGGATCCTTCACATATTTACGTAACACGGATATGTGAAACACATTATGAACACGAGACATGCTTGGAGGTAAAGCGAGTCTATAGGCCACATTTCCTATTCGGTCAAGAATCTCGAATGGACCAATGAATCATGGATTGAGCTTTCCTCTCTTCCCAAACCTCGTAACTCCTTTCCACGGAGCAACACGTAATAACACATGGTCTCCAACATTAAATTCCACGTCCTTTCGATGAAGATCCGCATAACTCTTTTGTCGATCTTGTGTTGTTTGTATACGTTGTCGGATTATTTGAATTTTTTCTGAAGTCATACGTACCAACTCCGGTCCCAACAATGTTGCTTCACCCACCTCATTCCAGCATACTGGAGAATGACACTTTCTCCCATACAACGCTTCGAATGGAGCTACGCCTATACTTGCCTGATAACTATTGTTGTAGGAGAATTCCACCAATGGTAAGTACTTATCCCAACTCCCTTTGAAGTCTAGAACACAGAGTCTCAATAAATCTTCAAGAGTTTGGATAGTCCTTTCCGATTGTCCGTCTGTTTAAGGATGATAAGCCGAACTGAATCGTAAATCCGTGCACATAGCTTTCTGCAAACTGATCCAAAATCGTGAAGTAAATCTGGGATCACGATCCGAAACTATGGATACTGGCATGCCATGCAATCTCACAATCTCATTCACGTACATATGAGCAAGACGTTCAAGGGAATAAGTCTCTCGTATCGGCAAGAAATGAGCAGACTTGGTTAATCTATCAACAATAACCCAAATCGCATCTAAGCCTTGAGAAACCTTGGGAAGACCCGTAACGAAATCCATCATAATGTGTTCCCACTTCCATTTCGGAATCTCCAGTGGTTGCAATGGACCCTTCGGCACTTGATGCTCCGCCTTTACACGTTGACAAGTTAAACATCTCGAGATGAACTCCGCGATCTCTCTCATCATATTGCCCCACCAAAATGTATGTCGAAGATCACGATACATTTTAGTACTCCCAAGATAGATTGCAAACGGTGTGTTGTGTGCCTCCATCATGATTCTATACTTCAAGTCGGAATCGTTAGGAACACAAAGTCTAGAGTTGACTCGAAGTATTCCATCTTCATCGATTCTCGCTTCTGGAATGGCACCTTCTTGTACCTTCTTCTTCATCTTCATCAGCTCCGCATCCGTAGCTTGAGCAGCTTTAACTTTATCAATCAAAGCTGGTTCTACACGTATACTTGACATCATTGCACTCGTTCCCACATATGATCTTCTACTCAACGCGTCAGCTACCACGTTCGCTTTTCCAGGATGGTATTGGATGGTATGATCGTAATCTTTCAACAGCTCAAGCCAACGTCGTTGCCGCATGTTGAGTTCCTTCTGAGTGAAGAAATATTTAAGGCTCTTATGATCCGTATAAATCTCCACTTTTTCTCCGTACAAGTAATGTCTCCAGATCTTCAACGCAAAAACGACAGCTGCTAACTCTAGATCATGAGTAGGATAATTTCTCTCATATTCTTTGAGTTGTCGCGAGGCATAGGCTATGACTTTCCCATGTTGCATGAGAACACATCCTAACCCTTTGCCCGAAGCATCGCTGTAAATAACAAATCCATCCGAACCAGATGGTATTGTCAGAACAGGTGCCGAAATAAGTCTCCTCTTGAGCTCTTGGAAGCTCTTCTCGCATTCCTCTCTCCAAACGAATTTCGTATCTTTCCGAGTCAACTGAGTTAATGGAGTAGCGATTTGAGAAAATCCTTCTACGAATCTCCGATAATAACCAGCTAAGCCCAGAAAGCTTCGTACTTCGGTCACCGACTTAGGTTGCTCCCAGCTTTGTATTGCTTCAATCTTCGTCGGGTCAACAGATACTCCACGTTTCGATACCACGTGCCCAAGAAATGCTACTTCCTCAAGCCAGAACTCGCATTTCTTTAACTTTGCGTATAGTTTGTTCTCACGAAGCTTTTGAAGTACCAACTTCAAATGGTGTTCATAATCTTCACGGCTTTTAGAATAGATGAGAATGTCATCAATAAAGACAACAACGAATTGATCCAAATACTCCTTAAATACACGGTTCATCATATCCATGAAAGCAGCAGGAGCATTAGTCAATCCAAAAGACATGACTAAGAACTCATAATGCCCGTACCGTGTTCTAAAAGCAGTCTTTGGAATATCCTCAGTTTTAATCTTCAACTGATGATATCCAGAACGAAGATCGATATTTGAAAAGAATTGCGCTCCTTGCAACTGGTCGAACAGGTCATCAATACAAGGTAACGGATACCTATTCTTGATGGTGACATGGTTCAACTCCCGATAGTCAATACAAAGTCGCATACTCCCGTCTTTCTTCTTTACAAATAAAATAGGAGCACCCCAAGGAGACGTACTAGGACGAATAAAACCGATGTCTAACAATTCTTGTAATTGAATCTTTAACTCCTGAAGTTAAATAGGAGCCATTCGATATGGGGTTTTAGAAATGGGCTTTGTACCGGGCTCAAGGTCAATAAAGAATTCAACTTCACGTTCTGGGGGTAGACCGGGAAGTTCTTCGGGAAATACATCAGGAAACTCATTAACAACAGAAATATCATTCAAATCTGATGTATTCTGGTTTAGATCAGTGACATGAGCTAAGAAAGCTTGACATCCGTTTTTCAATAAACGAATAGCCTTGGGATTTGAAATGATATTGACTGATTTTAGTGGTTTGGTGGTTTGAATTCGTACAACAGGTTGATTAGGAATATGAAAACTAACAACCTTACGAAAACAATCAATTTTGGCATGGTAAGTGGTTAACCAGTCAATTCCTAAAATCACGTCAAATGCAAGTATTTTCAAAGATATAAGATCAACAGGTAAGGTAAGGGTACCAATCTGAATCAAGCAAGATTTGTAAACTGTAGATGTAACAAAGGTTTCTCCTAACGGAGTTTCAACAGATAAGTCAAAGTCTAATTTATCAGAAGTCAAGTTCAAACGTTGAGCACAAGCAGGTGAAATAAAGGAATGGGTAGCACCGGTATCTAACAAGGTATAAACTTCGCAAGAGTTTATGATCAGCTTACCCGTAATCACCTCGTGTGGATTCCTCGCGTTTTGGGCTGTCACGACAAACGCTCTTCCAGGAATCACCGACTTTGACTTGTCTGCAACCGCCTTTGGAATCACCACCCCCGCTGAACTTGGTTTCGCAACAGGACAATCTCGAGCTATATGTCCTTCTTTTCCACAGTTATAGAATCCTTTGAATTGTTATGGGCAGTTTGGGCTGATATGTCCCTCTTTCCCGCATTTAAAGCATACGACCGGTGGTCGTTCTCCTCCCCTCGAAACAGTTGATGCTGGTGCTAATGTTGACATCTTCGCGTTCTCATTGTTGTACCTTCTCTTCTTGAAATCTCCTCCCGATTTGCTTCTTCTACTATCATGGCCACGATAACCACTGGAGTGGTTACCGCTTCTGTCATACTTTCCTCCTCGCTGGTTGTCATTGCTCCGATGACTGCTGCCACCGGTACGACCTTGGTTGTGGTCCCTCAGTTGAACATAATCATTATCTCGTTCTAATAACTGGGCCCTGTTTACTACATCCGAATATAAAGAAAATTTATGAGAAATGAGATATTGAAGTATTTCGGGTTTCAAACCTCTTAGAAACATCCGCGTCATACGTTCCTCATTCTCCACCAAATGAGGTGCAAACCTGGACAGCTCCGCGAACTTAGCCTCGTATTGGGATACCGTCATGTTGTTTTGCTCGAGTCTGATAAACTCTACTTCCTTCATATGACGAATACTTTCAGGAAAGTACTTGTCATTGAACAGTTTCTGGAACGCTTCCCAAGACATCTTAAGTGCGGCAGGCTGGGTACGCTTCACGGATTCCCACCAGTAATCTGCCTCTCCACGGAACATAAACGTGGCGAATGGAACCTTCTGTTCCTCCGTACATCCCAAGACATCAAATATATTGGTAATTTATTTAATCCACGTCTCCGCCTTGATCGGATCTGGCTTTCCCAGAAACTCTGGTGGTCCCAATTCTTTGAACTGCTTGGCAGTGACAACTCGCGTGTTGTTATTATCTCCACCTGTATATTGCACACGAGTCTCCCTCGTCTGGTTTTGCATAAACTGCAAAAAACTTCTAAACATCTCATCGTTTATCATCTGACCAGCGTTATTTTCAGGATGAACATTGCCTTCTTGTTGCACGTTCTCCTGGTTAGTGATTAAAGGTGTCTCCACGGTCTCATTCACTTCGTTGTTAACGTTCTCAGCTGCCATTCTCAAATACTGCCATAAAACAAAGGTTAATTAAACAAATCAACATCTCACATATTAACCCTATGCTCCGACTGACCAATTAAATACCACATAAGCTTAGGTAGGACACACTAGCGAAGGATTTACTCGTCTCTCCCTTCCTAGTTCTATTCTTCGATCTCCGCCAGAGATCATATCCCTAAGCTCTGATACCAACTGTGACGCCCCCCAGAATAGGTCCATTCAACCCAACCCATTCTGAGCCGTCAAATACATGGTACAGAATTCAAATACAAACTTTATATCATACGGTCGTGCAAAATACGACCACACAACT
Source organism: Panax stipuleanatus (assembly GCA_020205555.1). Lineage (NCBI taxonomy): Eukaryota > Viridiplantae > Streptophyta > Magnoliopsida > Apiales > Araliaceae > Panax > Panax stipuleanatus. The sequence goes on from CM035117.1 coordinate 39,223,524, forward strand.
GTGAGTGTCAATACAAATATGTAGAAAATATTAAGATTCAAACTAAGTCCTCATTACAATTATTATCACACTATTTATCTGAAATTGTGAGGACTACTACTGCTCTAACTCGGACTATCACTCTGTCCCCCGACTAGTTCCCGCAACATTCTCATTTCTTGAAGAGGACAACAGATGAAAAGGGTGAGCTCAACTAGCTCAGTAAAGAATATTATGACTAAGATAATGGAAAATAAATTATCGTTAGTCTTTAACAAATCAGATAAAATATAATGGACAACCAATCTTAGATCAATATTCGCAGCGAAAATAACAATTCATTAGAAGAGTTAAGCAGAGAATGAAGTCTACTATCTTCTATGATTTAAAAGTCCATCATCATTATTTTATCCCTGTAACATCAATCAATATACATCTCGAATCAAATATTCATCTTTGCACTACAGGCCAAAGATATTCATTTGTATCATCAGTGGTCATGTTCATCTCAACACCTGTCATCTTTGCACTACAGGCCAAAGATATTCATCAGGTAATCATTCATCTTTGTTCTACAGGCCAAATATATTCATCAAGTAATCATTCATCTTTGCTCTACAGGCCAAAGATTTTCAGTTACATCACCTTTTAGGACTGAGAATGATGAAAAATATTTTAAAAAAATGAATCCAGTGAGATAAAAGACAAAGACTAAGGATTCGTATTTTAGTATATCCAATTCAAAAATACCTCGTAATAATCAATTATGGAGCAAAATTCAAGAATAGAGCTCAAAACTTGGATACAATCAAAGATAGTAACCTTAACAAGCAATTTGGACAAATAGAAGAAAATTTAATTTTTTCGTGAATAGTGCCGTATACGTGAATAGTGCCGTATACGGAAAAAGTAAGAATTTCAACATAAAATCCATGACAATATTTCTGTATAATGATATTGAAAAGAATAACGTCATTTACGAAAGAAAATAACATCCCTTACGTCAAAAAGATAGTACCTCTGACTGGAATATCGGATATAATACCGAAGGAAACTTGCACTGAATAGCAACACTCAAAGTATTGAAATACTCACAAAAATACGCTCGATATTATAGAGAGAGAAAACTTCTGATTCTGGTGTGATTTTCAATTCTAACCTAAGCACCCTATTTATAGGAAAAACTTAGGATGCCAAAGGAGACTAAAATAATAAAATAATATTATTTTCAAAAAATTTCTCCAGCCGCCGGCTGCTCCAAAGAAATCAGGATTTTCAACAAACCAACAAAAGTGGGGCCCATAAATAGCTGCGCCGTCGTACGAATATTCCCCGACAACAAGAATATTCCACGACCAAACGAATATTCCCCGACAACCAGAATATTTTATAACCACTTGCTCATTTTAAAAATATTCGCACATTTCACCCATAACTTTCATATTTATCAAATCAATACCTTACTATTTCGAAATAATATAAAGAAAATTAAATTTTTATTCATAAAAGTTAGGGTCTTACACCTTAATCGGAAATTCGAGCCCGAACAAACAGTATTGCTATTCAACTCTAGGCTACGTCTCTTTCCTAGAAATCTCAAATCAAGATGGTCTGGACCATTCGTGATTGTATCTGTTGCTCCCCATGGAGTCGTTGAGGTGGAGGAACCATTTTCAAAGCGAATGTTCAAGGTCAATGGTCAGCATCTGAAACATTACCGGGGAGGAGATATTGATCGACGCCATGCATCAATTGATCTGACTGACTCAGTGAACACTTGAACGAAATAAGAAAGTCAGGCTGATGACTATAAAACAAGCGCTTGATGGGAGGCAACCCAATCATTGCTTTAGTTTTCAATTTACTTAGTTCAATTTATTAGAATAGGAGTAGTATTTTTGTTTATGAATTTGATTGATGTTCTAATCCCTCTGCTTGTCATTTCAGGAGAAACGAAAGATTAAGCCATGATTGTTCATAAGTATGCAAAGAAGTGGAGTCACATTAAGGGCATAAGCGCCCCGACGCCAAATGGCAACTCAAAACAGCACCCCAGCGCTGGTTAATAGCGAGCCAAAATTCCTACAGCGCCTCGGCACTCCAAAACCAGTCAAAAGTAGCGCCCCGACGCTCTACACCCGACACCTTATTAAGGATCAGCGCCCCGACGCTCTGGAAAAGGAGAAAACAGCACCCCAGCGCTAAGCTTGACCTATACCCTCTGTGGTGTAGCTCCCTGACGCCATCTAAAGAGCACAACCTAGTGCCCCGACGCTAGGCAGCCAGGTTCAAAAAAAAATTAGGGCTTTTAGCCCACGCAGATTATCATCATGTCATCAAAGCGACAACGTGGTGATGGATCTGGTTCGTCCTCTGCCCCAACCACCAAATTTGACAAAAAGAGATCCGTGAGGGTCGAAGCACAAGAAAGGTACAATAGAATGGCGCAACGATCCCTGTTTTCGGAGAGAGGTTTACGACCAGATCAGACAAAGGATGGAAAGATAACTGCCATGATCACCGAGCACGACTGGTTTGACTTCACAGATCAACCTGAACCTACTGTCATTGCAGTGTGAAAAGAATTTTACGCAAATGTTAAAGAACCTTACCACTATGGAGGGCAAGTGCGAGGGCAAAAAGTCAAGTTTGATAGCACTGATATCAACAATTACTACCATCTTCCTAATGAGGGGAGCCGTAGCCAATACGCCAATTTCACAAGTCAAGGACCAGATTATGAACAAATCATTTAAGAATTGTGTTAGTTAGGTACAACATGGACTTACTTATCAACGTGGGAGTATGACTTTTCCCCACTCGCGCCTTAGCCGATATGGGAAGTCTTGGTACGCCTTCATATGTGCAAAACTTATGCCATGTACATATGTAAGTGACATCACCAAAAAGAGGGCTGCATTGCTGTATTATTTGGTAAAAGGTAAGGTGATGGACGTCGGTTTAATCATCCAATAATCAATTATGCGTGCTGCGAGTGGGGATACCACTTGTGGCTTGCCACATCCTTCTCTTATCTGTGCTCTTTGTGATAAGGCTAGGGTTAAATGAAAAAATGATGAAATGGTTCAACAGCCTATGCCAGTTCTAGACCATAAGATGATTATGAGGTACAAGATTTGGACTTGCGGAGAGAATCACCCACTGGGGTTAGGGTTCATTATTCCATAACAAGCCCCTACTCCTACGGCTCTGAGACGTGTAGTTCTAAATGATGTTCATCATGAGATTGATGGTTGGTTCTACAACATTGAGTTGTAAAATGTTCGGTTGGCTGAGCGACAAAACACCATCTATGCATACAATGTTTTGTTCAATAATGCAATGGTGAATATGCTTACTCGGTCGACCCCAACGGTGGACCCTAGCCAATTTCTGACTGCTCCGGTTTTGCCCGTGTTTCCCCTGTTCGATCAAGAGATGAGCGAGGATGAGGATAAGGATGAGGATGTTGCTACCGACGAGCGACCTAATCAGGGAAGTCCTCAGTTTTAATTGCTTTATATTTCGCATGAGGACATTGCTCAATTTAAGTTTGGGGGTAGTTTTTAGTTGTTAGTTTCATTTAGAACTGCATGTTTATAGTAGATTGTTTGCATCTAGGTTATGGTTATGTGTTAGTTTGCATGATGTTTGCATATGTTATAACTTGAGCATGATGAAGCATGAAACTGTGTGATTGGCCAATGATAAAATTGTGAATTAAGTTACAACTTGAATGAATGGGATAATGAAGGTTTAAGTTTGCTTGTGGATAGTGTCAACTGGATTTATTGAAGAAAACCCTGTTTTTAGTGCACAATATCAGTATATTGATTTCGCCGGGAATTGGTTGAACTAAAAAATTTGTGGCTTACAACATATATAGATCACCTCTATAGTTACGATATTTCGTATTCGAAAAAAAATAAAAATAAAAAATAAAAAATAATAAATTTTGACGAAGTTATCTTTGTGGCCTCTGTTACTCGAAATAAGTATGCTCTTAGGAGTGTCTCTACACTCAACGCCCTAAAACCATCTGGTTTAGGAGTCGTTGGTTGAAAGTTTGTTACATGGGTAACTTTTAAAAGCCTAATAAAGATCAACATTGCACAAGTCAGAATAAATAAGTATGAATAAACACTTGGCTTAGTTTAGTTTTGTGGCCTTTGCTATTCGGGTTATTAGATCCGTAGGGGTGTTTTAACACCTAGTACCCTAAAGCCGATTGGTTTGGGAGCGCTGATTGAAAATATCGCTACATGGGTAGTGTAAGACCCCAACTTTTATGAATAAAGATTTAATTTTCTTTATATATTATTTTGAAATAGTAAGGTATTGATTTGATAAATGTGGTAAGTTATGGGTGGAATGTGCAAATTTTATAAAGTAAGCAAGTGGTTATAAAATATTCGTTGTGTCGGAGAATATTCGTTTGGTCGAGGAATATTCTTTTTGTCGGAGAATATTCGTACGACAGTGCAGTCAATGGTGGACCCCACAACGGAATTAATGTCGGATATAGAAAGCGACATAAATTACCTTTTTATAAAAATAACGGTAAAACTGTTACCGTTAAACTGTTGAAATACCCGGTGATAAAAATACAGTAATACGCATTGTTGCACAGTAGCACACGGTATTGCACAGTATTTTGAATTATTGGTTCTTACGTAAGAAGTCACTCATTCAATAACTGTTACAATAATTACTGTTCAATATTTTATATGATTGATTCAATAATTGCTACATTGATAATTGCATAATATTTTATTATTGATTCAATAATTGCTACGTTGATATTTTATATTATTGATTCAATAATTGTCACAATAACCGCTGCACAGTATTTTATATTATTAAATCAATAATTCATATTATTTGAATAATATTATTAGATAGCATTATTAACAATGTCTAAAAAGTTCTGTCTAGGAAAGGGGTTAGTTAATCTTATTGCGCGCCAGTAAGGAGAAATCCTTATTGAAAAGTCCCCTCTTTCTTGGGAACAACCTGGTTGGCAATATTGTAATTCTATAATATTTTGAATAATAATTGATTATTGATAAAAATTATAAGAAAATATTTATTCAAATATATTATTATAATATTACATTATAATAGTATAATTTGATAATATAATAGTATAATTTTATATTTTAGATGATGACATTATTTTTATGGTATAAAAATAAAATAAGGTGGAAGAGAAGGAAATTGAAATTTCATCCGTACGTAAATTTGGGTCATTTTTCGTTCGGAATTTGAAAAATCTTTCTTCTACAAAGTTGTAGAGAATTAAATTTCATATGGAATGGACATAAGGTTCGTATTTTTCTGATAAATGGGCTATTTATTATGAATTATTGAAGTTTCTGAATATTGTTTAAATTTAAAACATGTGTGGGCCCCACTTGTCCTTTTGTCTTGTGAAATATGTTGGAGAAAGTTTTTCAAAGGTGGTGGGCTGACTTGTTTTTCTAATGTGGTGTGCTGAGAAAGCCACCGGGGTTGCATTTGTCAATCCTGGTGTGCTAAGCATTTCCTATAAATAGGGTGTTTAGTTAAAAATAAAAATCACACCAGAATCAGAAATTTCTTTCTCTATACTATTGAGCGTATTTCTTGTGAGTATTTAGATACTTTGAGTGTTGATAACAGTGCAAGTTTTTCTCATCATAATATTCGATATTCTAGTCAGATCGAGTATTATACTGAGGTAAAGGATATTATTTTTCTCGTAAATGATGTTATTTCCTTTCAATATCCATAAAGAATATTATTTTCTTTTATATTCCATATTATGAAAGTGATAATATTTCATTTCATATTCCTAAATTTAAACTTACTACGGTAAGTATTGCTTCTATAATTCTTGAAATGATTAGAAATTCCTTGAGTTTTGTGCTTCATCTAATATCATTTCAATGGAATATTGATCTGAAATTTTTATGAACTTTTTATCTTTTCATGACTAGTTACTATTCACGAGAATTTTTTTTTTTTCTGTCCAAATTATCTTTGATTGTATCCATGTTTTGATCTTCATTTTGAACTCTGGATAAATTCTCTAATATTTATCATTGATCTCACTGAATTCGTTATTTATATCATTTTTCATCATCCTCAGTCCTATATTGTGGTAAAAGTTATCTTTGGCCCATAGTGCAAAGATGAGCTGTTGATTTATGAATATCTTTGGCCCGTAGTGCAAAGATGAGCTGTTAATTTATGAATATCTTTGGTCCGTAGTGCAAAGATGAGCTGTTGATTTATGAATATCTTTGGCCCGTAGTGCAAAGATGAGCTGTTGATTTATGAATATCTTTGCCCTGCAATGCAAAGATGGACAGGTGTTTGACATGATCATAACCACTGGTGATACAAACAAATATCCTTAGCCCGTAGTGCATGGATAATTTGTTGATTGAAAATATTATTGATTGGTGTTACAGAGATAAAATATTAATGATGGGCTTTTATATCATAGAAGATAGTAGACATCATTCTCTACTTAACTCTTCTAATGAATTGTTATTTCCGCTGCAATTGTTGATCTAAAACTTGTTGTCCATCATATTTTATCTGGTTTATTGAAGACTAATGATAATTTATCCTTCACTATCGTAGTCATAATATTTTTACTGGGCTAGTTGAGCTCACCCTTTTCTTCCATTGTTCTCTTCAGGAAATGAGAATATTGCGGGGACTAGTCGGGGAATAGAGTGATGGTCCGACATAGAACTGTAGAAGTCCTCACTATTTTATAAAATAGTGTGATAATAATTATAATTAATGAGGACTGAATTTGAGTGTTTATATTTTCTACAAAATAATTGTAATAACGCTCATAGTTGTGTGGTCGTATTTTGCACGATCGTATAATAGTTGGAATTTAAAGATTTGTATTTGGATTTCTGTATCATGTATTTGGCAACTCAGAATGGGTTGTGTGAACCTATTTTTGGGGCGTCACAGTTGGTATCATAGTTTAGGGATATGATATCTGGCGGAGATCTGGAAATAGAACTAGGAGGGGAGAGACGAGTAAATCCTTCGCTAGTGTGTCCTACCTAAGCTTATGTGTTATTTAATTGGTCGGTTGGAACATAGGGTTAATATGTGATAAGTCAATTTGTTTAATTAACCCTTGTTTTATGGCAGTATTTGAGAATGGTAGCTGAAAATCTAAATAATGGAGCATATAAGACCACTGAGACACCTTTAATCACCAACCAGGATAATGTGCAACAGGAAGGCAATATTCCTCATGTAAACAACACCACCGATCAAACGATGAACGACGGGATGTTTAGAAGCTTTTTGCAGTTTATGCAAAATCAGACGAGGGAGACTCGTGTTCATAATACAGGTGGAAATAATAACAACTCGCGGCTTGTCACTGCCAAGCAGTTCAAAGAGTTGGGACCACCAGAGTTTTTGGGAAAGCCGGATCCAATCAAAGCAGAAACGTGGGTTAAACAAATTACCAAATTATTTGATGTCTTGGGATGCACAGAGGAGCAAAAGGTTCCATTTGCCACGTTTATGTTATGTGGAGAGGCAGATTACTGGTGGGAATCTGTGAAGCGTACCCAGCCTGCCGCACTCAAGATGTCTTTGGAAGAGTTCTAGAAACTGTTCAATGACAAGTACTTTCCAGAAAGTATTCGTTATATGAAGGAGGTAGAGTTTATCAAACTGGAATAGAACAACATGACTGTGTCCCAGTACGAGGCTAAGTTTGCAGAGTTATCCCGGTTCGCATCTCATTTGGTAAATAATGAAGAGCGTATGCAGCGGATGTTTCTGAGGGGTTTGAAACCCAAAATTCGTAAATATATCATTTCTCACAAATTTTGTTTGTATTCAGATGTGGTGAACAGGGCCCAATTATTAGAATGAGATAATGAGTATGTTCAACCAAGGGACAATAACCAAGGTCGTACCGGTGGCAACAGTCATCGGAACATTGAAAATCAGCATGGAGGAAGTTATCAGGCCAGAAGCGGTAACCACTCCGGTGGTAATCGTGACCATGATAATAGAAAAAGTGAGTCGGGGGGAGATTTCAAAAAGAGAAGGTACAACAATGACAACGTGAAGACGTCGGCACCAGCATCAACAACCGTTTCTAGGGGAGGAGAGCGACCACCGGTCGTATGTTATAAATGCTGAGTAGAGGGACATATCAGTCCCAACTGCACACAACAATCCAAGGTGTGTTATAACTATGGAAAGGAAGGTCACATAGCTCGAGTGTGTCCTGTTGCAAAACCAAGTCCAGCGGGGATGGTGACTCCAAAAGCTATCTCTGATAAGTCAAAGTCGGTGGTTCCTGGAAAAGTTTTTGTCGTGACTACCCATAAAGCGAGGAACCCAAACGAGGTGATCACGGGTAAGCTAATCATAAACTCTTGCGAGGTCTATACCTTATTAGATACCGGGTCTACCCATTCTTTTATTTCACCTGCTTGTGCTCAATGTTTGAACTTGACCCCTGACAAATTTGACTTTGAATTATCTGTTGAAACTCCGTTAGGAGAAACTTTCGTTACAACCACAATTTATAAATCTTGCTTGATTTAAATTGGCACCCTCACCCTACCTGTTGATCTTATATCTTTGAAAATACTTACATTTGATGTGATTTTAAGAATTGACTGCTTAACCACTTATCATGCCAAAATTGATTATTTTCATAAGGTTGTTAGTTTTCATATTCCTAAACAACCTGTGGTGCGAATTCAAACAACCAAACCACTAAAATCAATCAATGTCATTTCAAGTCATAAAGCTATTCGTTTATTAAAAAATGGATGTCAAGCTTTCTTAGCCTATGTCACTGATTTAAATCAGAATACGTCAGATTTGAATGATATTTCTGTTGTTAATAAGTTTCCTGATGTATTTTCTGAAGAACTTCCTGGTCTACCCCCAGAACGTGAAGTTGAATTCTTTATTGACCTTGAACTCGGTACAAAATCCATTTCTAAAACTCTATATCGAATGACTCCTACTGAACTTCAGGAGTTAAAGGTCCAACTACAGGAGTTGTTAGACATTGGTTTCATTCGTCCTAGTACATCTCCTTGGGGTGCTCCTATTTTATTCGTAAAGAAGAAAGACGGGAGTATGCGACTTTGTATTGACTATCGGGAATTGAACCATGTCACCATCAAGAATAGGTATTCGTTACCTCACATTGATGACCTGTTTGACCAGTTGCAAGGTGCACAATTCTTCTCAAAGATCTATCTTCGTTCTGGATATCATCAGTTAAAGATTAAAACTGATGACATTCCAAATACTGCCTTCAGAACTCGATACGGGCATTATAAATTCTTAGTCATGTCTTTTGGATTAACTAATGCTCCTGCGGCCTTCATGGATATGATGAACAAGATATTCAAGGAATATTTAGATCATTTTGTGGTTGTCTTTATTGATGACATCCTCATTTACTCCAAAAGCCGTGAAGATTATGAACACCACTTGAAGCTGATACTTCAAAAGTTTGTGAAGACAAACTATATGCCAAGTTAAAGAAATGCGAGTTCTGGCTTGAGGAAGTAGCATTCCTTGGGCACATGGTATCGAAACATGGAATATCAGTTGACCCGATGAAGATTGAAGCAATACAAAGTTGGGAGCAACCTAAGTCGGTAACCGAAGTACGTAGTTGTCTGGGCTTAGCTGGTTATTATTGGAGATTTATGGAAGGATTTTCTCAAGTCACTACTCCATTAACTCAGTTGACTCGGAAAGATACAAAATTCGGATGGAATGAGGAATGCAAGAAGAGCTTCCAAGAGCTCAAGAGAAGACTCATTTTAGCACTTGTTCTGACAATACCATCTGGTTCAGATGGATTTGTCATCTACAGCGATGCTTCGGGCAAAGGGTTAGGATGTGTTCTCATGCAGCATGGGAAAGTCATAGCCTATGCCTCACAACAACTCAAAGAATATGAGAGGAATTATCCTACTCATAATCTAGAGTTGGCAGCTGTTATTTTTGCGTTAAAGATCTGGAGACACTACCTGTATGGGGAGAAAGTGGAGATCTATACGGATCATAAGAGCCTCAAATATTTCTTCACCCAAAAAGAACTTAACATGCGGCAACGACGTTGGCTTGAGCTGTTGAAAGATTATGACCGTACCATCCAATACCATCCTGGAAAAGTGAACGTGGTAGCTTACGCATTGAGTAGAAGATCATCTACGGGAACGAGTGCGATGATGTCAACACAAAGGCCCATTTTGAATGACCTACAAAGAATGGAGATAGAGTTAAATACTCCAGGGATCCACGTGAAGATTGCAAGTATACGTGTAGAACCAGATTTAATTGATAAAGTTAAAGCTGCTCAAGCTACAGACCCGGGGCTGATAAATATGAAGAAGAAGGTGCAAGAAGGAGCTATTCCAGAAGGAAAAATCGATGAAGAAGGAATACTTTGAGTCAACTCCAGACTTTGTGTTCCTAACGATTCCGATTTGAAGTATAAAATCATGATAGAGGCACACAACACACCGTTTGCAATCCATCTTGGAAGTACCAAAATGTATCGTGATCTTCGACATACATTTTGGTGGAGCAATATGAAGAGAGAAGTCGCGGAGTTTATCTCGAGGTGTTTAATGTGTCAACGTGTTAAAGCGGAGCATCAAGTGCCAAATGGTCTATTGCAACCACTTGAGATTCCAAAATGGAAGTGAGAACACATCACCATGGATTTCGTTACTGGTTTTCCTAATGTTTCTCAAGGCATAGATGCAATTTGGGTCATTATCGATAGATTAACCAAGTCTGCTCATTTCTTGCCGATACGAGAGACTTATTCACTTGAACGTCTTGCTCGTATGTATATAAATAAGATTGTGAGATTGAAAGGCATGCCAGTATCCATAGTTTCGGATCGAGACCCAAGATTCACTTCACGGGTCAGCTTGCAGAAAGCTATGGGCACCGATTTACGATTCAGTTCTGCATATCATCCTCAAACGGACTGGCAATCGAAAAGCACTATTCAAACTCTTGAAGATCTATTAAGACTCTGTATTCTAGACTTCAAAGGAAGTTGGGATAAGTACTTAGCATTGGTGGAATTCTCCTACAATAACAGTTATCAGGCAAGTATAGGCATGGCTCCATTCAAGGCGTTGTATGGACGAAAGTGTCGTTCTCCAGTATGCTGGGACGAGGTGGGTGAAGCAACATTGTTGGGACCGGAGTTAGTACGTATGACTACGAAAAAGATTCAAATAATCCGGCAACGTATACAAATAGCACAAGATCGACAAAAGAGTTATGCGGACTATCATCGAAGGGATGTGGAATTTAATGTCGGAGATCATGTATTATTACGTGTTGCTCCATGGAAAGGAGTTACGAGATTCGAAACGAGAGGAATGCTTAACCCACAATTCATTGGTCCATTTGAGATCCTTGACCGAGTAGGAAATGTGGCCTATAGACTCGCATTACCTCCAAGCATGTCTTGTGTTCATAACGTTTTTCACATATCCGTGCTACATAAATGTGTGAAAGACCCAAACCACATTATTGAGTTAAAACCAGACGAGATAGCCAAAGATTTAAAGTACGAGGAGGTACCTGTCAAGATCTTGGATAAGAAGGAACATGTCCTACGCTCAAAGATTATATCTCAAGTTAAAGTTTTGTGGAGGAACCATGATATCGAGGAAATGACCTGGGAGTTAGAATCGAAAATGAAAGCGAGGTATCCTCACCTTTTCGACATACCAGGTACGTACGTCAATTTCGAGGATGAAATTTCATAAGGAGGGGAAGTTGTAAGACCCCAACTTTTATGAATAAAGATTTAATTTTCTTTATATATTATTTTGAAATAGTAAGGTGTTGATTTGATAAATGTTGTAAGTTATGGGTGGAATGTGTAAATTTTACAAAGTAAGCAAGTGATTATAAAATATTCGTTGTGTCGGGGAATATTCGTTTGGTCGAGGAATATTCTTTTTGTCGGAGAATATTCGTACGACGGCGCAGTCATTGGTGGACCCCACTATGGAATTAATGTCGGATATAGAAAGCGACAAAAGTAACTTTTTTATAAAAATAATGGTAAAACTGTTACCGTTAAACTGTTGAAATACCCGGTGATAAAAATACAGTAATACGCGTTGTTGCACAGTAGCACACGTATTGCACAGTATTTCAAATTATTGGTTCTTACGTAAGAAGTCACTCATTCAATAATTGTTACAGTAATTACTGTTCAATATTTTATTGATTGATTCAATAATTGCTACATTGATAATTGCATAATATTTTATTATTGATTCAATAATTGCTACGTTGATATTTTATATTATTGATTCAATAATTACCACAATAACCGCTGCACAGTATTTTATATTATTAAATCAATAATTCATATTATTTGAATAATATTATTAGATAGCATTATTGACAATGTCTAAAAAGTTCTGTTTAGGAAAGGAGTTAGTTAATCTAATTGCGCGCCAGTAAGGAGAAATCCTTATCGAAAAGCCCCCTCTTTCTTGGGAACAACCTGGTTGGCAATATTGTAATTCTATAATATTTTGAATAATAATTGATTATTGATAAAAATTATAAGAAAATATTTATTCAAATATATTATTATAATATTATATTATAATAGTATAATGTGATAATATAATAGTATAATTTTATATTTTAGATGATGACATTATTTTTATGGTATAAAAATAAAATAAGGTGGAAGAGAAGGAAATTGAAATTTCATTCGTATGTAAATTTGGGTCATTTTTCGTTCGGAATTTGGAAAATCTTTCTTCTACAAAGTTGTAGAGAATTAAATTTCATATGGAATGGACATAAAGTTCGTATTTTTCTGATAAATAGGCTATTTATTATGAATTATTGAAGTTTCTGAATATTATTTAAATTTAAAACATGTGTGGGCCCCACTTATCATTTTGTCTTGTGAAATATACTGGAGAAAATTTTTCAAAGGTGGTGGGCTGACTTGTTTTTCTAATGTGGTGTGTTGAGAATGCCACCGGGGTTGCATTTGTCAATCCTGGTGTGCTAAGCATTTCCTATAAATAGGGTGCTTAGTTAGAAATGAAAATCACATCAGAATCAAAAATTTCTTTTTCTATACTATTGAGCGTATTTCTTTTGAGTATTTAGACACTTTGAGTGTTGATAACAGTGCAAGTTTTTCTCATCATAATATCAGATATTCCAGTCAGATCGAGTATTATACTGAGGTAAATGATATTATTTTTCTTGTAAATGATGTTATTTCCTTTCAATATCCATAAAGAATATTATTTTTTTAATATTCCATATTATGAAAGTGATAATATTTTATTTCATATTTTTAAATTTAAACTTACTACGGTAAGTATTGCTTCTATAATTTCTGAAATGATCAGAAATTCCTTGAGTTTTGCGCTTCATCTAATATCATTTCACTGGAATATTGGTATGAACTTTTTATGAAATTTTTATCTTTTCAAGACGAGTTACTATTCGCGAGGAAAAAAAATTATATATTTTTTTCTGTCCAAATTATCTTTGATTGTATCCATGTTTTGATCTTCATTTTGAACTCTGGATAAATTCTCTAATATTTATCATTGATCTCACTGGATTCGTTCTTTATATCATTTTTCATCATCCTCAGTTCTATATTGTGGTAAAAGTTATCTTTGGCCCGTAGTGCAAAGATGAGCTGTTGATTTATGAATATCTTTGGACTGTAGTGCAAAGATGGACGTGTGTTTGACATGATCATAACCACTGGTGATACAAACAAATATCCTTGGCCAGTAGTGCATGGATAATTTGTTGATTGAAAATATTATTGATTGGTGTTACAGGGATAAAATATTAATGATGGACTTTTATATCATAGAAGATAGTAGACATCATTTTCTACTTAACTCTTCTAATGAATTATTATTTCCACTGCAGTTGTTGATCTAAAACTTATTGTCCATCATATTTTATCTGGTTTATTGAAGACTAACGATAATTTATCCTTCATTATCTTAGCCATAATATTCTTTACTGGGCTAGTTGAGCCCACCCTTTTCTTCCATTGTTCTCTTCAGGAAATGAGAATATTGCGGGGACTAGTTGGGGAATAGAGTGATGGTCTGAGATAGAACTGTAGAAGTCCTCACTATTTTATAAAATAGTGTGATAATAATTATAATTAATGAGGACTGAATTTGAGTGTTTATATTTTTACAAAATATTTGTAATAACGCTTATAGTTGTGTGGTTGTATTTTGCACCACCGTATAATAGTTGAAATTTGAAGATTTGTATTTGGATTTCTGTACCATGTATTTGGCGACTCAGAATGGGTTGTGTGAACCTATTTTGGGGGTGTCACAGGTAGCATTGTAAAGCCTAAGAAAACTAGACATTGCACTGGTCGAGTTAAAAAAAATGTAGAATAAAAGATTTTTGAAATAGAGGGTATCTAATCTATAGAGGAGTAATTAAAGTTCTTTTGTCGGTGTTATTTGTTGTTGAGCTTTGTGATTCGTTAGTTGATTGATTTGTGATGAGGTTGACATATATACACACACATAGTGTGGGTTGGAGATGAATTGAGTTGATGAACTTTCAAGTTTAATTGAGGTTTAATTTTGAACATTCATTGGAGTTGTGTTTAAGGATCTTTGAGGCTAATTAAGGTTGTTAATGTTGAATTGTGCTTGAGTTGATAGTTCATGTAGTTAGTTATTGCATTCATTTTGTTTTAGTTGTTTACATTGCTTGAGGACAACCAATTGTTTAAGTTTAGGGGTATTTGATGAGTGAGTATTTTACCCATGAATTAGGTAGTTTCAGACGTGATAAATTGCCTGTTTTAAAGTATTTTAGGACATTTTAATTAGTTTACTTGTTATTTCACATAACAGGGCAAAACAAGGACATTTTGAACAATTCAGGCTCATGCTATTCACGCGTGTGTTGGTTTCCCAACATATATATTCCCTTTTTTGAGGGATGTTCATCTCAGCAATTTATAAGAGTCCGCACTAAAGCAATTGGTTTGGATAACTTTCTAATTTATTGATATTTGTCTAGCCGAATCAAATGGCTTAGACACCTTTCTCAATATATTTAAGAATAATAAATTCAAGTTTGCAACATGATTCAAGATATATAGTTTAAGTCGAATTCCCGAATATGAACGACAATTCATACGAGTATAGATATTTGCTTAATATAGATATGGTTGATATAATAACAATTCGAAGCTTGCACAATAAGAGATAAGGTTTAGATACTTGCATAAAGGAAACTTTTGTAAAGAGTCAGGGAACTTGCCTGAACTGCTGCTTAATATTTAACTCTACAATTCTGCTTTTTGGATAACCTACGTTAGCCATCAGCGATTCTAATAATCAATCACTGTTGAATTCACATGATAATTGTTGTAGGTCTAACATTTATACTCTCCACTTTAGAATTTATAACAGCCCATCATACTTGAATTGTTTATGTATTTATATGTTATTGACGAGATGAATCTTCTGTTAAGCCTCCCTTTAGTTCTCGTAATATTCCTAGGTTACTCACATCATAACAGTACATGACAGTATAAAACAGTTGATGGGTTATATCTTCTTTAGCTTTTCCATTATTACTATCAGACTTTACTACACTGTGGACAGACTTTAATAAGTTTTTTCTAAGGATTGAAAACGATTAGCAAGTCTGGCGTATGAATTTTAGTGCTTGGTCAAACTGCATAGGTGTCCTACGATTTACAGTCATTCCTCAAATTGAAGTGAAGCCAAACTATGATTGTAATGTGCGCTCCGCGATTCTCCCCACTAGTCCAACTATAAAGTCTAGGGCTGAGCTCCACGATCGTCGAAGTCAGTTTACAATCGTAGTGCCACTGCTACGCTTTACTCAGAGAATCTTCATGATCACTAGAGTTAGTCTACATTCGTAGTGTTAATGCTATGATTTTACTCAGGGAAACGCCACGATCGTCAGAGTTAGTCTATGATCGTAGTGTTCGAGGTTACGATTTTACTCAGAGAAACGCCATGATCGTCAGAGTTAGTCTACGATCGTAGTGTTCGAGGTTACGATTTGAGGCTAAGACATGCTTTGACATTCCAATTCAAAGGACCAACTTTGGCTGACTATTTTAAGGTTGTATTCATTTTATTTGAGTAGACTTAGAAACTGTGTTTGGCCTGACTTGGTTGTTAGAGTGTTAAATTCTAAAGAGAACACCATAACAGATACTTTGGGGATGGAAATCGATCTCAGGTCTGACACACTATTTCAGAACTTGATTGTTTGAACTGGTCTCAAGTTAGGTTATTGCTACAGACAGGTTAACAGATGGATAAGCAACTTGAACTATTTTGGTATAGACTCACTACATTTGATGAAATTAACATTTTTCCTTATTTACTAGAGTCCGGACGTAATTTCACTGTTAACCTTCATGGTCTGCAGTATTCATAATCATAGAGTACCGTGTTCCTTTCATAACTTCTGGTCTGGTTTCTAAGATTATCTTAGTAAAATAGTTTATGCTATTTTTTAGTTTGAAGTTGTTATAACTCTTAACGCATATTAGTACATCTTCTTTTATTAATCAATATTTAAACTGACCTTTCCCACATTTAACATGCTTAACAACTGACTTGCAACAGATTAAGTTAAGGACTTAGGGTTGAAGGAATGTGTACCTCTTGACGTTCTTCTTATACTGATGAGATACGTATGTAGGCTATTGGCTCGCTTCTTCCTTCCTAGATTCCTCTGTGTTACCGAACTACAGAGTTCCTCTTGGGCTCTCCTTTTATCTCTCAGACTCCCTATCTCTCTTTACACTAGTACTTAGCAGGTGAAGCAACTTTGGAACATGAATCGGGACCTCCTATTTATAGGAAAATCTTTATCCATGCACTAGTGTTTATCTGAATTTTTTGACTGGTTCATAATCGAATTAACCATTGGTTAGGAGAGGTTTGGTGAAAAGTTACTTACCAACCCACCATTAGCCATGCTGCAGGAAATCATTTCATTACTTTGATTTAAGCAACATGAGGATTAGTTTATTCTAAGGCAACATAGGTTGGCTGTAGACCATCGGTCTAGTTCGGCTAGTAGTACTTATGATCATTGTTTATTATTTCCTTTTAACCTTTGTCTATTTGATTATCTACAGATTCTAACTTTCGGGTTAACTTTCCTGGACTATCATCTCTGGGCTTACTGCCCTCCATATTGACTGGGCTTGTCTATTATTTTCTACATAAACGTTAGGTTATAGCAGTTGCCTGCAACATAATTCGATTTGGCTAGAAACATTAATCGGTTAGGCTTTGCTAAATTGACTACCCACTTTAGCCCACTATCTTTATTCCACCAGATTATTAATCCTCCCATGACCCACAATTAAACTTGGTAAATCACATATATATATAATGCTAACATAATTAACACTTATTAATTACCAACCTGATACCAACTATCCTTGGACCTATAATAATTCCATTTTTCATAGTTTAATTAAACACTTGAATTAATTCCTCACGAATCATTATGCCGTACAAGGCTCATCATAAGCTTAGTTAATTCATAACTCAAGCTTGTTACACATTATAGTCTCAGTTTCATTTCTTCTCATGTTGAGATCTCAATGCATTAACTAAATTTCATATACACACATTACACATAAATGCACACAATTATGATCAAATAATACTTATTTCATTAATAATAATCTTATAAATTTCTCGGGGAGCACTTGAAGATTGCAATTGGAGATTGAAGACAGGAGCCCAACATTGAGTTTTTATTCTTCTTCTCTATTTTGTAATTTTATTGAGATGATTTCTATGAGATTTTTGGTTTTAATTTTCAGCATGAACTAACTTTTTAATTAAGGCTACAATGGAACCTTTTATGCTTATGAATTAATTATCTTTTGAAATCCAATTATTTATTCAAATTGAGTTGTCTATCATATTTTGCTTTAATTGCTTAATTATTTGGCCTATAATTACCTTGTTACACTAGTTGAATTCGGGAGATGAAATCTAGGGTTAGAACTGAATGTGATAGTATGTATTCTTAGTTATTTACATGAGATAAATAATTAGGGTTGTGAATTGAATAGAATATCTCTTTTCACTACATGTAACAATTGAGAATTGATGTTTAATAAATTTAATTCTTTTATTTTGCGTAGGGATATCGCAGAATTAATTGAGTTAGATATTTTTATTTGATCACTTGGAAAAATGGCTTATGAATACATTGAATTCCTGTTAACAACTCATAAGGATTTAATAATTGAAGAAATTGGATAATTGATTTATATTGCATAATTGGGGATATTGTAGTCAAACCTTAATCATCTAAATCAATCTTTGTGTTAAAATTAGTTAGTTAATTTAAATTTTGTTTTAATTGAAAAATCACAAAATTAGGTTGTTTAAATAAAATTGGGTTGATATAAAACTAGTAGTAGGAATTTATTAATTAGGAGTCCTCATAGGTTCGACACTCGTTCTTATTACTTTATTACTTGTTTATCGTGTATACTTGCACGTAATTGTTGATTGTGAAATCGGACAACAACCGATATGCACTCAATAGGGGGAAAACAACTATAATTCAAACGCAACAGACCAAAGTATGGTTAATTTCATAGTTTAGAGAAGGTTAAGCTAAAGTGAAGTAAAGGTAGACGACCCAAGAGAGGTGACTTGGTGCTATCAAACTGTTTCGCTGGACGAGTGCAAAGTGTGCGCGATTGCAATCTAGCAAAGGTGCTAGTTGAGAAAAAAATTGAAAAAGTTTGTGAGTTGAAGTACGTCACAAAGGTTGTCATATTATAACGTTTTGGAGAGGTAAATTATAGAAAAATATTGTTTCCTAGGTTTTGTGCCAAATTAGTGTTCACAAATTACAATGTTTGGAGTATAAGGATTCTAGTATTTCTTGAAACTTGCAATTTATGGCAAGATGTCATTGCAAATCCAGAAAATTGTATTTTAGAAAAAGTTCGAGAAATAAAAGAAAAAAGAAGAATGAAGATTTTGCAAGGAGTAATGCATGAAGAAGTTTGGAAACGTGTTGCGAGTTTTGATTCTCTACCTCAGTTATGGAATAAACTTGAATTGATTTGCAATAATTATAAAGGTCCATCGTTACCTAAAGAGTCTTGATTTTTGGAAGAAGTTGAGAAACTTGTAGAAAAAATTGATGAAGACGTTGAAGAAAAATAAAGTAAAAAAGAATTTTTTGAAGATCTTGAAAGAGGAAGACGAAAAGATTTGTGTTAATGAAATTATGAAAATTGAAGATAAAAAAGGAGAAATTAAAGAGACGCCAAGTGAAGAAGCATTTGAAGAGGTAAAAGAAAAAGAAAAAGAAAGTGTTGAAGAAATTGAGAAAATAGAAGAAGAGATTGTTGATGAAAAGGATGAAAAGAAAGAGTTTGAAAATTTGGACGAGCATGAGAAATTTATTTTGAGTATCAAAAGTAATGATTTGGGATTTTGAGTGATGAATTTTGTTGAAGACATAGAATGGGTAAACATCCAGAAGTATTTCGATCAAAGGGAGTTTTTAAATAGTAAAGTGGAGAAACAACACAAGAAGTTTATGATGCATGCGAAATGTGAGAAGCTAGTAAGCATGATTAAGAAGAACAAATGGAAACTTCAATCATTTGTGTCATATACATCAATGGAGATGACAAAAAAGTTTCTTGCGTTTGAAGGTATCAGAAGATCAAAAGGTTTTACGACATTGCGAAGAATAAAATTGGTTTACGGGAGGCCTTGTTAACTAATCCAAATTAATATTCTAGATTGTTCATGAATTAATTAATTATATGAATAGGTAATATGTATGTACATGAATGTATTTGAAATGTCTTGGAACATTTAATGGTTAGGTTCATGTACATGAATTTGGACATGTAAAAATTATTATAGTGGATCTAGAAGTATCCTTGATAAATTAATATCAAGTGTTAAAGAAATTAGTTCATAAAGCAATATTTTCTAAGGCAATGAGAACTCATATTATTTTCTTTGAAAAAATAACGTTCACACAAAAAGATTCTTAAAAAATAAAGCCTTATATTTTGCATGCATGGGACATTAAAAATTATTTATCTATGTATGTATGTTCATCGGAAAAGAGTAATGCTACTATCACATAAACATCACATACTACTGACGTGGCAGTATGTGATTTGTTGTTGACATGACCCACTTAACTCAATAACAAATCACATATCGCCACGTAGTTTTATGTGATGTTTATGTGCTTGTCTTTATGTGATAGTAGCATTATTTATCGGAATATTGGAACTTGGAAGTTATGTGTATGTGACATGTGACCATTAAATGAACTGAAGGCTTAAAAGCCTTAACCGAAAGTTGCATGTGGTGACCATATTATGAGACAATTAAATTGGGACAAACTCTTTGTCCTATTCATGCATGTGTTGGAATTCATTAGGCCATGTATGTTTATTTTTGGAAGCTACTTTTATCAATGGGATAAAATTCAAATTCAGAAGTTGAAATTTTTAGTGGGCAATCCGTAAGATACTTAAGTCCATCCGAACCCTCCATTTTAAGCAAACAGATCTGAGCCATTGATTTTAAAATAAAACTTTCAAAATTACCTTTATGCTCCATGCTCAGAAAAACTATAAATAGGAGGCTTTTCATTTATTTTCAATTTGCCAATTCACTTACAAAGAAAAACTTACTCTCATTGTCTACATATTCTCTCTAAAAGGATTTCTCTTTCTTCTTATCAAAGTTCTAATCATTTGAGAAGAGAAAATTAGTCTAAATATTGAGATAAATTATTTGATTTGTTATATTTTAATTATCTCTTGCTTATTTAGATTTATAAAAATTCGAATATAAATTATTATACACAATTATATATATATAAATGTATATATATTTCATCTATTTATTATATAAAAAGTCAGTACTTAGACACCGAGATTATAGTGAAAATATTCCTCTTAAGTGAGAGAATTAGTCGAACTAGTTCTCAAAGTCCGAAGTGACCTTTTATTAGATACAAGTTATTTATATAAATATCGTAGAGTAGATTAAATACGGAGGTACGAATACACTTCGGAAAGAGTGTGAATTATCCGAAATGTATTTAAAATCTTAAGTGGTCTATCGAAAATATTTATATAAATACGGATTGTGAAACTATAAATTTGGTCAGTACTTAAATATAGATACAATTTGGATTTATTCATTCTTGAGCAAATGATAGTGTGAATTATCCAAATGGTCTTTAAAATCCTAAGTGGCCTTATTTATAATAATTCACATAATATATAAAATATATTATTATATATTCCTTGAGTTTAACAAATATTATTTATATCAAGAATTGCTTAACTGATTCATCTATACTTGATATCTGTTATCACAAGTATTGAACATAAATTTATTTATTCATAAAATTTTTGTTGCATAATATCTGAAATTAAAGTTATATCTTTTAACCCATAAAGACACATTCTTTATTTATAAAGGATAAATAATTCTTTATAAATCCGCCCAAAAATTAAATATTTGCTTACGTAGAAGTATATCTAATTCAAGGCTTAAATCTACTTATTTATTTACTCAGAAGTATCTTCATTTTAAATATAAAAATTATTTAAACTTTATACCTGAGCTTAAAATTATATCTGTTTAACCATAAAAACACATTCTTTATTATAAAGAATAAATATTTTTTTTTATAAATTTGCATTAAAACACATATCTGGTTATACAGATGCATTTTTGATTTATGCTTAAATTAATCTATCTGCTTAATCAAGAAGCATATTTACACAAGTATAAAATTTATATAAACTATTATAACCAAGCATAAATTTACATATACACAGATGCACATTTCATATATATTAAAGATCACTGAACTTTTACAAAATTACTTAATCTTTAATTGTTATTTGCTTAATTCAGAAGCATCAAATATAAAAGTTATTTAAACTTTTATTTGTATTGATTCTATCTGCTTATCTTTGAAGCATATTCTTGTCAAAACTTTTGTAAAAGGGAAATTAGTAGAGTTAGTTTATTTTATGTACATGTGAGAAAGACGAGTAATTCTTCGACCAAGATCAGAGTCTAAGAGAGTTCAGCTGAGAGTTGGGTCTCTAGTGTACTTGTGAGGTGAGAAAGAGGTTATTGTGACACCCCCAAATCCGAGTTCTTCATTTCCACAGGATTTGGTGTTCACTGTCCAAATATCACATTCTAACTACCCATAATAAAAGATAACATTAAAACATAAACCTTAAATAATTTAAATAATAATCTTACCTATTAAAGGGTTACAACCTTTAAAATAATCCCAGGTAATCTTTAACCTTCACATCATTCAAATGCGGAAATTGAACCAAACAGTTCCGTTACATAAATAAATCAATTAACATAAACAAGTCTTCAACACTTGTATTTTGCCCTTGCCTTTGCCCTTACTCGTGGATGGCTCATCGACTTTCTCGACCTTAGCTGAAATGTTATTATATACAAGAGTGAGCAAAACAAAGCTCACTGGAATAATCATGAATAATGACAATGTGTGAATTATAATGAATAATCTCAGCTGAACAATTAGATTTTCCTGTCAATAATAAATATGAATGGAAAAAGCTCAACAGAAACTCAACTTTTGAATCAAGAATAGAATACAAGTTCACAAGTATGTCTGAGGGTCATAAGACTATGAACGATGTCATAGGTTGTCAAGTATTTCTACTTTGAACCTTTAACAGTCATAAGACTATATGGATTTTACTTCTCGTACCTAGGGGGATCAGCCCTTTGTACCATGTATTGTACACAAATATTTTAACGCTAAGCGTAAATAATCCCCTATAATAGGGTTGTTCATCTCAGTTTTGATATTCGAGTCCTCAACAAAGAAAGTTTGGTTTGGATTAACTTCTAAGCAGTTCTAGAATTTTAGAACCCTTCGTCAACCACGGACTAGTTGAGTCAATAAGGTTCACTAGCCATACAAAGGTTTTGTACAACATAAGAGAATTAAATAATGATATCATGCTCAAAGATCATCAATAGTCAATTATAACTGAATAAGCGTTTGAAACTAAGTAATGCTCTTCAAAGAGTTGCATCTTTGGAATAATTAATCAAAGATACTCTATTTGAAATAGAGAATCAAGGTTTACAACAATAATCAATGTAGAAACAATGAATTACTTAAGGAAAGCTTAAGTAAGACAGCTTGCGTAAAATCAAACAAGATTAAAGATATGAACTTGCGTAATCGTAATTAAGTTAAGGAAAGGAACTTGCCTCGTGCGTTAGCTACACAATTATTACTCACGCTTCCCGAATACCCCACACATACCATTAGAATTGTAATACCGATTAGCTACACCAAAATTAACTTAACAAGTTAAATTCCATCTTAGTTGAACTCGTTATCTTAGTTCAAGTTTTGACCATTAACATTATACACAACTCTAAAACCACAAGTCTTAGTAAAGCAATACAACACTTAATCAACATCTCTAGACTTTACAACAATAACTTAAAGTTTTCACAACTTACTAACTTTACAATTTGAAATAATCAAATAAATGTTAACCATATGTTATAGTAACTTGTTACGTGTCTAACATATTACCATAATCATTGGACCAAATCAGATTAGGTTTTAAAGACTGAACAAGTAAGCCAAGCAAATTGTCTCTGCTCAGGGTTGGGTGCAGCTGCGCTGCCCTGAGCCTTGGCACCGGCACAGCTGCGCTGGTGGTTGACTCAGAAAGCCCAGCTTGCGCAGCTGCGGTGTCCCTGCCTTTGGTGCCGGCGCAGCTGCACCGGAACGTTGACAGGGACGTTGCAAGCTGCTCTTTGCTGCACTGTTCTTCACCCAAACTCCAACAAACGACAAATCAAAGCTACCCAGAAAGTATAAACCACATATATGCAACAACAAACATGCATAAAATGACTCCAATCAACAAAACAACATGAACCACTAAAATCAAAGGATTTAAAATCCAAATTTTACTATTTTCCCAAAACTCTTACATTTAGCTAAATAATTCACCAAGGATTCAATTTTCAACCAAATCAATCCATAACACTTGCATTGTTTTCATTTTTAAAGATAATATCATAAACAACTCTCAATTTGCATATTAAAACATGATTAAATCATCAATTTTTACAATATACCAAAGGTCTTAAGACCTTGTTTGGTTGCCACATTTTAAACCCATTTTAATTTATTTTAATAACATATAGTTTATTTGTCACACCTCAAATACAATATTTAAACCCAAATAAACTAAAGTCAATATTAACTCATTAATTAATTTGTCACATAATTATAATTCCCAATTAATCATTTAAATTATAATTTTACATAACAAATTATTAAATCTCTAATTTAATTATTAAATTAAATTAGAATAATCATTATAAATATTAAACAATTCATTTAATTTAATTATCCCAACTAAATTAAATCTTCAACTATAAAATTATTCCGCATAAATTTAATTAACACAGAACACTTAATTAAATTAATCTACAATAATTCCATCAAATATTTATTTAATCCAATAAATAAATCAACTAAAATATTTATTTAATTTAATAAATATTTAAAATCACATACAAAATACAAAATCTCGTTCGTTACATCATTCCCTCCTTAAAAGTATTCTGTCCCCAGAATCACGACTCAATTAATTCGTTCGTCACATCCTTTCTTCCTTAAAAGGATTCTGTCCTCAGAATCTTGAGTCAATTAATTAAACAAATAACTGAGGATAGTTTTTCATCATAACATCGTCGAGTTCCCACGTAGCTTCTTCAGCATTTTGCTTCCTCCAAATTACCTTAACTTGGTATCACTTTGTTTCTGAGTACTTGCTCTTTCCTGCTAACTATCTGAGCAAGAACTTCTTCGTATATTAAATCTTTATCAAATTGCAATGGTTCATACTCTATAACATGTTTGTAATCATGTTTGTAAGGGTATAACACCGAAATATGGAAAACATTATGAATATTGTCTAATTCTGGAGGTAACGCCACCTCATAAGCTACCTCCCCAACCCTTCGCAATATCTCAAAGGGTCCAATAAATCTGGGGCTCAGTTTCCCCTTCTTTTCAAATCGAATATTCCCCTTCCAGGAGATACTTTCAGAAAAACGAAGCTACCCACTTCAAACTTTCGATTCTGACGATGATAATCAGCATATCTGTCTATCCTGAACAGCTACCAATCTCGCCCTGATCACCTTGACGATCTCAGCAGTTTGTTGTACCAATTTTGATCCTAATAATTATTGCTCACCAACTTCATCCCAACATAATAGAGTCCTACATTTTCTGTCGTACAATGCTTCGTAAGGCGGCATGCCAATACTTGCATGGTAACTGTTGTTGTAAGCGAATTCCACCAACGGTAGATGGTCATCCCAACTTCCCTTGAAGTTCATAACACAAGCTTTTAGCATATCCTCCAAAGTCTGGATTGTCCTCTCGCTCTGCCCATCAGTTTGAGGATGATACGCCGTACTCATTCTCAATTGTGTATCCAAACATTCCTGTAGTCGCTTTCAGAAGTTCGATGTGAATCGCAGATCTCTGTCTGACACAATTGATACCGGAACACCGTGTCTAGAAATAATTTCCTTAACATACATCTTCACCAATTGATCCAAATTGAATTTGATCTTGATCGGTAAGAAATGTGCCGATTCCGTTAGTCTATCCACAATAACCCACACCGCGTCAAAACCTTTCTGTGTCGTTGGAAGACCAACCAAGAAATCCATTGTGATATGCTCCCACTTCCATTTCGGAATCTCCAGCGGTTTTAACAATCCACTTGGTCTCTGGTGTTCTGCTTTTACTTTTTGACACGTTAGGCATTTCGCAACACACTCAGCAACGTCTCTCTTCATGTTCGGCCACCAGAAATGTTGTCTGAGATCCTGGTACATCTTCGTACTCCCAGGGTGAATCGAATATCTCAAACTACGAGCTTCGCTCAAAATTTCCTCTTTGATTTCTAGTACTGGCGGAACCCAAATCCTTCCTTCAAATCGCAGTAACTCCTCAATATCTCCTTTGAATTTTATTTCTTCACCATCGAACACCCTTTCCTTATTTTGTCACACTCTTCATCCCGGAGTTGTCGCCAATTCTAAATCATGGGTCAGAAACCCCTTTTCATAGTTCTTCAGCTGACGTGACGCATACGCAATGACTTTGCAGTTTTGCATAAGCACACAGCCTAGTCCTTTTTGTGACGCATCATTGTATACCACAAAATTTCATGTGCTATCTGGTAAAGAGAACACAGGTGCCGTACTCAACCTCTTCTTTCATTCTTGAAAACTTTTCTCACACTTTTTTGTCCAAACGAACTTCACCGTTTTCATAGTCAAATACATCTACAGAGTCGCGATTTTGGAAAAATCCTGAATGAATCTTCTGTAGTAACCTGCCAAACACAAGATACTCTTTACCTCCGACGGTGTCTTCGTTTGATCCCAATTTATTACAGCTTCCACTTTAGATGGATCCACCGAAATTCCGTCCTTGTCAATTACATGCTCAAGAAACTGGACACGCTCCAACCAGAATTCACATTTCAAAAATTTTGCATATAACTTCTCTCGTCTTAGAGATTCCAACATCAGTCTTAAATGTTCAGTGTGCTCCTCCTTGGTTATTGGAATACACCAAAATGTCATCAATGAACACCACCAGAAACTTGCCTAGAAACGGCTTAAACACCCTATTCATTAGGTCCATAAATACCGCAAGTGCATTCGTTAGACCAAATGACATCACCAAGAACTCGTAATGACCATATGTTTTCGGTACGTCTTCTTTTCTCACCCTCAATTGATGATACCCACTTCTCAAATCTATCTTCAAAAAATATCTAGCTCCCTTCAACTATTCAAACAAGTCATTGATTCTTGGCAACGAATATTTATTTTTAATCGTAACCTTATTTAACTATATATAATCAATGTAGAGGCGCATTGATCCGTCCTTCTTCTTGACGAATAACATCGATGCTCCCCACGACGATACGCTCGTTTGAATATACTTCTTGTCTAGCAACTCCTGCAACTGAACCATTAATTCCTTCATCTCCACTGGAGCCATTCTGTATGGGGCTTTAGACATCGGGGCAGTCCCTGGCGCTAAGTCAATCACAAACTCGATCTCTCTATCCGGCGAAAGTCATGGCAAATCACCCGAAAACACATCTACAAATTCATTAATGACTGGAATTTCTTCCAATTTTGCACTTTCCTTCTGAGTGTCTACTATGTAGGCTAAGTACCCCTCACATCCATGTTTCTACAATTTCTTAGCCTGCATAATCGTTAGACAACTCGCTTGTCTAGGCGACTTGCTACCATAAAATACCACATTCGACGGAGTCGTAAGGTTAACACACTTCTTTTGGCAATCAATTATCGCCCCATGATTGAACAACCAATCCATTCTCAGTATAACGTCAAATTCCCCAAGTTTTATCAGAATTAAATCTACCATCAACTCGTGACCCCTAATATCCACCCTACAGTTCTTCTATTCAAATTTAACAGGAATCACCTCCCTATTCGCAATCTCTATGTTCGAAGGGTAAACTAATTCCTCCCTAGGCAAATTTAAATTCTTAGCAAAGTCATCGGATATAAATAAATAAGTAGCACCCGAATCTAATAATACGTGAGCTTTAACACTATTGACCGGAATGATAACTTACACCACATCTTTTGAATGCACAGCATCCTGCACGGTCATATTGAAAGTTTGGGTGGTGGGTCGGTTCGTCTGCGTTGGTCCAGTGATAGTCAAAATGCTGCCGCTGTTAGTTCATCTTGCTCTACTTGACCCTCTAGTTGGCTTCTTAGGGCAATCACGAGCCATGTGATCCTTTGACCCACATTTAAAACAAGCTCCCTTCTTTGGTTTAGGACAATTTAGCGCAATGTGGCCTTCCTGACCACAATTGAAAGACACCTTCTTACCCCTCAGGCACACTCCAGTGTGATTCTTACCACAAGTAGCACAGGCTTCAATCCTTATTTTCTGGCATCCCTACTGATTTTCGATAGACGCACTGTCACTCCACTTTCTCTTTTGGCTACCACCACCACCACTGCTACCACCAACCTTGTTTTCATTCTCATTCTTATGCTCTTGGTTATACTTAGTCAAGGAATCACTTCCACCCTCTGCGATGATCGCCTTCTCCAGCACTGCTGCAAACGTATTCAGCTAAAGCATCAAAACTTTGCTGTACAACCAGGGCTTTAATCCCTGCTCAAACCTCCTCGTCTTTCTCTCATCAGTGTTGACTTGATACGTCGCAAAGCTTGCCAGCTCATTAAACTTTGCAGCGTACTCCGGCACAGACAATGTTCCCTGCTTCAGATCCAAGAACTGAACCTCCATCTGGTTCAATGAGTTTGTTGGAAAGTATATCTCGAAGAATATTTCCTTAACCCGGTCCCACGTTATTATACCTTCTCCTCCCCGAGCCTTATTTGCTTGGCACCAGTAGCTAGCTTTCGACTTCAACATAAATGTCGCAAAAGCAGTCTTTTGGTAGTCGTTGTCCCTGGAAACATTTAAAAGTTTCTCCATTTCCATTACCCAAGTCTGGGCCTCGATCGGATTCATGGATCCTTGGAACTCCGGCGGTCCTATCACTTTGAAATCCTTGAAGGTTGCAGCTTGAACTTGCGGCTGATTCGCAAGTGCTCCCGTTAGCAGATTTACCAGTTGCTGTACTGGATTGGCATTAGCCTCATTGTTGTTGTTATTCGTAGACCCCTCTTAAGCTTGCTAACGTGTTGGTCTTCTTCTAGGAGGTATCTTTCTGTTAAGACATACGCTTATTAGATCATTACTCAACTCCTAAATATTTAAGATTTAACTTAAACATTTTAAGATTAACACTTATCCACACAACATTTCAATGAACTTTGGTATTTTATTCATTGATAGCTTTAAAACACAGAAAGGATAGCATCTCAGTTATTTACATCAACTTTCTTGAACTGTAAAAAGTTATAGGATTACATCATCATCATCTTATCCCATTATTTATCACAAACTCTGGGACTTACAATTATTTAATACATAAATAAACACACATATTATTACTCTTCCTATCTAGGCATATTAAGACGTCGCATAGCCTCTCTACGCTCCTCCTCCATGACACGAAACACTGTTCTACGATCCATCACATACCATGGTAAATCCTCAAACTGAGCTGGGTAATAAAAGACTCGATCCTGGGCTCTATCTATAGCTGAATGAAAAGCATAGCCCATCTCATTCATCATGGCCTTCTTTGCTTGAACCTGGTCTTCTACACGATCTGCATGCTGGGTAGCCTACATACAAGCATCCTCCGCTCTAGTCCACACCAAAGAAAGTTTGGTTTGGATTAGCTTCTAAAAAGTTCTAGAATTTTAGAACGTTTCGTTAACCATGGACTAGTTGAGTCAATAAGGTTCACTAGCCATACAAAGGTTTTGTACAACATACGAGAATTAAATAATGATATTATGCTCAAAGATCATCAATAGTCAATTATAACTGAAGAAACGTTTGAAACTAAGTAATGCTCTTCAAAGAGTTGCATCCTTGGAATAATCAAAGATTCTCTATTTGAAATAGAGAGTCAAGGTTTACAACAATAATCAATGTAGAAACAATGAATTTCTAAAGGAAAGCTTAAGTTAGAAAGCTTGCGTAAAATCAAACAAGATTAAAGATATGAACTTGCGTAATCGTAATTAAGTTAGGGTATGGAACTTGCCTCACGCATTAGCTACACAATTATTACTCACGCTTCCCGAATACCCCACACATACCATTAGAATTGTAATACCGATTAGCTACACCAACATTAACTTAACAAGTTAAATCCCATCTTAGTTGAACTCGTTATCTTAGTTCAAGTTATGACCATTAACGTCATACACAACTCTAAAACCACAAGTCTTAGTAAAGCAATACAACACTTAATCAACATCTCTAGACTTTACAACAATAACTTAAAGTTTTCACAACTTACTAACTTTACAATTTAAAATCATCAAATACATGTTAACCATATGTTATAGCAACTTGTTATGTGTCTAACATATTAACATAATCATTAGACCAAATCAGATTAGGTTTTAAAGACTGAACAAGTAAGCAAAGCAAACTGTCCCTGCTCAGGGTTGGGCGCAGTTGCGCTGCCTTGAGCCTTGGCACCGGCGCAGCTGCACTGATGCTTGACTCAGGAAGCCCAGCTGGCGCAGCTGTGCCGTTCCTGCCTTTGCTGCCGGCACAGCAGCGCCGGAACGTTGACAGGAACGATTCAAGCTACTCTCTGCTGCACTGTTCTTCACCCAAACCCCAACAAAGGGCAAATCAAAGCTACCCAGAAAGTATAAACCACATATATGCAACAACAAACATGCATAACATGACTCCAATCAATAAAACAACTTGAACCACTAAAATCAAAGGATTTAAAATCAAAATTTTTCTATTTTCCCAAATCTCATACATTTAGCAAAATAATTCACCATAGATTCAATTTTTAACCAAATCAATCCATAACACTTGCATTGTTTTTGTTTTTAAAGATAATATCATAAACAACTCTCAATTTGCATATTAAAACATGATTAAATCATCAATTTTTACTCTAAAAATCAACCAAAACATATAAACTCCATAAGAACACAAATTCGCCATTTTAAACTTGTTTTATGATATTTTGATTCCTGAAAATTGTTTATAGCATACATATAATGAATTATAAACATCTACCAATTCATATAACACTTATCTAACCAAATCATCAACCACAAATTCTAATTTCATGAAAACTCAAGAACACAAAGAACTAAGAACAAAAGGGTTAAATTACTACCTTTAATTCCTGATTTAGCTTGTTAGATAATGAGAATTGCTTTGATAATCCCCTCCCTTTCTCTTGATTCTCAGAACTTCTCTCAAGACTTCACTTTTTTCTCAAACTCACCAACGCTCTCTCTTTTTTCCCTCTGTATTACCTTCTTCTTAGTCTAAGCATAAGCCAAATAACTTGATAACACTTATACGAGATAATAAAACTGATACAAAATATAATGCGTATCATTTGGTTATTAGTTACAACTTTCAAATTAGCTTTAGCTATTACAATATTCCAAAGGTCTTAAGACCTTGTTTGGTTGGCACATTTTAAACCCATTTTAATTTATTTTAATAAGTTACATAACATATAGTTTATTTGTCACACCTTAAATGCAATATTTAAACTCAAATAAACTAAAACCAATATTAACTCATTAATTAATTTGTCACATAATTATAATTCCTAATTAATAATTTAAATTATAATTTTACATAACAAAATTTTAAATCTCTAATTTAATTATTAAATTAAATTAGAACAATCTTTACAATTATTAAACAATTCATTTATTTTAATTATCCCAACTAAATTAAAACTTCAACTACAAAATTATTCCACATTAATTTAATTAACACATAACACTTAATTAAATTAATCTACAATAATTCCATCAAATATTTATTTAATCCAGTAAATAAATTAACTAAAATATTTATTTAATTCAATAAATATTTAAAATCACATACAAAATACAAAAATCTCGTTCGTTACAGTTGTCGTTTCAAGCCCAAAAAATATAATAGAACTGATGTATGACCCCAACTTTTTATAAATAAAGATTTAATTTTCTCTAAATTTTATTCTAAGTAGTAAGGTGATAATTTAATAAATGTTATAGTAATGGGTGTTATGTGCAAATTTTACAAAGTAATCAGTTGTCGAAAAATATTCGTTTTGTCGGAAAATATTCTTTTGTCGGGGAATATTCGTATGACGGCGCAATCATTGGTGGACCCCACAACAGAATAACTTTCGGATATAGAAAGAGGCAGAAATAACCTTTTTATAAAAATAACGACAAACCTTTTACCGTTAAACTGTTGAAATATCAGGTGATGAAAGTATAGTAATACGCGTTATTCCACAGTAGTACGCGGTATTGTATAGTATCTTTGATTATTAATTCTTACATAAGAAGTCACTCAGTATTCAATAATTGCCACAGTAGTTACTGCATAGTAATCTCAATTATTGATTCAATAATTGTTACAGTGACATCTGCACAATATTTTATATTATTAAATTAATAATTATCACGACATAGTAACTCATATTATTGAAATGATATTATTGATTAGCATTATAGGCAATGTCTAGAAAGTTTTGTAGAGGAAAGTGGTTATGTTATCTAATTTTGCGCCAGTAAGGAGAAATCCTAATTAGAAAGTCCGCTCTTTCCTATGAACGATATTGTGAATCTATAATATTAATGGTGAATAGTTGTTGAAAGATTAAAAATGTGTTGATTGAAAATAAGTGATTTGTGGTAGATATTTATTCAATTTTTGATATAAATAGAGGAGTATGTCATAAGGCATTTGTTGTAAGTTTGACTTATTATTCCATGGACTCCCATGTGCCAATTTTTTAAATCGTTGGTAGAAATTTATCTCAGTTTTATTTTATTATTATTATAATAGTAATAAAACAGAAAACTTTTTATATAAAATAGAATACTTTTTATAATAAACATAAAGTTATTTGTTTTATTAGAATATAATTAGAGTATATTATATTATATATAAAGTTTTTGATTTATTAGAATATTTTATTGCATAGTAAAAATCAGATTTTTTTGCGTGAATTCGTCCGTGAAACTTTTAGGTGTTCGTCTGTGATTTCCTTTTAAATAGTGCCGTGCCATTCTCCTATAAATAGGTTGCTTAGTTGAAGTATGAAATTCACACCAAAATTAGAGAATTCTTCTTCTATAATATTGTGCGTATTTCTTTCTAGTATAAGAATACTTTGAGTGTAGCTAATAGTGCAAGACTTCCTAAAGATAATCTCTGCCATACCAGTCAGATCTAGTCTCCTATTAAGGTAAAAGATGTTATTTTCTTTCAATATTCGCAAAAGATATTATTTTATACTCGTAAGGGATATCATTTTCTTTCATACTCCATATTATGTAAGTGTTATTATTTCATTTCATATTCCTAAATTTAAACTTACTATGATAAGTATTGCTTTTATAATTCCTGAAATGATTAGAAATTACTTAAAGTTTGCGCTTCATCTAATATTATTTCATTGGAATATTGGTTTGAACTTTCTTATTAAATTTTAATCTTTTCATGTCGGAGTACTATTAATCCGGGGTACTATTCATGCCAGAGTACTATTCACAACGGAATTTTTTTTTTTTTTTTGTCCAAGTTATCCTTTATGAATTTTATTCTTGAAATTGAATCCATGTTTTGATCTTCATGTTGACAATTTGGACAATTCTTGAACTCTGGATAAATTGAATTATAAATCTCTAATATTTATCCTTGATCTCACTTGATTCATTCTTTATATCATTGTCATAATCCTTAGACTTTAATGGTGATGAAAGTTTTCTTTGGCCAGTAGTGCAAAGATGAAATATTGATTGATGAATATCTTTGGCCCGTAGTGCAAAATATTACAGGTGTTTGGTATGATCATGATCATTGGTGATACAAATAAATATCTTTGGCCCATAGTGCAAAGATAAAATGTTGATTTGTATAATTATTGATTGGTGTTATAGGGATAAAATATTGATGATGGGCTTTTAAATCATAGAAGATAGTAAACATCATGCTCTACTTGACTCTTCTAATGGATTACTATTTCCGCTGCAGTTGTTGATCTAAAACTTGTTGTCCATTATATTTTATCTGATTTATTATTATTGAAGGCTAAAGATAATTTATTCTTAATTATCTTAGTCATAATATTCTTTATCGGGCTAGTTGTGCTCACCCTTTTCCTTTCATTGTTCTCCTCAGGAAATGAGAGTGTCGTTGGGACTAGTCGGGGAGTGGAGTAAAGATCCGAGATAGTTACTATAGAAGTCTTCACTATGTTATAAAATAGTGTCACAATAATTTTAATGAAGACTTAATTTGAGTGTGGATATTTTCGTATTATATACGATACAATATTTGTATTGAAACTCATTATTTTTGTGTGGTCGTATTTTGCACGACAGATTAATAGTTGTAAATAGGACAATTTGTATTTGGATTTCGTAATATGTATTTGGCGACTCAAAATGGGTTGTGTGGACCTATTTTGGGGGCGTCACGGTTGGTATCAGAGCTTAGGAATATGATCTCTGGTGGAGATTTGAGATTAGAACTAGGAGGGGAGCGACGAGTAAAATCCTTCGCTAGTGTGTCCTACCTAGGCTTTTCGTTATTTAATTAGTCGATCGGGATATAAGGATAATATGTGACATGTTATTTTCTTTAACTAACCTTTGTTTTGGGGCCATATTTCATAATGACTTCTGAAAATCAAGTGGTGGTCTATGAGACAATTGTGGATGAGAATCAGGAAGCTGCAAATAATATTGAGAATCAGGAGGCTACAAATAATGTTGTTGCAAAATCAGTAAATCATGCTGGTAACAATATGAGGAATGATGATTTTTTTAGAAACTTTGTGCAATTCTTATAGAACCAGGTGGGAAAGACTCCTGCTTATAATACCGGTAGAAACACGGGAAACTCACGAATGGTCACTGCCAAACAATTCAAGGAGTTGAGACCACCTGAATTTCTAGGAAAGCCGCACCCACTCAAGGAGGAGACGTGGCTGAAATAAATGAAGAAGATATTTGATGTACTGCGTTGCGTTGATGATCAAAAAGTTCCATTCG
Organism: Panax stipuleanatus; assembly: GCA_020205555.1. NCBI lineage: Eukaryota > Viridiplantae > Streptophyta > Magnoliopsida > Apiales > Araliaceae > Panax > Panax stipuleanatus. The sequence continues at coordinate 39,258,431 of CM035117.1, forward strand.
TCACCTTTATGTTTCGAGGAGAGGCAGACCACTGGTGGGAATTAGCGAAGCACACACATAACTCAACACTCAAAATGTCTTGGGCAAAGTTTCAAGAGTTGTTTAATGACAAGCATTTTTCGGAGAGCATTCGTCATATGAAAGAAGTTGAATTTATTAAGTTGGAACAGAATAATATGATGGTTTCATAGTATAAAGCCAAATTTACTGAGTTGTCCCGATTTCCGCCCCACTTGGTAAATAATGAAGAACACATGACTCAGATGTTCTTACGAGGTTTAAAATTTGAAATTCGTCAACATTTTATCTCTCATAAATTGCGTTTATATTCAGATATGGTGGTCAGGGCTCAATTGGTGGAACGAGAGAAGGAATCATTGCAACCAAAAGACAACAACCGACAACACGATAATAGTCGTACCAGTGGCAACAGTAATCGGAACAATGATAACCAGCGTGGAGGAAATTATCATGCCAGAAATGGTAACCACTTCGGTGGTAATCCTGGCCCAAATAATAGGAGAAGTGATTCAAGTGGAAATTTCAAAAAGAGAAGATTCAACAATAACGGAAAGGCATCGACATCAGCACTAGTACCTGCACCCGTTTTTAGGAGAGGAGAACGACCACCAGTCGTATGTTACAAATGCGAACAGAAGGGAGACATTAGTCCAAGTTGTACACAACAACCCAAAGTGTGTTACAGTTACAAAAAGTAAGGTCACATAGCTCGAATGTTCCCTATAGCAAAGTCAAGTCCAACTGTGATGGTGACACCAAAGGCTGTCCCGAACAAGTTAAAATTGGTGGTTCAAGGGAGAGCTTTTGTCGTGACTTCCCAAAAAGTGAGAAACCCGAACGAAGTTATCACGGGTTAGCTAATTATAAACTCTTGCAAAGTTTATACTTTATTAGATACTGGTTCTACCCACTCTTTTATTTCATATGCTTATACTTAACATTTGAACTTGAACCTTGAGAAATTAGACTTTGACTTATCTGTTGAAACTCCGTTAGGAGAAACCTTTATTGCATCCATATTTTACAAATTTTGTTTGATTCAAATCGACACCCTCACATTATCTGTTGATCTCATCTCTTTGAAAATACTTGAATTTGATGTAATTTTAGGAATCGATTGGTTAACTTACCTATCATGCTAAAATTGATTGCTTTCGTAAGGTCATTAGTTTTCATATTCCTAATCAATTTGTTGTGAGAATTCAAGCAACCAAACCAATCACTATCATCACTAGCCATAAAGCCATTCGTTTATTGAAAAACGGATGTCAAGCTTTCTTAGCCCATGTCACCGATTTAAACAAAAATACGTCAGATTTGAATGATATTTTTGTTGTTAATAAATTTCCTGATGTATTTTCTAAAGAACTTCCTGGCCTACCCCCAGAACGTGAAGTTGAGTTTTTTATTGACCTTAAATTTGGGTACAAAACCCATGTTCAAAACCCCATATTGAATAGCTCCTATTAAACTTCAGGAGTTAAAAGCTCAACTTCAGGAATTGTTAGACATCGGGTTCATACGTCCTAGTACATCTCCTTGGGGTGCTGCTGTTTTATTCGCAAAGAAAAAAGACGGGAGTATGCGACTTTGCATTGACTATCGGGAGTTGAACCATGTCACCATAAAAAATAGGTACCCGTTACCTCGCATTGATGACTTATTTGAGCAGTTGCAAGGTGCTAAATTCTTCTCAAAGATCGATCTTCGCTCTAGATATAATGTCTTTTGGATTGACTAATGCTCCTGCTGCCTTCATGGATATGATGAACCGGATATTCAAGGAATATTTGGATTATTTTGTTGTTGTCTTTATTAATGACATCCTCATTTACTCTAAAATCCGTGAAGATCATGAGCAACACTTGAGGCTGATACTTCAAAAGCTTCGTGAAAATAAGCTATATGCCAAGTTGAAGAAATGCGAGTTCTGGCTTGAGGAAGTAGCATTCCTTGAGCACGTGATATCGAAACATGGAATATCAGTTGACCTGGTGAAGATTTAAGCAATACAAAGTTGGGAGCAACCTAAGTCAGTAACCGAAATACGTAGCTTTCTAGGCCTAGCTGGTTATTATCGGAGATTTGTAGGAGAATTTTCTCGAATCACCACTCCATTAACTCAACTGACTCGAAAAGATACAAATTTCGGATGGAGCGATGAATGTGAGAAGAGCTTCGAAGAACTCACGAGGAGACTCATTTCAGCACCTGTTCTAACAATACCATCAGATTCGGAGGGATTTTGTCATCCACAGCTATGCTGCAAGCAAATGTCTAGCTGTGATGCCCCCAAAATTGGTCCACACAACCCATTTTGAGTCGCCAAAATACATGGTACAGAATTCAAATACAAATCTTCCTATTCCAACTATTACTGTGAGTTTCAATACAAATATTGTGTCGTATATGACACGAAAATATATCCACGCTCAAATTAAATCCTCATAATAATTATTGATACACTATTTTAAAGAATATTGAGGACTATTATCTCGGATCATTACTTCACTCACCTACTAGTCCTAGCTACACTTTCATTTTCTGAGAAGAACAATAGAACTAAAAGGAAAAGGGTGAGCTCAACTAGCCCAGTAAAGAATATTATGACTAAGATAATGAATAATAAATTATTCTTAGTCCTCAACAGTGAAAAATTTGACAGAATATGATAGACAACAAGTTTTAGATCAACAATTATAACGAAAATAGCAATCCATTAGATGAATCAAGTAGAGCATGATGTCTACTATCTTGTATGATTTAAAAGTCCATCATCAATATTTTATCCCTGTAACACCAATCAATAAATATTTCAAATCAATAATTTATCTTTGCACTACGGGCCAAAGATATTAATTTGTATCACCAGTGGTCATGATCATGCCATACACCTGTCCATCTTTGCACTACGGGCCAAAGATATTAATCAATAGTTCATCTTTGCACTACAGGCCAAAGATATCAATCAATAGTTCATCTTTGCACTGCGGGTCAAAGATAACTTTCACCATAATTTAAGTCTGAGGATTATGACAATGATATAAAGACTGAATCTAGTGAGATCAAGAATAAATATTAGAGATTTATAATTCAATTTATCCATAGTTCAAGAATGTCCAAATTATCAACATGAAGATCAAAACATGGATCCGATTTCAAGAATACGATTCATAAAAGATAACTTGGACAAAGAAAAGAAAATTTAATTTCATTGTGAATAGTACTCATGAATAGTACCGTATGAATAGTACCTCGACATGTAAAGATTACAATATTTTGTGAAATGATATTAGATGAAGCGAAAACCTTAAGAAATATCTAATCAATTCAGGAATTATAGAAGCAATACTTACCATAGTAAGTTTAGATTTAGGAATATGAAATGAAATAATATACGAAATTGCAAATGGATTTTCACCCGTCATGCGGTAATCCGCGTAGACAGATCATTTTCAAAACTTTAATAGAGAATGAATACGAATGGTTATTCACCAGGCATGCGGTAGTCTGCGTAGACAGGTTATTCCCACAGCTTAATAAAGAAAGAATACAAAGGGTTATTCACCATGCATACAGTATTCTGCGTAGACAAGTTATTCCAACAACTTAATAAAAAATAGAATGACAACCCTTACGAGTATTGAAAGAAAATAATATCCTTTACCTTAGTAGGAGATTGGATACTGCAATAGTGTAGTAGCATAATACTCTTCTTCTTTCTCTCTTATCTCTCTCTATAGTTTCTCTCTCTATAGCTTTATTGAATTGGTGAGAAAGAAGGAAGAAATGAGCTTCTATTTATAGGAGAATGGACTAAATAGTAACTGATTCATGGACGGTCCAGATTGATTTACTATTAAAACTTTAATCCGATGGTCCATATTGATTTACTATTAAAACTTCAACCGATGGTCCATATTGATTTACTATTGAAACTTTAATCGACGGTTCATATAATTAGCACGTCTCCCTATGGAATAATAAGCCAAACTTACAACAAACGCCTCATGACAAACCCCTCTATTTATATCAAAAATTAAATAAATATTTACCACAATTCACTTATCTTTAATCAACACATTTTTAACCTTTCAACAATTATTTATCATTAATATTATAATTCACAATATTGACAACCAGATCGTTACCAGGAAAGAGGGGGCTTTTCGATAAGGATTTCTCCTTATTAGCACACAATTAAATAACCTAACCCCTTTCCTCGACAGAACATTCCAAACATTGTCATTAATGCAAATAATAATATGAATAATTGTGTTGTGTCAATTAATGTTTTAACAATATAAAATATTGTGCAGATGATACTGTGACAATAATTGAATCAATAATATGAGATACTATGCAGCAACTACTGTGACAATTATTGAATGAAACTGAGTGACTTCTTACGTAAACATCAATAATCAGAGATACTGTGCAATACCGTGTACTACTGTGCAATGTCACGTATTACTGTAATTTTATCACCGGTTATTTTAACAGTTTTACGGTAAAAGTCTTGCCGATATTTTTATAAAAAGGTTATTTTTATCACTTTCTACATCCGACAATTATTCTGTTGTGGGGGTCCACCAATGATTGCGTCGTCATACGAATATTCTTCGACAAAAAAAATATTCTCTGACCAAACAAATATTCCCCAACGTAACGAATATTTTATTATAACTTGCTTACTTTGTAAAATTTGCACATATCACCCATAACTATAACATTTATTCAATTATCACCTTACTATTTAGAATAATAAGATTTATAAAAAGTTGGGGTCTTAAATCTAGGTTGTATTCTCATGAAACATGGGAAAGTTATAGCCTATGCCTCTCGACAACTCAAAGAATATGAGAGGAATTATCCTACTCATGATCTAGAGTTGGCAGCAGTCATTTTCGCGCTAAAGATCGGGAGACACTACCTGTATGGGGAGAAAATGGAGATCTAGACAGATCATAAGAGCCTTAAATGTTTCTTCACTCAAAAGGAACTCAACATGAGGCAACGACGTTGGCTTGAGCTGTTGAGAGATTACGACCATACTATCCAATACCATCCTGAAAAAGCAAACGTGGTAGTATGAGTGCGATATTATCAACACAAAAGCCCATTTTGTATGACTTACAAAAGATGGAGATAGAGTTAAAGAATCCAGGAACCCACATAAAGATGTCAAATATACGGGTAGAACCAACTTTAATTGATAAAGTTAAAGCTGCTCAAGCTACAAACTAGAGCTGGAGAATATGAAGAAGAAAGTACAAGAAGGTGCTATTCTAGAAGCAAGAATCGATGAGAAAGGGATACTTCGAGTCAACTCTAGACTGTATGTTCCTAACAACCCTGATTTAAAATATAAAATCATGATGGAAGCACACAACACACCGTTTGCAATCCATCGTGGAAGTACCAAAATGTATCGTGATCTTCGACATACAATTTGGTGGAGCAATATGAAGAGAGAGATCGTGGAGTTTATCTTAAGGTGTTTAACTTGTCAACGTGTCAAGGCAGAGCATCAAGTGCCAAAAGGTCCATTGCAACCACTTAAAATTTCAGAATGGAAGTGGGAGCACATCAAAATGGATTTCGTTACGGGTTTTCCCAAGGTTTCTCAAGACATAGATGCAATTTGGGTCATTGTCGATAGATTAACCAAGTCTGCTCATTTCTTGCCTATACGAGAAACTTATTCACTTGAACGTCTTGCTCGTATGTACATAAATGAGATTGTAAGACTGCATGGTATGCCAGTATCCATATTTTTTGATCGAGACCCTAGATTCACTCCACGATTTTGGGTCAGCTTGCGGAAAGCTATGGACACTAATTTACGATTCAGTTCTGCATATCATCCTCAGACGGACGGGCAATCAGAAAGGACTATTCAAACTCTTGAAGATCTTTTGAGACTCTGCGTCCTAGACTTCAAAGGAAGTTGGGACAAGTACTTACCATTGGTAGAATTCTCCTACAACAACAATTATCAAGCAAGTATAGGAATGACTCCATTCGAGGCGTTGTATGGACGAAAGTGTCGATCTCTAGTATGCTGTGACGAGGTGGGTGAAGCAGCATTGTTGGGACCAGAGTTGGTACGCATGACTACGAAAAAGATTCAAATGATCCGGCAACGTATATAAATAACACAAGATCGACAAAAGAGTTATGTTGATCTTCATCGAAGGGACGTCGAGTTTAATGTTGGAGACCATGTATTGTTACGTGTTTCTCCATGGAAAGGAGTTACGAGATTCGAAAAGAGAAGAAAGCTCAACCCACGATTTATTGGTCCATTTGAAAACCTCGATCAAGTAGGAACTGTGGCCTATGGACTCGCCTTACCACCAAGCATGTCTCGTGCTCATAACGTTTTTCACATATCCGTGGAAGACCCAAACCAAATTATTGAATTAGAACAAGATGAGATAGCAGAAGATTTAACGTATGAAAAGGTACCTGTCAAGATCTTGGATAAAAAGGAACATATTCTACGCTCAAAGGTTATACCTCAAGTCAAAGTTTTATGGAGAAACCATGATATTGAGGAAATAACCTGGGAGTTAGAATTTGAAATGAAAGCAAGGAATCCTCACCTCTTCGAAATACCAAGTACGTACATCAATTTCGAGAATGAAATTTCATAAGGAGTGGAGGTTGTAAGACCTCAACTTTTTATGAATAAAGATTTAATTTTCTCTAATATTATTCTAAATAGTAAGGTGATAATTTAATAAATATTATAGTTATGGGTGTTATGTGCAAATTTTACAAAGTAATCAGTTGTCGGAAAATATTCATTTTATCGAGGAATATTCATTTTGAATATTCGTACGACTGCGCAATTATTGGTGGACCCCACAACGAAATAACTGTAGGATATAGAAAGCGACTGAAATAACCTTTTTATAAAAATAACGGCAAAACTTTTACCGTTAAACTGTTAAAATACCCAGTGATGAAAGTACAATAATACGCGTTATTCCACAATAGTACGCGGTATTGCACAGTATCTTTAATTATTGATTTTTATGTAAGAAGTCACTAAGTATTCAATAATTGTCACAATAGTTGCTGCATAGTATCTTAATTATTGATTCAATAATTGTTACAGTAACATCTGCACAATATTTTATATTATTAAATCAATAATTGTCACGACATAGTAACTTATATTTTTGAAATGATATTATTGATTAGCATTATCGACAATGTCTAAAAAGTTTTGTCTAGGAAAGGGGTTGTGTTATCTAATTGCGTGTCAGTAAGAAGAAATCCTTATCGTAAAGCCCCTCTTTTCTGGGAACAATCTGGTTGTCAGTATTGAGATCTATAATATTAATGGTGAATAATTGTGAAAATATTAAAAATGTGTTGATTGAAGATAAGTGATTTGTGGTAGATGTTTATTCAATTTTTGATATAAATAGAGGGGTTTGTCATAAGGCGTTTGTTGTAAGTTTGACTTATTATTTCATAGACCCCCATGTGCCAATTTGTCAAACCGTCGATAAAAATTTATCTTAGTTTTATTTTATTATTATTATAATAGTAATAAAAAAAATTATTTATATAAAACAGAAAACTTTTTATAATATATATAAAGTTAATTGTTTTATTAGAATATAATTAGAATATATTACATTATATATAAAGTTTTTATTTTATTAGAATATTTAATTGCATAGTGTTGCATAGTAAAAATTAGATTCTCGCCTGTGAATTTTTTCGGTAAACTTTCAACTGTTCGTCCGTGATTTTCATTTAAATAGTATTATGTCATTCTTCTGTAAATAGGTTGCTTAGTTGAAGTATAAAACTCACACCACAATCCGAGAATTCTTCTTCTATAATATTGTGCGTATTTTTTTTCTAGTATAAGAATACTTTGAGTGTAGCTAATAGTGCAAGATTTACTCAAGATAATCTTCGTCATACCAGTCAGATCTAATTTCCTATTAAGGTAAAAGATATTATTTTCTTTCAATATTCGTAAAGGATATTATTTTATACTCGTAAGAGATATCATTTTCTTTCGTACTCCATATTGTGTAAGTGATATTATTTTATTTTATATTCCTAAATTTAAACTTACTATGATAAGTATTGTTTCTATAATTCCTAAAATGATTAGAAATTCCTTAAGGTTTGCGCTTTATCTATTATCATCTCACTGGAATATTGGTCTGAACTTTCTTATTAAATTTTAATCTTTTCGGGATATTATTCATCCAGGATACTATTCATCCGGGTACTATTCATGCCAGAGTACAATTCACAACAAAATTTAATTTTCTTTTCTTTGTTCAAGTTATCTTTTATGAATCTTATTCTTGAAATTGAATCCGTGTTTTGATCTTCTTGTTGACAATTTGGACATTCTTGAACTCTAGATAAATTGAATTATGAATTTTTAATATTTATCATTGATTTCACTTGATTCATTCTTTATATCATTGTCATAATCCTAAGACTTTAACAGTGATGAAAGTTCTCTTTTGCCCGTAGTGCAAAGATGAACTATTGATTGATGAATATCTTTGGCCCGTAGTGCAAAGATGGATAGATGTTTGGCATGATCATGACCGTTGGTGACATAAATGAATATCTTTTGTGACGCCCCCAGAATAGGTCCAGTCAACCCAACCCATTCTGAGTTGCCAAATACATGGTACAGAATTCAAATACAATCTTTTATATCACACGGTCGTGCAAAATACGACCACACAACTGTGAGTGTCAATACAAATATGTAAAAATATTAATATTCAAACTAAGTCTTCATTACAATTATTATCACACTATTTATTAGAAATAGTGAGGACTACAACTGTTCTAACTTGGACCATCACTCTGTCCCCCAACTAGTTCCTGCGACATTCTCATTTCCTGAAGAGGACAATAGATGAAAAGGGTGAGCTCAACTAGCCCAGTAAAGAATATTATGACTAAGATAACTGAAAATAAATTATCGTTAGTCTTTAACAATTCAGATAAAATATTATTGACAACAAGTTTTAGATCAATATTCGCAGCGGAAATAACAATTCATTAGAAGAGTTAAGTAGATAATGAAGTTTACTATCTTCTATGATATAAAAGTTCATCATCAATATTTTATCTCTGTAACATCAATCAATATACATCTCGAATCAAATATTCATCTTTGCACAACGGCTAAAGATATTCATTTGTATCACCAGTGGTCATGTTCATCTCAACACCTGTCCATCTTTGCACTACGGCCAAAGATATTCATCAGGTAATCATTCATCTTTGCTCTACAAGCCAAAGATATTCAGTTATATCACCTTTTAGGACTGAGGATGATGAAAAACATTTTAAAGAACGAATCCAGTGAGATAAAGGACAAAGACTAAGGATTCGTATTTTAGTTTATCCAATTCAAAAATACTTCGTAATAATTAATTGTGGAGCAAAATTCAAGAATAAAGCTGAAAACTTAGATCCAATCAAAGATAGGAACCTTAACAAGCAACTTGGATAAATAGAAGAAAATTTAATTTTTCCGTGAATAGTGTCGTATACGTAAATTGTAACCCCGACGAAAAAAGTAAGAATTTCAAAATAAAATTCATGACAATATTTTGGTATAATGATATTGAAAAGAATAACATCATTTATGAAAAAAATAACATCCCTTACCTCAAAAGAATAGTACTTCTGGCTGGAATATCGGATATAAGGCTGAAGAAAACTTGCACTGAATAACAACACTCAAAGTATCTAAATACTCACAAAAATACGCTCGATATTATAGAGAGAGAAAACTTCTGATTCTGGTGTGATTTTCAATTCTAACCTAAGCACCCTATTTATAGGAAAAACTTAGGATGCCAAAGTAGACTTTTTAATAAAATAATATTTTTTTTAAAAAAAAAATTCCAGCCGCCTGTTGACCCCCAAAAGCCATCAGCCACCAGTGGGGCCCACTTTCCATTAAAAAAATATTTATTTTTTGAAACTTCAATAATTCATAGTAAATAGCCCTTTTGTCAGAAAAATACAAATTCTATGTCCTTTTCATAGGAAATTTAATTTTCTACAACTTTGTAGAAGGAAGTTTTTCCAAATTCCAAACATAAATTATCCGAAATCCATAAACGGATGATATTCCATACCAAAATACTGATAAAAACACATCAGCACTAATTCCTTCTTTTATATCCACAAAATAAATATTTTCTTATCATATAAATCAATAATTAATTATTGGCAAATAATATTACAGAACTACAATATTGACAACCAGGTCGTTCCCAAGAAAGAGGGGGCCTTCCGATAAGGATTTCTCCTTACTTGCGCGCAATTAAATAACTCCTACTAGACAAAACTTCCTTAGACATTGTCAATAATACTATCTAATAATATTATTCAAATAATATGAATTATTGAGTTGATAATGTGAAATAATGTGCAGTGACAATTATTGAATCAATAATACAAAATATCAACGGTAGCAATTATTGAATCAATCATATAAAATAGCAACGTAGCAATTATTGAGATAAAATATCAACGTAGCAATTATTGAACCAATAAAATATCATGCAATTATTGAATCAATATTATAAAATATTGAACAGTAATTACTGTAACAATAATTGAGTAAGTGCATTCTCACGTAAGAATCAATAATTCAAAATACCGTGCAATACCGTGTGCTACTGTGCACAACGCGTATTACTGTATTTTTATCATCTAATATTTCAATAGTTTAACCGTAACAGTTTTACCGTTATTTATAAAAAGGTTATTTTTGTCGCTTTCTATATCCGACAGCTATTCCGTTGTGGGGCCCACAAATAGCTGCGCCGTCGTACGAATATTCTCTGACAACAAGAATATTCCACAATCAAACGAATATTCCCCGACAACAATGAAGATTTTATAACCACTTGCTTATTTTGAAATATTTGCACATTTCACCTATAACTTTTCACATTTATCAAATCAACACCTTACTATTTCAAAATAATATATAAAGAAAATTAAATCTTTATTCATAAAAGTTGGGGTCTTACATCTTTGGCCCGTAATGCAAAGATAAAATGTTGATTTATATAATTATTGATTGGTGTTACAAGGATAAAATATTGATGATGGACTTTTAAATCATAAAAGATAGTACACATCATGCTCTACTCGACTCTTCTAATAGATTGCTATTTTCGCGTCAGTTGTTGATCTAAAATTTTTTGTCCATTATATTTTATTTGATTTAATATTGTTGAAGGCTAAAGATAATTTATTTTTCATTATCTTAGTCATAATATTCTTTACTAGGCTAGTTGGGCTCACCCTTTTCCTTTCATTGTTCTCCTTAGGAAATGAGAGTGTCGCTGGGACTAGTCGGGGAGTGGATTAATGATCCGAGATAGTTACTATAGAAGTCTTCACTACGTTGTAAAATAGTGTGACAATAATTATAATGAGGACTTAATTTGAGTGTGGATATTTTCATATTATATAGGACACAATATTTGTATTGAAACTCACAGTTTTTGTGTGATCGTATTTTACACTACAGATTAATAATTATAAATAGGAAGATTTGTATTTGGATTTCGTAGTATGTATTTGGCGACTTAAACTAGGTTGTGTGGACCTATTTTAGGGGCGTCACAACTGAACTTAAAAGAAAAGTACAAATAATCTTGAGGAGGGAGCTGAAAGTTTGTTGTCCAAGATAATTAGTTAAGAATAGTTGTAAGTTTTTCTATAAAACTTTGTAAAGGCTTCTCCCCCTGTTGAAAGAGTATCTCTGTGCATTGTGTGATTGAATTTTTATTGTTTTGCATATTAATTTCTAAAGCTGCAAATTAATTATTTAAAAATTCAAAAAAGCCTAAGATAATTTTTTAATCTATAATAATCTATTCAACCCCTTTTTAGATTATTATTGAACTTTCAAGTAGCTCGACGACATCATTAAAATCAAATAGATCAAGTTTTTTCTCGAGTTGGACATGGTCCTTAATAGGGAAGCTAAACTCACGAGCATTACCAACCTACCGAAGAACATGGAAAATGAATAGGAAATCCAAAAAAACTTTCTCCATAGTGCATATTGTTGGACCAAAACAGTTTTTCTATGTAAAAATTAGATTTTTTGTCGACTTTGAGCCTAAATTAAAGTGGGACTCGATTGTTATTTTGAATAAATTTTTGTGGGTTCATATTCTACTCCGTGAGGATAATAATGTAGTATATTCACATTCACAAATCGACTTAGTAATGAATGAGAAAATAGACTCCAAAGTGACCCTCTTAAAATGTGGAAATAAAGGAAGTACAATGTGGGATGTGACACCAATCCCACATTGGTTGAGGAAGAAATTCAACATGGGCATATATAGGCCAAGTTTGCTTTATGGGATTAGGCCCCAAGGGGTACTACAATTCTATGAGCAGATTGAGCGCCTACATGCATTCGGTTCAACCACATGTGACGCTACCAGCCCGCCTCGCCACGACCCGACGGGGCCTGGTGTGGGTGTGGGCAAGCCCAATTTTTTTTAGAAAATTCATTTAAGTAAATGGCAAGAATTTCTAGCCCAAAATTAATTTTCGGTACCCGTTGGATTGCACTGGTTCGGATTGTTGCTACCTTCCAGTCTGAAATTGAGTTGTAACTATTCATGGAGAACAATTATTCAATGTGTCTATTGGCTGTTAAGTTTTTTGTCGTATCGGTTGTGTCCTTTAGTGTGGTGATTTTCTGGAAAGTCACACAAAGTGTCAATAAACACCCAGGCTCATTTCATTCTGCAGATAATTCATTCATCAGTCCTTAAAGGCATTTAAACAATCTGTATTTCGGCATTAAGGCAGTGCATTTAGAGAGTACATAACACGAGTTTTGGTTTGTTGGACGGGTTGATTGGAGTGCTACTTCTATCCGTGTAAAGATCAATGTATCTTGGGAGGCAGACGCTCTGTATTCCATAAGCATCGTGTGTGGGGACGAAATTTGTCTTAAGGACATAATGTCAAACACTAGCCTTGATCTACATCAACTTCTAGAACAGTTCCTGTTCTGCAATCGAGTTAGTCACTATAGTTTGGCAAAGAATTACGTGTAACTCTTTCGTGAAAGATTTTTTTGTGTAATTCTTTTCCATTTCATTGTTACTGTTTTGTTCTATTTTAAGTTACATAATATCAGAAATATCTATAAGTGATTTTACAATATTAGTACACCATAAACAACAATCTTAAGACAGAATTCTTTTAGTATAATTGCTTGTTGACTTTCTGATACATGTTTAAACTGTTCTAAAAAATATTGCAAATTGTTAAAACCTATTTTTTGCAATATGTGATATTTACAAGACATTTGAAATATTTGTGAAACATTGAATGTTCTGTTTATGTGTTTAACTTAAAATTTTTTTACACCAAATAGTGACACTGAACAGTAACTTAGTTTGTCTTTGTTTTAATAACTTACTTTGAAAAGTGTTACTAGTTTCTTAATTTTGAATATCTTGTAAACTTTGTTTATCAGAAATGGCTGCAAATGATAGTGATGTTTCTGCTACTACAAATAATGTTGCGCCTGTGGTGCCTATTTCTGTTCCTACTCATGTGTCTCATGGGGAGAAACCCGAAAAGTTCAATGGGAACGATTTCAAGAGATGGCAACAGAAAATGTTGTTTTATCTCACTACGTTAAATATTGCAAGTTTTCTTCGTGAGGATACTCCTGTTTGTAGTGAGAATGAGACCGGCCGCCAAGTTATCGTTGCGGTGGATGCATGGAAGCACTCTGATTTTTTGTGCAAAAACTATATCCTCAATAGATTGGATAACACATTATATAATGTGTATAGTCCAATCAAGACGGCTAGAGAGCTGTGTGAATCTTTAGATAGAAAATATAAGACGAAGGATGCCGGAATGAAGAAATTCGCTGTGGGCAGATTCCTTGACTACAAAATGGTGGATTCCAAGACCATCATAAGTCAAGTTCAAGATCTTCAAGTGATCCTACATGAAATTCATGCCGAAGGGATGGTGCTTAGTGAATCATTTCAAGTGGCTGCAATTATTGAAAAATTACCACCAAATTGGAAGGACTTCAAAAATTATTTGAAGCACAAATACAAAGAAATGAAACTTGAAGACTTGATCTTGAGATTGAGGATTGAGGATTGAGGATTGAGGATTGAGGATTGAGGATTGAGGATTGAGGATTGAGGAGGATAATAGAGTCTTCGAAAAGAAAGTTGGCAATCATTCCATGGAGTCAAAGGGACATACGATTGAAGAGGGACATAAAACCAACAAGAAAAGGAAGTATGTTGGCCAACAAGGGGCCAAGGGTGGTGATTCCAAAAGGTTCAAAGGCAATTGCTTTGTGTGCAATAAACCGGGACATCGTACAAAGGACTGTCGAAACTGTAAAACACAAGTGAACCACAAGTGGAAGGCAGCCCAAGCTAATATAATCGTGGTAGAAAAACTTTCTGAAAATGTTTCTAACATGAGTTTTTCTGCTGTTGTATCAGAAGTGAACTTGGAGGGAAATACCAAGGAATGGTGGGTAGACACCGGGGCCACTAGACACAAATGTTCGGATAAGAAGATGTTCTTTTCATATGAAGCAATTAATGATGGAGAACAACTCTTCATGGGAAATTCCTCCACTTCCAAAGTTGAAGGCAAAGGGAAGGTTATATTGAAGATGACTTCCGAAAAAGAACATATTCTTAATGATGTGTTACATGTTCAAGAAATTTGAAAGAATCTTGTGTCTGGATCATTGTTGAGTAAGAAGGGGTTTAGATTGGTTTTTGATTCTGACAAATTTGTACTCACCAAGAGTGGGATTTATGTAGGCTTTAAGATGAATGTAATGACAATTGTATCTGATTTTAATAATAAGAACACATCTTCTGCTTATATGCTTGAATCTTCCAATGTATGGCATGGTAGATTATGACATGTTAATTTTGATACTATGCGTAAATTATTGAATTTAGAATTGTTACCTAAATTCAATATTGATGCAAATCAAAATGTGAAGCATATGTTGAATCAAAGTTAACTAGAGCATCATTTCATAATATTGAAAGAAGTACTGAATCTCTAGAGTTAATTCATAGTGATATATGTGATTTGAAATATGTTCAAACGAGAGGTGGAAAGAAATACTTTGTTACATTTATTGATGATGCACAAGATTTTGCTATGTATATTTGTTAAGGACTAAAGATGAAGCTTTAGAAAAATTTATATACTATAAGAATGAGGTTGAGAATCAACTTGGCAAAAAGATTAAGGCTATAAGAAGTGATCGAGATGGTGAATATGACGCACCTTTCGATTGGTTCTGTCAAGAACATGATATTATTCACCAAACTTTTGCGCCTTATACACCTTAGTAAAATGGAGTTGCTGACGTAAAAATAGAACATTGAAAGAGATGATGAATGCATTGTTGATTAGTTCAGGATTACCTCAGAACTTGTGGGGGGAAGCTTTGCTCTCAGCAAATTATATTTTAAATAGACTACCCCACAAGAAGTTAGACAAAACCCCTTATAAATTATAGAAAGGTTGAAGTCCTTCTTACAAATATTTAAAAGTGTGGGGGTGTTTGGCTAATGTGATGATTCCTATTCCCAAAAGAATTAAAATAGGACCTAAGACAATTGATTGCATATTTATTGGTTATGTAATAAATAAAAGTGCATATCGGTTTCTGGTGCATAAATATGATATTCCTGATATACATGTCAATACAATCATTGAGTCAAGAAATGCATCATTTTTTGAAAATGTCTTTCCTAGTAAAAATGCATGTGATGGAAGTTCTCTTCACACTGTTGGGTTTGTACGAAATCGTGACGCAATCAAATTGCAAAAATAGCGGAAGCATGGTATATCAGAGTTTAAAAAAAAATTCTACAAAACCATTACCCGGATCATCCTTTATGCAAATTATTAATTTAAAACGATAAATAAGAAGTTATGGAATCATACCCTTGTAGAACGAAGCTTCCACAGGTACTAGTTCAACTCCTTGTTCTTCGTGATCTCCTTGAATTTCCGGGTTAGATTCCTTCCTTTGATCAACGTTAGCCACCCAAGTGTTTGGCCTCTAGAGGTGATCCACCAAGGAAGATGAATTATCAAGAAGGAGGGTGTTTGGCTTAACCTTAGTTTTCTATCCTCTATAGAAAAGGAGTACTCTCCAACAATTGGAATTGCATCATCTAATATCTATTATAAGACTCCTCTTATATAGATATTAGTCAACCCTTCTAATCCTATTAGACATGAGATTTCTTTTAATTAATTAAACTCCTTTAATTAATTTAGGCTTCCCACCACATGGGAATAATTAATTAAATTTATTTAATTAATTTGTCTCCTAATCTTATTAGGAATAAATGAGAGTACTAAATATTAAATTAATTACTAAACTCCTTTAGAAATTAAGATAATAATAATTGTAATAATATTAATAAGACTCCTCTTATTAATTTATATTTAATATTTCCAAAATATTAAATAATAAACATTAAGCTATTTAATTTATTCTATCACCATAGATTAAATTAATTATACTTAATGCATTATTACGATTATGCCATTACCTTCTTAAATAATTATTCTTCCTTTTATGGTGTGACCCTTTAGGTTCTCCATATTAAACCGGTTGTGAATAAATCAATTAAAACAATTTTAATCTTATTTAAATAAATAAATTAAACTAGTAATCTATTTAAATAAATAATATTTATTCTACAATAGGGATAAGCCTCCCTAGCAATCAACGACTTTCCAGATAATATAGATTTCAACATTAATCAAAAAGAACCTGTGAGTAAATAGTTACCGTACAATTCAATCCTACCACCATACAATGTCCCAATTAAATATAAGACATGGATTTACTGTCAAGTCTTATTTTATTTAATTATATGTATTTCGATTAGAAAATGCACAACTCCAAATAATGCAAATTAGAAACTCCTTTCTAATTTCATTTCACCTTGGCCAAGGATTCCTGGGTTGTCATTTAACGAATCACATAGGACATATCTCCTCTTTTACTAGAGGTGGTAGATTCTTTATTGATCATTCATTATCTCCATATGTAACTCATTATACCCAAGCATACCCTATATATGCCTTAAAAGGTCTTAAGGAATAAGTCAGAGTATAATTTGTTACATACAAGATACTATGATGATCTCAAGTCCAAGGATTACTTGTACTACTATAACATTAGGAATTCCTATTGACAGGCGAGTAAATCTCTATTAGGTATTCCATAGCGAATCACGTTCAGTGAACTTATTCTCCAATAAGCACCTACATACTTGCTTTAGTGTCTCCACACAAATGATCATGAGATCAATCATCCTCATCCAATGAGCAAGCAACATATGTACCAATCTATCCGGATTTACTAATCCCCTTTTTAGTAATCCCACGATTGGGAACTATTTTAGTTTTAAAACTTTCTAAGAATTTAGATCTCATTAGCATGATCATTATCATGATTCTAAAAGCATTGCTTAAAACTATGGGTTATTTACATATTATAAAAATAGCAACATGTAGATAATTAAATGCCTTTAATAAATGAATATTTTATTAATAAATAAATAAGATTGTTTACAAAGTACGTGCTTTATCATCATACATGATTGGCTTGTATGCACAATACTATCAATCTCCCACTTGCACTAAAGCCAATCGCCATGGTATCTCATACCCATCTTCTCTAAGTGACGATCAAACTGCTGTTGTGTTAAAGCTTTAGTAAATGGATCTGCAATGTTGTCTTGAGAGTCTACACGCTCCAAGGTGACGTCTCCTCTTTCAATGATCTCCCTGATCAAGTGAAATCGCCGCAACACGTGTTTAGATTTCTGATGAGACCTGGGTTCCTTAGCCTGTGCAACTGCTCCTGTGTTGTCACAGTAAACGGGAACTGCTTCTCCAATGCTAGGAACCACACCAAGTTCAGTTATGAACTTCTTCATCCAAACAGCTTCCTTTGCAGCTTCACTTGCAGCTATATACTCTGCCTCTGTCACTGAATCAGCAACTGTTTGCTGCTTGGAACTCTTCCAACTCACTGCGCCTCCGTTCAAGGTAAAAACATACCCCGAAACAGATTTACTGTCATCTTGGTCCGTTTGAAAACTTGAGTCTGTGAAGCCCTCGAGTTTTAATTCAGACCCACCGTAGACAAGAAAAATATCTTTAGTCCTTCTCAAGTACTTTAGGATATTCTTCACTGCCTTCCAGTGCTCTTCTCCAGGATTCGACTGGTATCTGCTAGTTATACTAAGTGCATGAGCAACATCCGGTCTAGTACATATCATACCGTACATGATAGATCCTATTGCAGAAGCATAAGGGATCTTACTCATACGGTCTCTCTCCTCAGGTGTCTTTGGGGCCTGTTTCTTGGAGAGATGTATTCCATGGCTCATCGGCATGAGACCTCTTTTGGAATCTTCCATGCTAAACCTCTTTAGCATCGTATCAATGTACGTTCCTTGGGATAAACCAAGCATCCTTTTAGATCTATCTCTATAGATCTTTATCCCCAAAATATAGGATGCTTCTCCCAAGTCCTTCATGGAGAAGTGTTTAGATAACCAGATTTTAATTGATTGTAGCATAGGAATGTCATTCCCTATCAGTAATATATCATCAACATATAATACAAGGAATGAAATTGCGCTCCCACTAACCTTCTTGTACACACATGGTTCATCGTCATTTTTGATAAAATCAAACTCTTTGATTGTCTCATCAAAACGAATGTTCCATCTACGAGAAGCTTGCTTCAATCCATAAATGGATCGTTGCAGCTTACAGACTTGATTTATTCCAACCTTTGAAACAAATCCCTCTGGCTGTGTCATATACACATCCTCCTCAAGTTTTCCATTGAGGAAAGCCGTTTTCACGTCCATCTGCCAGATCTCATAGTCGTTATAAGCTGCAATTGCAAGCAAAATCCGAATGGACTTGAGCATAGCTACTGGTGAAAAGATTTCATCATAGTCAACTCCTTGTCTTTGTTTGAAACCTTTTGCAACCAGTCGGGCCTTATAGGTCTCCACCTTGCCATCCGCTCCAGTCTTTCTTTTAAAGACCCATTTACACCCAATAGGCTTAATGCCTTCAGGTGGTGAAACCAAAGTCCATACTTTGTTTTCATACATGGAGTCCATTTCGGATTTCATGGCTTCAAGCCATTTCCCTGAGTCTTTATTACTCATAGCTTGTTCGTAATTCAATGGATCATCATCATCCATGATGTGTACCTCATCGTCATCCTCTATAACGAATCCATACCTCTCAGGTATCTTAGGTACTCTCCTAGATTTACGAACAGGGTGTGGTATAGTAGGTTCTTCTACTTGGTCAGGTACCTGACTTTGATCTGTGGTAATTTGTGGTTCTTGAGCTTCTTCAAGATATATCTTACTCCCACTGACCCCTTCATGGATAAACTCCTTTTCCAAGAAGGCAGCATGTTTCGCAACAAACACCTTTTGATCAGTTGGATGATAGAAATAATACCCTACAGTTTCTTTAGGGTATCCCACAAATCTACACTTTTCGGATTTAGTTTGTAGCTTATCATGTTCAAACTTTTTGACATAAGCTGGACAACCCCAAGTCTTAACATGCTTAAGATTTGGTTTCCTCCCCTTCCACATCTCATATGGAGTCTTTGGGGCGGATTTGGTAGGTACCTTGTTAAGTAGGTATGCAGCCGTTTCTAGGGCATATCCCCAGAAGGAAATTGGAAGGTCGGTAAAACTCATCATGGATCGAACCATGTCTTATAGTGTTCGATTTCTCCTTTCAGATACTCCATTTAACTGTGGTGTACCTGGTGGAGTCCATTGTGAGATTATACCATTTTCTTTGAGACAATTGAGAAACTCACCGCTTAAGTATTCTCCACCTCGATCTGATCGAAGTGTCTTTATACTCTTGCCCGTTTGTTTCTCTACTTCACTTCTGAACTCTTTGAACTTTTCAAATGATTCTGACTTGTATTTCATCAAATACACATATCCAAATCTTGAGTGATCATCAGTGAAAGTAATAAAATAAGAATACCCACCCCGTGCACTTGTTGTCATAGGTCCACAAACGTCTGTGTGAATCAATGCCAACAACTCTGTAACTCTTTCTCCTTTTCCACTAAAAGGAGATTTAGTCATTTTACCCATGAGACAAGATTCACAAGTTGGATATGATTCATAATCGGATAGCTCGAGGAGCCCATCTTTATGCAACTTGGATAATCTTGTTTCATTGATATGACCGAGTCTACAGTGCCACATGTAGGTATAATTAATATCATCTCTTTTTCTTTTCTTAGTTTGTTCAATTTGAAATATATTTTCTTGTAAGTCAAGTGTATAAAGTCCATTTCGTAAATTTCCAATACCATATAAAACATCGTCTTTATAAATAGAACAACTATTGTTCTTTATAACAACGTTAAATCCTTCCATATCCAATACAGAAATTGAAATAATGTTTTTAATAATATTCGGAACATAATAACAATTATTAAGATAAATGGACTTGCCCGAAGGCATTGCTAAATAATAAGTTCCTACAGCTAATGCAGCAACCTTTGCTCCATTCCCCACTCGTAGGATCACTTCATCATTGTTCAGCTTTCTACTTCTGACCAGTCCCTGCACAGTATTACATATGTGAGAACCACAGCCGGTATCCAATACCCAAGTAGAATTATGACTTTCAGAAAAATTAATTTCAATCATAAACAAACCTTGATTGGAAGTCGAAGCTTCTCCAAGCTTCTTCTCTGCTAGATACTTCTTGCAGTTCCTTTTCCAATGTCCCGGCTTGTTGCAATGAAAGCACATTCCTTTAGCTGGTTCAGGTTTCTTTTGTTCCTTTTCTTTCCCCTTTCCCTTAGCCTTCTTAGATTTCTTCTTTTCAGAAGATACCTTGGGCCTCTTCCTTTTATTGGAAGAATCCACCATCAAGATATGGTTCTTCTTGGATGGGAAGTGACCTTCTGCAGTTTTCAGCATGTTAAACAGCTCAGGCAAGCTGACATCTAACTTATTCATGTGAAAATTTACCACAAACTGCGAGAAGGTCTCAGGGAGTGACTGCAAGACCAAGTCTTGACTCAGCTCCCCATCCATGACGAACCCCAGCTGTCCAAGGCGTTCAATCAAATTGATCACCTTTAGGACATGAGTCTCGACGGCAGTACCCTCGGTCATCCGAGATCGGAAGAGCTCCTTAGATATCTCATATCTAGCAGTCCTACTCTGTTCACCATACAACTCCTTGAGGTGAAGCAGCATAGCAGGAGCATCCATATTTACGTGCTGACGCTGAAGCTCGTTATTCATGGATGCGAGCATGATGCATTGAGCCACAGATGCATCATCTTGCCACTTATTAAAAGTGGCAATCTCTTCCT
Source organism: Panax stipuleanatus (assembly GCA_020205555.1). Lineage (NCBI taxonomy): Eukaryota > Viridiplantae > Streptophyta > Magnoliopsida > Apiales > Araliaceae > Panax > Panax stipuleanatus. Next base: position 39,279,951 of record CM035117.1, read on the forward strand.
CAGAGGCTGTTTTCGAAACAGATTCAGGGACAGTTGAATTTAGGACATAAGAAATCTTTTCAGCAGTGAGAACAATTCTCAGATTTCTTAGCCAGTCCTCATAATTCGGCCCGGTAAGCTTGTTTGCATCAAGTATGCTTCGTAGTGAGATTAGTGATTTAGACATTTTTAAAATTCTGCATGTGAAAGAAAATAACATTTTAGCAAACATTCATTTTATTAACTTTGCATACCAAAATAAATTTAGGTCTTTATTTTAAATTGGTATCTCCCACTATTTTCATCAAACTATATTACCCTCACTTATATAGTTCGGCAACATCTAATTAAAGATTTGCTAGTGAGAATAAGGATCCCATTTCAAATGTATATAACCTTGTGGATAGCACAACAAGCGATATACAAATAAATAGGTAGACAACTCTTGTCAATTACATCACCATGTAATTCCTTTTATTTTGCCTCTTAAATCATAATGGTCAAGTGTGTGCACATCCGAACTAAAATGATTTAAGTTAAGTCCAGCCTAGCACTTCCATAAATTCAAAAAAGAAAAATGTTCGTCCTTGTGGATAGCACAACAAGACTAGATTGTTCAATTTTCTTGATAAGCATCAAATGTGATTAATTAATATCTTAAATACGCAATACTCGCCTTGTGGATAGCACAACAAGCTCATATTAAATATTTAATACTCTATTAATTTATCATGCTAGAAGGCGACGTTCGATATTCCAAATATCACTGAACGCTTCGGACTTAATATTATTTCTTTGAGGGGTTTGTTATTATTTGTCTCATCTTGTTTAGCGCGCATGCACATATATATATAAAATACGCGTCATTTTATTAAACATGCGAAGCATGTTTGCATAAAATATAATATATATAATATTTAGCATGCAATATAGAATACTATATTCTACCCGGATTGATTATGGACTTTTATTCTAGTTTGGTTCACTAGAGCCACCAAGTGAACCAAAAGGTCAAACCTAGGAGTGCAAAAATTTAAATTTAAATGTAACTATTACATTTAAACCCGAGCTCCATACAAACGGGTCTTCACGCGCTCCTTGTTCCTTGGTCTCCAATTCCTTCAAGATAATTCTAACTAATCCTATTACATAAACTATTTTAAATTTAAATAGAAACCTTGATCAGCAGTCAAGGGGAAGTACATAGGAGAGAGATAGAATTTACATCAAGAATAAATTAGAGAAGACGAGGTACGCAGACCCCATTTAATAAAACTCATTCATTCAAGCATTCAACTAAAATAAAATCCAATCATATTGGTCAAATAGTCCATAATCAATTCCTATTTATTATCATACATATCACCATATATATCAATAAATAAATATTCATCTCATGAATTAAAACATTCCATATATATATGAGTATCATTTAATGGGCAATTTTAAATTGCATGAAATCCAATTTCAAGATTAAAATAAACTCTTTTTTTAATTATAAAATTATTTAAAATATAATATATATATATATATATATATATATATATATATATATATATATATATATATATATATATATATATATATATATATTATATAACGTAATATCTGGCAGGTCACGTTTTTTTTTAAAACAACTTACAGGTAATATATATATATACTTTACGTTATATATATACATATATATTATATAAATGTTAGTCTTGCAAAAAGTTACTTTTAAAATCAAATCTGAAGTCACCATTTATATATCCTGATCACTTTATATATATAGTAGAACGTGAATTAATATAAAGCACTAACCCACGAAATTTCCACTCAGCGTGATCCACCGCGGCGGGAAGAAGAAAAAAAATAGAACTCGCGATTTGGTCAAAAAAAAATGCTTTTGCGATTTTGCTTAATCCGGCTTCGGAAAAAAAAAAAAAAAACTTTCCATTTTTTTTCAAAAGAAAATTATTAATAATTTTATACAATTAAAATTGTGCCCAATAAATTATTCTAAATACATACCCATATGTATATGAAATCAAAACAATTAATAATTGCATAAAGGTTTGGCTCTGATACCACTGTTGGGTTTGTACGAAATCGTGACGCAATCAAATTGCAAAAATAGCGGAAGCATGGTATATCAGAGTTTAAAAAAAAAATTCTACAAAACCATTACCCGGATCATCCTTTATGCAAATTATTAATTTAAAACGATAAATAAGAAGTTATGGAATCATACCCTTGTAGAACGAAGCTTCCACAGGTACTAGTTCAACTCCTTGTTCTTCGTGATCTCCTTGAATTTCCGAGTTAGATTCCTTCCTTTGATCAACGTTAGCCACCCAAGTGTTTGGCCTCTAGAGGTGATCCACCAAGGAAGATGAATTATCAAGAAGGAGGGTGTTTGGCTTAACCTTAGTTTTCTATCCTCTATAGAAAAGGAGTACTCTCCAACAATTGGAATTGCATCATCTAATATCTATTATAAGACTCCTCTTATATAGATATTAGTCAACCCTTCTAATCCTATTAGACATGAGATTTCTTTTAATTAATTAAACTCCTTTAATTAATTTAGGCTTCCCACCACATGGGAATAATTAATTAAATTCATTTAATTAATTTGTCTCCTAATCTTATTAGGAATAAATGAGAGTACTAAATATTAAATTAATTACTAAACTCCTTTAGAAATTAAGATAATAATAATTGTAATAATATTAATAAGACTCCTCTTATTAATTTATATTTAATATTTCCAAAATATTAAATAATAAACATTAAGCTATTTAATTTATTCTATCACCATAGATTAAATTAATTATACTTAATGCATTATTACGATTATGCCATTACCTTCTTAAATAATTATTCTTCCTTTTATGGTGTGACCCTTTAGGTTCTCCATATTAAACCGGTTGTGAATAAATCAATTAAAACAATTTTAATCTTATTTAAATAAATAAATTAAACTAGTAATCTATTTAAATAAATAATATTTATTCTACAATAGGGATAAGCCTCCCTAGCGATCAACGACTTTCCAGATAATATAGATTTCAACATTAATCAAAAAGAACCTGTGAGTAAATAGTTACCGTACAATTCAATCCTACCACCATACAATGTCCCAATTAAATATAAGACATGGATTTACTGTCAAGTCTTATTTTATTTAATTATATGTATTTCGATTAGAAAATGCACAACTCCAAATAATGCAAATTAGAAACTCCTTTCTAATTTCATTTCACCTTGGCCAAGGATTCCTGGGTTGTCATTTAACGAATCACATAGGACATATCTCCTCTTTTACTAGAGGTGGTAGATTCTTTATTGATCATTCATTATCTCCATATGTAACTCATTATACCCAAGCATACCCTATATATGCCTTAAAAGGTCTTAAGGAATAAGTCAGAGTATAATTTGTTACATACAAGATACTATGATGATCTCAAGTCCAAGGATTACTTGTACTACTATAACATTAGGAATTCCTATTGACAGGCGAGTAAATCTCTATTAGGTATTCCATAGCGAATCACGTTCAGTGAACTTATTCTCCAATAAGCACCTACATACTTGCTTTAGTGTCTCCACACAAATGATCATGAGATCAATCATCCTCATCCAATGAGCAAGCAACATATGTACCAATCTATCCGGATTTACTAATCCCCTTTTTAGTAATCCCACGATTGGGAACTATTTTAGTTTTAAAACTTTCTAAGAATTTAGATCTCATTAGCATGATCATTATCATGATTCTAAAAGCATTGCTTAAAACTATGGGTTATTTACATATTATAAAAACAGCAACATGTAGATAATTAAATGCCTTTAATAAATGAATATTTTATTAATAAATAAATAAGATTGTTTACAAAGTACGTGCTTTATCATCATACATGATTGGCTTGTATGCACAATACTATCACACACAACTCATGATATTACGACTAGAAATATAGACCATGAGGCTATAAATGATGAAAGTGAAGAGGCACTTAGACGCAGTAAGTGTGACACCCCCAAATCTGGATACTTCGTTTTCACACGATTTGGTGTTCACTTTCTAAATAAAATATACATCTACCTAGTAATAAGAAATGCAAAATAAATTACAACCTTATAATTAAATAAAAATCTTCCTTGTAAAAAGGATTATAACTTTGTCCAAAATATCACAGGGTTTAATCTAACCTTAACTTAAACATCAAATGCGAAAAATAAAAAAAATATAACATAAAGTAATCTAGTCTTGTTACAATTCATAATTAACAAATAAAATAAGTCTTCACTTGTTTAGCTTGTCTTTGCCCTTACTAGTTGATGGAGCGTCAACATTTTCAACTTTAGCTGTAATGGTTATTTAAATTGCAAGAGTGAGCAAACGAAAGCTCGCTAGAAATATCAATAACATAATATAACTGAATAGTTTCAATAGATTTGAATAACTTTTCTTTCATAAATAATTGAACAATAATTCTTTCTTTAATATTTAGAATTTTGAATATTGAAATCATCTGAGGGTCGTAAGACCTTGAACTTTGTCCTAGTTTATAAATATTTATATTTAAAACCTTTAACAGTCATGTAGACTATGGACTCTTAACTCGTACTTAGGGGGATCAGCCCTTCGTACCATGTATTGTGCACAAACATTTAACGCTTTCGCATAGTAACCTCTCCTAATAAATAAGGTTGTTCATCTCAGTATTTGATATAAGTCTGCACTAAAGAATGTTTGGTTTGGATAGTTAAAAAGAAATTTAGAGTTCCAACTACCATCAACTAAGGAGTAGTTGAATCGACTCACAATAATCAAGAATAATTCAATAATAACGAATTATGAAATAACTTATGCTTTAGAATTTAAACATAAAGCATACGAAAGATAAGATAGACCTTACTTGAACAATTAAGTCAATGTCACTTTAATTAAATCATGAACTTTAAATAAGTACTTGTCCATTGTAGATATATAAAAGGACAATCTCAATAAATATTTGAATTTAAAACACTTATATAATAATAACAAGTTTGAGTTTAGAAAACTTGTCTCAAGCGCAAGCTACACTTACAACTCACGTTCTTTAACACTTCCTACACATATATATTTACCCATAATAATCTAAATTAGGTAACACGTAACTAATTCACATAATTAGTTAACCCATCTAGGTTAACTTATTCTTTTATAATTATCAAGTTAATAATTAATCATCACATAATTAATCACACCACATAATTACACATTCACATAATTAATCAAATAATAATTATGTACTTCATTATAATTAAACAAATTATAATTCAATTTAAACATTCACTTCAATTATAATTACATCATATATTAATTAAATTATAATTAAACAAATTATAATTTATAATTAATCAACATGCATTTATTAAATTATAATTAAGCATATTATAATTTATATTAACATTTACTTTGATTAAAAATAATCAAACTATATTCATTATAATTTAACAAATTATAATTTAAGTTAAACATTTATTTGTAATTATAATTAATCAAATTATAATTACATATTATATTTTATTAATATAATTTAATACTGTTCATTTAACATTTTAATACGTATCTAACATGTAATCAAGTATATCACATTAGATTAGCTTTTTATGATACAAACAAAATACACAAAAAAATAAAAACATTTTTTTTTCTGCACCCCCCTTCGCCGGGGCGGGTGTCACAGCCTTGATAGGCCCACCGGGGCGGGCCCCCTGCAGCGTCGGCAGACAGGTTCGAGAACAGTGCAGAGAACAAGCCAATTTGATTTATTTCTTCGCACTAAATTCTGATTTCAGCCAACATAATTCATATAAAATTTATAGAAAATATAATTTCTAAGTTTCTAACATGTTTTAACATATTTAATTACCAAAACACATAATCAAAACTCTATAATTTGAAATTTTTTGGATAAAAACTATTTTCCAGTGTTCTTGATAAAATTAAACACTGTAAGTTTATTTCTCAACAAAACACACAATTCAATCACATTGAATTCGTTTCTTGACAAGTTAACAAAATCTAACATCAATTTATACAACAATTAACAATTAAACTTAAAATTTGATTTTAAAGAAAACTATTTTCAAAATACATCACTGTATCTTTTGATGGACATGAATTCCTCATGTTCATCACATGTATACGAATTAAACAATTAATTAAGCATACAAATTATACATAAGCATGTTATAAACATAATTTTTATATATATAAGCCATGATCATACAATTTTTATGAAAATTCACGTTTGCAGAGAATAACATGATGAAGAACATCAAAACAATATTTCAAATTACAAGGATTAGAGATTATACCCCTTTGATTAGTAGTTGGAAGAAGAAGATGGGATGATGTTTAGCTTTTCTTTGGATTTCTCAAAGTCTTCTTCTTTTTCTCTCTATCTTTTTTCTATTTTTTCTTTGTTTTCTCTAATTGACTAACTCTTCTAACTCTTTTCTAAACTAACGTATATTATAGATATAATATACATATAACATATATACAATATCTGTAACTTACAATATATTTATGTACATAATAAATCCTATAATAATTATATAGGTTACAAGTTTTTGAAAATCAAAAGCCTTAAGGCTTTGTTTGGTAAAAACAGATTATTTTCAAAACTAGCTTTTTAAATAGTTAATGCCCTGTTTGGCAAAACGAATTTTAAACAGGTGCAAGGGCCTCGTTTGGCAAAAACCCTTTAAAAACAGTTTTAAGGGTCTTGTTTGGTAAAACTAATTTAAAACCCTTTTTATTCTTTTAATAAATTCTTTAACCCATATTTTTAATGTCACACTTTAATCAATTAAATCTTTAACATTCTAATTTAATTAATAAAAGCTAACATCAATTAATCACATAAAAATTGTCTCATAACATTAATTATAATTATAATTACTCGCTAATTATAATTTCATGTAACAATTATCACATAGACTTCATCTAATTTAATTATCTCAATTAAATTAGAACTATACCATAAAATCATTACACATCAATTACATTAAATATTAAATATTCATTTAATTAATATATTACGCTTAATTAAATTACTCTACATCAATCACATAAATTATTTATTTAACTCAATAAATAAATCAATTAAATATTTATTTAATTCAATAAATATTTTAAAATTAATATATAAAAATCTCATTCGTTACAGTAAGAGGGCAAGAATTTCCAAGTCCTATGGTTCAGATTTTCTAACATATTTGTTAAAAAATGAGCCTCAAAGCTTCAATGAAGCGATGTCCACTCCTGAAGCACCTATGTGGAAAGAAGCTGCAAGCAGTGAAATTGAATCCATCATGCAAAATCACACCTGGGAGTTGGTAGATCTTCCTCCAGGGAGAAAACCATTGGGGTGTAAATGAATTTTCAAGAGGAAAATGAAAACTGATGGACCAATTGATAAGTACAAGGAAAGACTTGTAGCTAAAGGTTACAAACAAAAGGAAGGTCTTGATTACTGTTATACATATTCTCCTATCACGAGAATAACATCTATTCGCATGCTCATAGCTATTGCAGCATTGCATAATCTTGAGATACACCAAATGGATGTAAAAATAGCTTTCCTAAATGGTGACTTAAATGAAGAAATTTATGTGGATCAACCCAAAGGGTTTGTTTCTCCTGGACAAGAGAAGAAGGTTTGTAGACTTGTTAAATCACTTTATGGATTAAAGCAAGCACCAAAACAATGACATGAGAAATTTGACAAGGTAATGATGTCAATGGTTTCACAATTAATGTATGTGATAAATGTGTCTATGTCAAAGACACAAATAATGGATATGTCATTGTTTGCTTATATGTGGATGATATACTTATTCTAGGTAGTAATAATAATAATATTATTACAGCTAACAAGAAAATGTTGTCTAGTAAATTTGACATGAAGGATTTGGGTGTTGCAGGTGCTATACTAGGAATTAAAATTTCTAAAACATCTGGTGGACTTGTATTAACTCAATCACATTACATTGAGAAAATAGGTGAGAAGTTCGACAAAGATGAAAGATGTAATATCCGAGATTATTGTGTAATTTAATAATTTTCAATAGACGAATTTATGTGAAACTCTTGTGTGATTTCTATTATTAGGGGTATATGTGCTATTCATATATGTTATGTGATGAGATGTATTTAAATAGTTGGTTTAGTTTAATTTAACTATTTGAATTGGTTAAGTAGATAAGTAATTGATTAATTCGTGGAATGGTGTTAAAACATGAGTTAGGAGTTCGGAGAGGAATTTAGAGATGCGAAATGCGTATTTGAGTCCGGAACGTCGAAATTAGTCAGGATGGACTGTAACCACAAAAAAGTGTCACATGTGACTTTTTAGTCAAAGTCAACCGGTTGACTTTTTTGGGAAAAAGGTCAACCACGAATTTTGGAGGTGAATTTGACGAAACGGATAGTCCCATGACGTCTGGAACGTCAACTTTAGTAGGAATCAATATAAGTATCGAAACGCGTGGCTACGGGGGCAAAATGGTCAAAATAGTTATTTAATTGATTAAAATAGTATTTTAATATAGAAGCGCAGCAGCTGTGGGGCAAGTGTGACTATCAAATTGGGACAATGAGGAGGGAGTATACGTATATAGTGGAATTGAAGGAGGAGGGAGTTAGTTTTATATCTTATTACACCCAAAACCTTTTCATTTTCTCAAACTCCCACTTTCTTCTTAATTCACTAAACTAATGAATGGATATGATGGTTGTAATTGACGTTATGGAGTTGGAGGGGTGGAAGACTCAAGCAATCTCAACTTCTATATATACTCTCCTCTCAAAACACCATTCTTGTTGCTTAAAAAATTTCATACGGGAGAAATATTGAGAGCTTAGGTGAAGTTGGCATTTTTCTGGAGAATTTTGCAAGCAAGGGAGATTGGTTATCAAGCTTCAATCCGATCATTATCAGTAGCTAACTCTAATCAAGAGGTAATTCATAACTTTATATGTTCTTGACGAAAATAGTGAAAAATGCATGTATAATCATAGTTGATGATTTATTTTGGCTTTGTGATGCCATGTTATGGTGTATTTCTGTTATGTGGTTATTAAGTATGAAAATTCTAGACTTAATCATGTTGCAATTACATAGAGAATCAAGGAATTATGCTATGCATGCTATATGTTTGATTAAATGCCACTAACATGTCAATTTGTTCAAATAATGGGAATTTGGTGGAATTAAAGGTTGTGTTATGTGTATATATATATTAAATTAGATGATCTGGACAGTAGGAGTCTTTCAATTGCATGCTAGAATCGAAAACATGGATTTTTGTCAAAGTTGGTTAAACTTGAAATCTGTGACTTTTCAGGTTTTTCGGAGCCTTGGAATCATAGTTTCTGTGACCCGATTATGGTAGGTAATAATTTTGTAAAATACTATGTAGTACGAAGTACTACCTGACCAAATTTCATAAGAAACGGAGTTAAATTGAGCAAGATATGAAATTCGGTAGCAAGCATGTTCATAGGGAAAAATCTGCAGATTTTGGGTTTTCCAGAATTTTTCTAAGTATAGAACGCTGTCTGGCACGTTTTTCTAGGTAGTCGATTTATCATGCTAGTTTCTGGTATGTGATATTTTTGTAAAATACTATGCTATATGGAGTATATTGTGTCCAAGTTTCATGGTCAGATGTTGTGTAGTTTAATCAAAAGTAAATTGCAAAGTGTGCTGCTCGAGTAGAAGAATTTTTTGGGCAACGAAGAGAAGCGCAGCTGTGCCGCTCATCAGACTTGATCCTGCGCAGCTGCGCCGGTCTGGGTCGGGTCGGGTCGGGCCAGGTCTGATCTGGGTAGGGTCAGGTCGGGTCAGAAAAATGTCAGAAACTTATTTTTTGCTCAGAATCTCATATTGAACCACTTTACCTATATGACGCTATATGATATGTGATTGAATAAGTTTGATGATAGCATACATGGTAGTTTAATAAACTTATTAAAATAAAAGGAAGCCATTATACTTCCAAGCCGTGTTCGAAAATCTAATTGCTTAACGTGACACATATGAATAGGTTACGTGAAGGTTAATTGCTAGCTTTAGCGATAGCAGACGTATCAGGCAAGTTTCTTACCTTATTTTTCATTGATAAATTATTCAAGCCTTACTCCTTTTATTGTGGTAAGGGTAAGTACCGAGCTTATGTTTATTCGTTGACACGTACAAGTTCCTTTGACGTAAAGTTCTACAACTTCAATTATCTTGCAAGTTTTATTGTTGACTACTCAGTTATTACTTCAACTGCTATGCTTTAAAGTTTTGTTTATTCGAAGAACTGTTTCTAAGTATGCTTTCTGGCCTTTTATTTCGGCTAGATATTATTGATGATAAATGATATAACATTTGAACAATTCAAATCCTTTGAAGCTATTTAATGTTTATCAATCCAAATTGCTTTGGTGCAGTCTCGCATGAATACTAAGATGAACAACCCGTATAAACGGACAAACAGATGTCGGGTATATAGTCCCATTTATGCTTATGCAGTTTAAACTTTTTATACTTGTGCACAATGTAGGGTACGATAGGCTGATCACCTGGAGTACTTGCAGAGACCGTTTACAATCTAATTGATTGTTAAACCGTCTGATGGTTTTCGATGAAACAAAGTAACGTTCAGAGTATTTAACACCCCTTAGTATGATATTGAGGATTCTTACACTCCTACTCTTTTACACTCTTGTTTAACACTTGATAATTCTTTCAACTGTTGAGATATAGCCATACAGAAGCTTTTACTCCTGATGTATGATTTCAAACTACTTTATATACTTGCTGGACAATTTGTGCTCGTTCTTGCTTAAACCTTTTAGTTAAGGATTAGAAGGCTAAGGGCTCGGGCAAGGACAAGGGAAAGTTTAAGATGAAATGATAAAAGTTATTTTTGTAATAAGTTTATATTTTCGCATATGTTGTAATGTAGCGATAAACGCTAAGTTAAGTTTCGGTTTATTTAAGGTTGTAAAGACTTGGGATTTTATTTGAATAAGTATGTAATAATTATTACTATTATTATTATTTTCGGAGTTTATGTAGTTAGATGTTGATGTATGTTGTATCGTGAGCACCAGATCCTGTAATCGATGTTACACGAAATTGGGGGCGTCACAGGTTGCTATCAGAGCTGTAGGTTATAAATCTTAGGTGGGGAACCTTAGACTATAACCTTAGAGGAGCTAGTGGAGGTAATAAGGAGATGAACTCACGTAGAGTTCTAAGTGTAGTGTCGAATCTATTTTTTTAAAAACAAAATCAATATCTATTTTAAAATACTAATCGAGTTGTTTGCCTTGATTGTAGGATGTCAGGAGAAGAGGAGGTTAGAGATATTCACGTTGTGAGTGAGCAGTTGGTGGCAGCTGTACCTGATCCCATAGCTGAGGCAGCAGCTGACTCAGACCCAGAGGAGTATCTTGATGAGGAAGAGGAGCCCGAGGAAGACTCCGAAGAAGCACCTGAGATACTATGTTGGATGAGTTGATGGATAGGATTACTGAATTGGACGACAAGGTCCATGAGTTAGAGGAGTTGTATTAGGGGGAGCAGAAAGCTGCAGCGTTGCTTGAGGCATTGGTGCACCACCTGATAATTAGGAACGGGGATCTGGCTGACAAGCTGCGAGTAGCAGGTCAGAAGGCGGATAAGTTGAAGGATGAGAAAGAAGCTATCAGGACCCACTTGGGACATACCATTAATGGGTTAGAGTCGAGGATACAGAGTCTATAAATTGACAAGCAGATTATTACCACATTATGGGGAGATGAGAGGAGAGGCTGTATTCGGGCCGAAAAGCTAACTGGCGAGTTCGAAGGAGAAGTGAGAGATAAGAAGTTTAGGATAGACAAGATGAAGTACGCATTTAAGTCAGCACATGGAAGGTTCCAGCATAGGGTACATCACTTTCCACGTGAGGAGCACCGGTCTAGACATGTTATAAGTCGAGGGCTGGTGCTGGAGATAGCGGATGAAGAGCATGAAGACGCCATTAGGCGGGGTCTTTAGTATTCGTGATGAACTTTTATTATTAACATATAAAACGTTTAGCTATGTAATAAGAACTTGGTTTCCAGTTTTACTAAATATGTTGGTTTAAGTGATGTAAATGGCTTGATGCCATAAGATGATGAAATATCTTGGGTATTATGTTTTTAAATAAATATGCTTTTATTTAAGTATGTGATGTGATGATTAAGTTGTTATGTAAATCATAAATGCTGTAGGAATAAGTTATGGGATGATAACGTTAAGTTTATTTTAAACAGATAGATGGCTAGAGGAAGACGTCGTCAACAAGTACTAGAAGGGTTAGGCGGTAATGCTGGGGGTCCACCGAACCCCATGCAACAGTTCGTAGACATGTTAGTTGGGGCATTACAGAATCGAACCCCGAATACCAATAACCCTCCAGCAGCCCAAGTGGCACACTTTAAGGACTTCAAGAGCGCGGGACCCCCTGAGTTCAAAGGAACCACCGAACCCATCGAAGCCCAGACATGGATCAAGGAAATGGAAAAGGCGTTCGCTATCGCCCGAGTAGGAGATGAGCAGAAAATAATCTTTGCCACATATATGCTGAAGGGTGAAGCTAACTTCTGGTGGGAGGCAAACCAGACCAGGGCTGGAGAAGGTGTGATACCTTGGGAGGGGTCTAAGAAGATCTTCCTCGAAAACTATTTCTCTGTAAGTATGCAGAGTAGCATGGAGATACGGTTCCTGGAGCTGAAGCAAGAAGACATGACGGTACCTCAATATGCCACAAAGTTCAACGAGCTGGAGAGGTTTGCGCCTCATCAGGTTGATACTGAGGAGAGGAAAATGAGGAGGTTTGAGCAGGGTCTCAAACCTTGGTTATACAGCAGACTTTCGGTGTTGCAGACGAATAGCTTCGCGACTCTCATGGAGAAAGCTATAATCGCGGAGGGCGGAAGTGAAGCCCTGATGAAATTTAACAAGGAGAAAAAGAAGAAGAATGAAGGAGGAAGTCGAGGGGAAGGTAGCAGCAGCAGTGGTGCAAACAAAAGGAAGTGGAAGTACAACAACAGCAACAACAATTTCAACTCGGGAAACTCTGGGGAAAAACCAGGGGAAGCAAAGAAGAGGACTGAGGCATGCAAGGAGTGTGGGAGGAATCACTCGGGGGCATGTCTAAAAGGAAAGAACGTGTGTTTTAATTGCGGGCAAGAGGGACACATCTCTTCCAATTGCTCTGCACCAAAGAGGAATGGGTGCTTCAACTGTGGAGCATTGTATCATCAGGTAAGGAATTGTCCAAAGAAGAATTCAGGAGGAGGAAATGGAGGAGAGGGATCAGGTGGTGGAAATCTCACCATTACTGGACCACCAACTCAGAATTGACCAACAACAAGGACTTTTAATATGAAAGTTCAGGATATGGTCGCATCCAAGGACGTGGTTTCAGGTATCATTCTTATCAATGATATATCTGCTTACATATTATTTGATTATGGTGCTACTTGTTCCTTTGTGTCGCATAAATTCTCCCAACGATTAAACTTACCCCAGGAAGAATTAGAATATCCGATGAACATAGAAGTTGCTAATAAGGAAATAATTCCCGTTAGCCATGTCCATAGGAATTGTGTTGTAGATATCAGGGGATATAAGTTACCTGTGGATTTAATTTAGATTCAATTAGGGAAATTTGATGTAATTTTAGGAATGGATTGGTTATTTAACCATGGAGCGATGATAGATTGCCAGAGGAAGTGTATAAACCTTAAGATTGCAGATCAGTCTAAGGTAGTGTTCTACGGTAGTAAGTCGCCGAGACATTCGAATTGTCTGACAATGATGCAAGCGAGAAAGTTGCTATGGAAGGAATATATAGGATATTTGGCCCATATCGTCGATATGCAGAAAGTAGGGGTAGGTATGAGATAGATACCAGTAGTGAATGAATTTTCGGATGTATTTCTAGAGGAATTGCCAGGTATTTCGCCAAATAGGGAGGTCAAATTCGTTATAGATTTAGTGCCGGGAACGACACCGATCTCAAAAGCCCCATACAGAATGGCACCGGTAGAGATGAAGGAGCTGATGGTACAGTTGCAGGAATTATTGGATAGGAAGTATATTCAACCGAGTGTGTCTCCTTGGGGAGCACCAGTTTTATTTGTGAAAAAGAAGGATGGGTTGATGAGACTTTGTATCGACTATCGAGAGTTAAACAAAGTGACGATCAAGAACAAGTACCGTTACCTAGAATAAATGATCTGTTCGATCAATTGAATGGAGCGAGATATTTTTCCAAGATTGACTTGAGGGCGGGATATCACCAGTTGAAGGTGAGGAAAGAAGATGTACCTAAGACAGCATTCAGGACTCGTTACGTACACTACGAGTTTCTGGTGATGTCATTTGGGTTAACGAACACGCCGACGGCATTTATGGATATGATGAATCGGGTATTCAAGCAATACTTAGATAAATTCGTGGTCATGTTCATTGGTGATATCCTGATCTATTCTAAGACTCAGGAGGATCATGCTGAACACTTAAGGTTGATATTGGAGGCATTGAGGAAGGATAAGTTATACGCAAAAATTTTTAAAGTGCGAGTTCTGGTTGGAGAAAGTTCAATTTCTGGGTCACGTGATCGACAAGGACGGAATCTCAGTGGATCCAGCAAAGGTGGAAGCGGTGCAGAATTAGGAACAACCAAAGACACCGACTGAAGTATGAAGTTTCTTAGGATTGGCAGGCTATTACAGACGGTTTATCCAAGATTTTTTAAAGATAGTGGGAACGTTTGACGAATTTAACAAAGAAGTAGGTAAAATTTATCTGGACAGAGAAGTGTGAAGAAAGCTTTTGGGAACTCAAGAAAAGATTGAGTGAAGCACCGGTGTTATCTCTACCAGACGATACAGGTGACTTCGTGATTTTCAGTGATGCGTCACACAAAGGACTTGGCTGTGTGCTTATGCAACATGGTAAAGTTATTGCGTATGCATCGCGTCAGTTGAAGGATTACGAAAAAGGATATCCTACCCATGACCTGGAATTGGCAGCGGTAGTATTTGCCCTAAAGATTTGGAGGCACTATTTGTATGGTGTAAGGTGTGAAATATACACGGACCATAAAAGTCTGAAGTATATCTTCACGCAGAAGGAGTTGAATATGAGACAAAAAAGATGGTTGGAATTAATAAAGGATTACGATTGCGACATCTTATATCATCCGGGAAAAGCTAACGTGGTCGCAGATGCGCTAAGCAGAAAGGGCAGTGGTTGGTTGGCAATGCTAACGGCTCAAGAGGAGTTGATTAAGGAAATGGACAGTTTGGAACTCAAGGTAAAGAGTCTGAGTGAGTCAGATGAGAAGTTGTTCGCAATGGAGGTTCGACCGACTCTATTGGACAAAATCAAAGAAGAACAAAGCAGCGATCAAGAATGCGAGAAGGTGAGGAAAAGAATTTCAGATGGAGAGGAGCTTAAGTTCAATGTGGGTGGTGATGGATTATTAAGATTTGGGAGGAGGAAATGATGAAAAATTACCCTAGTCTTTTTGTTTAACTTGTAATGATTCCGGGGACGGAATCCTTATAAGGGAGGGTGAATGTAATATCCGAGATTATTGTGTAATTTAATAATTTTTAATAGACGAATTTATGTGAAACACTTGTGTGATTTCTATTATTAGGGGTATATGTGCTATTCATATATGTTATGTGATGAGATGTATTTAAATAGTTGGTTTAGTTTAATTTAACTATTTGAATTGGTTAAGTAGATAAGTAATTGATTAATTCGTGGAATGGTGTTAAAACATGAGTTGGGAGTTCGGAGCAGAATTTAGAGACGCGGACTGCGTATTTAAGTCTGGAACGTCGAAATTAGTTAGGATGGATTGTAACCACAAAAAAGTGTCACGGTTGACTTTTTGGTCAAAGTCAACCGGTTTACTTTTTCGGGGAAAAGGTCAAACCACTGGAGATTCCGAAATGGAAGTGGGAACACATTACGATGGATTTCGTTACGGGTCTTCCCAAGGTTTCTCAAGGCATAGATGCGATTTGGGTTATTGTTGATAGATTAACCAAGTCTGCTCATTTCTTGCCGATACGGGAGACTTATTCCATCGAACGTCTTGCTCGTATGTACGTGAATGAGATTGTGAGGTTGCATGGCATGCCAGTGTCCATAGTTTCGGATCGTGACCCAAGATTTACTTCACGATTTTGGGTTAGCTTGCAGAAAGCTATGGGCACGGACTTACGATTCAGTTCGGCATATCATCCTCAAACGGACGGGCAATCGGAAAGGACTTTTCAAACTCTTGAAGATCTATTGAGACTCTGTGTTCTAGACTTCAAAGGGAGTTGGAATAAGTACCTACCATTGGTGGTTGTCCTACAATAACAGTTATCAGGCAAGTATAGGTGTGGCTCCATTCGAGGCATTGTATGGAAGAAAGTGTCGTTCTCTAGTGTGTTGGGATGAGGTGGGTGAGGCAACATTATTGGGACCGGAGTTGGTACGTATGACTACAGAAAAGATCCAAATGATCCGACAACATATACAAACGGCACAGAATCGACAAAAGAGTTATGCGGATCTTCATCGAAAGGACGTAGAATTTAATGTTGGGGACCATGTGTTATTACGTGTTGCTCCATGGAAGGGAGTTACGAGGTTTGTCAAGAGAGGAAAGCTCAATCCACAATTCATTGGTCCATTTGAGATTCTTGACCGAGTAGAAAATGTGGCCTATAGACTCGCATTACCTCCAAGCATGTCTCGTGTTCATAACGTGTTTCACATATCTGTGTTACGTAAATATGTGAAAAACCCGAGCCACATTATTGAGTTAGAACCAGACGAGATAGCCGAAGATTTAACGTACGAGGAGGTACCTGTCAAGATTTTGGATAGGAAGGAGCATGTCCTACGCACAAAGGTTATACCACAAGTCAAAGTTTTGTGGAGAAACCATGCTATTGAGGAAATGACCTGGGAGTTGGAATCGGAAATGAAAGCGAGGTATCCTCACCTTTTAGAAACATCAGGTACGCACGTCAATTTCGAGGATGAAATTTCATAAGGAGGGGAGGTTGTAAGACCCCAACTTTTATGAATAAAAAAAATTGAATTTCCTCTAGATATTATTTTGAAATAGTCAGAGGTTAATTTGATAATGTGAAATATTATGGGTAAAATGCGCAAATATTTTAAATAAGCAAGTGGTTATAAAATTTTCATTGTTGTCGGGGAATATTCGTTTGGTCGTGGAATATTCTTGCTGTCAAGGAATATTCGTACGACGGCACAACCATTTGTGGGCCCCATAACAAAAAATTATCGGATAAAGAAAACGATAAGAATAAGTTTTTTTGTAAATAATGGCGTAGTTGTTACCGTTAACACTGTTGGAATACCCGGTGGGTAAAGTAAAGTTATACGCGTTGTTGCACAGTAGCACACGGTATTGCACAGTATTTTTATATTATTGTTAAATCAATAATTGTCACTGCACCCTATCTCCCTGATCAGCTGGATGTGCCCACTCCAGGTGGACGACCCCAGGTTGATAAGTTTGATGATACCCTCACTTTCTTGGATGATTTTGATGAGGCAGCAAGTCCATAGGTCATCTGTTAGTTATTGGGCATTTGTGCCCTAGTATCCTGTACTTTTTATTTTTTAGATTTTAAATGTATCATAGGTATGACAGTGATGTTTATGAAACTAATGTACTTGGCAAATATCTATAGATGATGCTTTCTATTTATTCATCACACATGTTATTTTATCACTCGTTATGATGCATTCTTTAGATATATTTAAATGATTGGATAGAGATTGACCCCTGTATGGTCTTATTGACACAATTTTTACAGATGTCGTCCTCTGCTGTGGTGCATTTGGACCACCTTCCTCCTAGCCATGCAGCTACTAGTTTGAGGGTTTGGTATGATCAGTTGTCATATACCAACCGTGTCGCTATCAGCCGCATGTTAGGCCACTTCATGTCTATGCTGTCCTTTCAGGTTCCAGCGGGATTTATTATCGAGATACTCAGGTATTAGATTCCTGAGCGTTATGTCTTTCGGTTTGGCGCGGCCGAGTTGACTCCTACTTTGGAGGAGTATGGTCGCATCTCGGGATTATCGATGGAGGGGCCATGTGCTCGGATGGCCTTGGGCCATATGCGCCGCCAGTTCATGACGATGACTGGACTTAAGAGGGCAGTTGTGTTGGCTGAGGTGGGTGGTAGCCACGTTATCTCCATGGACTTTATGATCAGTCACTTCACTTCTGCAGATAGTTTCGTCGTTTATCACGGAGACTTTGCCATTTCAGAGGAGCAATGGGACGTTGCCCGAGTGGATGCCTTGGTTATGTACCTTATAACCTATCTATACATGCCATTTTATATTGTCCATCTGGATATGGCGATGTCGATAGCTGTTAGAGCTCTCCGAGAGGACTTTACTATACTTCCCCTTATCCTGACAGAGACATTGATATCAGCCTCTATCTGCCATGACGTTGGGGATCATGAGTTCAAAGGTAGCCCCGTGCTCCTATACATCTGGTTGATGACGCACCTTAGACCGATAGGGCGGCTTCGTCGTCACGGGTTTTATTTTGGACATGGCTTGTCCCAGGTCTACTTATATCGCCCGACTTCTTGCGTCAATGAGGCATCATGGATTTCATTTCTGGTTGCTATGGAGGAGCCTTTTGCTATAGTCATGTATTCTGGGTATTGCTCCTTTCTGAGTTTCATCACGCACGTAGCCGACCTGGATTTCCTCCCCTTGGCGGGTTTGAGGCGTGTGACGACCTATCATCCTCTGGCGGTGATTGGTCAGTTTGATCAGTACCAGGAGGTCCATGCTTTTGAGGGGACTGAGGATTATAGCTTCCCCGTCTACTTAGTTACCGAGGCTGATCTGGCTCGGGTTTATGGATTCTGGTCTCATTGACAGACAGCGGAGTTCAGAGACTGCCATCCCGGTCGTTTAGCAGAGTATTCAGCTTGGCTTGAGTCGAATTTAGCACTAGAGACCGCAGATCAAGTTGAGACAGGATCTTTATCCGATGACGATGGTTGGTCCACAGATGATGCGGAACCGATGGAGGATCCTATATCTCTGACTGAGGATGCTTTATTTGCAGATTTGACAGCTTCTCTAGTGAGCATTGTCCCGCGTTCGGCCTCAAGTTTCCATGGAGGCGATGGATAGGCAGCTTCACCTGGTGACCTTTGAGAGGGATCAGGCTCGGGCTCTATTGTTGACCACCGTAGCTGGTCGGGATGCTGCTATTATTGAGAGAGACGCAGCCCGTGCTTCTAGAGACCAGGCCCTCGTTAATAGAGATGAGGCCCAGACTTTCTCAGATGGACTCATTGGTCACGTACAGGGTGTAGTGCAGAGTCGAGAGGAGATTTTTTGTATGGCAGCAGAGATGTTGAGGCGGGTTGATATGTTGGAGCACGAGTTTAGAGCTGCTCCCCCGACTACAGAGACTGCTGGATATTTGGCGATGTTGGCTCGTCTCACCACTGATTTATATCTCTATTTTATTTTTCTGTAGAGACTTTGTTATTATCACTTGTCATAGGCTAGAATCAACTTTTGTATTCTAAACAGTTGTATATATAAAAAGAAGCAAGTTCAGTTCACTTCCTTTGTTTGCGCATGTCTAGCTTTGCACACAGTTGCCATTTTCGCTTCATGATTTATTATGTCGACATAGCACTAGTCTCGTCATGTGGCCTCAGATTCGGCGGGAGTGATGCTAAGATGTCGCTAGGTCTTCTCCGCATGAGCCGTCGATTGGGTGGGCTTATGGGTACGGTTTTGATTTCTGTATAGGTTAGGATTTTGAATAATAGGAAAGTGTTTGGATTTTTTTTCGAAGGTTAGACCGGGCCATAAATGGTTGCCTACGTACTCCCACAGATAGGAGATCAGGTCTTTCGTAGTTCAGGCTCAGACCTGAAAAGTTTGAAAAGGGGTTTATTTGGGTTTGAGTTTGATTTGATAGGATTTGGATGTTTTTGGTTTGATTTGATGGGATTTTGATGTTTTTCAAGGGTTAGACCACACCATAAATGGCTGCCTACGTACTCCCACGGATAGGAGATCAGGTCTTTCGTAGTTCAGGCTCAGACTTGAAAAACTAGACTTGATATATATATTTTTTCTTTTTTTCCTTTTTTTCTTTTTTCTTTTTTTTTTCTCTTTTTTTTATCAAGATATAGTAGTCCAGTTTGAAAGTGAAAAGGGGTCTCAGACAAAATACCGTTTAACCGAGTCGAAATTGATTAGCTGCGAGAATTCCTCACCGTCCATCTCTTCCAATTTCAAAGCTCAACCTGATAGGATTGCTTTGACAAGAAAGGGTCCTTCCCAATTTGGGGCAAATTTTCCTTAAGCTGCATCCTGGCCTGGAATGATCTTCTTTAGTACCAAATCATGCTCTTTGAATTCTCGAGGTCACACCTTCTTGTTATAAGATTGGGACATTCGTTGGTGATAAAGTTGACCGTGGAAGATAGCAGCAACTCTTCTTTCATCTATCAGGGATAACTGATCGTATCGATCTTGTATCCATTGGCTTTCCTCTATCTGGGCATCTAGCATCACTCTTAGTGATTCCATCTCCACTTCGACAGGAAGTACAACCTCCATACCATATACCAGTGAGTAGGGTGTTGCCCCAGTCGAGGTTCGAGTCGACGTCCGGTATGCGAGTAGGGTTAACGACAATAGATCAGGCCATCCCCGGTGATTTGCTGACATCTTCATCATTATCTTCTTGATGTTCTTATTAGCCGCTTCCACCGCGCCGTTCATCTTCGAACGAAAAATAATCGAATTGAGGTGTTTGATATTGAACTTGCTGCATAGTTCCCTCATCATCTCGTTATTCAGATTCTTTGCGTTGTCTGATATGATAACCTCGGGTTGTCCATACCAACAGATGACTTTGTTTCTAATGAAACCAACGATGACGTCCTTAGTGACATTGGGGAAAAAAGCTGCTTCCACCCACTTGGTAAAGTAGTCAATTATAGTGAAGATGAATCGATGACCGTTATTGGCTTTAGACTCAACTGGTCCTATTACGTCCATTCCCCACATGGAAAAAGGCCATGGTGATGTCATGCAATGTAGTTGATTTGGAGGCGCATGAATAATGTTGGCGTGGATCTGGCATTAATAGCAACACTTGACATGATCATCGTAATCCGCTTTGAGGGATATCCAGTAGTGTCCTGTCCTCAGAATCTTTTTGGCAAGCAGAGGTCCACTCATATGTGCTCCACATACCCCACCATGTACTTCATTCATAAGTCGCTGGGCTTGATCTCGGTCTAGACATCTAAGAAGGCCTATACCTGGGTCTCTCTTATAGAGAGCATCTCCACTTAGGTAGAAATTCATGGCCATTTTCTGTATTCACTTCTTCGCGGCTGGACTCATCCCTTCAAGAGTTGACTGATCTCGCAAATATTCTTTAATATGGTAGTACCAAGGTGGTCCCGTAGGTGGTATCTCATATGATATCTCCCCTACATTGTTTCCATATGACGGTGTATTCTGCACAGTGAAAGTGATGACAGGCATTCCCCTTCTTGTTAACAGGTTCACCAATGAAGCTAATGTGGTCAATGCATCAGCAAAATCATTTCTGTTTCGGGGGATATGCATGAAGGCAATGTCTTCAAATTCCCCTGCCAATCTGAGAATATGTCGATGATACGGCAGTAGATGCAGTTCCTTGGTGGTGTATGCCCCGGTAAACTGCTTGATGACTAGCTACGAATCTCCAAACACAGCTAGCCGTTTTACTCCCATGGACTAAGCCAGCTTTAACCCCACAATGCACCCTTCATACTCTGCGGTATTGTTGGAGTTGTTGAAATGCAACTTGGTGGCCACAGGGTATTGATCTCCCGTGATGGATACCAGGACTGCCCCGGCTCCTGCACCTTCAGCGTTTGATGCGCCGTCAAAATATTTTTTCCAGAATTAACCTTGGTCCTCCTTATCGATCAGTTGAACAGTCAACACTTCCTCCTCCGAGAAATACGTTTCTAGAGGCTCAAAACCCCCTATTGGTGCAGCCGACAGGTGATCCGCAATCCCTTGCCCTTTGATTGACTTTTGGGTGACATAGATGGCGTCGAACTGTTGAAGGATTAACTATTACTTGGATAGATGGCAGTTCAAAATTGGCTTGCTGAAGATGTATTTCAAAGGATCCATCCTCGAGAAGAAATAAGTGGTATGGCCGTGTAGGTAATGCTGTAACCTCGTGGCTGCCAAGCTAATGCACAACAGGTTCTTTCTATCAGAATATATTTCTGTTCTCCGCTGCTGAAGCGCTTACTGAGATAATAGATGGCTCTTTCTTTCCCCATGTCATCATTCTGCCCCAGTAGACAACCCATAGCATTGGAGTTGATCGAGATATACATGAACAACGAAATTCTATCCCTCGGGGATACCAAGATAGGTGCTTCAATCAACCTCTTCTGGATGGTGTGGAAAGATTTTCGACAGTCTTCATTCCATTTTCCCGAAGAGTTCTTCCTTAACAGTTTGAAAATGGGTTCACAGGTTGCTGTCAACTGCAATATGAACCGGCTGATGAAGTTGATTCTTCCCAGGAAACCTCGAATTTCCTTCTCGATCTTTGGCTCAGGCATATTCGTGATGGCTTTGATCTTGGCAGGATCCAATTCAATGCCCCAATTGCTCACGAGAAATCCTAGCAGTTTGCCGGATTTCACACCAAAAGCACATTTTGTCGGGTTTAACTTCAAATTGAACTTGCGGAGCCATTCAAACAACCTTCGAGGATGGGTACAATGGTCATCAGCCTGTTGGGACTTTATGATGATATCATCCACATACACTTCGATCTCTTTGTGCATCATGTCGTGGAATAAGGTCATCATAGCCCTTTGATAAGTAGCACCAGCATTGGTAAGGCCAAAAGCTAGTCTTCGATAACAGAAGGTTCCCCAAGGGGTAATGAAGGCAATCTTTTCCTTGTCTTCTTCAGCAACCATAATTTGGTGATATCCAGCAAAGCAATCAGCGAAAGAATACATCTCGAACTGTGCAGTGTTGTCGATTAATACGTGGATGAACGGCACTGGGAAGTCATCTTTAAGGCTGGCTTTATTGTGATCGCGATAATCTACGCATACTCGCACCTATCCCCTAGATTTCGGCACTGGGACTACGTTGGACAACCATTTAGGGTACGTTGACACCATAATGATTCCCTCTTTGAACTGTTTGATAATTTCTTCTTTGACCTTCAGGCTCAATTCTGGTTTCAACCGTCTCAGTTTCTGCTTGACTGGTTTGAACCCTTCTTTAATTGGGAGTCGATGGACAACGATATCGGTGGATAAACCTATCATTTCTTCATGAGACCAGGCAAAAACATCCTTGAATTGGGTTAAGAGTTGAAATAATTCTTTTTCTTGGTTAGAGGGAAGGTTGATCCCTATCTGTATCTCTTTAGGATTGTCAAGGGTTCCGATATTTATGGTGGTGGTTTGATCGAGGTTGGGTTTAGGTTTATCATCGACCCATGCTTTGATTTCCTCGGGCACCTCGTCATCATCCCCTTCCTCTTGCTCGATTCCCATCAAGTCAAAGTCCAATTCTATATCGAAATCGTAATCATTACTCAAATTCGGCAAGTCATGGATGTGACTAGGACTACGCAAATAAACCTGAGACAAAAACTTGATTGCTAAGTATATACAAGTAGTCGTCAATTACAAAAAGATTCATCAGTTAATATGACAACTAGTAACAACAAGCTACAAATGAAATAAAACAGACATAAATAGAGATAAAGGTAGAGCTCCCTGTCATCAGTCACTTCCTGGTTTTTACCCTTTTCGGACGATATGTGGGGTGATCGTCCAATTGCTGGTAATGAGATCCTGGGGAGTCGCTGAGATAGACGCGCTATTGGAGTCTTCGCCTTCCAAGATGGCCATAACATGTTTGGAACTGGTCCCTAGATCCTCTCTCGGGATGTTTACATTTCCCCAGTTAAGGACCGGGAGGATAGGTTGATCGCTTGACAAATCTTCCCCACTGGACTTCTTCAGGTCCTCTTTAAAAAGGCAAAAACTGCTCGTGAATTACAACTGAATTTCTTCCAGAAGCTTCTGGTCTTTGGCCTTCTGGGCCGTATCCTTGAGAGGCTTTTCATTCTCATCCTGCCGAGGTCCGCTCTGATTGACTTTAGGAATCAGAAGGTTCGAGATAACGACGGGGATCTTCTTTAATGATTCTTTAAATTCGGCTTCACTGAGGTTTGGCTTGAGGTGAATCAAATGATTAACTAATTTGTGTTTGTGGGGATTCTGATGTCTGAATCCACCAGAATATCCTAGTCCAGCCTTTCCCAATTACGTGGGTATACGGATTGGGTTCCTGATTCCTTGACCATTTTCCCCCAATCCTCTGCCTAGTCTATGTTCTCGGGAAAACATCTCTTGGCCAACTGCTATCACTTCATGAGATATCCTGGGGATTAAGACCGGCGCCCCCACAGATTTATACCGCAGATTACTTATTTCAAAGGCTTTAAAACTGGCGGCCTCGACACCTTCATTCATGCAGATCAGAGGCATGTCTCCCAGATCATGGATAGGATAATCAGGTTCTGCACTAACAGTCACCAGATTACCGTTTACGATATATTTTAGTTGTTGATGAAGAGTTGAAGGAACGGGGCCCGCCATATGGATCAATGGTCGTCCCAACAATAAATTATACCCAGTAGTGATCTTCAGGATTTGAAAAGGTATGTTGAAAGTGAAAGAGATAATTTCCACAGGAAGTTCAATCTCCCCCACGGTATCCCTTCTTGATCCGTCGAAAGCTCTTACCACCACATGGCTTTCCCGAATCCGGTTTGGGTTGATCTTCATCTTCTCCAGAGTATCATGTGGACAAATTTTTAAGGATGATCCTCCATCGATTAGCACGCCACCTACCACATATCCTGATGAAACGACAGCGATATGCAATGGTTTATGATGCCCAGTTCCTTCGGCTGGTATATCGTCGTCAGTGAAGGATATCACATTACTGTCCAGTACATGGCTGATTAGGTGCTGGAATTTCTCAATATCGATAGTCTTGGGTAAGTGTGCTTCCTCCAATACTTGGATCAGGATTTGACGATGGTCGTCGGAATCTAATACCAAATCTAGGATGGAAATTTGATGTGGTTCTGCCTCCAATTGCTTCACCGTCCTGGCTTCATCGTGCCCCATCTTATTGAAGAACTCTGTGATTTTTCCAGTTGATACATTCCCTAATTCCTTGGTTGTTTGTTTTAACACTTGCCCTGGGAGGTAAAATGGATTCTCCCTAGGTATGATGGTGGTACAGTCAGGGGCCAATTTTATACCTTCCCCGTAATTCCACGGTACCTTCTTCAAGCTTAGAATTGGGAGTTGCGGTCAAGGAGCCAACATTAGGGGTTTTGGCGCTGGTATCTCGAGAGTGGCTTTGTTTCTCTGCTCAGATATTCCTTTGATGGTTATGGGTCCGCCAGGTGTTCCTTCCATGCATAGGATAACGGCTATCATACCCTCTAAATTCCTCGGTCTTCGAGGGTAGTTTATCTCTTCCTCGCAGAAGATCTCAGCTTTGTTCATCAATTCCAGTTCCCCTGATTCAATTAAGTTCTGGATTAGATATCGCAGGGCCCAACATTCCTCCGTGGCATGTCCAGAAGCATTCGAATGGTAAAGCCATGATCCGGAAGGATCGAAACACTTCGATCCCATATCTGGGGGTGGCAGAAATTCCGTAATCTTCCCCTCCTCGATCAAGGTGCAGAGAATCTCCTCCCTAGACTGCCTTAATGGGGCGAATTTCTGTTTGGCAGCAAATTCTCGTTGGTTCTGCAATCTAGCTTCTCAGGCCATCTTTTTGGTCCATTTGCTCTGCTCTTGGCAGCGAATCCGATCCCTTCTGGAGGTTGAAACATCTTGGATAGCTATGGGGTCAGTGGGCTTTGGTAGGACATGGTATATTAGCTGTCGGGTCAACTGGTGTTGGTATACAACCAATTCTGCCAGCTGATCCACTTGCGCCTTGATTGAAGCCAACTCTTGTTCTACCCCACACTTTTCTTCAGGGTATCCCCAAATTGCAGGGTCATGCACAGAAGGTAACTCTCCCATCTTCCTTAGGTATTTACGGTTTTCCCTTCTTCCGGCACTAATCATGTTGACTCCTTCCTCCGTATGCTGAGGCAGAGGGTTATTGTTGACATTCGGTTGCTCGGGCGCTTTGACTATAATCTCCCCGCTGTCAATCAAGTTTTGAATTTTGTGCTTTAACGTCCAACATTCTTGAGTATCATGCCCCAGCGAGTTGGAATGGTAGGCACATTTCTTGCTGGAATCGAATTGCCTTCCGTTTGGATCGAAAGCTGGAGCGAGCTCAACGTTCTTCTGCTGGGCGATCAGTAGTGTTAATATATTCTCCAAGGAGTCTCCCAAAGGAGTGAATATTCTTCTTTGCTTATTTTCCTTAACTTCCACTGCTGTAGAATTTCGAGAATTCGCAGGATGAGAGTTCTACCTCTAGATGGGTGCGTTAGGGCTCTTGCTGGCAGATTGTCCCTGTAATATTAAAGAGACATCTTCTTCCTTTCTCTTTGATCCTCTTTTGGGAGCGCTGACATAATTTCCCTACTGTATGTGCTCGGCCACGGCTTCCAAAGCAGTGAGGTCCTTAATTTTGTCGGACTTCAAACCCATTTCTGCGATTTCCCCGTGTTTAATTATTTCGGAGAAGGATTTTCCTAACCCGGCGAGGACTCTCTCATAGAAAGGGGCTTCTTGTATATCAATGAAGGTTGTCACCATCTCACCCTCATCCATTGGTGGGTTGACTTGGGCCGCCATTCGCCTCCACCGCTGCGCGTATTCTCTGAACGATTCATTGTCCAGCTTTTTGACTTTGGTAACCTGGTAGCGATCAGGTGCCATCTGGGATTGGAAACTTTATTGGTTGAGGAAAGCCTGGGCCAAATCTTCCCAACGTCTGACTTTGGAATTGTCTATCCGTGCGTACCACGTTCGGGCTTCACCGGTAAGGCTCTTCTAAAACAGTTGCATCCGGAGGTTTTCATCCTCAGCGTAAGTTCCAAGTTCACCTATGTAGACTTTTAAGTGAGTGTATGAATCTCCCAGTTCGTTGTATTTCTCGAACTCGGGGACTTAAAACTTATCTGGGTATCTTGCCTTTGGGAAAATACACAGATCCTAATAATTCACGCTCCCGTGGGATCCTGTCCCTTTCATAAACCAGATAGCGTCCTCCATTTGTCTGACTTTCTTCCTAATGTTTCCAGTGTCTTTGTCCTCCCGGAGGTCTATGATTTCCCTTGTCTTCTTCTGGATCGGGGCCTCCCTGGGTACTTCAACATCAATGGGAGAGATAGGTGTGGACGTATGGGTATCACCTTCCTTCTCGGGTACTTTCATGTCTCCTTGCACAGAGGATTCTGTCGGACTCTTGTGCTTAGATTATTGGGATACTTTGCACTATTCTTTTAACAGGGTCGTCATCTCGGTCATCTGTTTCTTGAACTCTTCAAATTCTTCTCGAGATACAGGGGTATGTTCAGATGAACTTCCTTCAGCCATCTTGAACGGTGATGAACGGGCCTTCTTGGCTCGATATCGGGTTCTTGGACCAATCTGCACACAACCGATATCTAGTTTAGACTGGATACTAGTGGATAGGGATGCATGATATGCTATGCATCAGTTTAATGGTTTTTTAATCTTTTCCTGCAACACAACGGGTTAGTCGAATTGATGACAGGATTTGAAAGATGTATGTATGACAGTTCAAGATAATGGTCATTTATATACACGGAAGATTAAATAAGGCATGAAGAAGAACACCGCGCGTTTGGTTTATCAGAGGCTGACCTATATTAGGGTTACTCTCATGGGCTGTTTGAAATTGGTTCCCAGATCTTCGCAATTTACTTGATGAAAACATCCATTTTTCAATTGGAGCGGATCTGAGTGGTGCATTTCCTGAGCCTCACAATAGAAACACCCAGAGGAGTCCAGTAATAAACAACCGACGGGATTGCCTCCTAATGGAGCTACCACACAACATACATTCACATACATTCACGTCCTCACCGCATGTAATATGTTGATATTGTGCGAGGCACTAATACACAATGCTAAAAGATTGATACACACAGAGATCATTCACACAAAATGCATATGCAGAATAAAAATCAAAAAGTTTGATCACGGCTTAAGCCCTCTTTGATCCCCAGCGGAGTTGCCACCTATCGACGCCAGGAAGAAAATTCCCCACTCTCCTTTTTGTTGAAGGAGGGGTCTTTTTCTTTTGGGTGTTGCTATCCATCCTCTCCTATCCGGGGGAAAAGAGAGGATTGCCCATATTTCCTAATTTTAATATTATTCTACCCTTTCGCTTTCGCTTTGTCTTTTGGGGTTTCGTTTAAAGGGTGAATTTTGTAGGAAATTGGTACCAACATAAGTGTCGACGATTTTGAAAAAATTGATTTTATTTTGATGATTGGGCCGAATGAGACAGAGTCGCCAGTTGGTATGTTGGAAATGGATGTACCAACTCATCCGAATTTTAATATTTTTTTCGTAAGATGGTCCAATGCGTGACTCTAAAGATTGGTCTTGAAACCCGAGATTCGTGGAATCCGGGGGCTAGGTTAAGCTGAGGGAAGGTGTTAGGCACCCCCCGACTCCCGTGCAAGCACGGTACCGCATCTTATTGATTTTCTATGCATAAAGTGTGTATGTGTGTCTGTGTGTGTGTGTGTGTTTTATTTTGAAAGTTTTGTTATTGTTTTTCTAAGTCTTTATTTTGGGTGACTTGAAAGTAGTGTTGTACCTCTTTTGTGCCTATGTACAAAGGATTTGATTTGATAAAAAGTTAATTTTTAACAAAATATATGAATTGAAATGAGGTTTTAGGAAGTAAGATTTTTCAAATCCTTTACCCGACTAGGAATCGAGGACTTCGATACTTCCTTTTATTCTTTACGTTTATTACGTGATCTACCCCAAATTGCTTTATTGTTCATCAAAAGCTCTTCGTGATTTTATTAGAAATCATTTTGATGATATGCATGTAAAAGCGTTAAAAAGAGGGTCGGATCATCATCTGGCATTTAAGCCATCTCGATGAACCGAACTCTCGTAATCAAGGTTTTCACTATCACGGGATCTTGAATCCGACCTCTCGAGACTAACCCCTCGAGTTCGTTTTCAAGATCCAAATATTACATGTACAACGATATTTACGCTATTAAAACATTATAACATGAAAACCGATCCATCGTGGGAATCAAGTCAGATCCATTCGAGGATCTCAACATCGGGATTCCTAGGCTCATATGATTTGTACAATATCGTATATATAACGTCTATGGCTTCGATATTAGATGATTTCATCGATTGAAATCACCGTTTAAGCCGTTTTGGCCTCCCTTTCACCTCTAAATATAGATTTAGGGTTATACGGGTTAACCGGGACCGTTCAAAAAAATAAATCCATAGATATACCATAAATCTAAGCCGTTATAGCCCACGGGTTAAAGCTTCATGCTTAATAACCTCTCGGGGGCTAGATTAGGCTTAGACTTAGGTATATCTAGCCTCCGCGGTTGATTTACAATGTAATAAGCACAATATAACCGATAGAAATCTAAACTCTATCAACTATTACACAATATGCTTAAAATACAATAAGTTTAGCTATATTCAAACAAGATATCTCATTAATCTATCATTTGAACAACATTTACAAAGAACCGAAGCTAGAAAGTGCGTTATTTCACCTTGGGGGACGCGTGAACAACCGTTTTTGACTCCCGAGATGAACTAAGAACACTAGTTGGTATCCAAGTATGTGCTAGATGGGATGAATAAGCTTTAAAGAGGTGTAGACATGTTCCACCCGAGCCTTTCTCTCTCTAGAATTCTAGTTCTCTCTCTAAAATGTATATCTCTCTCTTCTAAAATGAACTAGTGTGGGTGTTATAAGCTGCCGAAGGCAGCCGCAACCATACATGCGGCTAGCTACAGATATGGTCAAGGCTGGCCTAAGTGGGCCCCGCATGCTCGGTCGGTGGTCCTTTAGTCCCAGTTCGGCAGAAGTTGATGTCCGTCGCTCGGCCTTTCGGACAATCTTTGAGGAATGCATAGGGAACAGATCGATTCTAATTGGATTAGGGTTTGGAAAGTCAATACTTGTGGCCGAGATATATTCATCAGGTCCGAATATCAGTTATTTGGCTTATCTCTGATGGCACGTCGTTCGAGGTTTGCTGAGGTAGTTTTCGGTGATCACTGTCTCAGCTCATCGATCCTCGATCTGTTCGTGGTGTGTTCGGATGTCATTGGTCCTTTGCATCACTCCCGGGGTTGTCTCCGAGATGATCTGGCTCTTTTTCCCTTCCTCGGGGTTGTCGCCAGAGTAAAATTACGCTTTTGCCCTTCTGCAAGGTTAGTACAAAGAAAGCGAAATTTTGAGTGTCTACATATTTTATTCCCTCTTTCCATAAATTGCTTTATGCCCATTTATTTATCATATTTAATGCATACAATAATTTTGTATCATTAAATTTAACTACATCTTTCCCTTTAATAAATTGCTCCTCCACCATTTATTTACATATAATAAATATACAATACTAATGCATTTATTTTACACAAAATCACATATTTCATAGCACGGACTCACTTATGCAATACAATATCACACAACATATCATCTAATAAAGATTTTCTTTATTTAATTCTTATTTTAATATTTCCCAAAAATTTGGGTTATCACAGTGTCATGTATAATGGTAAGTCTAGACATATACGTCGTAGACATAATACTGTTAGACAATTGCTCTCAAATGAGATTATTTCTATTGATTATATAAAATCAAAGGATAATCTAGCGGATCCGCTTACTAAAAGTTTGACAAGAGAGCAAGTAAGTTACACATCAAGGGGAATGGGGCTAAAGCCTATGAAACAAGGCAATCCAACCTAGTTGACTGGTAGTTGTCGTCTAGCACTATAAAATTTACCTTACTCTTTATTCAACTAACTCAAGAATTAGTATAGTAATAAGCAAGGATCGATCCCACAGAGAGTGGATTATTTTTTATCTATCCAATTATTTCCAATGAATTGGAGGTTTTTAGTTTCAAAAAATATAATTAACTAAAGTGAATTAAGAAAATATCAATGATTAAAAAAACTTCAATTCTTCAGTTCAGTATCCCATTTTCTCAATTATGAATTAATCAAGTAATTACACTATTTACCCTTTCAATGAGATTAATAACCTTAGATAACCGCGATCGCAAATTACCCGAAATTCTCCTTAAGTGTAGATATTATTATTATTATTATTATTTAATTCTTAAAGGAGTTTGGGAATTAATTAATAGGATACTCATATATATATATGTATATATATATATATATATATTGCTAATAAGATTAGGATGCTAATTAATTAAAAGAGTTTAATTAATTATTCCTAATAAGATTGGGAAGCCTAATTAATTAAAAGTGTTTAATTAATTAATATAAAATTCTAATCCTAAATTGTTTAGGAGGGTTGCCTACATATATAAATAAGAGGAGTCTTATTTTAATTTGAGGTTAATGATCTTTTCAAGAGTTGGGAGAGTACACATAATTCTATAGAGATAGAAACTAGTGTTTAGCCAAACACCCATATTCTTTGATTCCTATTCTTTCTTGGTGGATTACCTCTAGAGGCCAAACATTTGGGTGGCTAACGTTGATCAAAAGAAGGAATCAACCCGGTGGATTCAAATTGAACGCGAAACGAATTGGAGTTGAACTCGTACATGAGGAAGCTAGTTTCTACGAGGGTATGAATCTAATCTCCATCTATTTCGTTTAATTAATAACTATGAATAAAGGATGATCCGGATATATGGTTTGTAAAATTTTAAAACTTTGATTTGTTACACTTCCACTTATTTTTATACAATTTGATTGTGTCCATGAATCTTACAAACCTAACAATATCAGCATACATATTGAATTAATTACAATTAATGATTTGCATACGAAGGCTCTTATACCACTGTAGGATTTCTAAAAATGAATCAAAGCATTCAATCGAATTGAAATAACAGCGGAAGCATGCATAATAGCAAATTAAAATTTTTCAGCAATCCATTGTGTAGCCTTATGTAAACATCATTAATTGAGGAAGGATAAAAGTATACCTTTGAAGCGTGTAACCTTAGATGAAGACTCCAAATTCGAATCCTTGATCCTTCATGATCTCTCCAATCTCCGGATCACACGTTCGTCACAAAGTGTATGCAACACCCAAGAGGTATCCACCAGGAGTAATTGATTGAATAATTACTTTAGACTCTACTATGTCTTGGATGACTAATCCTAATTCTCACTTTCTAACAACTTAGGGTTTTGAGAATTTGTGCTAGAGAGAAGCAAGATGCGTAAAATTGTATTAGTTTTTCTTACAATAAGACTCTTCTTATTTAAAGACTAACCCTAATCCTTAACCTTTAAGGAATTGAGTTTTTAATTTAATTCCCAATTTAATTAAGAACTAAATAATAATAATAATAATAATAATAATAATAATAATAATAATAATAATAATAATAAGAATTCTCTTATTAATTTACAATATAGTATTTCTCCAAATACTTAATTATATATATTAGTATTTTTCCAAATACTATAGTATTATTATTTAGTCAATTTAATAATAATAATAATAATAATAATAATAATAATAATAATAATAATAATAAGATGACTAATCTTATTAATTTATAATATTAGTATTTCTCCAAATACTTAATTATAAATCTTAAGCTATTTATTTTATTCCACTTATAATAAATTAAATATACTTAATTTATTATTATTAAGCCAATCAATTCTAAAATCATATTTTTTCTTTTTGTAGTGTGACCCTTTAGGTTTAATATTAAGCCAGTAGTAGAATAAATAAATTAGAACAATTTTAATATTATTTATAATGAATTAAATTCCTTTAATTCAAGCATAAATAAATAATATTCATTCTACATCATGAGTGACACCTTATAAATAGTGTATCATGACTATCCGGATAATATGAATTCAATGTTTATCACAAAGATAATCACAAAGAATACAAAAAATCTATTATGTGAATAGTTGCCGTACAATTCAATCCTTTTACTGAACAATGTTCCAATCAAATATTAAACATAGAATTACTGTCAAGTTTTATTTATTTGATTATATATATTTCGATTCTAAAATGCACAACTATAGTTAATGTAAATTAGAAACTCCTTTCTAATTTCCATTCACCATGGCCAGTGAATTCCATGTTGTCACTTTATCAAATTACATAGGACATTCTCTTTTTTTTACTGGAAGCAGTAGATCATTTTTTGAGCATTCATCTATCTCCATATATACTTTATTATATTCGAGCATACCCTACGACGTACTGAAGAGTACTAAGGAATATGTCAAAACATAATTCAGTATATACAAGATACTATGATGATTTCAAGTCCAAGGATTACTTGTACTACTATCACTTTAGGAATTCCTATTGACAGGTAAGTAAAACTCCATTATGGGTTCCTTTATTCGTCACATTTCAATGAACTTATTCTTCAATAAGCACCTATATACTTACTTTAGTGTCTCCAAACAAATGATCATGAGATCAATCATCATCTTTAACAGAGTAAATATATTTTGTACTAATCTATCCGGAATCAGTAATCCCACATTAGTGGTCAAACGATTAGGAATATTTTATTTTTGAGCTATCATAGAATTTAGATCTCATTAGCATGATCAACATCATGATTTTAAAAGCATTCCTCAATAACTATGGGTTTATCACATTTATTAATTCAAATAATTAACATAGATAAAGAATGTCTTTTATATTTCAAACTCTCTTATTAATAAATGAATAAGATTACAAAGTAAATACTTATTACATCCAATGTAATTGGCTTGAGGGCATACTACTTTCATCGACAGTTTATTAGAGAGACACTGTACGAGTATTGGGAGAGATTTAAGAAACTGTGTTCCAGCTGCCCTCCCCACCAAATTGATGAGCAACATTTGATTCAGTACTTCTATAAAACACTGGAGGCTATAAAAAATCTGATTGCAAACATGACAGCCAATGCACATCAGTATGGGACAATTTATGATCATGCACCACAAAGGGTAAGTGAGGTAAGCACAAACAACTTGGAGTAGAAGATTTCTAACTTAACTGATGTGGTGAGACAACTAGCTACGGGGAATGTACCAGTTGCAAAGGCTTGCGGGATCTGTTTGCAAGCGAATCACAGTACAGATGCTTGTCCCACATTACAAGTTGAGGAAACCACACAACAAGCCAATGCCATGGGAAACTAGCAAGCACAAGCACAAAAGAAATATGATCCCTACTCAAACACTTACAATCCAGGTTGGAGAGATCATCCAAATTTTAGTTACGAAGGGAATAGGCCACCAGCACAAGGAGTGTTCCCACTTAGACAACAAGGTTTCTAACTGGCCCAACCTTAGTATAAACCAAGACAAACAGCCCATGCAAATAGCGGACAATCAGTGGAGGATATGTTCAAAGCATTTATGGGTCAGTCACAATAATTCATGACCCAGGCACAACAATTCATGCCAGAAACAAAGACTTCGGTTCAAGATCTGAGAAACCAAGTGGGACAGCTAGCTACAATAGTGGGAATATTAGAATCTTAAAATTCAGGAAAGTTGCCATCCCAAACAGTTGTCAATCCAAGGGAAAATGATAGTGCTATTACACTCAGGAATGGAAAAGAGATGGAAGAACCCAAAGCAATTGCAGATTTGGAGGAAAAAGCTAAGGAGGAGATTAAAACACCCAAGGTAATCTCTAACTCATATTCTCAAGCTATGACTAAGCTATTACCTTTTCCACCTAGGAATCACAAAACTTCAAGAAAAGAGGAACATGAAACGGAAATTCTGGAAACCTTCAGGAAAGTGGAGGTAAACATCCCTCTTTTGGATGCCATAAAACAAGTGGTCAGGTATGCTTTTGAAAGAATTATACACTAATAAAATGAAATTAAAAGATGATGAAAGAGTTACAGTTGGAGAAAATATGTCAATAGTATTGAAAAGAAAAATACTACCAAATTATAAAGATCTAGGCATGTTTACAATCCCATGTAGAATAGGAAACAGTAGATTTGAAAGATCCATGCTAGATCTAGGAGCTTCAATAAATGTTATGCCATTATCTATATTTGCTTCTTTAAATCTAGGGCCCTAAAAATAAACTTGTTATTATTCAACTTGCGGATCTTACTAACACTTACCTCCAAGGGGTAATTGAAGATGTCTTGGTGCAGGTGAACAAACTAATCTTTCCTGCAGACTTTTACATTGTGGATATGGAGGATGATAGATCCCAAAATCCCTCACATATCTTGATTGGAAGGTCATTTTTGAAAATAACAAGGATAATGATTGATGTCCACAATGGAACTTTAACCATGGAATTTGATGGGAAAAAGATCCAATTCAACATATATGAGGCCATGAGGTATCCAAGTGACATTAATCATGTTTTTGCCATTGACATCATTGATTCATTAGTGCAGGGATCTTTTGAACATATGCATAAGGAAGGTTTGGAAATTGCCATCACTAAAAGTTTAGAATTGGATAAAGATGAAGAGATTGAACAGAATCAGGAAGTGAAGGAGATTGTAGCTGCATTGCATTCATTACCAAAATTTACATATAAGTATGCAGTTAAATCTATTCAACTTCTTATTTCTCATCAAAAATTGTTACCATCTGTGATGTAAGCTCCAATCTTAGAACTAAACATTACATGCTCATTTGAAATATGCATACTTAGGGGCTAATGAGACATTACATGTGATTATTGCTAGCAGTCTAACCAAAGTGCAGAAAGAGAAATTGTTGAGAGTCCTAAAGGGCCATGTCACAGTTTTTGGTTGGACAGTAGCAGATATCAAAGGTATAAGCCCTGCAATGTGCATGCATAGGATTTTGTTGGAAGATGGAGCAAGGCCTACTAGAGACGCACAACGGAGTTTGAACCCACCCATGATGGAGGTAGTGAAGAAAGAGGTACTCAAATTACTCGATGCTGGTATAATTTACCCCATTTCAGACAGTCAGTGGGTAAGTTCAGTATAGGTAGTACCAAAGAAATCTGGGATCACATTCATCAAGAACAACAACAATAAGTTGGTGCCCACACGCACACAAACAGGATGGAGAGTGTGTATTGATTATAGAAAATTGAATGTTGTAACAAGAAAATATCACTTTCCTCTTCCTTACATTGATCAAATGTTAGAAAGATTAGCTGGGCGTGCTTATTATTATTTTTTAGATTGTTTTTCATATTATAACCAAATTGTGATTGCACCCAAAGACCAAGAATAGGCCACAATCACATGCCCTTTAGGCACATTTGCATATCGCCGAATGTCTTTTGGATTGTGCAATGCACCAGGAACATTCCAAAGATGTATGGTAAACATTTTTTCTGGTCTTTTAAAAAATTGCATTGAGGTCTTTATGAATGATTTCACAATTCATGGCGATTCTTTGGATATATATTTGGATAACTTGATTCGTGTGTTGGATAGATGCTTGGAAACTAATCTTGTTCTTAATTAGGAAAAATGTCATTTTATGGTAGAACAAGGTATAGTACTTGATCATATTGTGTCAGCTAAAGGTTTAGAAGTTGATAAAGCTAAGATAGATGATATTTCTGCTTTGCCTTACCCCGTCAGCGTGCAGGTGATTCATTCTTTTCTTGGGCATGCATGATTTTATCGCAGGTTTATTAAAGACTTCTCGAAGATAGCTCTGCAATTGTGCAAGTTGTTGTAAAAGGATGAGGAATTCCAGTTTTCTGATGAGTGTAAAGAGGCGTTTGACAAATCGTAGAGCTTATTTGTAAGACCCCAAATTTTATGAATAAAGATTTAATTTTCTTTATATATTATTTTTAAACCGTAAGGTGATGTTTTGATAAATGTGGTGAGTTATGGGTGAAATGTGCAAATTTTTCAAAATAAGCAAGTGGTTATAAAATATTCATTGTTGTCGGGAAATATTCGTTTGGTCGTGGAATATTCTTGTTGTCGGGGAATATTCGTACGATGACACAGCTATTTGTGGGCCCCACAACGGAATAACTGTCGGATATAGAAAGCGACAGAAATGACCTTTTTATAAATAACGGTAAAACTGTTACGGTTAAACTGTTGAAATACCCAGTGATAAAAATACAGTAATACGCGTTGTGCACAGTAGCACACGGTATTGCACAGTATTTCGAATTATTGGTTCTTACGTAAGAAGTCATTTACTCAATAATTGTTATAGTAATTACTGTTCAATATTTTATATTATTGATTCAATAATTGCATGATATTTTATTGGTTCAATAATTGTTACGTTGATATTTTATATGATTGATTCAATAATTACTACGTTGCTATTTTATATGATTGATTCAATAATTGCTACCGTTGATATTTTGTATTATTGATTCAATAATTTTCACTGCACAGTATTTCACATTATCAACTCAATAATTTATATTATTTGGATAATATTACTATATAACATTATTGACAATATCTAAGGAACTTTTGTCTAAGAGGGATTATTTAATTGCGCGCCAGTAAGGAGAAATCCTTATCGGAAGGCTCCCTTTTTCCTGAGAACGACCTGGTTGTCAATATTGTAGTTCTGTAATATTATTTGTGAATAATTGATTATTGATTTATATGATAAGGGAATATTTATTTTGTGGATATAAAAAAAGAAATTAATGCTGAGGTGTTTTTATCAGTATTTTGGTGTGAAAAATCATTCGTTTGTGGATTTCGGTCATTTTCGGTTGGGAATTTGGAAAAACTTCCTTCTACAAAGTTGTAGAGAATTAAATTTCCTACAAAAAAGACATAGAATTTGTATTTTTCTGATAAAAGGGCTTTTATTATGAATTATTGAAGTTTCAAAAATAAATATTTTAATATATATATATATATATATAATTATTTATTATATAAAGCATGTGGGATTTTTGGTGGAAAAGTCTTTGATCAATCTTGGTATGCTGTCAACTTGCCAAACTTTGAAGAAATGCTCCGTTGGTTTCAAAAGTCTATTTTGGTGTCCTGCCATTTTCCTATAAATAGGGTGCTTAGGTTAGAATTAAAAATCACACCAGAATCAGAAGTTTTCTCTCTCTATAATATCGAGCGTATTTTTGTGAGTATTTAGATACTTTGAGTGTTACTATTCAGTGCAAGTTTCCTTCGGTATTATATCCGATATTCCAGCTAGAAGTACTATTCTTTTGAGTTAAGGGATGGTATTTTCTTTCGTAAATGATGTTATTATTTTCAATATCATTATACCAAAATATTGTCATGGATTTTATTATGAAATTTTTACTTTTTTCGTCGGGGTTACTATTCACATATACGGCGCTATTCACGTATACGGTACTATTCACGAAAAAAATTAAATTTTCTTCTATTTGTCCAAGTTGCTTGTTAATGTGTTGAGATGAACATAACCAACTGGTGATACAAATGAATATCTTTGGCCCGTAGTGCAAAGATGAATATTTGATTCGAGATTGTATTTGAATTCTGTACCATGTATTTGGCGACTCAGAATGGGTTGGATTGACTAGACCTATTCTTGGGGCGTCACACTATTGACCTCTGCACCTGTAACGACCGAGAAATCAGACTTTTATGTAAATAATTTTTTTTTGAGTTTATTGAATAAATTAGAATATATGTTTATTAAACTAAGTAAGTTGTTTAAAGGTCATTTTATGACCTAGAAGATGCGAATGTGGTTAGGATTCTGGCTATGTGCTAGAATTAAATGATTTGAATTTTCAAGACGAAAATAAAAGTTTTCTAAGAAATTTTTGAAACATCACTATTCATCCGTTTTTGCTCGGAAATTATTTTTGAATTTTCGAGAAACGCGTAATGATAGGATTTGAAGACGAGATGGAATATCTAATAATATTTCCATTATGGCAAATGAAGTTTTGCCTAATGACTTAAAACCCTAAGGGTTAGGGCAAGTGAAATTCTAAGAATAAGTGATTAAGTGTAATAATAATGATTATTATACGATAAGAATACGATAAGTTTTAATGGACTTTAATTATTGGACTTAGACAATTATCAAGCCAATTGGATGATGAGTGAGACCCAATGATGATTTATATCAAGGCCCAACGATAATTTAAATCATGCCCAAGAATAGGCCTAATTTGAATTAATTCTAAGCCCGAACCAAGAACCGAACTCGTGGGTCGAATCGTTAGCTCACCGAATGGGTAAAACCCATGGAGCAACCCATGAGGGGCCCCATCGAGGCACATGGGGGAGACATGGTGTGCACATGGTCATTGCTTGGTGGGGAAGAAAGATTTAGAAGGTGTGAATAGTAAAAGAGGTGGGGAATTATGACCATTTTACCCCCACTTTGTAATTTCTGTAAAAGAGAAGTTAGGTTCATTAGTTATTTTACAAACTTGACTACCTATATTGAGAGAGGGAGAGAAGAAAGCTTTAACAAAGAATCAAAGAAGAAAGGAAGTTTGTTAGGACTTTTGTCAAGAATATTATTCAAGAACAAGCAAGAACACCAAGAGGTACAATCATTTAAACCTTAATTTTCATCTTCCTTCAATACTTAATTGATAGAGAAGTGATAATTGGTGGAGCATGTATTGTACGAAGTAATAAGGTGGATATTAGTGGACTTTAAAACATTAATAACCATGAACAAGTGAAACCATAATTGAATGGTTAAGAACTTAATGAAGAAAAACCATCAAGACTTAGATTATTATTGTTGATTAGAATCATAGGTGAATAACCAATGGATTGATTCCATTTGGTTTGGCGTAAAAATCTCGAGTAACGAAGTTATGGCGAAATTTACTGGATTAGATGTTAATTGTCGAAATCGTAAAATTCCCGAAATGATAGTCAAAAGTCGCCGTTTAACTCAAAAATCTTGGTTTTCGATGGCGTATCGTAGAATTAGGTATTTAAGAGTTGCAGACTCAGGAATGGTAGAATTCCGACTTAAAATAAAGAAACGAGCTATGAACGTTAACGAACGTGTAATAAAAATTTAAACGGTGAATTTATCGTTAACGGATTCAGAAACTTAATCTGTCCGGATAGAATCGAACAATATGAGATATGTGAGCTAATGGCTTTGGAACAAGCCAATTCCGAGTTACAACGATCGAGTTATGAGCTCGGGAATTTCATAATTTGAAAAACTTGAAAAACATTTCAAAGGCTCAGAGCAGGCGCCGGTGCCCTGCAAGCCGGTGCCGCCGTGCGGCTATTAACACTAAGTTTGGCGCCGCAACGGCCTTAACCAAAATTTTTCCGATGCGGACATTTGATAACCCAACTTTTCGCGTGGTAATTATGGGGCAAGTATATACTTAATATATATGAAGAGAGAATTCCTAAACAACATGTATAACGACGATTTTAGGAATTAAACGTTGATTAAAAGTATTTAAACTTAAAACTCAAAATCTGAAAAATTAAACCGTGAGTCGTATTCGAGTTTAACGTGCGCTTTAAGGTTATATGGTATTTAATAGAGGAGCGTGGTATGAGAATGATAAGAAGTGAAGATAAAACTTATGTAATTTTTATATGGAGTCCGGGGGAAATGTGTTCGAGTTAACGAACCAATTAGGGTTTCGTCTGTCGTTATATTTAAATGATGATTGACGAGTGTCAAATTGTGACATAGGAATGTTAATAAATCGTAAAAAATGTTAAATAACTTAAACGGATGTTATTAGTATAACAATTTGGCTAAGTTATGAAAGAAGGAGAAGATAGTTTACACAATATGTATCAATTGTGGTAACATAATTGGTATACTATGTGTTTATATCATGTAGATTTTTTAAAGACCTAAGTAAAGTATACTTAAAAGTTTGAAGAAGTTTGAGGCTAGTTTTCTAAACTCTTGTCTACACTTTAAGTTGCACAAGCTGTCAATATGCATGATTTCCAATGCATGAATTGTTATTGAATAGTCAATGCCATTTGATTCAGCTAGACTGAGACTTAAATTATTTTGGTTGATTTTTCCACAAATCTTTCCAAAATATCTATAATGTTGCTATCTTATGCCAATTACTTTGGTACGGATTCAAAGGTAAGCCTGAGTATGAATACACAAATGTTTTAACGTCGTTAAATCGACGGGAACATGAGGTTTCCAAAACTTAAACGTAAATATGTTTAATAAATGAATGTTGATCAACATAGAGTACTATAGGCTGATCACCTAGATGTGCTCGTAAGCTATATCGAACAAGCAGTCTTAGTGTCAGGTTGTTCTTTTCATGAATGAAACAAAAGAGAATTTTTATGATCTTTGACCAACTCAGATTCTTAAGTGACTATAAGTCCTTGGGAATGATTTTAAAGGAATCAAAATGCTATTTTGATTATTCGTAATACTTCATAACTATTGTGTAGTTAGTGAAGATTAAATCATATGATTCTTGATTTATTGGTTGCAGTATATAATATTTAAACTTGCTGAGCTAGTTATGCTCATTCTTGCTTAAAATTATATGATTTTAGCTAAGAGCGAACGGATCGAAGGATTCCGATAAGGACAAGAGCAAGGCAAAGATGGATAAATAATTTATCATTGTAATAGTATAGTATTATTTTTGTAATGAATGATATTATGATACAGAATGAATGTAATGGTTATAAAGAACATGGGAAGGGATTAATATGATCTAATAGTTATTAAACTTATGCTTGTCGTTGAAGTCTT
This sequence comes from Panax stipuleanatus, assembly GCA_020205555.1. Taxonomy (NCBI): domain Eukaryota; kingdom Viridiplantae; phylum Streptophyta; class Magnoliopsida; order Apiales; family Araliaceae; genus Panax; species Panax stipuleanatus. The sequence goes on from CM035117.1 coordinate 39,322,020, forward strand.
CAATAGAATCTATGAGTAGATAGTAGCACCATATCCGTGGATTGAAAGTACCCGGATTTGGGGGCGTCACAGGTTGGTATCAGAGCAATAGGTTATAAAACTTAAGGGGGAAAACCTTAGGCTATAACCTTGAGAAGAAAAGTAGAAGTTAGAAGTAAACAAACTCGAGTAGAGTTTCAAAGAAGAAAGTAACATTAAACGTATTAAATGTGGTATGTGTGTATAATATTTTGATGTTGTGTACTAATCAAGATATTGTGTCTTATTATAGATGTCAGGAGATATTGCCATGTATAGGGACATACATATAGTAAACGAGGAAACTGTCAACATAATAGAGCTAGTACCAAAGCCAGTAGCTAAGGTACCTATTGTGAACATTGAGGAGACTGATCCAGAAAAGGAGGATTCGTTCGAGCATTCTGACGACCTTGTATTAGTTCCCAGAGACACATTAGTTATCTAGAAGGGGGGTTGAATAGATATTTTAAAACTTTTTGCTTTTTAAAATACTTATCAAATTTTTTAATTAAATAAATTAATTAACAACAACGAAATATATGATTTGTTTGTTCCCTTTAAGATAAAGCAAGTTTATAGTTTGATAAGCAGTTATAGCAGTTATGACAGATATAGCAGTTAAGAGAATGTAAATGACACAGTGCTTTTAAGTGGTTCAGAGCACTCAAGACTCCAAATCCACTCTTATACTCCACGAGTAGGAAATCCACTAAGGATATCGTTTCAACTTTGAATCACTGAGATTCCTTCAAGACTAGCAGCCTTGGAACTTTTAGTTCATTAAGAACTCTTCAAGTCCAGCAGACTTGGCACTTCTAGTTCACTATGAACTCTTCCAGTCTAGCAGACTTGGAATACATTGAAATGAGAGTTTAGTTCTTTGGTGTGCTACTCAGTTGCCGTTAAGCATAAGTTATAAAGAACTGAGTAGCGAAGCAAGCTTTCTTTCAGGATCATAGAGTTTGACTTTGAGTGTTCTTGAGCTTTGTGCGTTCTTGCTTACTTAATTTGAATCTTCAATCTCTTTTCCTTATGAAGGAGCCTTTGAAATCTTCCCGTTGAAAGGCTTCCGTTGGAGCATTTAATGTTCCAGACGTTTCTGAGCACTGATGTTGACTTCCTGGGAATATGGTGTTCTGCTGTCTGACTTGCCTGACACTGCAGACTACCTTCTCACCTAACACCTGAAAAGGTGCTTTTAGCAGACAAAAAGTGGTCCCCTTATCTTTTTCCACACACTTCTTCTATTCAAACTAAGGATAAGTGTTGGAGCATTGGGATTCCCAAAATGTCAACATTCCTAAGCCATTCTTTACTTGTTAGACATCCTCTTTCATCAGATAGGCGAATCTTGATACTTCTGATGCTAACTGAAGAAGCACCACGATCGTTGTCTGCATACCATGATCGTTGTGGCAGGTGTGCTCGTAAGCGATTCAGTCTTGATCGTAGAGAACATTATGATTCTGCTTAAGCTTTGATTGACTACGATATCTACTTGCATTATTTTGCTGACTCCACGTTTCTGAGAGTTGACTGCGATTCTTGACTTGGCTCGGCAGGCGCTCGGACTGTCTATAAGATTCTGAATGTGGCTTCTGTAAGACCCCAACTTTTAGGAATAAAGATATAATTTTCTTTATATATATAATTTTGCAATAGTAAGGTGTTGATTTGATATAATGTTATAGTTATGGATAATTTGTGCAAATTTTATAAAGTAAGCAAATTGTCATAAAATATCCGTTGTGTCGGGGATTATTTGTTTGGTCGGGGAATATTCTTTTTGTTGAGGAATATTGAATATGAAGAAGAAGGTGCAAGAAAGTGTTCAAGAAAGTGCTATCCCAGAAGCAAGAATCAACGAAATGGGAATACTTCGAGTCAACTCTAGACTTTATGTTCCTAACGACTCTGATTTGAAGTATAAAATCATGATGGAAGCACACAACACAACGTTTGCAATCTATCCTGGAAGTACCAAAATGTATCGTGATCTTCGATATACATTTTAGTGGAGGAACATGAAGAGAGAGATCACAAAGTTTATCTCGATGTGTTTAACATGTCAATGTGTCAAGGCAGAGCATCAAGTGCCAATAGATCCATTGCAACCACTTGAAATTCTAAAATGAAAGTGGAAACACATCAACATGGATTTCTTTATGGATTTTGATAAGGTTTCTCAAGGCATAGATGCAATTTGGGTCATTGTCGATAGATTAACCAAGTCTGCTTATTTCTTACCTATACGAAAAAGTTATTCACTTGAACGTCTTGCTCGTATGTACATAAATAAGATTGTAGGACTGCATGGTATGCCAGTATCCATAGTTTCTGATCGAGACCCAAGATTTAATTCACGAGTTTGGGTCAGCTTACAGAAAGCTATGGGCACTGATTTACGATTCAGTTCTACATATCATCCTCAAACGAACGGGAAATCAGAAAGGATGATTCAAACACTTGAAGATCTATTGAGACTTTGTGTTTTAGACTTCAAAGGAAGTTGGGACAAGTACCTACCATTGGTGGAATTCTCTTACAACAACAGTTATCAAGCAAGTATAAGCATGGTTCCATTCAAGTTGTTGTATGGACGAAAGTGTTGTTCTCCAATATGCTGAGACGAGCTGGGTGAAGCAACATTGTTGGGACCAGAGTTGGTACGCATGACTACAGAAACGATTCAAATGATCCGACAATGTATACAAACAGCACAAGATCGACAAAAGAGTTATGTTGATCTTCATCGAAGGGACGTAGAATTTAATGTCGGAGACCATGTATGGTTACGTGTTGCTCCATGGAAAGGAGTTACGAGATTCGAAAAGAGAGGGAAGTTAAACCCTTGATTCATTGGTCCATTTGAAATCCTCGATCGAGTAGGAACTGTGGCCTATAGACTCGCTTTACCACTAAGCATGTCTTGTGTTCATAATATTTTTCACATATCTGTGCTACGTAAATATGTGAAAGACTCAAACCACATTATTGAACTAGAACCAGACGAGATAGCAGAGGATTTAACGTATGAGGAGGTACCGTCAAGATCTTGGATAAGAAGGAGCATATTCTACGCTTAAAGGTTATACCTCAAGTCAAAGTTTTATGGAGAAACCACGATGTGGAGGAAATGACCTGCGAGTTAGAATCTGAAATAAAAACAAGGTATTCTCACCTCTTCGAAATATCAGGTACGTACATCAATTTCGAGGACAAAATTTCATACGAAGGGGAGGTTGTAAGACCCCAACTTTTATGAATAAAGATTTAATTTTCTTTATATATTATTTTGAAATATTAAGGTGTTGATTTGATATAATGTTATAGTTATGGGTAGTTTGTACAAATTTTACAAAATACGCAAGTTGTCATAAAATATCCGTTATGTCGGGGAATATTCGTTTGGTCGGAGAATATTCTTTTTGTTGAGAAAAATTCGTACGACGGCGCAATCATTAGTGGAACCCACAACGGAATTTTTGGATATAGAAAGTGAAAAGAATAACATTTTTATAAAGATAACGGCAAGACTTTAACTGTTAAACTGTTGAAATATCCGGTGATAAAAGTACAGTAATACGCGTTGTTGCAAAGTAGCACACGGTATTGCACAGTATCTCTGATTATTGATTCTTATGTCAGAAGTCACTCAGTATTTCATTCAATAATTGGCATAGTAGTTGCTGCATTGTATCTCATATTATTGATTCAATTATTATCACAGTATCATCTGCACAATATTTTATATTATTAAATCAATAATTGTCACGACACAAATACTCATATTATTTAATATTATTAGCTAGCATTATTGGCAATGTCTAAAAAGTTCTATCAAGAAAAAGGGTTAGGTTATTTAATTGCGCGCCAGTAAGGAAAAATCCTTATCGGAAAGCCCCCTTTTTCTTGGGAACAATCTGGTTGTCAATATTGTGAGTTATAATATTAATGATGAATAATTGTTGAAAGATTCTGTTAATTAAAGATAAGTGATTTGTGGTGGATATTTATTCAATTTTTGTTATAAATAGAGGAGTTATTGTAAGGACATCTATGTGCCAAACTATTCAAACTGTCGATAGAAATTGATATCAGTTTTGTTTTATTATTATTATAATAGTAATAAAACAGAAAACTTTTTATATAAAACAGAAAACTTTTTATAATATATATAAAGTTGTTTGTTTTATTAGAATATAAATATAATATATTATATTATATATAAAGTTTTTGTTTTATTAAAATATTTTATTGCATAGTGACGCATAGTAAAAATTAGAAAATCAGACGAAATCCGTGATTTTTCTTCTATTCATCCGTGATTTTCTAAATAGTACCATGTCATTCTCCTATAAATAGGATGCTTAGTTAAGAAATGAAAATCACACCAGAATCAGAGAATTCTTCTTCTATAATATTGTGCGTATTTCTTTCTAGTATAGGAATACTTTCAGTGTAGCTTATAGTGAAGGATTTTTTCAAGAATATCTCCGCTATTCTAGTCAGATTTATTCTCCTACCAAGGTAAAGGATGTTATTTTTATACTCGTAAGAGTTATTATTCTATTCCTTATTAATCTGTGGGAATAACCTGTCTACGCTGACTACCGCATGCATGGTGAATAACCATTCGTATTCATTCTTTATTAAGTTGTGGAAATGATCTGTCTACGCGGATTACCGCATGACAGGTGAAAATTCATTTGCAGTTTCATATATTCTTTCATACTCGTTTGGTATATCATTTCTTTTGTACTCGTCAAGGGATATCATTTTCTTTCATATTTTTCCATTTATGGTACGAAATTATTGTTTGTTTCCATAACCTTATTATTAAATGGTGGGAATCCCTGAAATTAGTAGAATATCCTTGAGTTTTGCACTTCATCTAATATCATTTCGCTGAAATATTGGTTTGAACTTCTTATTGAAATTTTAATATTTTCATGTCGGGGTACTATTCATTCTTGTACTATTCACTGGGTACTATTCACGTCAAAATTGGTTTCATTTCTGTCCAAATTAATTATGATTTATGAATATCATTCTTGAATTTTTCTCCACAATTGATTATTATGTTGACAATTTGAACATTCTTGAACTTGGATAAATTAAATTATAAATCTCTAATATTTATCCTTGATCTCACTTGATTCGTTCTTTATATCATTTTTCATTATTCCCAGTTTTAAATTGTGGTGAAAGTTATCTTTGGCCCGTAGTGCAAAAATGAACTGTTGATTGATATGATTATGACCAGGAACTATGTATTGGTATAATCATGACATTTGGTGTTATAGATAAAGGCTTGTGATAAAAGTTATCTTTGGCCCGTAGTACAAAGATGGACTGTTGTTTGGCATGATCATGACCACTGGTGATACAAACGAATATCTTTGGCTCGTAGTGCATAGATATTTTGTTGATTGAAAATAATTATTGATTGGTGTTACAGGGATAAAATATTGATAATGGACTTTTAAATCATAGAAGATAGTAGACATCATGTTCTACTTGACTCTTCTAATGGATTGATATTTCCGCTGCAGTTGTTGATTTAAAACTTGTTGTCCATAATGTTTTATCTGATTTATTAAAGGGTAACGATGATTTATTCTTCATTATCTTAGTCATAATATTCTTTACTGGCTAGTTGAGCTCACCCTTTTCTTTCATTGTTTTCTTCAGGAAATGAGAATATAGTTGGGACTAGTCGGAAAATGGAGTGATGGTCTGAGATAGAGCTATAGTAGTCCTCACTATTTTGTAAAATAGTGTGATAATAATTGTAATGAGGACTTAATTTGAGCGTTGATATTTTCGTGTTGCATACGACAAAATATCTGTATTGGAGCTCACAGTTTGTGTAGTCGTATTTTTCACGACAGTTTAATATAATAAGATTTGTATTTGGATTCCGCACTATGTATTTGGCGACTCAGAATGGGTTGTGTAGACCTATTTTGGGGGCGTCACAGCTTTCTTGACAGACTACGATTCTGGAGTGACTTCCTCGACACTCCATGATTCTGCCTTGGCTTCTACAAACTATTGGCTGACTCGACAGACTACGAATCTGTTAAAGCCTAACTATTACATTTCAATAGATCAACCTAACAAGCTTGATATTTCTTCTATACATTCAATTACAGAATGATAAACGTTCAGCTCAGATAAACTTAACAATTTTGATCCATAATCTAAGTCCTTGTACATATGTTCTATTTAAGGACTTTACAATATTGGAAAATATATGCACATTTATTTACTTTCAACATAAAATTTGAATATGCATTTCCCAACAATCTCCCCCTATTTGAGGTTGACATAACCAAGGAGATTTGCATCATTTCATTAAATTCTAATGCATGATGCTAGAAAGTAAATATGACTTAATGTTTCAGTGAGCAACTGAAATTCTAGAGAATAAGCATGAATTTATTGATGATGTTAAACGGATATTAAAATTCATAATAGTTACATCAATAAAAACAAATGGAAACTTAACTCTATCTTCTTGGCCTTTTGCTCCTTGGAGGATTTGCATATTCTTCAGCTCTCCTTCTTCTGCTAGCTTCATCTCGCCTTGCAATCTCTTCCAACTCACTTGGACTGAGATTTTCATTTTGATCATATCTGTTCATAAAGGCAGGATCTTCAATTGGCATGTTCAAGCCAGTGTGAGATACTCCTTGTAAGCTAAAGGATGGGCCTTGGCTCCTCAGAGGGGTTGCCATAATAATTGGTTGGCACTATTTTGATCGTTGAGGCTGATTGCGAGGCTGTCTTGCAGGAGGCTGATTCCTAGGATTGCTCCTTGAAGATTGTGCTACTTATTTCCCTTTGTTGCTCTTCTCTGCTCCTTTCTCCCCTTCACCTATATTCTCCCCCTTTATGTCAGCATCCAGGGTTCGAATATCTTTGGATAGGCGATTTACTCCTTGCACTAGTTCGTGCATTTGAGAGCGCATTTGGGCAATGTCATTATGATTCTGTTGAACCATAACATCAGTATCTGCTCTTTGTTGATGCAGCATGGCCATTGCATTATCTGTCTGCCTTAATTGAGTTAAAGAATATTCTTTGAACTCTCGTAGGGAGGTACTCAGTTTGTGGATCTGATCAACAATAACATTATTCTGAGATTCCTAAGTCTTCTGGTGGAGGCGAACTGCTTCCTTGTACTTGTTAGAAGCCTGAAAGTTAATTTTATCCCTTTTATTCAGACTGTCGATCATCTCCTTTATAATCTCCTTTAGTTACTTAGAGAGCTCAGTCCCCAAGTTCCCAGACAGAGTGTTGGCAGACTCGATCATATTGTTGAAGCGTTGATGAATCACTAGGGAATGAGCCTCAATGTTCTCTTCCGTCTCTTGGACCACTCTCTTTGTGACTTTAGAAAGCTCCTCTTTAGTGGGGAGGATAGAGAGATGATCAATGATTTTCTGAAAGTCAGGAGAGGAGGTCGTAGTGTGCACCCTTGGCTTGCTTGTGAGAAAGTGCCATATCAAAATATTCATGGTTTGAGGATGAGGGAATATCAAATTGGGTGAGTGGTGTTTGGATTTGGTGTATGGGTGAGGAGGCTGTTTCTGTGTTGGGGATATTTGGCTCGACGATTTGGATTGGTGGCTCGTTGGTCGTGGTGTCGGTTGTTACTCGACGATCGTGAATCGTAGTTCGACGACCATGGAGTCATTCACAGAGTTGGATGAAAATGGTGCTATGATAGAAAGTTGGTCATTTGGTTCATCAGATACAAAGTTTTGGGACTCTGTAACTGGAAACTGATTCAGTGGGTTAAGAACCACTTCCATCCACCTTGGTAGTTCATCAAACTGATAGAAGTTTTGTAAAGGACAGTGATTAACCTTGAAAAAGATAGGAATGTAGTGTACCTCTTACTCAGTCTTTGAAGACGAATGGATAGTGATCAGCTTTCGAGCAAAGTTGAGGTTGCTTGGGAATCCCTGGGCTAGCACAGAAATTACTGGATAAACTCTGTATGCCCAGAATATGTGATCCTAATTATTGAGAATCTGAGCTCTATGAAAGGACATCATGGGTAGATAGGAAAATAATTGATTGTGGTTCGCCCTTATTTCTCCACTCCAAAACTTTGCTATAATCTCAACTTCTTCCTCTTCTTCTCTTTCTCTATCACCTTCTTCAGCACCTACATCAAGAATCTCCACCATATCAACCATAACAACATTTTCCCTTTCTTCTTCAGCACTATCCATTACTACATCCACAACATCTTCAATTTTATGTTGAATAGAGGGGCCTTCATGAGTAGCTTCTGATTACTCCCTTTCAGCTGGAGCACTTTCTGGCTCAGGGACTTCAAAAATCTCCCCCTCAACATGAGTTGTACTCTCCTTATTAGCTTCTGGCAGCTACTCCTCAGCATGAACAATAGCTTGATCAGATACAGTAGGGGTCACTGCACTGTTGATGTTAGTTATTACTTCATCAATGATACTGGTCTGATCCAAGGACTCATTGTGAGAACCAGAGGTTGGAGACTTGGTTCTCTGCTCAGCCTTCTCAGCTACACTTCTTCTCTCTTCTTCCTTAATCCTCAACATAGCTCTCTTAAGCTCAAGATCAACCTTCTTGATTATCCTTTTCCTTATTCTTCTAGGCTCATGTTCAGGCTCAGCGGTCGTCTCTTCAGCTTCAGTCATGATAGTCTGTTCAGGCTGAGAAGCTGTAGTAGCATCTCTTCTAGAATGATGGTAAGTCTGGACTCCACGATCAGTGAGATTGATGACTCTACGATCGCAGTGAGTGAAGACTTCTTTACTTGATGACTGCGTTTCCTTTTTTGAGGCTTTGAACTTCCTTCAGCCTCTTCTTCATTTTGCTTCTTATTTTTCTTCTTCTTCAAGACTTCTTCTAGAGATGTGGTCACTTCCAGGGTGAGTTCCCTTTGTGAGGAATAGCCTAGAACTTCAGTGTCAGACCCTTGGGGCACATTAGTCGTTGAGCCTTGAGGTTCTTCTGCCATCTGAACAATCTCCTTCACTTTCTTCTACTCTTTTTGACCAGAGTAGAGGGTTCTTGATTTACTTCTTCTTCTTCAACTTCCCTCACTGCAGACATGTTTCCCTGCAGATCAGGTTTCTTCACATCTCTAGTCCTTCCACTAGATTCAGACATCATCATCTTCACGTTCTCAGCAGGGTTCCTGTTCCAGTTTTCAAAGAGTTGCTGGGTCATCCTCCTATTGGTGTTGATGACTACACCTTCCTTATCTCCAAATTTGTCTCCTAGAGCAGATTGGAGAATGATGCTTATGAATCTCCCATAAAGCATCTTGCATGTGCTCTTCGCCTTCTTAGAGCTGAGAATCTGCTTCCCAATCCATTCTATTAGAAGAGCCCCATAGTTTAGTTGAGCTTTGAAGCAGATTGCTGTCATGAGCTTCAGTTGAACTTCATTTACAAAGTCATGGCCAGAGCTCTTGCAGCAGATGTATTTCCCAACAATGTCAGCCAAAAATTCGTATTTTTGGGGAAATTATTTCTTCTTGTAGCCCTTGATGTCCTGATTCTTCTTGTGGTGCATCTTCTTCAGACCTTCATGGAAGTCGATGTAGCCCAAGGATGAAATAGCCTTTGATTTAAACCCTAAGTCCAGGTTTATATATGCAGCTTTGAGCCGAATCTGCACATTCTTGACCTTCGTGGTAAGGACGTCGTTCTCATAGACTCCATTGATGTAGAACTCCTTCACCAACTTTGAGTAGATCTTTGTGCTGGTGCTCAGAGCTTCTTGAATAACTGCTCTCTTCAGGAGAGATATGATCTTGTGAAACTATGGGTCGACAGTCTTGAACTCGTTGAAGCATAGTTGATAGCCGAATACAACATTAGAAGCCATTGATTTCTTTGATTTTTCCTGAAACGAACAAAATTAACTGAGCGTGCTTGAATTCTCAGTTCTAGGGTTCCTTTGAGAGAGGGAGACAAAGCTTTTGAAATTCAGAGGTGAACTGACAAAATAACTTTTCAAAAGTATTTGTAACTTCCCTTTCCATTTTCTGCAGAGTGGGGCACGTTTCTTGTTCTGAGAGGCTCCACGTTTTTAAATCGTATAAAAAAGACTAAGTTGCCCTTAGCTCCCCCTGAGCTAGTGATTCCCTCTTGAGGACTACGATCGTTGAGACTACTTCACGATCGTTGTTTGTTTGTTAAATTTGCTCCACGATCGTTGTCTCTACCCATGCTTCTGCACTGGTCCTTATGATACATTCTATATTAGCACTACTTCTGAGTTAAGGTAGCTCAGAAAGAGCTGGCCTCTTAGTATAAAACTTAGGGCAAGGTTTGTCTCTGAGGCGCTTATCACAAGAACTGTTTAGACTTGGTGGTTATGCTGTCATCACAGTGGACTTCTTAGTCATGCCAAGACTCCTCCACGATCATAGTTTTACTCTGTTATCTTTACGATTTTAACATAACCTTTTTATCTAAATAGTTAGTAACAACTAGAGCATAGGATTTATGTTTGTAAATTTAGCTTTCTTAACTCACTTATTAGTTTATTAAATATGGATTCATCTAAAGGTTTTGTAAAGACATCAGCAAGTTGATTTTCAGTAGGGATATACTGTAAAGATATAGTTCTATTTTGAACATGATTTCTAATAAAATGATATCTTATTTCTATATGCTTTGTTCTAGAATGCATGACAGGATTATGTGGTATTGATATGACACTTGTATTATCATAGTGAATAGGTATAGATTTGAAATCAAACCCATAATTTGCTAGCTAGTTTTTCATCTATAGGATTTTAGTAAAACAGCTGCTTGTAGCAATGTATTCAGCTTCTGCTGTTGAAGTTGATACTGAGTTTTGCTTCTTGCTAAACCAGGACACAAGTCTATTTTCTAGCAGTTGACAAGTGCCACTAGTACTCTTTCTATCAATTTTACAGCCTGCAAAATCAGCATCTGAATATCCTGTCAGCTCAAAGGAGGACTCCTTGGGATACCAAAGTCTCATGTGAAGTGTGCCTTTGAGATACCTAAAAATTCTTTTTTACAACTGTTAAGTGTGATTCCTTAGGATTAGTTTTAAATCTAGAACATATACATATAGCAAACATAATGTCTGGTCTACTGGCAGTTAAGTACAGAAGAGAGCCTATTATACCTCTGTATTTAGTAATGTCAATACATTTACCTTTGTCATCTTTGTCAAGCTTAGTTGCTAGAGCAATTAGTGTTCTCATGGGAGAAGCTGATTCCATGCCATACTTCTTAAGTAAGTCTTTGATGTACTTGGCTTGGTTAATAAAGATACCTTCATTAGTCTGCTTTACTTGAAGTCCAAGGAAGAAATTCAGCTCACCCATCATGCTCATTTCGAACTTGCTCTGCATAAGCTTGGCAAATCTCTTGCACAGATTTTCATCAGTAGAACCAAAGATGATATCATCTACATATATTTGTACTAATAAAACTTTATCTTTGTGCTTCTTAAGGAATAATGTGGTGTCTACTCTACCTCTAGTGAATCCTTTTTCAATAAGAAAGTTTTTTAGTGTTTCATACCATGCTCTAGGTGCTTGTTTAAGTCCATATAAGGCTTTATCTAATCTATAGACATAATTAAAGAGAGTTGAATTTATGAAACCTGGAGGTTGCTCCACATAGACTTCTTCTTCAAGTTCTCCATTCAGAAATGCACTCTTGACATTCTTTTGAAAGACTTTGAACTTCATGTGGGCAGCAAAGGCAAGGAATATTTTGATTGCTTCTAGTTTGGCAACAGGTGCAAAGGTTTCGTCATACTCGATGCCTTCTTCTTGAGAATAGCATTTGGCCACCAGTATTGCTTTGTTCCTTGTGATCACCCCATTTTCATCCATCTTGTTTCTGAAAACCCATTTGGTGTCGATGACTGGGTGATTCCTTGGTCTAGGAACTAATCTCCAGACATTGTTTCTTTCAAATTGATTCAGTTCCTCTTATATAGCTTCTATCCAACTCGAATCTTCCATGGAATCTTCTATCTTCTTGGGTTCCATTTGGGACAGAAGCTCAGATAGAAACACTAATTTTGGGTAGCAGATCTAGTCTTGATTCTTGCATTTGGATCTCCAATAATTATGTCTTGAGTGTGATTGCTTGCCCATCTGCTTCTTGTTGGAACATCTGTCCCGGTGCTTTTTTGTCTGAATACTTTAAGATTGACTTCTGCATCTTGTTGCAGAGGTTCGTCTTCTGGTGTAGCTCTATCCACGATCTCTTCTTATGGCTCCACGATTCCGTCTTCTGGGACTGCGACCATGGTGTTGGGATCGACTACTTTATTCGTAGTGTCTGGCTCGACTATCGCAGTGTTGAGTGGTACAGACTTGTCTAAGTTTATTTCATCAAAAATGATGTGAATCGAGACTTCAACACTTAGCGTCTTCTTGTTGAGCACTCTGTAGGTTTTGCTGTCTGTGGCATATCCAAGAAAGATTCCTTTATCTAACTTTGGTTGGAACTTAGTCAGATATTATTTTCCATTAAAGAGAATGTAGCATGCACAGCCGAAAACATAGAAATAACTGACGTTAGGCTTTCTTACTTTCCACAGCTCGTAGGGAGTCTTCTTCAGTGTAGAGTGAACAAGAGACTTGTTCTGAGTGTAGCAAGCAGTGTTGATGGCTTTTGCCTAAAAGTATTTAGGCAGATGAGCTGCTGCTAGTAGAGTCCTTCTTGCCTCGATCAGTGTTCTGTTCTTTCTTTCAGCTACTTCATTTTGCTGTGGAGTTCGTGGAGATGAAAAGTTGTGACTAATGTCGTTGTCTACACAGAACTGATCCATCTCAGAGAAGTCGAACTCTCTTCCATTATCACTTCTGATGGCCTTGATCTTCTCTCCTTTCTCGTTCATCACCAGCTTGAACATCTTGATAAGTTGGGAGCTTGTTTCATCCTTTGAACTTAGAAAGAATACCCATGTGAATCTGGTGTAGTCATCCACTACGATCAGTGAGTATCTCTTCCTTCCAAGGCTTACAGTTGGAATTGGCCTAAAAAGATCCATGTAAAGTAACTGTAGAGGCTTATCAATTGAGTTGACTGCTTTGCCTTTGAATGAGCTCCTTGTCTGCTTTCCAAGTTGACAGGCGTTGCATGGCCTTTCTTTGACGAAACTGAGTTTGGGTAAGCCTGCTACCAGATCTTTGGAGGCCAGTTTTGACATACTCTTGAAGTTGAGATGAGATAATCTTCTATGCCATAGCCAGCTTATTTTTTCAGAGGCTTTAGCAAGAAAGCATATTGTCTCATCAGAACTCAGTTCAGCAAGATTGACAATGTAGACATTTCCTTCTCTAGTTCCAGCTAGCTTTAGAGAAGAAGTCTTCAGATCTCTGACTTGACATTGATTGTTAAGGAAGGTGACCTGGTGACCCTTATCGCACAGTTGGCTGATGCTCAGAAGATTGTGCTTCAATCTTTCCACATAAACTACTTTACTGAAGGACACTGCACCATTTCCAGCTAAGCCATATCCTCTTGTCTTGCCAGATCCGTTGTCTCCAAAGATCACTGTGGGACCCTCTTTCTCTGTGAAGTTAGACAGGATAGCTTTATTTACAATCATGTTCCGTGAGCATCCACTATCCAGATACCAGGTTGTTCTAGTGGACCTCTGTTCCTGCATTAAAATTAAGTTTTCATTTTAGTACCCAGACTTGCATGGGTCCTACTCTGTTAGTTCCCTTAGGGACCCAAATCTATTTGACTTTGGGTCTATAATGCAGAGGGTTATAATAGTATGCTTCAGCCTTGTGACCATATCTATCACATACAAAACATCTAGTATGATGCATGCTTGTGTGTGTGTGTGGATTCTTTCTCCATTTGGACGTGTGTGGATACTTGGTAGCTCTTTCCTTATACTGATTCTTCTTTTTCCATACAGCTTTGTGATTCAGAGTTTGTTTAGAGTGAACCTCAACTCTACGATTCCTTCTTGGTTAGTTCGTGGAGCTTGTTTTACTTAACTCCACAATCCTTCGAGGATGGAGAGTAGTGACTGAGTTACTCTTCACTTTTCTAAATCTCAGGCTAGCATGGGATCCGTTATGTCTTGGGACATGACTTGGATCAGAAGAGCAAGGATGCATTGGCGCTTCACTTTGTGTGGATTTCAAAAATGTAATGCTTCTATTGAAATTTAAAGCACTACTAATGTTAGTTTCCTTAGGCTTTTCCACACATGGTTCTGAGGTAGATTCCCCAAAACCTAAACCTATTTTGTCAGATGCAATTCTCTGACTGGAGATCAGGGTGTCCATGGATGAAGAAGACATGTTCCACATTAGAATAGTCTTTTCTAGCTCTTCAATCTTAGAAGTTAGATTTAACTCTCTTTGTGTACAGAGTTTATTGGTCTGTCTTAAGATTTTATTCTCAGCTTCAAGATTAGAGAGATAGGAAGTGCTAAGCAGAGCTGTCTCCAGTTCTACTTGACCTTTCTTTTTCTCTTTTTGAAGAAGAGAATAATCTTTTGTTAGAACTCTGAACCACTTCATGTATTGATGCAGATCAGATGTTATATCATGTAGTGCAGTTATTAGTTCATCAATATCTACATCAGGAGAGTTAAAGTCAAATACCTCATCAATACTTACTTCATAATGGTCAGTGCTTTTCTTATCTTTGACTTCTTTGGCCATCAGACATAGATTGGCTACTTGAGGTTCTTCATCATCTCCTGACTCAGAGTTTGTGTCGTTGTCTGAGTCACTCCATGATCATCCAGCTACAAGACCTTTGTCTTTCTTTTGAAACTTTTTGTAGCCTTTGAACTCCTTCTTTGGATAGCATTGTTATATCTTCATCATCATATTCTTCGGAGTCATATTCATTTTCAACTCGAGCTTTGGAGGTGGCTTCTGTTTCCTTGAGAGCAACTCCTTTGTCCTTTGTCCTTTTTCCTTCCTTCTGATAAAGTTTCTGCTCGTTGAGTTAGCTCTAGCTCATAGGTGAGAAGGTTGCCATAAAGTTGTTGTACTGTCATTTTATGGAGGTTCCTTGATTCTCTAATGGCAGTGGTTTTTGCATCCTACTTGCTTGGTAAGGACCTCATAAACTTTATGATAAGATCTTTGTTTGGATAGATCTTTCCAAAGGCTCGAAAAGAGTTGAGCAGTATGTTGAATCTTTCATAAGTGGAAGTGATGTTCTCTCCTAGTACGTGGGTGAACATCTCGTACTGTTAAGTCAGAAGAGATTGCTTGTTCTCTCTAACTTCTTCAGTTCCTTCGTGCATGATGAGAAATGCTTCCCAGACTTCCTTTGCAGTTTTACTGTTGACCACATTCTCGAACAGATCATCTTCTAAAGACTAGAACAAAATATTTTTGGTCTTCTTCTCCAGCTGGACAGCTTTTCTCTCGTTGTCAGTCCATTCTGATTTTATCTTGATCTGTGTTCGGTTAGGATCTTCAGGAGTTGGCACAAGCTTTGTTGGAATGTAGGGCCCACTCATAACAGTTTCAAATAGATTGTCATCTATTGAATCCATATAAGCTTGCATACGAACTTTCCAGTTGGAAAATTTTTCTTTGTTGCACATAAGTGGCTTGCTGCCTCCACTGAGCTTGGACTCGCTTATCATGTGTGCCATTTGTCTACTCGAGCTTTGTAGGCTATAGATATGAGAACCTGCTCTGATACTAGTTGCTAGTTCCTAAAGACACAATAGTTATCTAGAAGGGGAGTTGAATAGATATTTTAAAACGTTTTGCTTTTCAAAATACTTATCAGATTTGTTAATTAAATAAATTAATTAACTAAAGCGGAATATATGATTTGTTTGTTCCCCTTAAGATAAAGAAAGTTTATAGTTTGATAAGCAGTTATGGTAGATATAGCAGTTAAGAGAATATAAATGACACCGTGATTTTAAGTGGTTCAGAGCACTCAAGACTCCTAATCCACTCTTCTAATCCACGATTAGGAAATCCACTAAGGATATCGTTACAACTTTGAATCACTGAGAATCCTTCAAGACCAGCAGTCTTGGAACTTCTAGTTCACTAAGAACTCTTCAAGTCTAGCAGACTTAGCACTTCTAGTTCACTACGAACTCTTCAAGTCCATCAGACTTGGAATATACTGTAATGAGAGTTTAGTTCTTTGGTGTGCTACTCAGTTGCCGTTAAGTATAAGTTCTAAAGAACTGAGTAGTGAAGCAAGCTTTCTTTCAGGATGTAGAGTTTGACTTTGAGTGTTCTTGAACTTTGTGCGTTCTTGCTTACTTAATATGAATCTTCAATCTCTTTTCCTTATGAAGGAGCCTTTGAAATCTTCCCGTTAAAAGGCTTCCGTTGGAGCATTTAATGTTCCAGACGTTTCTGAGCACTGATGTTGACTTCCTAGGAATATGGTGTTCTGCTGTCTGACTCACCTGACACTGCAGACTGCTTTCTCATCTAACACCTGAAAAGGTGCTTTCAACAGTAGAAAGTGGTCCTCTTATCTTTTTCCACACGCTTCTTCGATTCAAAATAAGGATAAGTGTTGGAGCATGGGGATTCCTGATATGTCAACGTTCATAAGCCATTCTTCACTTGTTAGACATCCTCTTTCATCAGATAAGTGAATCTTGATACTTCTGATGCTAACTGAAGAAGCGCCACAATCGTTGTCTGCATACCACGATCGTTGTGTGTTGGTGTGCTCATAAGCAATTCAGTCTTGATCGTAGAGAACTCTACGATTCTGCTTAAGCTTTGATTGACTACATTCTCTACTTGCATCATTTTGCAGACTCCATGTTTCCTAGAGCTGACTGCGATTCTCGACTTGGCTCGGTAGGTGCTCGGACTGTCTCCACGATTCTGAATATGGCTTCCTTGATAGACTACGATTTTGAAGTGACTTCCTCAACACTCCATGATTCTTCCTTGACTTCTGCAAACTCTTGGCCGGCTCAACAGACTACGAATCTGTTAAGGCCTAACTATTATATTTCAAGAGATCAACCTGACAAGTTTGATCTTTCTTCTAAAATTCAATTACAGAATGATAAACGTTTAGCTCAGATCAACTTAACAATTTTGATCCTCAATCTAAGTCCTTGTACATATGTTCTATTTAAGGACTTTACAATATTGGAAAATACATGTGCATTTATTTACTTTCAACATCAAATTTGAATATGCAATTCCCAACACCTTGGATTACATCGTTGTTCGATGGTATGTCCAAGGAGAAAGTAGAGATTGTATCGTTTAACAAAGTACTACCTACTGAGGAGGAAGATCTGACACCGGCAGAGTCAATGAAGGCATTGTTCATGTCAGTGTTAGATAGGAATGTTCAGCTGAGTAAGGAGGTTCACGACTTCAAGAAGGAAGTTCACGACATCCAGGAAGAGAAAGAGGACATGGAGACCTTTTAGAAGGTAGAGCACGATGAGAAAGTGATAGATAAGGATAAGGTCCAGGATCTGAAATATGAGGTCCAAGAACTTAAGGCAGAGCTTCTGAGCAAGAAGCGGAAGATCAGCAGAATGTCCTATATTCATAGTAGTTCACATCTAGATTACCAGCATCAGGTTACTAGGTATCCGGTGGAGGAAGGGTAGACTCGGCACACTATCATCCGGGTTATGGTGGTCAGTCTTACCAAAGCAGATTACACCAATGCCGTTAGGCAGATGTAGTCTAGTAGTACGTAGAGAAGGATTAGCTATGTAAATATTTGTGTAGCTTGGTAATGACGTAAAACCCTCTTTTGTATAATTAAAGGGTAGTTTTTTGTAAATCCCAATTTTTGGAAAGCAATTGTGGGATAGTCTTGTAAATGGTTAAGGCTATGTAATGACGAACGTTTGTAGTATTATACTACAAGAAGGAAGCATATTAATATAAGAAGTTTATTGAAATGTTTGGTAATGTGTTGGAGCTATTATTAACTGTGAATAATAATCAACTAAAAGAAATAAATAATGATGAAACTGTATTTATGTTAACAAAAAATGTCGCCAAGAAGATGACAGAGAAATCAAGAAGCAGAGCCTCGTAATGTAGAGGAGCAAGGAGGTCAGAATAACCCTATACAGGAATTTGTAAACCTAATAATCACGACCTTTAATAGGACTGGAGGGAATGTACAAGTTAATCCTGGGGTAGTAGGCGTTACTACTTTTAAGGACTTTAAGAGCGTAGGTCCATCGGAGTTCAAAGGAACTACGGATCCTATCACAACCCAAACTTAGGTAAAAGAGATAGAGAAGGCATTTGTGATAGCAAATGTCAGGGAGGAGCAAAATAGTAGGGTCTCAGTGTTCCAGAGTGAGATCTTTGGAACCGTGTTGGAGAAAGCTATAATAGCAGAGGGTGGTAGTGAGGCTTTGAGCCTGTACTACAAGGAGAAGAAAATACGAATAAGTTTGACGGGGGAGTCAAAACAGAGGGAGCTAGCGGTAGCGCGAGTGCACCAAAACGGAGGGGTTTCAACTCAGGGAATACCGAGGTGAAGCAGGGTGATCCTAAAAGGATGATCGAGGCGTCCAAGACGTGTGGGAAGGCTCATCTTAGAGTCTGTCTCAAGGGTGAAGCTGTGTGCTACAATTGTGGGTAGGAAGGGCACATCTCGCCTAACTATCGGAACCCTAAGAAAAATAATGGATGCTTTGTGTGTGGGTCAACGGACCACATGGCAAACAACTGTCCGAGGAAGGGGTCGAACAGTGGAAAAGGAGCTGATAGTGGTAAGCTAGATATTAGTGGTTATGCACCACAGGGTAGACCGATGGCTCGTACATTTAATATGACGGTCCAGGATGCGATTGCATCAAGCGATGTAGTAGCAGGTATTATCCCAATCAACGATAGAAATACATATGTACTAACTGATTCGGGTGCTACTTGTTCTTTTATAGCATGTGCATTTGCTAAACGATTAGGAATATTCCCTGAAAAACTTGTAATACCTTTGAATATTAAGGTAGCAAACGAAGAAGTAATTCATATGGATTATATTCATAGGAGTTGTTGTGTAGATATAAGAGGTAACAAGTTGTCGGTAGATCTTATACCTATAAATTTGAGAGAATTCTCTGGATGGATTGGTTTTTTAACCATAGGGCGAATATTGATTGCCAAAAGAAAAGTTTAAACCTTCGGATTTCTAAGAAACCCAAGGTAGTGTTCTACGGTAGTAAATCAACTGGGCGCTCTTGTTGTTTAACCATGACACAAGCCAGGAAGTTGCTAAGGAAAGGATGTGTAGGATACCTATGTCGTGTTGTTGATACCCAATGAGTGGGAGTAACATTGGAACAGATACATATAGTCAATGAATTTGCAGACGTATTTTCGAACGAATTGCCAGGTCTTCCACCCGATAGGGAGATCGAATTCGTTATAGATGTTGTGCCAGGGACGGCACCGATTTCGAAGGCACCGTATCGTATGGTGCCGATAGAATTAAAGGAGTTAATGATTCAGTTACAGGGACTGTTAGATAAGAAGTAAATTCAACCGAGTGCCTCTCCATAGGGAGCGCCGGTATTGTTTGTACAGAAAAAAGACGGATCGTTAAGGCTTTGTATCAACTATCGAGAGTTGAACAAACTAACGATAAAGAATAAATACCCATTGTCCAGGATCGATGATCTCTTTGATCAGTTAAAAGGGGTAAAATATTTTTCTAAGATAAATGTGTGAACGGGGTATCACCAGCTGAAAGTTAGAAAATAAGATGTACCAAAGACGACATTCAAGACTCGTTATGGTCACTACGAGTTCTTAATAATGTCGTTTCGGTTAACTAATGCGCTAGTTGCATTCATGGATATGATGAACAGGGTGTTCAAACAGTACTTGGACAAGTTCGTCGTGGTGTTCATTGATGATATTCTAGTCTATTCAAAGACACCAGAAGATGACGCCAAACATTTAAGATTAGTGTTGGAAGCACTACGAAAGGAAAAATTGTATACGAAATTCACTAAGTGTGCATTCTGGTTAGAGAGAGTGCAATTTTTTGGGCACGTTATAGACAAAGAAGGGATTTCAGTGGATCCAGCGAAGGTGGAAGTAGTTCTTAATTGGGAGCAACCGAGAACACTGACTGAGGTGCGGAGTTTTCTAGGGTTAGCGGGATACTACCGGAGGTGCATTCAGAACTTCTCTAAGATATTTAGTTCGTTGACAAATTTGACAAGGAAGACGGTGAGGTATGTATGGACGGAGAAGTGCAACGTTAGTTTCCAAGAACTGAAGAAAAAGTTGGGTGAGGCACTTGTGTTATCTTTACCATATGATACGGGAAATTTTGTAGTTTATAGTGATGCTTCGCATAGAGGACTGGGTTGCATGCTCATGCAGCATGGCAAGGTCATTGCGTATGCATCTCGGTAGTTAAAGGATTATGAGAAAGGTTAACCTACTCATGATCTGGAACTTGCAGCAGTAGTCTTTGCCTTAAAAATTTGGAGGCATTACCTATACGGGGAGAAATGTGAGATATACACAGTATAGACACTCAAAATTTTACATTCTTGTTATTAACCCTGTAGGAGATCAAACTCCGCCCCGGCGATAACTTTGAGATGTCAGTCAAGCCACGGCAACAACCCGAGAGGTACTGAGACCCCGGCGACAACACCAGTAGATCAAACTACGCCCCGGCGACAACACTAGAAGATCAAGTCAAGCCCAGACAATAACTCGGGAGGTACAGGGACCTCAATGACAACACCGGAAGATCAAACTCTGCCCCGACGATAACACCGGGATGTCAAGTCAAGCCCCGGCAACAACCCGGGAGGTATAGGAACCCCGGCGACGACACCGGGAGATTAAACTCTGCCCCGACGAAAACACCAGGATGTCAAGTCAAGCCCCGGTAACAACCGGGAAGATACAGGGACCTTGGCGACAACACCGGGAGATCAAACTTTTCCCCAGCAACAACACCGGGATGTCAAGTCAAGCCCCGGTAACAACCCCGGGAAATGCAATTACCCCAGAGACAACTTTGGGAAGCCAAATCAACTTCGGAGATAGCCCTGAAGTATGAAATCATCCCCAGAGACAACCATGAGAGACCAAATCAACCTCGGAGACAACCCTGAGGAAGGACAGAGTCAGCTGGGATCAAACTTTGGAGACAACCACGAGAAAATAGTCGAAAACCTTGTCAATACAGGAGACAACCCCTGGAAGGGTAAAATGGTCATTTTACCAACCTGATGCCAAATTTAGTCAAAATCAAATCGAATCGATGCAATGAAGGTCAGAAAGAGCCATAACATCAATCCCGAGTGAAAACAGCACAATACAGCTCAACGGACAAACGGTGAAAATACAAAGATCTGGTTATAAACCCATCTTCATGGATTCGAAAAAGGTTAAGTTCCATGTCATTATGTCGCTCTCAGAAAGGGCTTTCAGGAACGGAATAGCACGCCTCAAACAGACGCCCGGATCAAAAGTTATGAAGGTTCGAACCTGACATCGCGTTGCTCAGAGTGCGCGTACTTCGAGACAACGGGACCCATGGGAGTGGGCCCCACTCAGAGAGCCGCAGGTAGAGTCGTGGCTGCCGCAAGTGCAACCGCTAAAATTTTGGTCTATAAATGAGACCTCCCACCCTTGCAAAAAAATGAAGGAAAAAAAAAAGAAAAACGCTCTGAAACTCTGCCCGTTTCGACCCTTAGCCCTACTTCTATTACTCCAAACCTAGATTTTATTATTCCAATACATTTGCATACGTATATTCTATAACATACCAAAAATTAACCGGTGAAAACGTCCATTTAAAGTCCACCGAGTGGCAAAAAGCCCGTGGAGCAGTCCATTATAAGTTTTTATACGATCAGAAGTCATTTCCTACTTTATTATGTATATGTGAACGTGCATATAAAGTGTCATCTTCTGGTTTTTCCCGGAACTCAGTTCTGTGGCCTTTTTAGCTTATGTTTTAGTATATATAAGTATATATATACGTTTTTCTTCATTTGCATAGTCTAGATCGTCGATCCGTGGCTTTTACTCGCTTATATATATATATATATATATGTATATGCATATACTAACTTGTTCGGCTTGGGTCGCTGATTCGTGGCCTTTTCAGCTTTATTATATATATAACTGACTATATATATACTAACTTTCAATTCTTTCAAGCATGAATTCCAAATCCGTGGCATTTACTGCTTTTATATATATATAACTATATATATATAATTTTCCTAACTTTGTTTGGCCTGGATCAGAAATTCGCAGCCTTTTATTGCTTTTATATAAATATAAATATATATATATATATATATATATTTACATTTCAGACGAGTCTGGAGTAATTCGTGGCTCTTTACCGCTTTTATAAATATATATATATATATATATATATATATTTCCATTTCAGTCGAGCCTGGATTAATTCGTGGCTCTTTACCGCTTTTATAAATATTTATATATTTACATTTCAGTCGAGCCTGGATTAATTCGTGGCTTTTTACAGTTTATATATATATATATATATATATATATATATTTACATTTCTTCGTCGGGCCTGGATTGGAAATTTATGGCCCTTTACAGCTTATATATATATATATATACTTCCATTTCAGTCAGGGCCTGGATTGGATCCGTGGCCCTTTACCGCTTTTATATATATAACTATATATATATTCTTTGCTCACTATGATTAAATATATGTTTTAAATGTTCATTTGATATGCATTTGTTTTAATGTAAATTTGGCGAATTAGATTTATCTAAATCTAGCCCTTTCTAACTTTCAAACATTTCAAAATAGGTCCAACCAGAACCTGAAAGCTAGAATGGCTATGATTTATTTAAATCTAGTTTTTCTAGCTTTGAAAATATTAAAGCGACTTCGCGACCCTGGATCCATATCTAGCGAAAATGGAAAGCTTTGGCTACTCGCATACAAGGATTTGACTGATAAATCCTTTGTTTTTTGCGACGTCTAGAGTACAATTCTCCTTCTATGTGAATATCTGTGTTGTGTAGGTTTTCTTGGCCCATTTTTGTGATCCTAGGAATCATGGGATTGGTGATCAAACTGATCTAAATCTGATTCTCACGATGGACAATTCCATATTACAAATGTACCCTGTCAGTTTTTCTGTAAATTGTACATCTGAGGGACCTTAAAACGGTTATCTGGGTTTAAGGACTCAAACATAGTAAAATATGGTTTGTCGTGCCATAGTCACTTCGATGGCTGTCATGCCCATAAGAAGATCGACACTTGTATATACATTTTGTGGTCTTGGATTCTTCGCATCCCGACAATCAACATCACAATCGAGCCAAAGGCTTAATAGAATAAAAGTGGAAGTATTAATATGCTTTAATTCCAATGCGAGCATAAAGGTTTGAAAACCAATCTTTCAAAAAGTCATTATTATATCTTGTCTAAAAGGGACTTTTTCACACAAATCAAACCCTTCGTATATAGGTCCAACGAAGCAAGGAAGGCACTACTTTCAAATCAAACAAATGTAGGCTCAATTACCTCCAACATACACACACACATTGCAATTTAAAAGGGAGATATTGAAAAGATACGGTACCGTGTTTCACGGGAGTCCGGGGGGTGCCTAACACCTTCCCCCCGCTTACCCAAGCCCCCGAACTTTAAGAATCACGATTTCAAGGCCAAGTTTTGACAGCGTCCAATAATTGGGTCTACTTGCAAAATCAAACAAAAATCGGTTAAGTTGGTACAACTATTTCTAATCTACCAACTAGCGACTCTGTAAACCTTTCAAATCATCGACATGATACATGTTGGCTTTTTCCTAAAAATTTCACCCTTCATAAAACAGATAAGACAAGTAAGTGTAGAAAACAACAAAAATTTAGGAAGAAAAGAAGATCTGTCCAAAGAGACAAGATTTTTTCCCGACGTCGACAGGTGGCGACTCTGCTGGGGACAGTAGAGGGCTTAAACCGCGCTTAAATCTTTTCAAAATTTCCTTTTAAATCTGCGTATGTGTGGATGCTGTGTTTTACATTGAATGGATGTGAATAAATGCTTTACTGCTTTATATTAGTGCTCGCATAATGTCATCATTTCATTCAGTGAGACGCGATGTATGTGAATGTATGTTGTGTGATTCCTCCACCAAGAGGCTAACCCATCGGTGTTTGATTACTGGACTCAAAGGAGACTAATCCTATGAGGCTCAGAAAAGGCAACACTCAGATTCGCTCCAATTGAAAGATCAGATTAATTTCCCCACTAGTAGATTGCGATGATCTGGGGACCTTCATGACGAAAAGCCGCGAGAGTAGCCTAAGATAGGCCAGCCTCTGATTAACCAAATCTGAAGGAAAGCTTCTTCATGCCTTCCTCTTTCAATTCAAAAATTTTTCAATTCAATGTAAATAAATGTGTATATACATTCCATGTCTTGTGAATCCTGTCATATTATCCTGTCATCAGAACAACTGACCTTTGTTTTACAGGATAAGATTAAAAAACCTTAAACACATAGCATGGCATGCATCCGGTTGGTACCTATAATCGAAAATTAACGAACCTACTTTTATTGTAGGAAAAAATTGGTCCCGTCACCAGATCAAAATCTAAGAAAGCACTAAGCCCATCTCCAAACATGGCTTCAAGTGCTCAAACTGAATCCACCCCTGTCTCTAAGGAGGAATTTGAAGGATTAAAGAACCAAATAATGGAATTAGCTATTTTCCTCAAAGAACAAAGCAAAGGTCTTTCGGGTAAACAAACACCCGGTCATATAGAAGTATCTACACCCGATGGCAGTTAGGACACCGACATGAAAGATACTCAGATTCCTGAGCCTCAGAACTAGGATCCAACCAACAACCCTGGAAGTCATCAACATCAACAGAGAGCAGGAAGCTGGTGATATTCTGAAGAAGGTCCAACAAATGGAAGAAATAATCCGGTCCATCAAAGGGACTGGGGCATTTGGAAGCATATATTATTCAGACTTATGTATTTTCCCAGGAGCTCGTTATCCAGAAAAATTTCAAGTCCCTGATTTTGAGAAATATGATGGATTAGGAGATCTTTATACCCATTTGAAGATATTCATTTGAGAGCTCGGATCCTATGCAGAGGACGAGAAGCTCAGGATGCAAATATTCCAAAAATGTCTGATCGAAGAGGCTAGAGCCTGGTACGCCCAACTGGACAATTCAAAAATTCACAGCTGGGAAAAGTTGGCACATGCCTTCCTTAATCAATACAGCTTCCAATCTCAGATGGCTCCAGATAGATAACAAATCACCAAAGTCAAGAAGCAAAACACTAAGTTATTCAGAGAGTATGCCCAATGATGGAGACGGATGGCGGCACAAGTCACCACGCCTATGACTGAGATTGAGATAGTCTTGACCTTCATCGACATTCAAGAAGCTCCGAATTACAAAAGGGTCCTAGTGGGTATAGGAAAACTATTCTAGGAGATGATCAAACAAGAAGAGATGGCTAAAATGGGACTAAAGTCTGGGAAGATAAAAGATCTTACCGCCTTGGAGGCCGTGGCCTAGCATATCTAATCTGAAGGCTATGGGAATAATCCCCGAAGAGTACATAAGAAAAAGGAAGAAGAAGTGTCCTTAATACTACAAAGACAGAATCAAAAAGGCAATTAGAGCAGTATGCCCATTCAAAGGAGAAACTATCCACCTTTTTAAGCTCTTGAACAACCTTCTAATCCTCCATTTCAGAAAGCTGTGGAGGCCAGACGTCGAAGAACGTTCACACCCTTAGGGGAATCATTAGAAAATGTGCTGAAATTGCTAACAGCATAAAAGAAGATTGTTCACCTCCTTCCGCCCACCAGTTCCGGCTGAAAGAATTTTGACTCGAGTAAAAAGTGTGCATACCATTCTGGATTACCGGGACACGACACACAAGACTATTGGTCTCTCAAACACAAAACCAAGACTTGATAGATAACGGAGAGATTGTGGTGACCAAACCAGAGCAACCACATGTGCAAGATAATCCCCTACCTCAACACAAAGAAGAGAGTGTCAATATGATTAGCACAAGGAATAGAGAAGGATTCAAATACCTCCAATATATTAGAGAGTCAACTCTATCAAGTACCAATAGCCCAGACAGTTGGGAGTTCTAAAAAAGGTAGTTCCTGATGGAACAGGAAATCAAGTCTATTAAGGAACAGATTGGACAGTTGGCAGAGCTATTCGTTTATCAACATCAGATAACCAGGCAACTGATAAATTAGACCAACTAGCATAAAGCAAGTCCTCCCACACTGAAAATTAATCCCATTGCTATGAGGGATCATTATCGGTTACATGAACGTGAACCCTAGGCCGACAAGGTGGCCAAGGAAGAGAAGTTCCAAGCTGATAGGGAATTTGCCTTACAGATGAATTTCACAAATTTGAATCAACCCATCAAAGAAATCCTCCAAATGCTGATCAATAAGGGGATGGTCACAGATTTTTTACCCCCAGTGAACCCTCGATCCAGGAAGTTCAAACCTAACCGGATCTGTCAGTATCATTCAAATGCGCCCGGTCATGACACCGAAGATTGTTGGGAACTTCGTCACCTAATTCAGAACCTCATTGAAATCGGTGAACTGATAAAAGGAAATCAAGATTATGGTCGTCCCGATGAGGAAGCACCTTTTATTCCTATGGCATAGAATCAGGAAGTAGTGACTGTTATTTCCTGCTAGAAGGATCTAGTCGTAACTCCCCTAATACTGCAAGGAAAAGGGGTCCAAGAAGTACAGAATCCTGTGAAGGTGGCTGCGCCTGAGCCTCTAATATTTCCTTTTAGGCCATAATATCCTGTCATCAGTCTGAAAAGAGTCCCATGGAACTATAAGAATGATTAAGGTTCAACCTCAAACAACATTGCCAGTGTGTCAAAAGAAAATCTGATGTACCTGCCACAACGGGTGATCAATTCAGTCATTAAAGCTAAAGGGAAAGTGGCTGAAGAGAAAATTGAAGAGTTCCTCAGCAAAATAACGCATAATGAGATCAAAGTGGTGCAAAGCTTGAAAGAGCCACCTAAACAGATATCCATCCTAGATCTGGGCTTATCCTCGATGGATCATCGCAACATTCTGGTGAAAGTACTGGAGGAAGTCCATCTGCCAAAGACGGTAGATACTGAGAAGTTTTATCACATGATAGAGCACATTTTCAACAAGAATGTGATATCCTTCACTAACGATGATATACCCGCAGAAGGGACGGGCCATTGTAAGTCACTACACATAGCAGTGATGTCATCAGGGTATGTGATCGGTGGTGTCCTGATAGATGGAGGATCGTCTCTGAACATCTGTCCCTACGACACCTTGGAAAGAATAAAGATTAACCCAAACCGGATTTGGACCAGTTATGTAGTCATCCGGGCTTTCTATGGATCTAGCCGAGAGGCTATGGGGGAGATAGAGCTTCCATTGGAGAATTGTCCCCATACTTTCTATGTATCCTTCCAAGTACTCAACATTACCACTGGATATAATTTGTTGTTGGGAAGACCGTGGATCCACATGTCATGAGCAGTTCCATCCACCCTCATCAATAGCTCAAGTATATTATTAATGGCAGCCTAATCACGGTAAATGCCGAACCAGAATACCCTGTCTGCATGCAGAGAGACATGCCGATGATCAGTCTAGATGAGGGGATTGAACCTGCTAGTTTTCAAGCTTTGGAGGTGAGCAATACTCAGTACCTACCTGTTGGGGCACCAGCCTTGAAACCAAAAGTTTCCCCCAAAGTAATGATAGTCAGTCAAGAAATGGTATCTTTGGGTTTCCGCCCTGGAGAAGGATTAGGTAAAAATTAGCAAGGAATCAAAAATCCGGTGCAAATCCCGAGCCAGTCAGGGAAAGTCGGATTGGGCTATTCATCCGGATTAAACCACGGGAACCCACACAAGCATCCAAAAGTTTATGCTTCCCCGATTCTACTGCTGAACCTCATTGATGCAGGGTTTGTGAAGCTAATAAGGAAGATTCCTACTATTGTGTCAGGTATGTTGTTTCCTCCAGTCAAACCAATTAGTGAGAGAAAAGCCCCAGATATCGAGGGGGAAAGCAAAAAGGGAAAAGAAAAGTTCCTATATGAAGGACGAGACCCATTTGCTAACATGCATTTTCTGATGCACTACAAGGGTATGAACGATGATATCCCAGACAATGATTAAATCAAAATGGATAAGGGTAACAGCTCAAAGAAGAACCCCGACCCTAATCTGAAGGATGTCTCAGTCGTCATCAAAGATGAGGCAAACGACCACAACTCCTTTATCCTCCCTATGCATGAAGGCTTGACAATGGACAATTGGAGCAGCACCCCATGCTTCATTCGAAAAGGGTTAAAGGGCAGAAAGTCCATCTGCCCTGAAACATGGTTTCATTTACTACTTATTTTGTTGCATAGCTATAGCAGTTACTTTTGTCATGCTTTTGCTAAATGTTTTGTATGTTTAAACAGTCTCATATATTAAAGTGAACGCATTTTGTTTTCAAGACTCCAGAATTGGATTTGTTTGTCCTTGCTGATGAGATGCCAAATTTTCACAATGGCTACAACTTTGATGTAAAACTGGACTTCGACTTGATGGAAATTAATCAAGAGGAGATAGATGACTATGAGGTGCCCAAGGAGATCAAAGAATGGGTCGAAGATAAACCCAAGTCAAACCTCGATCAAACCACCACTGTTAATATCAGAACCTCAGAAAACCTCAATGAAATCCAGATAGGTCTAGACCTCACCCAAAACCAAAAAGCTGACCAGATTGAACTCTTAACTTTGTACCAGGATGTGTTTTCATGGTAACATGAAGACATGATTGGTTTGTCCACTGACATTGTCATTCATCGATTGCCCATTAAAGATGGATTCAAGTCAGTCAAGAAAAAGCTCAAACGATTGAAACTCGAATGGAGTCTGAAAGTCAAAGAAGAGGTTGTCAAGCAATTCAAAGCTGGCATCATCATGGTATCAACATACCCGGAGTGGCTGTCAAACATAGTCCCCGTACCTAAACCCGGTGGGAAGGTACGAGTATGTGTGGATTACCGGGATCTGAACAAAGCTTGTCTCAAATACAACTTCCCAGTACCTTTTATCCACATCCTAATAAACAATACAACACAGTATGATATGTATTCTTTTGTGGATTGCTTTGCTGGATACCATCAAATCATGGTCGCTGAAGAGGACAGGGAGAAGACAGCTTTCATTATGCCCTGGGGAACCTTCTGTTATCGACGATTGTCTTTCAACCTTATCAATGCCGGTGCTACATATCAGCGAGCCATAAAGGCCCTTTTAAAAGATATAATGCACAAGGAGATAGAGGTCTACATGGATTACATCATCGTCAAATCCAGGAAGAAAGATGACCACATTAGCCATCTTAAAATGCTTTTTAACAGGTTGCGCAACTACAACCTCAAGCTAAATCTGGCCAAAAGCGCTTTTGGTGTTAAGTCAGGCAAGTTATTAGGGTTTTTAGTAAGCAATAGAGGCATTGAGCTGGATCTCGCCAAGATTAAAGCCATCACTGAGATGCCTGTGCCCCGAACAAAAAAGGAAATACGGGGATTTCAGGGGAGAATCTGATAGTAGTGTGCATACAAGCTAATCACGTATGATGATAAAGCACATACTTTGTAATCGATCTTATTCATTTATTAATAAAAGTATTAATTTATTAAAGGCATTTAATTATCTACATGATGTTGTTTTTATAATATGTAAATAACCCATAGTTTTAAGCAATGTTTTTAGAATCATGATGTTGATCATGCTAATGAGATCTAAATTCTTAGAAAGCTTAAAATTAAAATAGTTCTCAATCGTTGGATTACTAAATAGGGGATTAGTAAATTCGGATAGATTGGTACATATGTTGCTTGCTCATTGGATGAGGATGATTGATCTCATGATCATTTGTGTGGAGACACTAAAGCAAGTATGTAGGTGCTTATTGGAGAATAAGTTTACTGAACGTGACTCGCTATGGAAAACCTAATGGAGTTTTACTTGCCTGTCAATAGGAATTCCTAATGTGATAGTAGTGCAAGTGATCCTTGGACTTGAGATCATCATAGTATCTTATATGTAATGAATTATACTTTGACTTATTCCTTAAAAACCCTTAGGGTATATCAAAAGGTATGCTTGGGTATAATGAGTTACATATGGAGATAATGAATGATCAATAAAAAATCTACCACTTCTAGTAAAAAAAGAGATATATCCTATGTGATTCGTTAAATGACAACCAGTAGTCCTTGGCCAAGGCAAAATGAAATTAGAAAGGAGTTTCTAATTAGCATTATTTGGAGTTGTGCATTTTCTAATCGAAATACATATAATTAAATAAAATAAGACTTGAAAGTAATTCCATGTCTTATATTTAATTGGGACATTATATGGTGGAAGGATTGAATTGTATGGTAACTATTTACTCACACGTTCTTTTATGATTGATGTTGAAATCTATATTATCTGAAAAGTCGTTGATCGCTAGGGAGGCTTATCCCTATTGTAAAATAAATATTATTTATTTAAATAGATTATTAGTTTAATTTATTTATTTAAATAAGATTAGAATTGTTCTAATTGATTTATTCACAACCGGTTTAATATGGAGAACCTAAAGGGTCACACCATAAAAGGAAGAATAATTATTTAAGAAGGTAATGGCATAATCATAATAATACATTAAGTGTAATTAATTTAATCTATGGTGATAGAATAAATAAATAGCTTAATGTTTATTATTTAATATTTTTGAAATATTAAATCTTAATTAATAAGAGGAGTCTTATTAATATTATTATAATTATTATAATTATAATTATTTTAATTTTTAAAAAAGTTTAGGAATTAATTTAATATTAGTACTCTCGTTTATTCCTAATAAGATTAGGAGGCAAATTATTTAAAGGAGTTTAATTAATTAATTCCAATATGTGGGGAAGCCTAATTAATTAAAGGAGTTTAATTAAATTAAAAGAGAACCTATTTTTAATAGGATTAGAAAGGTTGACCAATATCTATATAAGAGAAGTCTTATAAAAGATATTAGTTGATAGTAGTGTGCATACAAGTCAAACATGTATGATGATAAGGCACATACTTTGTAATCGATCTTATTCATTTATTAATAAAAGTATTAATTTTTAAAGACATTTAATTATCTACATGATGCTATTTCTATAATATATAAATATCCCATAGTTTTAAGCAATATTTTTAGAATCATGATGTTGATCATGCTAATGAGATCTAAATTCTTAGAAAGCTTAAAACTAAAATAGTTCCTAATCGTTGAATTACTAAATAGGGGATTAATAAATTCGGATAGATTGGTACATATATTGCTTGCTCATTGGATGAGGATGATTGATGTCATTATTATTTGTGTGAAAACACTAAAGCAAGTATGTAGGTGTTTATTGGAGAATAAGTTCACTGAACATGACTCGCTATGGAATACCTAATAAAGTTTTACTTGCCTGTCAATAGAAATTCCTAATGTGATAGTAGTACAAGTGATCCTTGGACTTGAGATCATCATAGTATCTTGTATGTAATGAATTATACTTTGCCTTATTCCTTAAAAACCCTTACGGTATATCAAAGGGTATGCTTGGGTATAATGAGTTACATATGGAGATAATTAATGATTAATAAAGAATCTACCACTTCTAGTAAAAGAAGAGATATATCCTATGTGAATTGTTAAATGACAACCAGTAGTCCTTGGCCAAGGCATAATGAAATTAGAAAGGAGTTTCTAATTTGCATTATTTGGAGTTGTGCATTTTCTAATCGAAATACATATAATTAAATAAAATGAGACTTGACAGTAATTTCATGTCTTATATTTAATTGGGACATTGTATGGTGGAAGGATTGAATTGTACGGTAACTATTTACTCACAAGTTCTTTTATGATTGATGTTAAAATCTATATTATCTGAAAAGTCGTTGATCGCTAGGGAGGCTTATCCCTATTGTAGAATAAATATTATTTATTTAAATAGATTATTAGTTTAATTTATTTAATTAAATAAGATTAGAATTGTTCTAATTGATTTATTCACAATCGGTTTAATATGGAGAACTTAAAGGGTCACACCATAAAAGGAAGAATGATTATTTAAGAAGGTAATGACATAATCGTAATAATGCATTAAGTGTAATTAATTTAATCTATGGTGATAGAATAAATTAAATAGCTTAATGTTTATTATTTAATATTTTGAAAATATTACATATTATTTAATAAGAAGAGTCTTATTAATATTATTATAGTTATTATTATTTTAATTTCTAAAGGAGTTTAGGAATTAATTTAATATTAGTACTCGAATTTATTCCTAATAAGATTAAGAGACAAATTAATTAAAGGAGTTTAATTAATTAATCCCAATATGTTGAGAAGCCTTATTAATTAAAGGAGTTTAATTAAATTAAAAGAGAACCTATTTCTAATAGGATTAGAAGGGTTGACCAATATCTATATAAAAGAAGTCTTATAATAGATATCAATTGATGAAATTCTAATTGTTAGAGAGTACTCCTTTTCTATAGAGGATAGAAAACTAGGGTTTAGCCAACCACCCTCCTTCTTGATAATTCATCTTCCTTGGTGGATCACCTCTAGAGGCCAAACACTTGGGTGGCTAACGTTGATCAAAGGAAGAATCTAACCCGGATATTCAAGGAGATCGAGACGAACAAGGAGTTGAACTTGTACTTGTGGAAGCTTCGTTCTACAAGGGTATGATTTCATAACTTCTTATTTATCGCTTTAAATTAATAATTTGCAAAACGGATGATCCGGGTAATGGTTTTGTAGAAATTTTTAAACTCTGATATATCATGCTTCTGCTTATTTTGCAATTTGATTGCGCCCACGATTTCGTACAAACCCAACAGAATCAATTTCATAAGCAGGTTCATTTCCCAGTTCACAGTAACGTGTGAACCTATCTTCACACGGCTAAGGAAGAATTCATCTATGAAATGGAATGAAGATTGCCAAAAATCTTTCCTTTCCATCAAAAAGCAATTGATCGAAGCGCCTGTCTTGGTACCCCCGAGGGATGATGTTACCTTGTTTATGTACCTGTCAGTCAATGCCAACACAATGGGCTGTATGCTGGGCTAGAAAGATGATAGAAGCAAGGAGAGAGCTATCTATTATCTTAGCAAAAGATTCAGTAGTGGCGAGCAGAAGTACACCTAGATTGAGAGGACATATTGTGCCTTAGCATGGGCCGCCATGAGATTACAACATTATCTGCATGGGCACACGACCTACCTCATATTCCGCATGGATCCACTGAAGTACGTATTCAACAAACCAATGTTGAATTATCGATTATCTAAATGGCAGTTGATCCTCTAACAGTTCGACATTGTCTACGTGACTCAAAAGTCCATCAAAGGTCAGGGCATTGCAGATCAGCTGGCCGAAGCACCGTCAAGGGATTTTGAACCCTTGGAAACTTACTTCCCGGATGATGGGATCATGATAATTCAATAAGTCCATCAAGAGAATACAGTCCAACCCTGGAAAATGTATTTCGATGGAGCCGTGACCATGGAAGGTGCCAGAGCTAGGGCAGTCCTTGTCTATTGTACAGGAGAACAGTATCCTGTGGCGACCAAGCTGCAGTTTGACAACACTAACAACACGGCTGAGTATGAAGGCTGCATAATGGGGTTGAAACTAGCCCAGTGTATGGGTATCAAGCATTTACTAGTCTTTGGGGATTCTGAATTGGTTATCAGATAAACCACCGGGGCGTATCACACCAAAGAATTGCATTTGCTGCCGTATCACCAGCAAGTTATCCAGATGTCAATGGAACTTGAAGAGATCACCTTCATCCACATCCCTCGAGGAAGGAATAACTTCGCTGATGCATTAGCAAAGTTGGCTTCCTTGATCCACATATCTGATAGGAGGGGAATTCCTGACATCAAATTCACAAGCCAAAAGGCCACATTATATGGGAATTACATTGGAGAAGTATCCGATGAAATATCTCCTATCAAACAGCCTTGGTACCAAGATATAAAGGAATATCTCCGAGATGGATCTACACCTGTTGGTGCAAGCCAAGCCAGAAGAAAGTGGATTCATAAAATGGCTATGAAGTTCTATCTGAGCGGGGATGCACTCTATAAAAGGGATGTTAGAATAGGCCTTTTGAGATGCCTTGATAAGGATCAAGCCTAGAGAATGATGAATGAAGTACACGGTGGAGTCTGTGGTCCACACATGAGCGGTCATTTAGTGGCCAGGAAGATATTAAGAATCGGGCATTACTGGATCTCTTTCAAAGCTGACTGTAATGATCACATCAGAAGATGCTACCAATGTCAAGTCCACGGAAATTCCATCCACACTCCTCCGAATGAACTTCACAACATGAGTTCATTATGACCTATTTTTATGTGGGGAATGGATGTGATTGGGCCAATAAAACCTAAAGCCATCAATGGTCATTGATTCATCTTCACCATGATCGATTACCTCACCAAATGGGTTGAAGCTGCCTCTTTTCCCAAAGTCATTAAAGAGGTCATCATTAGTTTCATCAGAAACAATGTCGTCTGTCGATATGGACAACCGGAGGTGATCATATCAGACAACGCCAAGAATTTAAACAACTAGATGATGAGAGAGTTATGCAGCAAGTTCCATATCAAGCATCTCAATTTCGTCATCTATCGGCCCAAGATGAATGGTGTTATAGAAGCGACCAACAAAAATATCAAGAAGATCATGTCGAAAATGTCCGCCAATCACAAAGGATGGCCTGACCTGTTGCCTCTGACTCTATTAGCATACATGACGTCAATGAGTACATCTATTGGGGCTACCCCCTACTCATTGGTCTATGGCATGGAAGTAGTGCTTCCTATAGAGGTATAAATGGAATCCCTGAGAGTGTTAATAGCCGCTCAGATGGAAGAAGATCAGTGGTTGCAAGAACGGTACCACCAGTTATCCCTGATAGATGAAAAGAGGGCTACAGCCATCTTTCACGGGTATTTATATCAGCAAAGGATTGCTAATTCATACAACAAGAAAGTTCGACTTCGGCAATTCAAAGAGAATGACTTGGAATTGAAGAAAGTTCTGGCCAATCAAGATGAAGCCAAAGGAAAGTTTGCCCCAAATTAGGAAGGCTCATTCATTGTCAAAAAAGTATTGACAAGAGGAGCCATCAGATTACAAGAAATGTATGGGAGCGAATTTTCCCAGCTTATCAATTCAAACACAGTGGAGAAGTATTATGTCTGAAGCTTCTGCAAGCAATCATCCTGGTTCTGCGAGTCATTCAAATAATTTCAGCTTTTCACAAAAGCTCGAACTATGAATGACCTAATCTCCCTCAACCCGGGAGTACGTAGGTAGCCATTCTTGGTGCGGTCAAATCAAATAAAAAATTCAAAAACCCATCAAACCAAACTCAAACCCAAAAGGAACACTTCTCAAACCTTTCAAGCAAAGCTTGAACTACGAATGACCTGATCTCCTTCAACCCGGGAGTACGTAGGCAACTATTTCTGGTGCAGTTTGACCATCAAGAAAAGATAAAACAAATAAAAACCAGTCCCAAGACACTGGAACCTTATAAAACCCAAATACTATCAAGTCTCCCTGGTCAACAGGCCCTACTGAGGTAATCCCTGACATCTCAATGTCAATCCATCAAGGAAAAGCTCATAATACATCAAAAACAACAAGTCATAAAAGAATTGGTAATCCCTCAGCAATGACAACACATTTCCAACAGGGAAGTTAATCAAAATATATTTCTCTGCTATATAATACTGCTTAATATTTACACTATGTCCTGTACATGAAAAAAATGGCTGATCTAGTATGTGCAAGAACACAATGCTAGTCTATGAACCTGTAGACAAACGGGATAGCAGTGCCAACATGGCATCCCTCTCAGAAGATGGAGAAGCAGCGATAAGCTCATGTCCCACAGTCTCCATACAAGCAAGAATATCCACATCCATCTGCATAGTGCTGCTGTGACCATCTATAAAGGCACTCATATCTGCAATGAAGTTGTGTGTATATGATCTGAATGCAGTGATGTCCGTAATATAAACATCCCGGGTAGCTATGGTCTCGTCCCTCTCAACATAAATGGCATCCCGGGAAACTCAGGCCTCCTCAATCTCCTCAAAAGCTGCATCTCGGGTAGATCGAGAGTCGTCTCTCTCAACAAATGTTGCATCCCTAGTAGGTCGAGCCTCGTCTCTATCAGCAAAAAATGTATCCCTGCTAGAAAGGGCTATCAATATCAGCGCTCTAGCCTGATCCCTCTCAAAGGTCATCCGAGCTAGTGAATCAATAATAGCTAGATCTGTCCCAGTCGGAATGCTCGGAAGGTCACTAACCAAGGATGCTGTCAAACCAGTAAACAACTCATCCTCCGTGGGAAAATCAGGATCCTCCATAGGCGCATCATCGTCAGAATCAATGCTCGGAGCTGACTGAATAACTTCAACCAGGGCAATATCATCCTCTAACCATGCCGAATACTCTAAAGAACAATCCGGATGGCTAGTAGAGAAGTTAGCCATCTCTCTATGAGTCCAACACTCGTAAGTCCTGATCAGGTCAGCAGACAACAAAGATGAAGATGATATCTGGTGATCCATAGGCCCCACAAAGTAGTAGATGCTCTGAAACTGATCAAACTGGCCCATGATTGCCAGCGGATGGTATGTGGTCACCCCTCTCAGTCCCGCCAGAGGTAGATAGTCTATGACAACTGCAAGAGTGATGAAGCTGTAAGGGGAGCTAAGCCCTAAGCAGGGCAAGATCGAAAAGGGATGCTCAATCACCGATAAAAAGGCCAACCATGACGCCGCATCTGTACACTCTGTCGGCCGAAAGGAATAGGACATGTCTATCTCATGGGTAAAGAAGTACCCATGATGTTTGAAAGTGCTGGTAGGACTCAAATGTGTCATGAACCACACGTACAATAGAACGATGCTACCCCTGAAAACCCCTCCGGATGGGTACTGCAGAATGTAACCAACCTAAAGGTCTCGGCTAATATCATCGGCAGGATAGTATAACCCTGTCTAAGAGCACGAACCACTACCATCAAGCCAGTGTCCAAGTGGTCCATATATAGTGGCATATACAAATAAGCTATGACGCACATCAACAGAACGTCAACACGTGCAAACTGCCACTCATCTGCGGGGATGATAAAATCTCCTGAATATCGCTCATAGTTGTCCAACCGGCCAAAACGATCGATCAAAAAGTTCAGGGACACCATATGCCCCGTAGTAATCTTCTCAGTAACGACTCTACATCTCATACCAGTCATGGTCATGAAGGGGCGTCTCATGTCACTGATAGTTGTCAAGGCACAAGGCAGATCTAATGCCTAGCTTGTGAGACGCTCATACTCCTCTAGTGTAGGAGTCAACTCGTGAAGGCTAAACCTGAAAACCTGGCGCTCGAGTATCCAACAAGATAGTATGCTGTCTACAAACTCTTGTGGAACCTGAAAAGATAAAATGGACAAATAATGCCCCAACATCTGATCAACTGACCCCCTGTCTGCGGGAGGCAGACTGTTATACCAAGATCTCAGCGATGATGCTACCAAAGAATGTGGCAAGTGCTTGATACGACTGACTGTGGATGAAGACATCTATATAACCGTATCATGAGACCATCCAGGGGTCAAATCTAAACTCACCTGTCTAAAGTGCTTATCCATGACATAATGCATGCATAATGACAATGATTAAATGACAATAGGATGCAATAGATAGGAAATATCATGTATTTCTAGAATAAACTATCTACTGAAAGCATCATCGCTGTTTGCTCATAAAATACAAAATAAAAAGTACAGGAAAATGGGGCACAGGCGCCCAACAACTAACAGAGGCATGTCAAAAAGATATAATGAGAAATGGGCCACATCCGCCCAATATCTAACAGAGGCATATCAAAAGATATAGCGAGAAAGCTATCAGAAGAAATCTATAACATTTACATCCAGGCGATCAACCTGCTGCAGCTCCTCTTGAGTAACAGAATCGCGGCCAGTGTGAATGTCCGATCGATACAAGGGAGGATCAGCTCCTGTAAAGCTTCCAGGAAATGGATCTGCTGATAGGCCAGCTCCAGAGCTAAAAGGATTAAATGAATCTGCCTCGGATGGATCCCGGCCAAGGTGACTGATAAAAAAGTGAGCCCTCTCCAATCGCTAGGTCAGTCCTGAAATCTGCTCCAGATGAGGCAGCTCATGGAGGCAAGCTATCCAGTCTGTCATCATCACAGACCCCGACACTATGTCTGCCATAAACTGGGTAGCACGAGTCTGAGCCCCAATAGTGCGAGGAATCCACCAGCTATGAAATGCCTCTTGGCTGTAAGGACCCTCCAACAGGGTAAATCCATCTATGCCCACCATGGGAATGCATGTGAGTGGCTGAGCTAATGGTCAATGATGCTAAGCAGAAGGAACAAAGGGAATGCGGATATCTTCTGTGACGCTCCGGATAGCGCGCTCTCCTAAATAGGTCTCCCATCCTCCCTCGGTCAAAAAGGGGATCCGACGAGTAGGCAATGCAAACTCCCGACCAGTAGAAAAGCCATCCTTGAACCCTAACGGTCAGATAGTACGAGGTGTAAGGAACCCACCAGATAGAATCGGCAGTCAACGGCTCTAGCTGCAAGCGGGAGTTGGTAAATCCCTCGGCTACAGGGACCTCCATCAAAGTGGAGTGATGCCAATGTTGTCCCCTCGGATAGGTCTCCAGGCCCAAAGTAGTGGCTGAACGTAGGCAAGGAAGCCTCTCATATGCCCAAAACTGGCAATACAAAGATCAAATGACCTCATTAAGATTATTAAACATAAATGAGGAAAATTGAAAAATGAAAGAGAAATTACTCACCTACAAGAAGGGGTGAAAACCTAGCCAAGCCTCCGCCACGCCCTCAGAGCGTAGGCGCATCCCTCGAAGAAAGTAGGCCAAGGTGTAGGTACCCCAATCAAAATCGCTGAGGCACTCCACGTATCGAGTAGCACTGACAAGGGCGAAAGACACCATTGAGGAGTTGTCTACGATAAAACAACCCTGATGATCACCAAGAACAGTCGCCATAGGATGCGATCTTTAATCCTCTAATCATCAGGCAAAGGCTCAGTCAAAGCCCTGCTCTAGGCATCTACACTCAAGGGACCAGAACGGACAGTCCGACCCTTAATGGCCGTCGCAAGAACTCCCAAAAGGGAGCTAACGGCAGTAGGTGAAATGTCAGCCACCAACGCTACTGGCTCGCCTGCAAACTCTATCCCGGTGATGAACCGCCAGTCCATCGGTGTCATCATCACTTCGCAATCCAACAGATGGAGTGATTAGGTCTGGTGGAACCAGCGCTCAGACAAAGCCCTCAGATAACCCTAAGGGCAACGGAGGGGAGGAATAGAAAAAAAGGCCTCGAACCCCCAGGTGTTGACAATGGCCTGATACTCTGAATATAGAGTATGATATAAAGAGTGGACGTTGAACCAGTTCCCCCTGGGCTGCGTAAAGCCGAAAACCTACATCAAATAGCCAGTCCAGTTTAAACCTGTACCCTGAAATGGAAAAAGAAAGAAAAATCCTGAATGAAAACTCCAGTCACCTCATTGGCATGAAGGTATATCGATGGATGGCATCTCAAATTGCCCAGCAGCTCTGAAATCGGCACAGTGATGACTGGAAGCTCCCTACGTGGAGCATGAGCTGGGGCAGGATCCACAAATGGAACATCCTCATCGTCCACATCATCCGGCATCTCATCCCGGATCGGACGAATCACAGACCCAGCTAACGGCGAGGTGGTCGGGCTGGACGAGGCTGAGAAACATCAGAAGCTCTCCTCCGCCTCACACCTGAAGTAACCCTGCTAACACTACCGGGTCTATCCGGCTCCATAACCTGGACAAAGTCTCCAAATCACCTCAGAAAGGGTGAGGTAAGCCTTAAACCTGTGGCTTATTAAATTAAATCATTGATTTATACCTATTTTAAGTCCTAAAGCATGCATTAGTTAACAAAAATCCTCAGTGGAATCAAAATTGCATGTTCATTAAATACTCAGGCTTTTGAAAAAATTTCGCCAGAGTCTTATTTGTAAAATGGATTGTCCGCATGCACATAGGCATGACTAGGTGGCCACTCAATAGCACACCTACCCAAAAAAATGAACAGTTCATATTTATAAAAAAAATCAAAAATTAAACACCCCATGGCAGCTAAATTATTATTAGTATTTTTAGTTGAAAATCCAGACTCATTTGCCCTCAAATAGGACGAATAAACTGGCCAAAAAATGGCGTCAAATAACTGTCTCAGAAATTGAATTTTTCTACATCAAAACGTTCAGCGTAGTAAAACATGCATATTTACTAAGTCTAAAAAATTTTATCAAGTCATATAGGCACACCTATTTGCTATATTGTGTTTATCAGCATACTATATGATATCTAACATTCTAACGGTCAAAATTTGAAAAGAAAGGATGTAAACGTTACTAGAGTTGTGCAGAACGTTTATACTGTGACGGAATTTAAAAAATGCAGCCCGAACTCCGTAGATTTGGAGAAGAAATTTTGGATTTTCTTTAGATTTCAAAATTAAAAATGAGTTTTAAAAGCCTCGGGTGCCCAAATTATACTCGCAGGGAGTAGCAGCTCCACCTGCGGCAGCCGCAAGTTGACCTGTGGCTCCCTAAGGTGGGTCCCACCCCCTTCAGTTTGCTCCAATTAGAGTTGAAATGGAGTTTACAGAAGCTAAAAAGTTAAATCAAGGAAAAAAACTGCTACGCAATTGAGCGGATTGTCCTCAAACCCTGCGTCTAAGCGGCAAGTTCCTGACGAAGGAAGGATCTTTAGGTAAGCCATTGGTCGAGACTCTGAAGTGATATTTGGAAGCCAATGATGAAAATTGCTTGAAACTGCTGAAAACTGCCTTTGTCAGAGCATCGGGAAAGTCCGGCATTGTGAACAGCAGGTTTTAAATTCGTCAAAGTATCCAAATTTGTCCAAGGGTGTGATTTCTCAAAAATATCATCCCCACGTCGAGATCGATTAGGTCTGACATTGCAAGCTGTTGGCGACAACTCCAACGAGGCCTCGGGAATGAGCCGATGATGAAATCCATTGAAAACTATTTCAGTGAGGGTCGGAATATCTTACATTGCAAGACGTTGGCGACAACTCCAGCTAAGCATCGGGAACGAACCGATGATGAAAGCCATTGAAAACTATTTCAGCGAGGGCCAGAGCATCTGAGGCGATAAATCGTTGGCGACAACTCCAACATAGCATCGGGAATGAACCGGTGACGAGAACAATGTACAAATTTTCCCCACAGAGGATAAATTATGGAATCTGTTATACAAATCCCCAACGGGAATACCGAGAACGATCTGTGATTCAACCGACCTTTACAAACTACCGTTCGAGTAGGCACCGAGAAGGTTCGGTGATGGTCGAGACTTGGCAAACTACCATTCGAGTAAGCGTCAAGAGAATTCAGTAAGGGCTATCATGGACGACATCATCCCCAGTAGAAAATGACGTGAACAGCCAGTGATAGCCTACACCACAAGGGTATATAACATTCGTAACATTACACATTATGCATTGCATTATATTTGCCTATGTTATATTTCCAGTGTCTAGCAGTCTTTATCTTGTTCATTCCATTGTATTGCATAAACATGATAAAGAGGGACATCTGTAGGCACTCAAAATTTTGCATTCTTGTTATTAACCCTGCATGAGATCAAACTCCGCCCCGGCAACAACACCGGGATGTTAAGTCAAGCCCCGTCAACAACCTGGGAGGTACAAGGACCCCGACGACAACACCGAGAGATCAAACTCCGCCCCGACGACAACACCGGGAGATCAAGTCAAGCCCTGGCAACAACACGGGAGGTATAGGGACCCCGACGACAACACCGAGAGATCAAACTATGCCCCGAAGACAACACTGGGATGTCAAGTCAAGCCCCAGCAACAACCCGAGAGGTACAGGGACCCTGGCGACAACACCGGTAGATCAAACTTTGCCCCGGTAATAACACCGGGATGTCAAATCAAGCCTTGGCAACAACCCGGGAGGTACAGGGACCCCGATAAAAATACCAGGAGATCAAACTTAGCCTCGAAGACAACACCGAGATGTCAAGTCAAGCCTCGACAACAACCCCGGGAAATGCAATCACCCTAGAGACAACCTTGGGAAGCCAAATCAACTTCGGAGACAGCCCCAAAGAATCAAATCATCCCCAGAGACAACCCTGGGAGACCAAATCAACCTCGGAGACAACCCTGAGGAAGAACAGAGTCGGCTAAGATCAAACTTTGGAGACAACTCTGAGAAAAAAAGTCAAAAATCGTGCTGATACGAGAGACAACCCTTGGAATGGCAAAATGATCATTTTACCAACCTGAAGCCAAATTCAGTCAAAAATCAAATCGAATTGATTCAATGAAGGTCAGAAAGAGCCATAACATCAATTCCGAGTGAAAACCTCACAATATAGCTCAACGAACAAACTGCGAAAAAAATGAAGATCTTGTTATAAACCCATCTTCCTGGATTTAGAAAAGGTTAAGTCTCATGTCATTGTGTCGCTCTCGGAAAGGGCTTTCCGGAAAGATATAGCACGCCTCAAACGGACACCCGAATCAAAAGTCATGAAGGTTCGAACCTGATATTGCGTTGCTCAGGATGCACGTACTTCAAGACGATAAGACCCAAAGGAGTGGGCCCCACTCGGGGAGCCGCAGGTAGAGTCGTTGCTGCCGCGAGTGCAACCGCTACCATTTTGGTCTATAAATGAGACCCCCACCCTTGTAAAAAAAGAAGAAAAAAATAGAAAAACGCTCTGAAACTCCGCCTATTTCGACCCTTAGCCCTACCCCTAGTACTCCAATCCTAGATTTTATTCTTCCAATACATTTACATACGTATATTATATGACATACCAAAAATTAACCGGTGAAAATGTCAATTTGAAGCCCACCGAGTGGAAAAAGCCCGTGGAGCAGTCCATTATAAGTTTTTTTACGATCAGAAGTCATTTCCCACTTTATTATGTATATGTGAACGTGCATATAAAGTTTCATCTTTTGGTTTTGCCCGAAACTCAGTTACTTGGCCTTTTTAACTTACGTTTTAGTATATATATACGTTTTTTTTCATTTGCACAGCCTGGATCGTCGATCCGTGGATTTTACTCACTTTTATACATATATATAAATGTACTAACTCGTTCGGCCTGGATCGCTGATTTGTGGCCTTTTCAGCTTTATTATATATATAACTGACTATATATATACTAACTTTCAATTCTGTCAAGCCTGGATTGTAAATTCGTGGCATTTACAGCTTTTAGATATATATAACTATATATATAATTTTTCTGACTTCGTTTGGCCTGGATTGAAAATCCGTGGCCTTTTATTGTTTTTATATAAAAAAAAAAAATATATATATATATATATATATATATATATATATATATACATTTTAGTCGAGCCTGGAGTAATTCGTGGCTCTTTACCACTTTTATAAATATATATATATATATTTACATTTCAGTCGAGCCTGGATTGAAAATCCATAACCCTTTATAGCTTTTATATATATATATATATATATATATATATCTATATATATATATATATATATTCTTTGCTTACTATGATTAAATATCTGTTTTAAATGTTCATTTGATATGCATTTGTTTTAATGTAAATTTGACGAATTAGATTTATCTAAATCTAGCCCTTTTTAACTTTCAAACGGTTCAAAATAGGTCCAACCGGAACCTGAAAGCTAGAATGGCTAAGATTTATTTAAATCTAGTTTTTCTAGTTTTATAAATATTAAAGCGACCTCGCGACCCTAGATCCATATCTAGCGGAAAAGGGAAGCTTTGGCTACGCGCATACAAGGATTTGACTGATATTTGTTTTTTGCAACGTCTAGAGTACAATTCTCCTTTTATGTGAATATCTGGGCTAGGCAGATTTTTTTGGCCCTTTTCTGTGAGCCTAGGAATCGTGGGATTGGTGATCAAATTGATCTAAATCTGATTTCCGCGATGGACAACTCCATATTACAAATTTACCTTGCCAATTTTTCTATAAAATGTACATCCGAGGGACCTTAAAACGGTTGTCCGGGTTTAAGGTCTCAAACATAGTGAAATATGGTTTGTTGTGCCAGAGTCACTTCGATGGCCTTCATGCCCATAAGAAGACCGACACTTGTATATACATTTTTTGGTCGAGGATGCTTCGCATGCCAACAATCAACATCCCAATCAAGCCAAAGGCTTAATAAAATAAAAATGGAAGTATCAATATGCTTCAATTCCTATGCAAGCGTAAAGGTTTGAAAACCAATCTTTTAAAATGTCAATATTATATCATGTCTAAAAAGAATTTTTCCTTCGTATATAGGTCCAACGAAGTAATGCACTACTTTCAAATCAAACAAATGTAGGCTCAATTACCTTTAGCATACACACACACATTGCAATTTAAAAGGAAAATATTGAAAAGATGTGGTACCATATTTCACGGGAGTCGAGGGGTTCCTAACACCTTCCCCCCACTTAACCAAGTCCCCGAACTTTGAGAATCTCGGTTTCAAGGCCAAGATTTGACAGCGTCCTGTAATTGGGCCTACTTGCAAAATCAAACAAAACTTGGTTAAGTTGGTAAAACCATTTCAAATCTACCAACTAGCGACTCTGTAAACTTTTCAAATCGTCGACATGATACATGTTGGCCTTT
The DNA here is from genome assembly GCA_020205555.1 of Panax stipuleanatus. Lineage (NCBI taxonomy): Eukaryota > Viridiplantae > Streptophyta > Magnoliopsida > Apiales > Araliaceae > Panax > Panax stipuleanatus. The sequence goes on from CM035117.1 coordinate 39,366,949, forward strand.
TCCTAAAAATTTCACCCTTCATAAAACAGATAAGACAAATAAGGGTAGAAAACAACAAAAATTTTGGAAGTGTCGAAGATCTGTCCAAAGTGACAAGATTTTTTCTCGACGTCGACACACAGATCATAAAAGTCTAAAGTATATCTTCACACAGAAAGAGTTAAATATGAGATAGCGAAGATGGTTGGAGTTGATAAAGGATTACGATTGTGATATCCTGTATCACCAAGGGAAGGCGAACGTGGTGGCCGACGCTTTAAGTAGAAAGGGTCGAGAGAAAATAGCAATGTTAATGGCTCAAGAAGGGTTGATAACGGATATGGCAAGGATGGAAATAGAAGTAAAATTACCCCGTGAGGTAGGGAGGAAGTTATTTACAATGGAGATTCAACCTACAATCGTGGAAAAGGTGAAGGAAGTGTAACTTAGGGAGGACGAGTGTGAACAGATGAAGAAGAAGATTGCATATGTTACAGAAGATAAGTATAGTCTTGATAACGAAGGGTTGTTAAGATTTGAAGGACGAATTTGGGTTCCGTGTGATACGGAGTTGAAGGAAGAGATAATGGACGAAGCTCATAACTCGAGGTATTCGATTCATCGTGGTAGTACCAAGATGTATCAAGACCTTCGACAAAAATTTTGGTGGCCAAACATGAAGAGGGAAATATCAGAATATGTAAGTAGGTGCTTAACTTGTCAGAAAGTTAAGGCTGAACATCAAGGACCTAGTGGTTTGTTATAATCATTGGAGATTTCAGAATGGAAGTGGGAGCATATCACAATGGATTTTGTGGTAGGACTTTCGACTACACAGAAAGGATACAACGCTATTTGGGTAATAGTGGATCGTTCGACGAAGTCGGCTCATTTATTGCCTATAAGAGTCAAGTTTAACTTGAACCAGTTAGCTAAGCTTTATGTTAAGGAGATTGTTTCAACACATGGGGTACCAGTTTTGATTATGTCAGATCGTGATCCATGATTCACTTTAAATTTCTGGAAAAGTTTGCAAGAGTAAATGGGAACGCAGTTGAGGTTGAGCAAGGCGTATCACCCACAGACGGATGGACAAAGTGAGAGAACAATTCAAATGCTAGAAGACATGTTAAGGTTTTGCGTTATGGATTTCAAAAGAAGTTGGGACGATCATCTACCGTTGGTAGAGTTTGCCTACAATAATAGTTATCACGCAAGTATAGGCATACCGCCTTACGAAGCGTTATACGAAAAAAAATGCAGAACTCCACTGTGCTGGGATGAGGTAGGAGAACGTCGGATGTTAGGACCCAAAATAGTACAGTAAACGGCGGAGGTGGTCAAGTTAATACGAACACGGCTGGTAGCAGCTCAAGATAGACAGAAAAAGTATGCAGATCCACATCGAAAGAAGAGAGAGTTCCAAGTCGGTTTGTACGTATTCCTGAAGGTATCGCCTTGGAGAGGAAAGATACGTTTTGGAAAGAAAGAAAAATTAAGCCTTGGGTTTATAGGACCTTTTGAGATTTTGAGAAGGGTAGGAGAGGTAGCGTATGTAATAGCATTACCTCCGGAGTTGGGACATACCCACAACGTGTTTCACGTATCCATATTGCGTCCCTATAATCTAGACTATAAGCACGTAATCTAGTATGAACCTATTCAAGTTGATAAGGACTTAACGTACGAGGAAGTTTCGATTAAAATTATTGATAAGAAAGAACAAGTCTTAAGGAGCAAGGTAATACCTTCGGTGAAGGTGATATGGAAGAACCACAATGCCGAAGAAGCAACGTGGGAACAAGAAGATAAGAAGAAGAATGCATATCCCCAACTATTTGACTAACTTGTATCAAAATTCTGGGGATATAATTCTTATAAGGTGGGGAGAAGGTAATGACCGAGAAAATCGGACTTTTATGTAAATAAATTTTATTTAAATTTATTGAATAAATTAGAATATATGTTTATTAAACTGAGTAAGTTGTTTAAAGGTCGTTCTATGACCTAGAAGATGTGAATGTGGTTAGGATTCTGTCTATGTGCTAGAATTAAATGATTTAAATTTTCAAGACGAAAATAAAAGTTTTTCGAGAAATTTTTGAAAAATCATTATTCATCCGCTTATGCTTGGGAATTATTTTTGAATTTCCAAGAAATGCATAATGATAGAATTTGAAGACGAGATGGAATATATAATAATATTTTCGTTATGGCAAACGAAGTTTTGCCTAAGGACTTAAAACTCTAAGCATTAGGGAAAGTGAAATTCTAAAAATAAGTGATTAAGTGTAATAATAATGATTATTATACGATAAGAATACGTTAAGTCTTAATGGACATTAACTATTGGACTTAGACAATTTTCAAGCCAATTGGATGATGAGTGAGGCCCAATGAGGATTTATATCAAGTCCCAATGATAATTTAAATCAAGCCCAAGAAAAGGCCTAATTTGAATTAATTCCAAGCCCGAACCAAGAACCGAACCGGTGGGTCGAACCGGTGGGTCACCGGATGGGTAAAACCCATGGGGGGGCCCATGGGGGCACATGAGGGAGACATGAGGGAGACATGGTGGGCACATGGCCATTTCTTGGTGGGGAAGAAAGATTAAGGAGGTGTAAATAGTAACGGAGGTGGGGAATTATGACCATTTTACCCCCACTTTGTAATGTCTATAAAAAAGAAGCTAGGTTGTTCATTAGTTATTTTACAAACTTAACTACCTATATTGAGAGAGAGAGAGAGAGAGAGAGAAAGAGAAGAAAGTTTTAAAAAAGAATCAAAGAAGCAAGGAAGCTAGTTAGAACTTTTGTCAAGAATATTATTCAAGAACACCAAGAGGTATAATCATTTAAACCTTAATTTTCATCTTTCTTCAATACTTAATTGATAGAGAAGTGATAATTGGTGGAGCATGTATTGTACGAAGTAATAAGTTGGATATTAGTAGACTTTAAAACATTAATAACCATGAACAAGTGAAACCATAATTGAATGGTTAAGAATTTAATGAAGAAAAACCATCAAGACTTAGATGATTATTGTTGGTTAGAATCATAGGTGAATAACCAATGGATTGATTCCATTTGGTTTGGCGTAAAAATCTCGAGTAACGAAGTTATAGCGAAATTTATGAGATTAGACGTTAATCGTCGAAATCGTAAAATTCCCAGAATGATAGTTAAAAGTCGTCGTTTAACTTGGAAACCTTGGTTTTCGATGTCGTATCGTAGAATTATGTATTTAAGAGTTGCAGACTCAGGAATGGTCAAATTCCTACTTAAAATGAATAAACGAGCTATGAACGTTCATGAACGTTTAAAGAACGGATAATAAAAATTTAAACGGTGAATTTATAGTTAACAGATTCAGAAACTTAATCTGTTAGGATAGAATCGAAGAATATGAGATATGTGAGCTAATGGCTTTGGAACGAGCCAATTTTAAGTTATAACGATTGAGTTATGAGCTCGGGAATTTTATAATTTGAAAAACTTCAAAAAAAATTCAAAGGCTCAGAGCAGGCGCCGCAGCGCCGCCCATGCCTTGTAATTTGGTGCCGCAGCGCCTACCCGGGGAGTTGGCCCCTACAAGCCGGCGCCGCTGCGTGGCTATTAACATTGAGTTTGGAGCCGCAGCGCCCTTAACAAAAAAAATTTCGACGCGAACATTTGATAACCCAACTTTTCACATGGTAATTACGGGGCAAGTATATACTTAATATATATGAAGAGAGAATTCCTAAACAACATGTATAACGATGATTTTGGGAATTAAACGTTAATTAAAAGTATTTAAACTTTAAACTAGAAATCCGAAAACGTAAACTGTGAGTTGTATTCGAGTTTAACGCGCGCCTTAAGGTTGTATGGTATGTAATATAGGTGTGTGGTATTAGAATGATAAGAAATGAAGATAAAACTTATGTAATTTCTATACAGAGTCCAATAACGATAATCCGGGGGAAATGTGTTCGAGTTAATGAACCAATTAGGGTTTCGTCTATCGTTATATTTAAACGATGATCGACGAGTGTCAGTTTATGACATAGGAATGTTAATAAACCATAAAGAATGTTAAATAACTTAAACGGATGTTATTAGTATAACAATTTGGCTAAGTTATGCAAGAAAGAGAAGATAGTTTACACAATGTGTATCAATTGTAGTAACCTAATTGGAATACTATGTGTTTATATCATGCATAATTTTTAAAGACCTAAGTGAAGTATACTTAAAAGTTTGAATAAGTTTGAGGCAAGTTTTCTAAACTCTTTTCTACACTTTAAGTTGGACAATCTGTCAATATGCATGATTTCCAATGTATGAATTGTTATTGAAGAGTCAATGCCATTTGATTCGGCTAGACAGAGACTTAACTTATTTTGGTTGATTTTTCCACAAATCTTTCCAAAATATCCATAATGTTGCTATCCTATGCCAATTGCTTTGGTACGGATTCAAAGGTAAGCCTGAGTATGAATACACAAAGGTTTTAACGTCGTTAAATCGACGGGCACATGAGGTTGCCAAAACTTAAACGTAAATACGTTTAATAAATAAATGTTGATTAGCATAGAGTACTATATACTGATCACCTGGATGTGCTCGTAAGCTATATCAAACATGCGGTCTTAGTGTCGGGTTGTTCTTTTCATGAATGAAACTAAAGAGAATTTTCATTATCTTTGACCAACTCAGATTCTTAAGTGACTATAAGTCTTTGGGAATGGTTTTAAAAGAATCAAAATGCTATTTTGATTATTCATAATACTTCATAACTATTGTGCAGTTAGTGAAGATTAAATCATATGATTCTTGATTTTGTGGTTGCAGTATATAATGTTTAAACTTTCTAAGCTAATTATGCTCATTCTCGCTTAAAATTATATGATTTCAGCTAAAAGCGAACGGACCGAAGGATCCGATAAGGACAAGGACAAGGCAAAGATGGATAAATTGTTTTATCCTTATAATAGTATAGTATTATTTTTGTAATGAATAATATTATGATACAGAATGAATGTAATGGTTATAAAGAACCTGGGAAGGGATTAATATGATGTAATAGTTATTAAACTTATGCTTGTCATTGAAGTCTTCAATAGAATGTATGAGTAGATAGTAGCACCATGTAGCACTATATCCGTGGGTTGAAAGTACCCGGATTTGGGGGCGTCACAACACCTGTGATTCAAGCCCCAAATTAGACTCTATCCTTTGAAATCATATGCGATGCCAGCAGTTATGCAGTAGGAGCTATTTTGGACCAAAGAATTGACAAAGTTGTCCATGCCATCTACTATGCCTCGAGAACTCTCAACTCTGCTAAGATTAACTACTCAACAACGAAAAAAGAACTCTTATCTGTTGTTTTTTATTTAGATAAATTTCAATCATATTTGCTTGGTACTAAAGTTGTAGTTTATTCTGACCATGGTGCTCTCAGGTATTTGCTAACCAAGAAGGACTTTAAACCTAAGATTATCCAATGGATTTTGCTATTTCAAGAATTTGACTTGGAAATCAAGGATAAGAAAGGGGCAGATAACTTGGTGGCGGACCACTTGAGCAGATTGATGAGAGATGAGGAAACACTCCCATTACAAGATTCCTTTGCCGATGAGCATTTACTTTCTATTCATGAGGAAATACCCTGGTATGCTAACATTGTTAATTATTTAGCAAGTGCGTATGTCCCACGTGACTTCTCCAAATCTCAAAAAGATAAACTTAAGTGTGATGCCAAGTATTATGTATGGGGTGATCCATATCTATAAAAATTCTGTGCTGATCAGGTAGTTAGAAGGTGTGTGCCGAAAAATGAATTTTTATCCATCTTAACCTTTTCTCACTCTTATACTTATGGAGGACACTTTAGACCAAAAACGACTGCTTTTAAGGTTCTAGAAAGTGGATTTTTCTGGCCTACACTTTCTAAAGACTCCTACTTATTTTGTAAATCTTGTGCAAATTGTCAAAAGATGAGTAATATCTCACATAGAAATCAAATGCCACAAAACTCTATTTTAATTGTTGAAATCTTTGATGTTTAAGGTATTGATTTTATGGGACCGTTTCCTGCTTCTTTTGGTAATTTCTACATTGTTTTGGCTATTGATTATGTTTCCAAATGAGTGGCCACTCGGACTGATGAATCTAAAGTGGTTGCAAATTTTGTCAAATCTAATATATTTGTCAGGTTTGGAACTCCGAAAGCTTTTATCAGTGATAGAGGGACACAGTTTTGCAATAGGGTGCTTGCAACTTTGTTCAAGAAATACAATGTTCTACACAAGTTCTCTACATCCTATCATCCGCAAAGCAATGGTCAAGCAGAGGTGTCAAACCGTGAGGTCAAGTCCATCTTGGAAAAGGTAGTCAATTCGAACAGGAAAGATTGGAATTTAAGGCTAGAAGATACACTATGGGCGTATAGAACAGCATACAAAGCTCCCATTGGTATGTCTCTATATCGGTTGGTGTTTGGAAAGTCATGTTGTAGCGCCATTTCGGTGTTAACAAAAACGGGCACAAAACACGTGCAAGTGTACACGGTCGACAAGTAATAATTCGATAAGTCGAGATCGTTCCCACTGAGAAAGGAGTCAGACTTACACTATCATGCAACAGTCCTAGGGTTATCTTTGTCTGCTCAAACGGGTGTCACAGTATTCTTTAATTAACTATACTGGATTTAAACTAGACTTAACTAATTAACAAGCAAGGGGTTTAATTTAGAGGAATATGGGATCCTAACTTCATCTATTGCGTCATCTAGGTTAACAACACCTCATGTCAAACATGAATAATCACATAGGAATGCTAGCCGAGAGCACAAATGTGAGACAGAGCTATTTTTCAATACACCAAATCCATATCATATAATATCCACAATTAAGATAGAAATCACATGAACATCGATAAAGCCTAAACCACTATATGTCTATGCAATTTACAAGCTAAACCGATTTAAGTGCAAGCCCCCATTAGACTACATATGGCAATACGGTATATTTCTATCCGAATAGCGAATCACAAAACTCATCCAATGCAAGTTTCACAAACATATGCTAGCATGGCAAAATCTAAGTTTACACTTCATTTTTTAAGTCCATATAAACTATTAGAGTAAATGTTGATCAGGCATCTAAACATACAAAGCAACCATGCTAGGCAAACCATACATTTTCATCCATACATATCAAAGAGGCATAAAATCCTAGATTTAGCAAATAAAATCCATTAGAATCCCATAATGGAAGTTAGTTCATCACTGAACCACCCACCATTATGGGATTTAAACCAAGCATTTAAACAACTATGAAAGAGAGAGAAAAGAGAATGGAAATGCAAATCTTGATGGTTCTCCTTCTAATAGAAGCCTTTAATACTCAAGTTCATAACCCAAGTCCAACCAAAGAGAACCCTAAATAAGAAATCTACTAAAACTAGAAGAGAGGAGAAAATAAGCTCTCAAACTCTTCTTAGCTCCTAAAACCTAGGAATGTAAGAACAAAACTTCAAAGTAAAAATGTAGTCTGATAAGATGATCATCTTTCGTGTCTAGTAACATAAGCCTTATATCTCAAACAATCAGCCGAGCAAACAAAGTGAAAAGTCAAGAAATGTTGACTGGCGCGGCCGCGCGGCTTCAATGCTCTTTTCTGGCGCGGGCGCGCGGGCATTCAGAGTCAGCTTCTGGCTTCGCCAGTCGGCGCGGGCGCGCTGTGGTCCCTTGCTTCCCTAGCGCGGCCGCGCGTGCCACTTTCCTTTGTTGGTGACTTCAATTTCGGGTGTGCTGCTTTCTTGCTTTCTTTAGTGTTTCTTGCTGCTTCAAACTCCTTCACAAATGCTGCTTTGAGGCCCCCTTGCTCATTCCAAGGCATGCTTTCTCATGCCCAATCCATCATCAAGCTATCCTCTCATGCCTTATTGCTAGCCTTATGCCATTTTGTCCGTCTTTCTGCCATTCCACAAGCCTTGTAGCCAAGTTCATGCCATATGCTCATTTTCATGCCATTCCATGCCTTTATCATGCCATTTCCTGCTCTATGGAGTTTCCTGCCTAAAATATGCAAAACAAAGACAAAATGCATTAAAAACACTAAAGTGCTTGAGTTTAAGCCATAATCATAGTAAGTTGGCGTCCAATAAATAGGTATAAAACCTACTTATCATATGTCATCTCCCTGTGGAGTTGGAACACTAAGTTTTTTGGGCTATTCGACATTGCAACATGGGTATGGATGAGGCAAAAGTGCACAGGAAATTGCAGTTACAAGAACTAGAGGAGTTGCAGAACGAAACATATGAGAGCTCTAAACTGTACAAGAGAAAGACAAAGGCGTTCCACGACAAGTAAATTTTGCTAAAAAATTTCACCGTTGGATAAAAAGTTCTCCTTTATAATTCAAGACTAAAATTATTTTCGGGTAAGTTGCGATCTCGTTGGGAAGGTCCTTTTGTTGTTCCTAATGTGTTTTCTCATGGTGCTATAGATATACAAAATTAAAAGACAGGAAAATTTTCGAGGTGAATGGTCATAGTCTAAAACGGTTATTCGAAAGATTTCAGATAGAAGAGGTGGAGATGCTAAGTTTGGTTGAGCCAACTTATGATTGATCGAGAGGATTGTTGTCGAGTAAATGACGTTAAACAAATGCGCTGCTTGGGAGGCAACCCAAGATTCCACATTTAATTTTTTTATCCCTTTTAGTTTGATATTTGCATGTTAGATAGTAAATACTCCCTTCTTTGCATGATTTTCTTACATTGGGGACAATGTAAGGTTTGAGTGTGGGGGGAAGGTTTAGGGTAGGAATATTTGATCCAAATTTTTGTAGGAATTCTGAAAAAAAATTGAAATTGATGGCTTTGAAAAAGTTTTGAAAAAAAAAACTTTTGGCTTTGGTTCCATGATTCTTTTTGACTACGTGTTTAAAGATTGAAAATTAAAGCTAAACTTCAGATCCTATTTGATTCTTATTTGGTTGATAATTGATGAGAATTAAACCGTGAGTCATAGTAATTGATTTGAATCAAATTGGTGTTGCATAAGTACTTGAACATGTGATATATGTGTATTTGGCTGAGTTATCTATGTAGTTGTCTATGTGCACTAATCTCATGATTTAGGAATATTGAACTTCTTGTGCTATTTGTAGGACCATGTGAAAGAAAAAATCAGAAAAGTTGAAAACCAAAGTGAGAAATTTTTGAAAAAAAGGGGCAAAAGAAAAATCAGGTGGTTGGATGAGATGGAGCGTAAAACGCACTCTCCCATAAACACGTGCGAATAAGTGAGATGGAGCATAAAATGCACTCACTTACAAAAGAAATATTGAGGAAGGTGAAATATAGTATAAAATGCATTCACCTGAAAAACAAAGAGAATGTGATAGAGTTCTGGTGAAAAAATAATGAAGTAGGAAAAATTTGTTTTGAGTTTTGAATGGTGTGCATAGTTTTTTCTCCATGATAACTAAGTTGAGTTTGTGTGTGTATCATCAGAGAGTTGCTTATGTGGATACAATTTGAATTAATGACATTCATTGGTGAAGTGGTAAGGTTGTTATCTCAAATTGATTGATGAAGTATTGAGTATATTTTTGTGAGTTAGTGTGATATTCATGATTTGTACCTTGAAATCTTTTGGCACTATTGTTAAATATAATATTTTTGGAAATCAAACTTTTGGTTTACAAAAGGACATGTAGAAGGCTAAGTGTGGGGGAATTTGATAAGTACATAAAACTCATTGATTTTGATTCCTTTGCGTTTAATCTATTATATGATTTGTTGTGTAATTGAGCTTGATAAGTGTGTTTACTGATTTCAGGTTGAAAAGAAGCTTAAGTGATGATACGAGACAATTTAGAGCTATGTAGAAGCAACAAGAAGAAAATTCAGAATCTGGCCAAATTCGCCCCGGCGGATTCGTTGGCTTGAGGAAATCCGCCCCGGCAAATTCAACGGGAAATCTGGGCAATCTTGAATTTTTGGAAATATTTCAGAGGCAGAGTTTGGAAAGTTTCTACATGGAATTGGATTGTTATTTCTGTAAGATTTAGGATATCTTTTAGACTGAGATTGCTTTCCAAATTGGTTTCTATTTCTTTATGGAAACTAGTTGTGATTTGTAAGTCATTATGGGATTTGGATTTCTAGTTTCCAGAGGATTTAGAACCTTGTCTAGCATTATAAATACATTGTAATAGCTAGGATAATTGTGACACCCCAAAATCTCTACATTTTCTGTAGCAGATTCGGTGCTCACGTAAATATTCTATAAGACAATAACTTCTATAAATCCAAAATTCACAGTATCCCAATCAGTTAAGAGTTCTCGTCAGAACAATTATCATATCTAGATACCCTCACTTGGATGTATAGATTTATGATCTTATAGATATTTCTTGCATATCAATAATTCCTATCTATCTGACATTCACAGTACAAATGATAAGATTGTTCTTGGAACTGAGGAGCTACCTCAGTGCTTACAGAACTTTCAAGATCATTCAATACCCTCATTCAGATGTATAGTTCATATAGATACTGTACTTGATTCTAACCACCATTAACAATGTAAAACATTTCAACTAATAATTTGATAACATAATAGTATTTGTTTGCCTATGGTTCAAATATTACATCATAACATACCAAATTACATTCTTAGTATTTATACAATAAACACCTGTTTCCCTAATTACTTCTACTCATATGTATGCATTCATGAGTCTGCTGGGGCGTTTGGTGCTTGAAATGCTCAGCAAGTTTTAAACAATTATAGTTTATACTCACACCGTATCGGAATTTAAGGAAATATTTAATTCAGAGTATTTTTCTCACATTCCTAAGAGTCACAGAGACTTATAGGAGTTCTATCATTCCTAGAAGTCATAAAAGACTTATAGGAGTTCTATCATTCCTATGAGTCATGAAGACATATAAGAGTTCTGTTTGGATATCTCATAGGAATTCAGCCTAATCATATCCTAGGAGTATACATATCATCCTATCAATCCAACACAGTCAAAGTATATACGTACCAAGAAATATTTATTTTTCCCACAGTTTATGCTTTGATATCAAATCAAACACATTTTACGCAAACAACAGCTCATATAATTTGTTATGTTTGAATAATAAGCAATAACCCTTTTTAAATCACAGATATCACGAATAATGTTTATAACAGTTTGTATATCAATATATACGACTTTCATTTAATATAGAATTAATTAAAATTAAAAAAAAAACTTGTCTTTTATCACGATCGGCTACTTAGGTTATTTGAAAGTATATTCACCACCTATATATATTATAACAGTTATTAGAAATAATAGTAATTAATTTCTAATTAAAATACTAGTGTCTGGGTTGATCTTGGAGTCCGTTCGGTACTTTACAACTTTATTGAATAGTTATCGAATTAGTTTTTTAATAATTTTATTAAAAAGTTTTAATATCTTATTCATATGCTTCAGATATTATTTATCATAATTTCCAAATGCTCAAAATAATTTTTAAATGATTTAATATCATTTAAAATAATTTTTTAAGTTATTAATATTATTTTTAAATATTTAATTAACCATTTAAAATGATTTTTAAATCATCAATATTATGTTTAAATAATTTATTTTATTTAATAATGATTGTTAAATCATTATTATCATTTTTAAATAATTTATTATTATTTAAAATGATTTTTAAATCATTAATATTATTTTTAAGTAATTTATTATTAATTACTCTTATTATTATTAATATTTAAATATATTAAATATTAATAAAATTTTATGTCAAAATATTGAAAATTATTTATTATAAATAAAAATGATTTTTCAGAATTTTTTTATATTTTTTTATATTTATTTTAATTAATAAAATTAATTTTCAAATATTGCATGTCGCTAAAGACCTTTAGCGACAGAAGTGTTGCTATAGGTGTTCTTGGCCCAGCCAAGAACACGTTGGTCAACGTGTTAGACCCTTGTTTGACTTACTTTAGCTATCAACTGAAGTGGTTTCTGGGCAATCTCATTCAATGAAGTTGTAGTAGTGATGTAGTAGTACACGTCTATGATCACTTTCCTACTTAAAAATATTTCTACAAGTTCACACAATCGGTCAAACCAACTACCCCAAGGCTGTTCTACCTTTCTGGGCTGCCCAGAAAGGTTCGGTCAACGCCGATCAACGACCTTTAGGGTCTTATATCTTGTCGGCCGGTTAGTTTTTGGTTGAGATAGTCGTCGGGATCTATAGACTATCTACAAGAGTACATGTCTTGAGAAGTTACAAAGTCTAGATCTTTGCAGAAATCAAGATCCAAGCCTCCAAAAATCTTGTCAGACCACTGCTCAACATTTCTGGGTTTCCCAGAAATGGAAATCTGGACGATCAACGTTGTTTGACCGTTCATAGTTTTCGACCAGTGACTACTTAGGGTCTTAGAGTGCTAGGGTTGTGTAGAGCTCATGTCAAGGTATAAGTCTACTAGCATCTAACACTTAAACAACCTGTCAGAAAAGAGATCCAAGCGGTCAAAGGACCTGTCAGGCTAAGGTTTACGTTTTCTGGGTTACCCAGAAAACGAGCGGTCAATGCCGGTCAACGGGTTTTGACCCATTATAGCTTCCAATTCAGTGTTCTGAGATCTAATCTACCACTACTAATCCATTAACAACCTTGCAAGCTATGATTATCAACTCTTAAAACATCAACCATCAAATAATCAACGAGATATAAGGGCTGACATTCATTGTCAGACCCTGTTTTGACACTTCGACAGTTTTGCTTAAAATTCAATTTTTGATGCTTTTAAATGTTACGGATTCGTGTTTTAGCAACCCAGATCACTAATTAACTTACTAATGAACATATCTAAACAATAACAACAACAATTAAAACTTCAGAATTCAAAAATTGAGTTAGGGTTAAGTTTTTACCCTTTTTGATCACTTTTTGCTTCTTTCCTTCTTGATTCTGTTTCTGATTTTCTAGGAGTTGTTTGTGAGTCAATGGGCTATGTAAGTTAAGTATAAATTTCGTGGTCTTAAGTGCTTTTACCCTAACCTTAGGTGAAATGTTCAAGTAGGGGTTAAAACTCCATTCCTCTCTTAGTTTAACAAGTAAGCCTACTTCATTTATGGATTTAGGGTGTGTTTTCATGCTAAGGATGTTGGAGGCCATGTGACAAATCTTTTGCTTGCAAGCCAAAAGATTTGTTTCTATCTTGTTTTGATAAGAGAACAAAATAAGGGTATTTTAGTCTTTTTGTATATACTAAGGGCATTTTGGTAATTTCCCATGTAAATACAAGGATAATTTAGTTATTTCATACTTTCCTTAGAAAATTTAAAATAATAATGATCAATTAGATTTTGTTAGTCTAGAATTAGGGTTTATACATTAAATTAGATTTTATAATTAGGGTTAGGATTTTCTAATCCCTAATTAGGGTTTTCTTACAATCTTTTTCAGTTAAATTTTTAATATTTCATATTAAATATATGTATACAATAATATATAACATTATTAATGTATCATGTTATAATTTCCATTTATTATAACCCTTAGGGTTAGAATTTCTTATTATCAATTAGGGTTTTACTTATAAAACCTTATATCCTATTTACACAGTTATATCTTATGTGTTGTTTTATAATTATATATATATATTCCAATAATAATGTTAAGTACACATCACACAAGATATTAATCATAGTTATATTTACTGTTTATATTAATATTCCTATTTAAAGTTTGGAATATTACAATAATTCATTCATTCTGTCATCTATCTTCTACAACATTGGAGTTCAGACTCGAAGGCATATCAAGCTAAATTCTCTATTTCAGTTCTCAGGGATGTTGAACCTTATTCATAATTAACGGTTTGATCAAGTTCACTTTATTTATTCTTCTTGCATGAGATTTATTCTAATAATCTGTGTTAATTTATTGCATGTTATTCTATCTGATTGATTTGATTTGGCCATTTAGATTAATCTGATAAATATCATCCGCTAGATTAAAATATAGTATTAAGCAAACGATATTATATTTGATCAAAAGTAGCAATTCGTGATGCATGATTGTGGACAAAATTTGAAGTGTTGCTAAGATTATTAGAAGGCAAGTTGAATAATTTTTGTTTGTGTGATTATTACTTGGAATAACCTAATTCTCATTTTTCATGCTACTATTATATTAAATTTAAACTGATAGTTCTAAGTTATATGATAGTTAGGGTTTATTGGGACGATTGTCACTTTAAATTTACAAAATGAGAATTGTGGATAAATAACGATTGCAGTTATCTAGAGTTATTAATCTCATTGAAGGGTAAATATTTCTTGAACTTGACTAATCCAAATTTGTGAAAATGTGATACTGAATTGTAGAACTGAAGTTTTTTACTCATTGATTGCTCATATTCATCTTTGTTTTCATTAAATTAGTTCACCAAATTCAAAAACCCCAATTTTCTTGAAAATAATTGAATAAATAAAAAAACAATTCATTCTCTGTGGGATCGATCATTGCTTACTACTGTACTAATTTGTGAAGTAAAAGTAAGATTTAATTTTGGAATGCTAAACGAAAGCTCCCAAACACACTTAAAAACACAAAATTCTTTTACTACAATATTGTGAGTGATTCTTTAGAGTGTAAGGATACTTTGAGTGTTGCTAACGTCAGTAAAAGTGTAAAAATGTCTCAAGTTAATCTTTTACATAACGGACATTATCTAATCTTCTACTAAGTAAAGAGATAACATTTTCTTTCATACTCCTAAATTTATGGTAAGAAACTATTATTCGTTTCCACAACTTTATCATTAAATGGTAAAAATTTCTGAAATAATTATAATATCTTTAATAGTTTGTGCATTCATCTAATATCTTTTTTACTTTTATACTCATATTATATTTTAATCTTTATATTTAAACTATAAGCTTTACATTTTCTTGAACTTATATTTTATCAAGAACTTTAATCGATTTTCTGAATATCGTGTTGACAATTTGGACTTTAGATAAATTAAATTGAAAATCGCTAATGTTTACTCTATATTTTATTATTCTGATTATTTCTGCCCTTCATTCATATTTTTGTTATTTGTATTAATCATCAAGACTAAGTTGTTGTAAATGTCTTTGGCTTGGGTGTAAAGACTGTATTATTGTTGAGTGTCTTTAGCTTGTGTGATAAAGATACGTAGTGAAAGTTCTCTTTGGTCTGGGTGCAAAGAAGAACTGTTGATTAACATGATTATGACCAAGAACTATGAATTGACATAATCATGGCTTCTGGTGTTACAGGCAAAGACACGTGGTAAAAGTTTTCTTTGGCCTAAGTGCAAAGAGAAACTGTTAATTTGCATGATTATAACCAAAAATTGTTAATTGGTATGATCAAGACCATTGATGTTACATTTGATGAAATCTTGATGTTGAATTTTTCAATGGAAGAAGATAGTACATATTATGGTCTATTTGACTCTTTTAATATATGTATTGTTCATTCCACTGCGATTATTTATGAAAATTTATATTATCTACCATATGTTCTAAATATCCAATTTATCATTGTTGAAGGCTAATAATAACTTATGTATCTTAGTCATGATATTCTTTACTGAGCTATTTGTGTTTATCCGTTTGTTTCATAATTCCTTTTAGGAAATAAGAGTGTAAATTGGTTTAACAGGGAAAACATATGAATGAAGTGATGGTCCGCGTTAGTAGTCGTAGTAGTTCTCAATACATTGAAAAATAGTGTGAAAATATTTGTACTAAGAACTTAAAGTATGCGTGTTGTCGTGTGTTCACGACATTGTAATAATTGATTTTGTTAACTCAAATTGGGTAGTGTAGACTCGAATTTGGGAGCGTCACAAGTATTGTGGTACTATATACGGCTTTGTAATAATTTAAATAGAAGAATTTGTGTTTGTAGTATGTATTTTGATAACTAAAATTAAGTGATGTATTTCCGAATTTGGGAACGTCAAAATTTTTGTTTAGGACTACATTAAAACGCACCATACTCGCCCCTACCTGCCAATTATGCCTAAAGGATTTAGGGCCACCCAGATTATTCAATAATTTTTTGTAAGGTGTATTAAAAATTTAGGATGCTGATATTTGCACATCATGTATTACTAATAGGTCTGGCAAACGGGCGGGCCGGGTCAGGCTGGGCCATTTTTGGGCCGGTCCAAAACAGCCCGGCTTTTTATGGGCTGAAAAACTACGGCCGGTGGCCCAACCCGGGTCGGGCCGGCCCGCGGGCTTTTGCCTTTTTTTATTTTTTATTTTTTTTGCAAAATTTATTTTACACAATTTTTTTATGTCATAATTTTGCAAAATTCAAGTTCCCTTAGTTTCATGAGTTAAGGATGTTTGTTAATGCTACAATCAAAACAAATCGAACTCTTTTTTTTGAACAAAAAAAAAAAGCAAATGGATTCTTTTTTTAGGAGCGGAGGTAGTACGATTTAACATTTGTATGAATAATGTTTGGACGACTATTATACCTTACCAATAATAATATAATTGTTCAGTAGCACTGTTATCACTTATTCATATATTAGTTTCATTATAATATTAAATATATTCGATATTAATTCCATGTTTTTATAGCACTGTTATAATATAATATAATGAAACTAATATATTATAACTAATATATTATTATAATGAAACTAATAAATTATAGCACTGTTATAATATGTTATACCACTGTTGTAATATATTAGCTTCATTGTAATATTAAATATATATATATATATATAAACGATTCTTATAAATTACAAAAAGTTTGCTTCTGATAATCCATATGAAATCTTAATTAATAAAATGCATATTTTATCAGATCTGCTATGAATCTTAATTATAATAAATGTAAAATGTCATACGCCCATATACAGTAATATTTATATTTTTACGTTTTATTATTTTATAAATGTAAAATGTATGTTTAATAAATGTAAAATGTATTATAAAATGCAACGCATCAAATGTATGTTTACATGAATATTTGTTTTTTAATTAATGAAAACATATATTTTTTGCGTTTATAAAATATATTATAAGTTGATTAAAAATATATACTTACAAAATAATAGTGATATAAGAGGTTGAGGTTAATTTGATCTAAAAAAATTTAGTCTCAAACAAGCAATTATTGTAGCTCAGTTGGTTTAACTCTTATTTAATAAGTTGGATATCTTGTGTTTAACCCTCACAATCATTATTGTTTTTAAAAAAAACTCACAAACGGGCCACGGGCCGGGCCGGGCCAAAATGTGTTGGGTTTGTACGTAACGCAATCATACAATCAAATCACATAAATAGGACAGAAGCGTAAAAACTAGGTTTTTAAAAATTTATACAAACCCATAACCATGATCATGCTTTGTGCTTGTTATCAATAACAGAAAAGAGATAACATGGAATTATACCTTTGAAGATCTAAGCTTCCTCAGGTACAAGTTCTACTCCTTTGATTCCTTTGATTCCTCTGTAGTGGCTCCTTCCCTTGATCAATGTCAGCCACCCAAATGTTTGGCCTCTAACGGTGATCCACCAAGTAAGATGAATAACTCAAGAAGATGGGTTATTGGCTTAACCCTTGTTTCTATCTCTATAGAATATGTGTACTCCCAACTCTTGGAAAATTTTACGTCCCTTATTTCTGATATAAGACTCTCTTATATAGATATTAGGCTAACCCTCCTAATCCAATTAGAATAGGGTTTTATTTAATTAATTTATATCCTAATCTTTATTAGGATTGAGAGAGAGTACTGATATTATATTAATTCCTAAACTCCTTTAGAATTAAAATAATAATAATATTAATAAGACTCCTCTTATTAATTTATATTTAATATTTCTAAAATATTAAATAATAAATATTAAGCTATTTAATTTATTCTATCATCATAGATTAAATTAATTATACTTAATGCATTATTACTATCATGCCATTTTCTTCTTAAATAATTCTTCTTCCTTTTATGGTGTGACCCTTTAGGTTCTCCATATTAAACCGGTTGTGAATAAATCAATTAGAACAATTCTAATCTTATTTAAATAAATAAATTAAACTAATAATATATTTAAATAAATAACATTTATTCTACAATAGGGATAAGCCTCCCTAGCGATCAACGACTTTCCAGATAATATAGATTTCAACATTAATCATAAAAGAACCTGTGAGTTAATAGTTACCGTACAATTCAATCCTTCCACCATACAATGTCCCAATTAAATATAAGACATGGATTTACTGTCAAGTCTTAATTTATTTAATCATATGTATTTCGATTAGAAAATGCACAACTCCAAATAATGCAAATTAGAAACCTCTTTCTAATTTCATTCTACCTTGGCCAAGGATTCCTGGGTTGTCATTTAACGAATCACATAGGACATATCTCCTCTTTTACTAGAGGTGGTAGATTCTTTATTGATCATTCATTATCTCCATATATAACTCATTACACCCAAGCATACCCTATATATGCCTTAAAAGGCCTTAAGGAATTAGTCAAAGTATAATTTGTTACATACAAGATACTATGATGATCTCAAGTCCAAGGATCACATGTACTACTATCACATTAGGAATTCCTATTGACAGGCGAGTAAAACTCCATTAGGTATTCCATAGCGAGTCACGTTCAGTGAATTTATTCTCCAATAAGTACCTACATACTTGCTTTAGTGTCTCCACACAAATGACCATGAGATCAGTCATCCTCATCCAATGAGCAAGCAACATATGTACCAATCTATCCGGATTTACTAATCCCCTTTTTAGTAATCCCACGATTGGGAACTATTTTAGTTTTAAAGCTTTCTAAGAATTTAAATCTCATTAGCATGATCAACATCATGATTCTAAAAGCATTGCTTAAAACTATGGGTTATTTACATATTATAAAAACAGCACCATGTAGATAATTAAATGCCTTTAATAAATAAATATTTTATTAATAAATAAATAAGATTGTTTACAAAGTATGTGCTTTATCATCATACATGATTGGCTTGTATGCACACTACTATCAAAATGACCCAGCTTTAC
This sequence comes from Panax stipuleanatus, assembly GCA_020205555.1. NCBI lineage: Eukaryota > Viridiplantae > Streptophyta > Magnoliopsida > Apiales > Araliaceae > Panax > Panax stipuleanatus. The sequence goes on from CM035117.1 coordinate 39,386,052, forward strand.
ATGGGCTGAAATAATAAAGCCTATAACTCGGCTTTTTCCGGCGGGGGCGGGCCAGCCTGTCGGCCTGGGCTTCTTTTGCCAGGTCTAGTCTTTAACAAATCAGATAAAATATTATGGACAACAAGTTTTAAATCAACAACTACAGCGAAAATAATAATTCATTAGAAGAGTTACGTAGAGAATGATGTCTACTATCTTCTATGATTTAAAAGTTCATCATCAATATTTTAACCCTGTATCATCAATCAATATATATCTCAAATTAAATATTCATCTTTGCACCACGGCCAAAGATATTTGTATCACCAGTGGTCATGTTCATCTCAACACTTGTCCATCTTTGCATTACGGGCCAAAGATATTCATCAAATAATCATTCATCTTTGCACTACAGGCCAAAGATATTCGTATCACCATTTAAGATTGAGGATGATGAAAAATAATATAAGGAACGAATCCAGTGAGATAAAGGACAAAGATTATAGATTCGTAATTTAGTTTATTCAAGTTCAATAATACTTCGTAATAATCAATTGTGGACCAAAATTCAAGAATAAAGTTCAAAACTTGGATCCAATCAAAGATAATTTGGATAAAAAATAATATTTTTTTATCGTGAATAGTAACTCGTCATTAAAAGATGAAAATTTTATAAAAAGTTCAGACCAATATTTCAGTGAAATGATATTAGATGAAACGCAAAACTCAAAGAATTTATGATCATTTCAGAAATTATAGAAGCAATACTTACCGTAGCAAGTTTAAATTTAGGAGTATGAAATGAAATATTATCACTTTCATAATATAGAATATGAAAGAAAATAATATTCATTATGAATATTGAAAAGAAATAACATCATTTACTAGAAAAATAATACCATTTACCTTAGTAAAATACTAGATCTGACTGGAATATCGAATATTTTGTTGAGAAAAATCTTGCACCGTAATTCACACTCAAACTATCCTTATACTCACAAGAAATACGCTCAATATAATAGAGAGAAAATTTTCCGATTCTAGTGTAATTTTCATTTCTAACTAAGTACCCTATTTATAGGAAAATACCAGAACACCAATGTTGACTTTTTATACATACGGAGGTTTTCTTAGCACCCATATTTGAAAAATGAGCACAACACTTTTGAAATAATTCTCAGGACATTTCACACCAACAAAGGACAAGAGTGGGGCCCACCCATTCTAGAAAATCTCCACCAAAATATTTTAAATTAAAACAATATTCAGAAACTTCAATAATTCATAATAAATAGCCCTTTTATTAGAAAAATATGAATCTTATGTCCATTGCATATAAAATTTAAATCTCTACAACTTTGTAGAAGAAAATTTTTCCAAATTCTGAACGAAAAATGCCCGAAGTTTACATACGGATGATTTTTCTACACTCACCACTCTTGAAAATCTCCAGCACACTCAAAATTTCAAAGCCTCCACTTTTGAAATAATGAATTCCACCAAATGTTTATTTATATATATTAAAATATTTATAATTAATAAAAGAATTTCAAATTTCATTTTCTCTCTTCCATCTCATTTTATTCATATATCGTCAATTTCTTGTAAAAAAATATCATCACTATTATATTATTATATTATCACAATATACACTTATAATGTAATATTATAATAATATATTTGAATGAATTATTTTATCAGAACATATAAAATATTTATTTTCAATAATTATCACTTTTATAAAAAATTCCTTCGTTTAAATCCACTTTGAATAAATATTTATTTATTATTTTTATCAATAATTACTATTCACAAATAATATTACAGAACCACAATAATGACAACCAGGTCGTTCACAGAAAAGAGGGGGCTTTTCGATAAGGATTTTTTCTTACCGACGCACAATTAGATTAACTAACCCCTTTCCTAGACAGAACTTTCTAGACATTGCCAATAATATTGTCTAATAATATTATTCAAATAACATGAATTATTGATTTGATAATGTGAAATATTGTATAGTGACAATTATTGAATCAATAATATAAAATTTCAACGTAGCAATTATTGAACCAATAAAATATTATTCAATTATTGAATCAATAATATAAAATATTGAACATTAATTACTGTAACAATAATTGAGTAGGTTCCTTTTTACGTAAGAATCAATAATTCAAAATACTGTGCAATATCATGTGCTACTGTGCAACAACGCGTATTATTGTATTTTTATCGCCGGGTATTTCAACAGTTTAACGGTAACAGTTTTACCGTTATTTTTATAAAAACTTACTTCTGTCGCTTTCTATATCCGACATTCATTCCGTTGTGGGGTCCACCTATGACTGCGCCGTTGTACGAATATTCTCCGACAAAAAGAATATTCCTCGACCAAACGAATATTCTCCGACAAAACGAATATTTTATAACCACTTGTTTACTTTGTAAAATTTGCATATTCTACCCATAACTTACCACATTTATCAAATCAATACCTTACTATTTCAAAATAATATATAAAAAAAAATTAAATCTTTATTCATAAAAAATTAGAGTCTTACAAATTCATTTGATTTGGTTAATACAATGATAATTATTTTAAATATCTAAAAAGTATTAATAGTAATTATAAGATTCGTTATTTAATACTCCAATTGTTAATAAATCATATTTTTCACGTGTATATCTTGAAAGTTGAAACCTTTACATGGGTGCATGGGTATATCTTGAAAGTTGAAATCTTAACATGGGTACGTGGGTTTACATGGTAACATCCCAAAAGAAAGAACAATCTTAACATATACTCCCTCCGTACCTTAATGTAAAATTTTTTAGAGTCGTGCATAAGTATTAAAAAAATAATTGTATAATATTAAATATAATATCAAATATTTATATTGTCCTTGTATTAAAAAAAAAGATTGTTATTTATTGAGCAAAAAATAGTGAGAGAACCAAAGTTATATTTAATACTTTGGATAATATTAAAAACTAAACCATTAATGTTTACTTAAAATTCTAAAACAGAATATATTGAGGGACGGAGAAAGTTTGTGCCTACAAAAATAATAATTTAAAAGTAAAATAAAAATATATTTCCGCGATTAGCTCAACTATAAAAGATGCCAAAGGATTAGTATCGACTCATACAGTTTTCATCCTTATCGCGAATGGCTCCTACCCTATCTTTAAGGCCGAATTCCAAAGCTTCCGGCTGCAGGGCCCTTTTGATTGATTATCCCTCTTACACTAGTTGGTCGTTCAGCCACAATTTATTACTTGACACTCTCCGTCCCTTAATATAAGTCGTTTTAGAGTTATATACAAGTATTAATAAAATGATTATATAACATTAAATATAATATCAATTCTCTATATTATTCTTGTATTGAAAAAAAAAAAAATTATTTTTTAGACAAAAAATAGTAAAAGAAGCAAAGTTATATTTAATATTTTGGGTAATATTAAAAATTAAACAATTAATACTTACTTGAAATACTCAAACGACTTATATTAAAGAACAAAAATACTTCTCTAAAACGATTTATATTAAAGGACGGAGGGAGTACAATTCAACAAAAGATGATGTGTAGAAACACAAGGAGAAAAAAGCATTACTCTTTTAAGATAAACTTATATAAAAAAGGTGGTCTGGGGTATCAATTTTTTGGTCTAAACAAATTCTCAAATAATGTGTAAATTTAATATTTCTTGGAAACATATAATGTAATTGATTATGTCATAAATTATCGTTAAAATATTTAATTATGTCATTTTAAACCAAAAATTCGACTACTAACATTACTCTATATATACACCGATCATGTGAGATTTTATTTCTATATATAAAGAGGGGGAAAAAATAACCGTCTTGACCATTTGCTTATATAGCTCATAATAGATCGACCATTTGCTTAATACTATAGAAGGACAAAGGATCCAGTCTCATTATACCTGCTTAATCGAATTTAAATCGGTTGTTTATTTTTCAAATTTTCTATTGTCTTACCCCATGCACGTATTCATTATTTATATATAAAATTAATCATAAATAAATAAGACTTAAGTGACAATAAATAACAAATAAGACAGAAAATGATAAAATAGAGTTGGCCTCTTCTTCATCATCTATAATCATGGTTGGTAAGTTTCCTTTCAATATGGTATTTATCTAAACTTTGTAAAAAAGGAATCAAATGGTGTTTTTTTAAGACTACAATTACATAAATTTATTATGCCAATTTGTTAGTCCACTTTTTTCTTCTTTATCTTTAAATAACTACTTTAACTTATATTTCTCTAGTTAATCTTTATGATCATGTTGGCTTGATCACTGAAATACATGTGATGCACCAATAATCATAGACTGATAGAAAATGACATTCAGACACATGTCCCTACTTTCCATTTGAACAAGCCAGCACACACCACTACTCCACTACTAAGGTAGTGGCTATATTCCTCCTTTACCAAAACAAAAGACCACAGGTTTAAACTTTAAACAGCGTCTAAAATGCATACTTCTGTACAGCAATCAAACAGTTTTATCACTAATATTTGTTGTGCATTAGTCAAGTCCAGACTAGAATCTCATCATTTTAAATGAAATGGAAAGTCTTCATTTTAACACATTTTTCATTATCATCTCTTTCTCTCCCAGCACATTCTAACACATTTTAAATTTGGATCATGAAATAGAGAAAATCCTTCCAAACAGGGACGTATGTTGCCGTACGGGGCAAAACAGACATTTCCTACGGGGCTCGAGACCAGGTCAAAACCTCATGGCCACTACACGACTTAACTTCAAGGGTAATAATATATATATATATATATATATATATATATATATATATATATATATATATATATCGACAAATATGTGACAAATTTGAATTACGACAAACATGGAAATTCATGCGAGAAAATAGAATAAATTATGGTGAGATTATTCTTAATTCATACTTATCTCATGTATGCACATACGTCATAATTATAATTCAATTAAAAAATTTCACAATATATAACAAGACTCTAAATTTAATTTTAAGGTTAACATAATCAAGAATTCAAGCATGTACTAGCGTTTGCAGGTTTTACAGTGATATCGTTTGGTACATTTGGACTTTCAAATATAATAAGCTCATCGCGCTATTTATGGCCAATGTGTTTAATTTAGACTTAGATGTTGCATTTGTGAGTTAAATAAATTGCGTTTGAAATACTTATCTTATAGACAAATAAGATTTATGGTGTGTTTGAGACTAAGATGTTACATTTATGAGTTAAATAAGTTGCGTTTAAAAAAAATTCTTTTTAAACAAATAAATTTTTTATTTCGTTTGAACTTCAAACATACCAAATATGGTAGCTAAATGCACAAAATGTCAAACGAGCACTACAAAACCCTAGTTATAAACAAGAACTAGAACACCTACGTATCTCCTTTCTATTATCTGTTAACTCTCCATCTCTATTCTTTATTCTAATTCTTTATGAGGGAATGGTATTTTCAACATAAATAATATATATATATATATATATATATATACACACACACACACACATATATACAAAGACCATCGCCATAGAACATAAAGCCATCGTCGTATGCTATGGCGACGACTTTCTGTTTTATGGTGACGGTTCGTACCGTTGCCATAGTCAATTCGTTAACGACCATAGGAGAGGACTATATATATATTGTAGACACTTGAAATTTTATATTCATGTTACTAACCATGCAGGAGGGCAAAACCTTCTTTTATATTCCGGAGACAACCCTGGAAGTCTACAATATTCACAATCAAACATCCGAAGATATCCCCGAGAAACATCAAATCAACCTCAGAGACAACCCTGAGGACAGACAAAAATCAACAACAGTCAAACTTCGAAGATAACCCTGAGGGAAGACAGCTGCAGCTGCATCAAGTCCAAAGACAACCCCGGAAGGGCAAAAGGGTAATTTTGCCAACTCTACATCAATACTGAACAAACCACTGTGAATAAGGTCGTACAAAGCCGTCAGAGCAATTCCGAGTGAAAACTGCGCAAGACAGCTCAACGGATTGACTACGAAGACTAGAAGATCTTGTCAAGGACCTATCTTCCCGGATTCAGAAAAAGTCAAGCCCCATGTTATTGCATAACTCTCGGAAAGAGCTTTTCGAAAAGGTATGGCACGCCTTCATAGGATTCCTAGATTGCAGGTTATGAAGGTTTCAAGTAAACTGCACGTCGATCGAGGTGCACGTACTTCGACGCAGCTGCGCCCACCAGGCCTAGCAGAAGGTAGACTCGCGGCTGGCCGGGCCTTTATATACCCCCTCCCCCTTTAGCTTTTGAGAAAAGGAAGAGGCAGAGAAGAAGGAAAAGAGAGAGAGAAAGGGGCTAGGAGAGAGAGAAGGAGCTCGAATCTTACTCCGATCTTTGTAAAACTTCTTTGTAAACACTCTTATACATATATACTACAACATATCAAATTTTAACCGGTGGAAACCGAGTTTTGAGGCGCCAAAAGCCGTTCGATAGCCATTCTCGTGCCATATTGTAAGATTTCATCATATCTGCTCTCTTAGCTTACTCTAACATATATTTAAGTGCTATATATATATAGTTAGTAGTTAATATTGGTCAGATTTGACTTTTTAACCTTTCATTTCATGTAAATAGTCAATATTTATGCTGTATTGACTAGATCTGTACTAGATCTAGCCAGATATAGCTTTTGATCGGTTTAGAAGTTGTAAAACTTGAACTTGGAAGCTAGAATGGCTAAGATTTGTACAGATCTAATTTTCTTTATGGGTTTTGCAAATATTTAGCAAGCACGTGACCCTAGATCTGTATCTAGAGGAAACTGAAAGCTTTGGGCTACTCGCTTACGAGGATTTAACTGATGAATCCTTCGTCCAGCGATGTCTAGAGTAGATATGTATGTTATCACAATATATTCATTATGTAGGTTGTTTATGTGATATTATGTGAGTCTAGGAGCTACAGGATCTACGATTCAATCCATGGATCTAGATCCGGCTCCCGCGATGGACCTTTTTTAATTGTACAGCTAGCTTGCCTACTCTTGTACTTGTAAATCTAGGGCCTTAAAACGGTTATATGGGTTTAAGGCCCATAAATAGTGAAAACTGTGATTTGTGGTGCTCGGGCATACTTCGATGGCTTTCATGCCTATAAGGAGCCCGACACCTGTAGATAGTTTTATTTATTGTTAAAGATGCTTCACATCTTAATAAAATCAAATAAAGCCGAATATGGAATAAAATGAAAGTATCAAAGGTCTTCAATTCCTATGCGAGCGAAAGGGTTTGAAAACCTCTTTTCAAAACATCACTTTCATATGCTTAAAATAAATCTTTCAAATAAATCAAACCCTTCGTACATAGGTCTAACGAAGCATAACACTACTTTCAAAATAAAGCATTTCGAGCACCTTTATCTGCATCACACACACACACACACACACACACACTTCACATGCTTAGGAAATGAAAAGACGCGATAACCGTATTTTATGAAAGTCGAGGGGTGCCTAACACCTTCCCTCGCTTAAGCAAGCCCCCGAACTCTATAAATCTCGGGTTCCAGACCAAATTAAACGGAATCACATATTGGGCCATATTGCAAAACCTTTCAAACTCCGGCTGAGTTGGTACAACGATTTAAACTCATACCAACTGGCGACTCTGTCTAAATCGGCCCAATCATTAAATTCAAGCTTTTCAAATCGTCGACATTGTATGTCGGTCTTTTCCTAAAATCTCACCCTTTAAGCAAGATAACTTAAATCACATAACGAAATATAAAGGGTAAGAATCAAACACAGGAATTGAATTTTCCCCGCGTTGACAGGTGGCAATTCCGCTGGGGACAGTAGAGGGCTTAAGCTGCATTCCAAACTTTTCAATTCTCTTTTTTATCTGCATGTGTGTGAACGCTGTCTTTATATTGAATGAACATGAATGAATGCTTTATTTACAATGCTTTATATTAGTACTTCGCACAATGTCATCATATATCATATGATGAGACGCGATGTATGTGAATGTATGTTGTGTGATTCCTCCACCAGGAGGCGAACCCGTCGGTGGCTAATTACTGGACTCAAGAAGAAAATAATCCCGCGAGGCTCAGGAAAGGCGCCACTCAGATCTGCTCCAATTGAAAGATCAAATTAATTTCCCATCTAGTAGATTGCGATGTTCTAGGAACCTTCATGCCAAAAAACCCGTGAGAGTAAACCTAAAATAGGTTAGCCTATGATAAACCAAACGCGAAGGGAAATCTCTCCATGCCTTCCCTCTTTCAGTACATGTCCACTTTAAATCTTGTCAAATATTAAATGTTGTATATGTTAATTCTTTTTAAATCCATTGTAAAATATCAAATTCTGTCATCAAAACAAATAACCTTTGTTTTGCAGGAACACATTAAAAAACCCCTAAAAACTGACAAATTGCATAGTATGCATCCGATTAATATTTATCAAGACTAAAGTACCTACTTTTATTGTAGGCAAGATTGGTCCCATTACCAAATCAAAATCTAAGAAGGCACAAAGCCTATCCACTGAAATAGATGAAAGTACCCAACAAGGGTCAGGTTTTGTGTCTCGAGAAGAATTCGAGGAACTTAGAAATCAAATAGCAGAATTAGCTGTCTTCCTAGAAGAGCAGAGTAAAAATACTCAGGGTCAACAGATACCCGCTCAACCAGAGTCCTCTGCACAAGGTGGAAGTCAGGGTATTGACAAAAAGAAGGAAGCACAGATACCCGAACCTCAATCCAATGAAAATACCAACAAAACTCCTGAAATCACCAATCTCAAAGAAGATCAAAAACTGGTGATATCCGAAAGAAAATCCAACGAATGAAAGAAACCATCAGGTCGATCAAAGGGACTAGAGCGTATGGAAGTGTTAACTACTCAAATCTCTGTATTTTCTCAGGGGGCCCGTTATCCAGACAAGTTCCAGATCCCAAATTTTGAAAAGTAAGACGGATTGGGAGATTCTTACACTAATTTGAAAGTATACATTGGAGAACTCGGATCCTATGCCAAGGACGAGAAGCTGAGAATGTAATTATTTTAGAAAAGCCTGACCGGAGAAGCTAGAGCCTGGTACGCTTGACTAGATAACTCCAAAATTCATAGCTTGGAAGAGCTAGCCCATGCCTTCCTAAATCAATACAGCTTCCAATCACAAATGGCTAAAGATAGATATCAAATTACCAAGGTTAAAAAGCAGAACAACGAGTCATTCCGAGAATACGCCCAAAGGTGGAGACGGATGGCAGCACAAGTCATTCCACCATTGACAGAAACTGAGATAGTAATGACATTCATTGATATACAAGAAGCTCCATTCTATGAAAGCGTCCTAGCAGGCATAGGAAAACCATTCTCAGAGATGATTAAACATAGAAAAATAGCTGAGATGAGATTGAAGTCTGGAAAGATTAAAGACCTTACTCCTTTGGAAGTCGTGGCTGAGCACATTCAAATAAAAAATTATGGGAATAATCATCGGAGAGTTCATAAGAAGAAGGAAGAAGATGTATCCTTGATAATCCAAGGTTAATCTCAAAGAGGCAATCAAAACCTGTTCATTCAGAGGAAAAATTATTTCCCTTTTCAGACATCTGTACAATCTCCAATTCCTCCGTTTCAAAAAGCCAAAAAAGTTAAACGTCGAAGAAATATTTACACCCTTAGGGGACTCACTTGAGAATGTACTAAAGCTTCTGACAGCACAGAAGAAAATTGCTCAGCTCCTTCCCTCAGCCAATCCAAGTGGGAAGAATTTTGACCCAAGCAAAAATTGTGCTTACCATTCTTGGGCTCCTAACCATGATACTCAAGAATGTTGGTCTCTAAAACACAAGATCCAAGATAACCCTTTGCCTCAATACAATGAGAAAGGAGTCAACATGATCAGTATGGGGAGCGGAGAAGGTTCCAAGTGCCTCAAATACGTAGGGGACCCTTCCCAAACAAACAAGGATATCTTTAACAAATAGGGGTATTCAGAAGGTCGGTCTTTGATAGAACAAGAAATGAAGTCTATCAAGGAACAAATTGGTCAATTGGCAGAACTGATGGTATACCAACACCAAGTAACTAGACAGTTGATAACTCAGTTCAGCCAGTGGAGAACAAATCCTCTTACGCCTAAAATTCTTCCAATTGCAAAGAAGGATCATTATCGGTTCCATGAACATAAAACCTGAGCAGATAAAGTTTTCATGGGAGAAAGATTCCGAGCTTATAGAGAGTTTGCCTTTAAAAGAAAGTTCACTTATTTGGATCAGCCTATGGAGGAAATTCTCCAGATGTTGATCAACAAGGGAAAAGTCACAGAGCTGTTACCCCCAGTGGACCCTCGATTAAGGAAGTTCAGTGCTTCTAAAATATGTCAATATCATTCCAACACTCCTGGTCATGATACATAAGAATGTTGGGGACATCTTCACTTAATTCAGAACTTGATTGAAAGCGGTGAACTGCTAAAAGTAAGTCAGGATAATGTCTTCCCTGATGAAGAAACGATATTTCCTCCCATGACACGGAGTTTGAAAGAAATTATATCAGTCATTCCCTATGAGAAGGACATAGTTGCAATGCCCTTGAAAATTCAAGGAAATGGGGACAAAGGAGGAAAGAATCATGTGAAAGTGGTTGCACTAGAACCACTGATGCTGCCATTCAGACCACAATATCCCTTAATCAGCCTAAAAAGAGTCCCATGGAATTATAGGGAGAATGAGGGATCAACATCGAATCACGCTGCTGTTATATCAAAGTAAAATCGGTTGTATCTACCTCAACGAGTGGTAAAGTCAGTCATTAAAACCACGGCGAAAGTGTTCGAGGTGAAAATTAAATAATTTCTCAGCAAAATGGGGCATAATGAAGCCCAGGTGGTGCAAATATTAAAAGAGGCATCCCGACAGATATCCATTCTGGATTTGGTATTGTCTTCGGAAGATCATTGCAAAATCTAAATGCGAGTATTGGAAGAAGCGCATTTGCCTAAGGCGGTGGATACAGAAAAGTTCCATCAATTGATAGATCACATCTTCAATAGCAATGTGATATCTTTTACTGATGATGACTTACCTTCAGAAGGGACTGGTCATTGCAATTCATTGCATATAACAGTGATATCCTCTGGATATGTGATAGGAGGTGTGTTGATAGATGGAGGATCTTTATTGAACATCTGTCCCTATAAAACTTTGGAAAGAATGAAGATCAATCCAAATCGAATCCGGAGCAATCATGTAGTCATAAAAGCCTTTGATGGGTCTCGACGAGATGCTGTAAGAGAAATAAAACTTCCAGTGGAGATTGGTCCACATACTTTCTATATATCCTTCCAAGTGTTGAGCATCACCACATGATATAATTTACTGTTGGGAAGACCGTGAATCCATATGGAGGGAGCAGTCCCGTCCACCCTTCATCAATAGGTAAAATACGTCATTAATGGCAATCTGGTAACTTTTAATGTCGAACCAGAGTATCCAGTCTAGGTGCAAAAGGATATACCTTTGATTAGCCTCAATGAAAGAGTTGAGTTTGCCAGCTTCCAAGCCTTCGAAGTGAGCAATACTCACTACCAGCCTATTGGGACCCCGCCCTTAAAGCTAAGAATCTCTTCCGAAGTAATGTCAGTCTATCAAGAAATGATATCCTTGGGTTTCTGGCCTGGTAAAGGGCTAGGGAAAAGTCAACAAGGGGTCAAAAATTCAGTTCAGATACCTAGCCAAACAGGGAAGGATGGATTAGGCTATTCCTATGGATCTAATCACAAGAATCAGCACAAGCATCAGCCGATTCATTTATCCATCATTCTGTTACCAGATCTCACGGATGCAGGATTCGTTAAACCTATGAGGAAAATCCCTACTTCTTTGTTCAGTATACTAATTCCTAAGGTTAAGCCGGTCAGTGAAAAATAAATTCAAATTCCTGCTAAAGACATGGGGAATAGGAATGATAAGTTCCTACGAGAAGTACAAGGTCAATTTGCAAAGATGTTTTTTCTGGCACATAATGAGGGTATGAACAAAGATATCCCGGATGATGATTATCCAGAAGATCAACCCATGATCCGTAGCATAAACGGGGCTAAGGAGAATATTCCAAAGAAAGACACTGACCCTGATGTGAATTCAGTTTTAGTCATCATCAAAGAGGAGGTGGATAACAACAATCCCTTCATCATTACAGTCAACAAGGGCCTGACCCTGGACAACTGGAGTAGCACTCCTTGCATCAGTCGAAAAGAGTAAAAGGGCAGAAAGTCCATCTGCCCTGAAGTGTAGATATTATTTTCAGCTTACTTTTGTTGCATAGTGCTAGCAGTTACTTTTGTCATGCTTTTACTAATGCTTTATATGATTAAACAGTTTCATGTATTAAGTGAAAGCATTTTATTTTCAGGAGTCCAAATTTAGATTTGTTTAGCTTTGCTGATGAATTGCCAAGTCTCAACAGTGACTACGACTTTGATGTAGAGCTTGACTTTGACTAGATAGGAATTGATCAAGAGGAGATAGATGACTATGAGGTGCCTGAGGAGATCAAAGAATGGGTCGAAGACAAGCCCAAACCAAACCTTGATCAAACCACCACTGTCAACATCGGGACCTTAGAAAACCCTAAAGAAATCCAAATATGCAATGACCTTACCCCAAACCAAATAAAAGATTTGATTGATCTTCTAACCCAGTTCAAGGATGTGTTTGCATGGTCACATAAAGACATAATCGTCTTATCTACTGATATTGTCATTCATCGACTGCCCAATAAAGAAGGATTCAAACCAGTAAAACAGAAACTCTTGAGACTAAAACATGAGTGGAGCCTAAAGGTCAAAGAAGAAATTGTCAAGCAATTCAAAGCAGACACTATCATGGTATCAACCTACCCTGAATGACTATCCAATATAGTTCATGTGCCTAAGCTCGGAGGGAAGGTACGAGTATATGTGGATTACTGGGATTTAAACAAAGTATGTCTCAAAGATGATTTCCCAGTACCTTTCATCCATATACTAATAGACAACATGGCGCAATTTAGCATATACTCGTTTATTGACTACTTCGCCGAGTATCATTAAATCATGGTTGCTGAAGAAGATAGGGAGAAAACAGCCTTTATCACTCCCTGGAGAACCTTTTGCTATAGAAGATTGTCTTTTTGCCTTATCAATGCTGGTGCCACATATTAGCAAGCCATGATGGCCCTTTTTCATGACATGATACACAAGGAGATAAAGGTTAATGTGGATGATATCATCATCAAATCTAGAAAGGAAGATGATAACGCCGACCATCTCAGAAAGCTATTTAACCGGCTTCGCAAATAAAACTTGAAGCTGAACCCTACCAAGTGTGCTTTCGATGTCAAATCTAGCAAATTATTGGGATTTCTGGTAAGCAATAGAGGCATTGAGCTGGATCCCGCCAAGATTAAAGCCATCACTGAGATGCTTGTACCCCAAATAGAAAAGGAGAGTAAATTTCATAAGCAGATTCATCTCTCAACTCACTACAACTTGTGAGCCCATCTTCAAACTTTTGAGGAAAAATTCCTTCGAAAAATGGAATGAAGACTGTCAAAAAGCCTTCCTCTCCATCAAGAAGCAGTTGATTGAAGCTTCTGTTTTGGTACTTTTAAGGGAAAAAGTTCCCCTATTCATGTATATATCAGTCAATTCCAATGCTATGGGCTGCATGCTAGGGCAGAAAGATGATAGAGGCATGGAAAGAGCTATCTATTACCTCATCAAGAGATTTAGCAGCTGTGAGAAGAAATATACCTTAATTGAAAAAACCCGTTATGCTTTAGCATGGGCCGCCATGAGATTACAACATTACCTTCATGGGCACACAGCCTATCTCATATCCCGCATGGATCCTCTGAAGTCATATTCAGCAAGCCCATATTAAATTGCCGATTGTCCAAATGGCAATTAATCCTCCTGAAATTTGATATTATCTACGTGACTCAAAAGTCCATCAAAAGTCAAGTAATTGCGGATAAATTGGTCGAAGCACCATTAGGGAATTTCGAACCCTTGGAAACTTATTTTCCAGATGATGGGATAATGAAAATTCAACGAATCCATCGAGAAGATACAGGCCAATTCTGGAAATTATACTTCGACGGGGCTGTAAACATAGAAGGTGCAGGAGCAGGGGCAGTTCTTGTATCTATTACGGGAGAACAGTATCCAATGGCCATCAAACTACAGTTTGTCAACACCAACAACACGGTCGAGTATGAAGACTGTATAATGGGATTAAAACTGGCCCAATTCATGGGTATAAAATGGTTAGCGGTCTTTGGGGATTCCGAGTTGGTCATCAAACAAACCACCCGGGCATATCACACCAAAGAATTACATTTGTTGCCCTATCATCGGTAGGTTATCAAGATAGCTATTGAATTTGAAGAAATAATTTTCATCCACATCCCTCGAAATAGACATGATTTCGCGGATGCATTGGCAACATTGGCTTCCTTGATCCACATATCCAATAGGAGGGGAATTCTGGATATCAAATTTATAAGCCAGAAGGCACCCGTCTATGGGACCTATATTGGAGAAGTATCAGATGAGCTGCCTCAAATCAAACAGCCCTGGTACCAGGATATCAAAGAATATCTTTGAGACGGGTTTACGCCCGCTGGGGCTAGTCAAGCTGAAAGAAAGCGGATCTATAAAATGGCTGTGAAATTCTATTTAAGCGGAGATGCAATTTACAAAAGAGATGTTGGAATAGGCCTTCTAATGTGCCTAGGCAAGATCAATCCCAAAGACTTATGGATGAAGTCCAAGGTGGAGTATGTGGTCCACACATGAGCGGTCATTTACTTGCTAAAAAGATATTAAGAATAAGGCATTACTGGATATCTCTCAAAGCCGACTGTTTCGATCATGTCAAGAGATGTTATCAATGCCAAGTTCATGGAAATGTCGTCCACGCTCTTCCAAACGAACTACATAGTATGAGTTTGCCATGGTCCTTTTCCATGTGGGGGGATGGATGTGATTGGATCAATCGAGCCCAAAGCCAGCAATGGTCATCGGTTTATCTTCACCATGATTGACTACTTCACCAAATGGGTAGAAGCTGCCTCCTTTCCGAAAGTCACCAAGGAGGTAATCATTGGCTTTATCAAAAATAATGTAATTTATCGGTACGGGCAACCAGAGGTGATCGTATTAGACAATGCTAAGAATCTGAACAACCACATGATGAAGGAATTATGCAGCAAATTCCACATCAAACATCTTAATTACGTCATCTATCATCCCAAGATGAATGGTGTTGTCGAAGCAGCCAACAAAAATATCAAAAAGATTATGCAAAAGATGTCCGCCAATCACAAAGGATAACCTGACTTATTGCCTCTGACTCTGTTAGCCTACAGAACATCAATGTGCACTTCTACTAGGGCTACCCCCTACTCATTGGTCTATGGCATGGAAGCAGTACTCCCCATAGAAGTAGAAATGGAATCATTAAGAGTGTTGATATATACTCAGATAGAAGAAGACCAATGGTTGCAAGAGCGGTACAACCAGTTATCTCTAATAGATGAGAAAAGGGCTGCAGCCATCTTCTATGGTCAGTTGTATCAACAAAAGATTGCTCAGTCCTACAATAAGAAGGTCCAGTTTAGGCAATTCAAAGAAAATGACTTGGTGCTGAAGAAAATCCTCTCCAATCAAGATGAAGCCAAAGGAAAATTCGCCCAAATTGGGAAGGCCCTTTCATTGTCAAGAAAGTGTTGACAGGAGGGGCCATCAGATTGTAAGAAATGGATGGAGAAGAATTCCCCCAACTTATCAATTAAGACACCGTGAAAAGGTACTATGTCTGAGTTTCCTGCAAATCACCATCCTAGTCCTGAAAAAAAAAATTTAATTTAGGTCTTTACTTCTAGGCCTGAACTACGAAAAACCTGATCTCCCCCAACCTTGGGATTACGTAGGCCGCCATCTATGGTGCGGTCTAACCCTCAAAAGAAAATAGCCAAACACTTTACTTATAAACTCAAATATCCAATTAAATACCAGTCTCAAGACACCAAACCCTACATAAACCTAAATTCGATAAAGCCTCCATGATCAACGAACCCTTCTAAGAGACCCTCCGACATCTCAATGTCATTCCATCAAGAAAGAGTTCGCGGTACATCGAGACAGCAAGTTACGAAGAAAGTGGCAACCATCGAACAAATATCAAAACATATCCAAAAGGGAAGTGAACTAAAATATATTTCCTTGCCATATAATACTGTTTAATATATACAATATGTCATATACATGACAAAAATGGCTAACCTAGTCTATGCAGGAAAATAAAAGCTAGTCTATAAACCTGCAGTCAAACAGGACAACAAATCCAACATCGCATCCCTCTCTAAAGATAGAGGTGCATCTCTGAGCTCTTGTCATGCGGTCTCAATACGAGATAGAAGATCTACGGCCATATGTAGAGTACTACCATGATCATCCTTGAACGCACTCATAGCTACGACAATGTCCTTCGTGTAGGATCTAAGAGCAACATTCTCAGCAATGGAAGCATCCCTGGTAGCTCGGGCCTCATCCCTTTCTAGATAAGCTGCATCCCTGCCAGATAGGGTCGTCAACAACAAGGTTTTAGCCTGATCCCTCTCAAAGGTCAAAAGCTATATCATCTGCTCTAAAGACTCTACTGAAAGTGGGGCAGCAACAGCCGAAGAGCTAGGAGTGGCACTGACCATAGCTGCTGTCAAACTAACGAATAACTCGTCCTCTGTAGAAGAAATGAGAACCTCCATAGGCTCATCCTCGCCTAAATCGGAGCTAGGCTTTGAATAAATAACTATAGCTGATGCAATGTCTGCCTCCAACCATGCAGAATACTCTGAAGAATGACCCAGGTGACTCTCCAAAAAATTAGCTCTCTCCTGATGAGTCCAATAATCATATACTCTGGTTAGATCATCCTCTGACAAAGAAAAAGCTGATGATCGCTGATATGAAGCTCCATCAAAAGGATGAACATCCTGATACTGATCAAACTGTCCCATGACAGCTAGGGGATGGCACGTAGTCACCCCTCTCAGACCGGCCAATGGCAAGAAGTCCACACCCACTGCGTGAGTAACAAAACTGAAAGGGGAACTAAATCCTGAGTAAATCAAGATGTAGAAGGGCTCCTCAATCACAGCCAGAAAAATAAACCAAAATGTTGTATTTATACAGTCAGCAGGTTGAAAAGAATAAGACATAGCTATGTCGTGTATAAAGCAATATACATGACGTCTAAAAGTACCAATTGGTCTCAAATGCGCCATAAACCAAACATACAACAATACGGCACTGCCTCTGAAAAACTCGGTAGGACGGGTACGGCAAAATAAAGCCGACATCAAGGTCTCTGCCAAAATCATAGGAAAGATGGTGTGATCCTCCCTCAGAGCACTGACTACGGTAATCAAGTCAATGTCCAGATGATCCATATACAACGGCATGTACAGATATGCTACGACACAAATCAAGAAAGTGCCTACTCAGGCAACCCGCCAATCATCCTTAGAAATGGTGAAATCCCTTCAGTACACAGAATAGCTGTCTGCTGACCCAAAATGGTCAATCAAGAAGTCCATGGACACAACATGCCCTGATATGATCTCATCCAAAACGAACGTGCGTCGTAAACCTGTCAAGGTCATAAACTACCGCCGTAACTCACCGACAGCCACTCTAGCACAGGGCCTATCCAGTGGTAAATCGGTGATACGCTTATATTCCTCTAGTGTAGGGGTCAACTCATGGGTACCGAATCTAAAAACCTGTCTCTCGAAAATCCAATGAGATATCATGCCCTCTATAAAGCCCACCGGGACCTGGAAAGTTAAGAAGGACATAGAATGTCTCAACATACGACCCGCGACTATCTGATCTGAGTCAGGGAAGCTATCATACCAAGACCTCAAGGCCGAGGCTATCACTGTGGGTGGACTATGCTTAATACGAGTGATAGTGGATGAAGACATCTATAGAACCGTATCATGAGACCATCTAGGGGTCAATCCTGACTCATCAATTTAAATGCATATCCATGACATATAATGCATGAATCATAAATAAATAACAATATGGTGCAATAAATAGAAAGCATTGTATATACATCCCTAAATTCATCATCAGATAAAGATCAAAATACATCATCTCTGTCTACAACTAAAAGTAAAAAGTACAGGGAAGTGGGGCACATCCGCCCAATAGCTAACAGAGGCCTATCAAAAGAGATAACGAAAGCCTATCAAAAGAAATCTACGATATCTACATCATCTAGATGATCAACCTGCTATAACTCCTCCTGAGTCACCGTATCTCCGCCAAAGGGAATATCGGGTCGATATAGAGGGGGATCTGCTTCAGTGAAACTATCAGAGTATGGGCCACCTGAGGGACCAGCGCCAGAGCTGGAAGGATCAAAATAATCTACCTCAGATGGATCTCTGCCTAAATGTTTGATGAAAAGATGCTCCTGGTCCAACCTCTGGGTCAAGCTAGCAATCTGCTTCAAATGGGTAGGCTCCCTGACACATGCAATCTAATCTGCCATCATCACAAACCCAGGTACTATGTCCTCCAGGAACTGATTCGCACGGGTCTTAGCCCCAATGGTACGAGGAGTCCGCTAGCAATAGAAGGCATCCTGAGTATAAAGACCCTCTGATAAAGTAAAGTCATCCGTGACCATCGGGGGAATCTCTGTGACCGGCTGAGATAAAGACCAGTGGCATCTAGCAGGAGGTAGATATGGAATACGAATCTCTCCTATACCTAATAGCTCGCTCTCCTAAGTAGAGCTCCCAGCCTCCCTCAGTCAAGAAAGGGATGCGACGAGTGGATAATGCATACTCTACCCCGGTCAGAAAGCCATCCTCAAAACCTACTGTCAGATGATTCGAAGTATAAGGAACCCATGTGATGATGTCGTCAGTCAACAACTCCAACTGTAAGCGACAATGGGTAAACCCCTCTGCCACAGGGACCTCTGCTAAAGTGGAGTAATGTTAGCGCTGTCTCCGCGGATAGGTCTCCATGCCTAAGGTAGTAACTGGGCATAGGCAAAGGAGACTCTCATATGCCCTAAAATAAAAATACAAAGATTAAATGTCATCAGTTATGAATATTGACAATCCGAGCGAGGGAAATTGAAAGATAATAGGAAATTACTCACCAGCAAAAATGGATAAAAACCTCGCCAAGCCTCTGTCACACCCTCTGAGCGTAGACGCATCCCTCAAAGGAAATAGGCGAAGGTAAATGATCCTCAGTCAAAGTCTGTGATGCGATCTACATCACGAGTAGCGCTGACCAAGGTAAAGGAGACCGTCGAGGAGTTGTCTGCCAGGAAACTACCCTTGATGATAATCAATAATAATCGCTGAATATTGCGATCTCTATCCCTCTGATCAGTAGGCAGCAGCTCGAATAAAACTCCACTCGAAGAATCAATGCTCAGGAAACTAGAACGGACCGCCCGACCCTTAAGGGCCGAAGCAGGAACTCCTAATAAGGATCGAACTGCAGTCGGGGAAATGTCAGCCACTAAAGGCACCGGCTCCCCTGTAACTCTAATCTTGTGATGAACCACCAGTCCATCGATGTCATCATCACTTCATAGTCCAATAAATGGAGAGACTGAGTCTAATGAAGCCAACGCTTAGATAAAGCTCGCAGATAACCCCATGGGCAGTGGCGGGGAGCAATAGAAAAGAAAGCCTGGAAACCCCAAAAATGGACGATAGCCTAATACTCCGGATGAAGGGTCCGATATAAGGAGTGAATGTTGAACCAATTTCAAGGCTGGGTAAATCCGGGAACCTGCATCAATTTCAAATCAAGATTAAACTATTGTCCCAAAAGTGGAAAAAGAGAAATTCAAAAATGAAAATTTCCAATACCTCATTCACGTGAAGGTAGACAGATGGGTGACGTCTCAAATCATCCAGAAGATCAGGAATCATCACATTAATACCAGAAAGGTCTCGACGTGGAATAGAAGAAGAAGAAGTGGGGTCCACAATAGGAACATTTTCCTCCTTGTCTATAACATCCGTCCTATCAACTCTAATAGGACGAATCACTGACTCAGCCAACCGACGAGGCTGACAGGTCGAACAAGGCAAAGGGACATCAGAAGCCGCCATCCTCACACCTGAGGAAACCATGCAAGAGCTACTCTGTCTATCTGAATCCATAGCCTGAATAAAATCTCCAAATCACCTCAGAAAGGGTGAGGTACGTTTCAAATTTAAATTTAAGTCATTGCATCATGCACGATCTAAATGTGTAAGCTTGCATTATTTTAACATACTTCCCCAGCAGAGATAAATTTGCATGTTCATTGAGTGCCCAGAGTCTCCTTTGAAAAATGGACTATCCGCATACACATAGGCATGACTAGGTGGCCATTCAGTAGCACACCAACCCAAAATCATGAGCATTTCATATGACATATGAAAAACATTAAAATTAAACCCATAATGGTAGCCAAATCACCATTTGCATTTTTTATAAAAATTCATGTTCATTTGTCCTCAAATAGGATGACTAAAATAGCCAAAATGGGTGAATAATTACTGTCATGAAAATGAATTTTTTTCACACCGAAATGTTCAGCATGGTAAGATACACGTATTTGCTAAGTCTGTTCATTTTTATTAAGTCATATATGCATACATATGTGATACATCGTGTTTAAACCCATTATACATGAAATCAAGCTTTCTAATGATCAAAACTTAAAAAGAAAGGATGTAAACGTTATCTGAGATGTGCAGAACGTGTATACGGTGACGAAATTTGCAAAAAATAGCTCGAACTGAGTAGATCTGAGTTAGAATTTTTGGATTTTTTAGTGCTTCTCAAGATGAAAATAACTTTTGAAGGGGCCAAGGGGTTTAAAACCACTCGCGGTCTACCACGAGTCTACCTGTGGCAGCCTGGGGTGGGAACTACCCCCTTCGGCTCAATCAAATTTAAGTCACAGCAGGGTCCCCTGAGGCCAAAAAGTTAAATCAGCAAAAAAGGTTCTACGCGATTGAGCAGAAAGGGCCTAAAATCCTGAAATAGGGTACTAAACTTCGGAAGTATGAAAATCTCCTGTAAACTATTGATGACTTCCCCAATGTAGCATTGGATTAGAGTCTGGTGATGCAAGCCGTTGAACACTACTTCAGCGAAGACATCAGAGAATCCGGTATTGTAAATCTTTGTAAACTACCGTTCGAATAGGCATCGAGACAGTTCTGTGATAGAACTTTGTAAATTACCATTCGAGTAGGCATCGAGACAGTTCGGTGATGGACCTTTGTAAACTACCGTTTTGAGTAGGCATCAAGACAGTTCGGTGGTGGACCTTTGTAAACTACCGTTCGAGTAGGCATCAAAATAGTTCAGTGATAAACCTTGGTAAACTACCGTTCGAGTAGGCATCGAGACCGTCCGGTAATGAATTTTGTAACTACCGTTTAAGTAGGCATCGCTACAGTTCGGTGATACAAACCTTTGTAAACTACCGACAGGGTAGGCATCGAGATCATCTGATATTGCAAACCGTTGGTGACAGCCCCAGTGTAGTATCGGAGAGGGATCCGGTAATGTAATCCGTTGAAGATTACTTCAGCAAAGATAACGAAGAATCTGATATTAGAAGCCATTGGCGTCAACCTAGTATAGCATCAGGAAAACCTAGTGATGACAACCATAGAAAACTATCTTCATCGAGAAGGACCGATGATGGAATCTGTTATAAAAGAAATCTCCAGTTGAGGCATCTAGGCAGTTCAATGATGGGAGACCTTATGTAAACTACCGTTCGAGTAGGCATCGAGACAGTTTGATGATGGTCAACCTTTGTAAGCTACCGTTCGACTGGGCATGGGGAGGATTCAGAGATAATGATTATTGAAAAATCTATCCCCAGCAGAAACATCGGCATCAACCTGATGGGAATCCAAACCGTTGGTGACAACCCCAACGTGAACATCGGGAAGGTTCTATGGTTTCAGCCGTAAAATTATCCCCAGCAGAAATAGTGAGAACGTTCGGGATATGAACATCTCAGTTAATCTTCATCAAACAAACTCAGGAATGTCCAGTGGTGGAAGCTGTTGATGTCACCCACCAACAAAGGCATCGATAAATTTTAAAGGTATGTGATACATGACCTGATGTTACGATTTACGAAGTGCAAAATGCGAAGTGCGATTTGCGACGTGTGAAATGCGAAGTGTAATTTGTGAAATGCGATTTGCGAAGTACGATTTGCAAAGTGCGATTTGCGAGAGCATTTTCACATTCATCATACCATGCATTGCATTACATTTACATTTATCATATTTTCAATGTCTAGCAATCTTTATCCTATTCATTCCATTGCATTGTATAAACATGATAAAGAGGGGCATCTATAGACTCTCGAAATTTTGCATTCCTGTTACTAACCATGCAGGAGGGCAAAACTATCTTTTATATTTCAGAGACAACCTTGGAAGCCTTCAATCACAATAAAACCCTCGGAGATAGCCCCGAGAAACATCAAATAAACCTTTAGAGACAACCCTGAGGACAGACAGAAGTCAACAACAGTCAAACCCCGGAGATAACCTTAAGGAAAGACAGTTGCAGCTGCATCAAGTCCAGAGACAACCCCGGAAGGGAAAAAGGGTAATTTTTCCAACTCTACATCAATACTGATCAAACCACTGTGAATAAGGTTGTACAAATCCGTCACAACAATCCTGAGTGCAAACTATGCCAGACAGCTCAACGAACTGACTACGAAGACTTGAAGATCTTGTCATGTACCCATCTTCTCAGATTTAGAAAAGGTCAAGTCCCATGTCATTGCGTAGCTCTCGAAAAGAGCTTTCCGAAAAGGTATAGCACGCCTCCATAGGATTCCTGGATTGTAGGCTATGAAGGTTTTAAGCAAACTGCACGTCGATCGAGGTGCACGTACTTTGAGGAAGTGGGGCCCACCAGGCCCAGCCCCAGGTAGACTCGCGGCTGGCCAAGCTTTTATATACCCCTTCCCCCTTCAGCTTTTAAGAGAAAGAAGAGGCAGCTAAGAAGGAAAAGAAAGAGAAGAAGCTCGAATCTTACTCCGATCTTTGTAAAACTTCTTTGTAAACACTCTTATACATATATATATTACAACACATCAAATTTTAACCGGTGGAAACCGAGTTTTGAGGTGCCAAAAGCCGTTCGATAGCCATTCTTGTAAGATTTCATCAGATCTGTTCTCTTAGCTTGCACTAACATATATATAAGTGCTATATATATATATATATATATATATATAGTTAGTAGTTAATATTGGTCAAATCTGATTTTTTAACCGTTCATTTCATGTAAATAGTCAATATTTATGCTGTATTGACTAGATCTGTACTAGATCTAGCCAGATCTAGCTTTTAATTGGTTCAGAAGTTGTAAACTTGAACTTGGAAGCTAGAATGGCTAAGATCTGTACATATATATCTAGTTTTCTTTCTGGGTTTTGTAAATATTTAGCAAGCACATGACCCTAGATCTGTATCTAGAGGAAACTTGAAGCTTTGGGCTACTCGCTTATGAGGATTTAATTGATGAATCCTTCGTCTAGCGATGTCTAGAGTAGATATGTATGTTATCACAATATATTCATTATGCAGGCTGTTTATGTGATATCTTGTGAGCCTAGGAGCTACAGGATCTACGATTCAATCCATGGATCTAGATCCGGCTCCCGCGATAGAACTTTTTCAGTTGTACAACTAGCTTGCCTACTCTTGTACTTGTAAATCTAGGGTCTTAAAACGGTTATACGGGTTTAAGGCCCCGAAATAGTGAAAACTGTGGTTTGTGGTGCTCGGGCATACTTCGATGGCTTTCATGCCCATAAGTAGTCCGGTACCTGTAGATAGTTTTATTTATTGTCAAATATGCTTCGCATCTTAATAAAATCAAATAAAGTCGAATATGGAATAAAATGAAAGTATTAAAGGGTTTCGATTCTTATGCGAGCGAAAGAGTTTGAAAATCTCTTTTAAAAACATCACTTTCATATGATTGCTTAAAAAAAATCTTTCAATAAATCAAACCCTTCGTATATAGGTCCAACGAAACACAACACTACTTTCAAAATAAAGCATTTCGAGCACCTTTATCTGCACCACACACACACACACACACACACACACACACACACACTCTCTTCACATGCTTAGGGAATGAAAAGACGCGGTAACCGTGTTTCATGAAAGTCGGGGGGTGCCTAACACCTTTCTCTTGCTTAAGCAAGCCCCTGAACTCTATGAATATCGGGTTCTAGACCAAATTAAATGGAGTCACATATTGGGCCATATTGTAAAACTTTTCAAACTACAGTTAAGTTGGTACAACCATTTAAACGCATATCAACTGACGGCTCTGTCTAATTCGACCCAATCATTAAAATCAAACTTTTCAAATCGTCGACATTGTATGTCGGTCTTTTCCTAAAATCTCTCCATTTAAGCAAGATATATAACTTAAATCACATAGCAAAATATAAAGGGTAAGAATCAAACACAGAAATTGAATTTTTTCGGCGTCGACATATATGTGTGTGTATATATATATATATATGTATATATATATATATATATACTGCATTGAAAATTGTTAAAATTGCATTGAAAATATCATTTCTATTTTTAAGGTTTCTGACTATAATATTAAATTCAAACTACCAAGAACAATAAAATAAAAATAAAATCAAAGGAAAGGAAAGGAAAATGATGAAACGCACCACTTTCAAATAAGAAATTATTGTAATGTTATAGTGTTACAATGTACAAGACTCACTTCATGGAACTGCTGTTCATATGAATAGAAACTAAAATCAGGAAGCAGTTAATCATATGAAGAGTATTTATATTCATTTATTTGAAAACCATGTTTGAAACGTGGTTCTTATTCGGCAAAAGTAGAAAGTTATTAAAAGAAAATTAAAAAATGAAAATGAAAAAAAGAAGAAGCTAGAGAACCATTTAGCGGTCCCATGGGAAATCTAGGACACCACAGCAGCCACAGTTTATATATAAAAAAAGTAATGTTAGGTGTTTTAATACAATTATATTTTTTTTGTACGTGTCTCAAATAATGTAATGGTGCATAAGATAAAATATATTTTATGACATAATTCATTACAAAAAATATATTTTATGACATAATTTATTACAAAAATATATATTTTTCAAATGTAATGATATTACATATTTGAGATACTATTTGAAATAAAAAATTTTGAGACTCCTTGCCTTATCTTTATTAAAAGAAGGGAGAATTAAATGCACTTTGATTTCTCAAGTTTGTCCCATTTTGCACATTATATCTTTTATTTCAAAAGATGACACTTGCAATTCACATTTTTAGTAAACCAACACATAACATCCTTTGACCCAAAATCCGTAACTAAAAGTGCAAATTAAAATCCGACATTTCTCCGTCACTTTTAGTAACAGATTTTGGGTCCGAGTGTGTTATGTGTCGGTTCGCTAAAAGTGCGGGATACAAGGTGAATTTTAAAGTATAGGATACAATATGCAAAATGAGATATAATTGGGGAATGTAAAATGCATTTAACTCAAAAAGGGTTAGTACTACGAGTCTTAATTTTTTTTGTCTCAAATGTATCTTAATTAAATGTCTCAAATTTTTAGTCTTAAAAAGTGTCTTAAATAATGTATCATCATAATATTGGTAGAGTAGATTTGATCATGTGATTGACTATACTGTAAATTATCATTAAAATATTTAATATTATGTCATTTGAGGTTAATAATCTTATACTCCTAACATTACTCTATCTCAAATGATGTGGTGTTGAGTAAAACAAGTGATACTTTATGACCTAACTAGTCACAAGAAATTTATACTCAAAACAATGTAAGGATGTAATATCGTTTGAAACACTATTTGAGACAAAAAAAAATTAAGAAATATAGTAACACCTTAAAACAAGATACCCCTCTTTTTCACTAAAAAAAAACTTTTTTTATTAATAATAGTATAAATGGCAGAGTATTCTCAATCTGGACCTACCACTACTTAACTAATAACTTATATTTTTAAAGGTAAATAGGAAATAAAAATATATTCTTCACAGAATATTTACAAAAAAAAACATTCTAATAACATTCTAATTCCCTATAATCGAATTGTAATAGAATGAGTTTATAAAAATAAAATAAAATAAAATAAAAGAACTTTTATCTATAAATATCCCTAGTTAGTGTTACTTAGCTTGAACAACCAAAAGAGAATCAAACAATAATGGCTTCTACTTTAACTTCTTTAAGCCCTCTCTTCTTCTTTTTCTCAACTTTTTCACTACTACTTTCCCACTTGCATGTCTCAGAGGCACAAACTCCACCTATAGTGAAGGGACTCTCATTGACTCTCTTTGATTCTACCTGTCCTAAGCTTGAATCCATTGTTAGGAAACAGCTAGAGAAAGAGTTCAAGGCTGATATCGGCCAAGCTGCTGGATTGCTCCGACTGCACTTCCATGATTGTTTTGTCCAGGTTTAATATCTTTTCAAAATTGGTATTTCCAACATACAAATTTAATTAGTTTCTAGTTACTCCGTCTATTTCACAAAAAAAAAAAAAGAACAAAAAAAAGAAAAAAGATCCGTCTCACTTATAAAATTTGTAAATACTAAGAATATGTTTTTCTTTTTATGTTTATCAATAAATATGTTGAGAGATATGGCAGAAAGGAAGACTCCAAATCTTGTGTCACAATATTGTCTTATCTACCGTCACTGCATCCTATGTATTTTGGCAGTGTTATTCATCATTTTTATCTTAAATTTTGTAAATAATAAAAATTACTTGACATCAATACATATGATAAGACAGAGAATGAAATAACATATAAAAATTTACATAATGATTGATATGGTGATAATAAAATCGAGTGCATTGCGTTATTTCATATTGAGACATATTTTTCATTTTGTATAGTATAGAAAGTATAATATGTTGTGTTTATGATGATGCATGTAGGGATGTGATGCATCGGTTTTGCTGGACGGTTCGGCCAGTGGACCATCGGAAAAGAATGCACCTCCAAACCTGAGTTTGAGGGCGAAGGCATTCACGATCATCGAAGATCTCCGTCGACAAGTGCACAAGCAATGCGGTAAAATTGTCTCCTGTGCCGATATCACTGCCCTTGCTGCCCGAGATGCAGTTGTTTTGGTAAAGCCATAAATCCATCTACTTTTGCTTCATTCCTCGTCTTTTTTTTAAGACTATACTACATCCGTCCCTTAATATAAGACGTTTTATAGAAAATTTTTTTTGTCCCTTTTTAGATTTTCAAATAAATATTAATTGCTTAGTTTCCAATATTACCCAAATATTAAATATAACTTTCGTTCTCTCATTATTTTTCGCTCAATAAATAATAAATTTTTTTTTCAATACAAGGACAATATAGACATTTGATATTATATTTAATGTTATATACTCCATCCGTCCCAAAATAACTGCTCAATTTTGATTTTTTTTAGTCAAATTGACTATTTTTAAAATTAATAATTAAGCATGTATAAATATATTTTTAACATTATAAAAATTGGTATTAGTAATAAATTGTATATACTTTTTTTTTGTTATAACCTCTTCACCTATATTCTGTAAAAATAGTACAAAAAATAGCTTTAAAAAATAGTCAATTTGACTTTAAAAAGTCAAATTAAACAGTTATTTTGGGACGGAGGGAGTAATTATTTTCTTAATATTTATGCATAACTCTAAAAAGTCTTATATTAAGAGACGAAGGGAGTATATATTAGTAATTTTGGTAATTTTTAGACTGCTAATGATGGTAATAGTAATAACAAGTGAGAGCAACTGAGCAAGTATGTGTACTGGAAAGGTTATATCTCACCCAAAAAAACTAAATTAGTATATATATATATATATATATATATATATATATATATATATATATACTCCTAGTAAATGCAAAGACAAAACAATAATCCTCATGACATCTGAACTTGAACTGGTGGTATCCTATTCTATTTTTATATCGTACGGCCGAAATTAATTTGTCTTGTTGAGCCTTATTACTTTTTAGTCTTTATTACAAACATGAATCACGTGACAACGTCACCAACACTTGTTTAAAGTCTGACAAGCACTTCCACTTCTCCTTCCTCTACCCAATAAATATACGCAAATAAGAAAATTGGATAAAAAAATTAAATTGAAAAAATAAAATATATTTATTTTAGTAAATAAATAAATTATATTATTTATTTGTTCGTGAGATTAAATTTATTTTTTCTTCTAGTATAATTTTTCTGTCCAATTTTCTAATCCGCATAGAAGTACTCTCCTCTCCCCCGGCTCCATTATGCTTGAATATTTTAAAATATTAAAATATTCTATGTTTATGAGTTCTTAATAAAAAAAGAAAAGAATAAAAAACGTAAGTTGAATAGAAAATAAAATAAAATAAAACTGAAAATTTATAAGTCTTCTTTCATGTTGTTACTGTGTTTATAAAAGAAAATGAAAGAAAATTTAAGTTTATATTCACAATGTTATTTTACTCTTATATTTGTTCTGTTGTATTTATAATATAAAAGGTACAATAGAGATTATTAAATATTTATTTATGTTATTTAGTTTTCCGTTTAAATTTATTTATATTTGGATAAAAAAACTTTAAAAAGAAAAATTACCAAGTTATTTTTTCATTTCTTTTATTTTCTATTCATTAAAAAATTAACTTAATTCCAACAAATTGAATAAAAAAATTAAGTTTTTCATTTATTTTTTTTCCTTTTACGTCTATTTTAAAACGTGTTAACACAATGAGTTTCATAAAAAAAAGAAGTCTCATCTACTTTTTCTTCAAAAAAAAGTTATTTATTATGATAATAATATAAAATGACAGTGTCCACAAATTTATCTAATTGTATAAAAAAAAGAAGTTGGAGTCGTAGTATTTTTCGGATCTTTTTTTGGATGCCTTTAGCTTTACCCATAAATATGATACAGAATATTTATGGCAAAGTAAAATATAGTCTTCGATTTTAAAGAAAATATATTGTTTTCGGAAAAATTAGTTATGGATTGAAAATGATTAGTCACATCCCAGAAAATTATGCTTAGATACCCATTGCCCCATGAATTAATTTTGTTGACCACTTTTTCCAGTGTCATCAATATCAATCATCCAAAACACAGAATATGTTTCTAAGAAAAATGTTTTCTTTGAAAGAGACTGAGACTAAATGTCCTTGTATACAAAGTTGTTGTAACTTCACATTATTACACTTCTTCAAGTTTGGAACCCGCACATACGAGGCACAACACAAGCTATCTTTATACTTTTCTTGCATATTATTTTTCTCTTTTCTTGACGATGGAATTCATTTCAATTTAGGTTCGTTGTTTTTATAATTATTTACTAATTTAATGATTAATCAAGTTAATTCAATTCAAGTTATTATTCTTTGTATTTAAATTAGTATTATTATTATTATGTAATTTGTATTTAAATATTATAAATTGATGACCAAATTATCTTTAAAATAATCGATCGAGTAAATTAATTTATCTCCTTGTGTTATGGAGTATATTATAAAGTCAAGCTTATCAATTTTAATAATTTTTTGAGTACTTTTAAGTCCTATCACAAGGTGATACTGATACAACCAGGAGTGGGGATCAAATATTTGTTATATTAGCAACAAGTATATCATATATCTTATCAACAATTGTTTACTTGTTTCCGTTTCAGTCCGGTGGCCCAAACTACCATGTCCCATACGGAAGACGCGACGGGCTCGCATTTGCAACCAGACAGGCCACACTAGCCAACCTTCCTCCACCATTTGCCAATACAGCCACCATCCTCAACTCCCTTGCCGCCAAAAAATTCGACCCTACCGACGTGGTCGCTCTATCTGGGGCCCACACAATTGGAATTAGCCACTGTAGTTCTTTTACTGGACGCCTGTACCCGACCCAAGACTCTACAATGGAGCAAAGCTTTGCAAAAGACCTCAAAATCACTTGTCCAACAAATACAACCGACAACACAACTAACCTAGACTTTCGAACTCCAAACCTGTTCGATAACAAGTACTATGTGGACCTTGTGAATCGGCAAGGGCTGTTTACGTCTGACCAGGACCTGTTCACTGATAACAGGACTCGGGGCATTGTTACTAGTTTTGCTAATAACCAGACCTTGTTTTTCGAGAAGTTTGTGAATGCAATGTTAAAAATGGGGCAGCTGAGTGTGTTGACGGGCACACAAGGAGAGATTCGAGGAAATTGTTCGGTTAAGAACTCGAATAATTTGTTCTTGTCAACTGTGGTGGAAGAGGGGATGGAGAATTTGTTAGGATTTTGAGGGTGGCTATGGGTGTTATTATGTACTTTTGCTGATTGTGCGTTACTCTTTCGTATGTTTTGGTTGTTTTAAGCCTTTGAAAATAAACTAGTCTTTTTGAATGAGTGTAGCTACTTAACATATTGTCTCGGGTGGGCATTACATTCTAAAATCATGTTGTCTAAGAGCTTGATCTTTGTTCAATACTTGGTTACAAAAAATTACTTTTTTTTTAATTTTATTTTATCTAAATTCTAGCCTATAAAAAGACTTTTATCATAATCAAAATCTGATGTATAATATTACTGACACATTGTATGGTGGTCAATTTTTTTTTCTGGTTTCTGAATCTTGTTGTATCAACTTCTGGGTGGAGGATTAGTTATCAAGGAGTTTTGCTGGATTTTTGTTATCTAATCCTTAGTTTTTAAAGGTGATGCACTGGGTTATTATTTTCTGGGAATTATTCATCTCAGTTGGTGTTCATCTTGTCATTCTAATGGGTTTGGACCAAGAGATTGGTGGTTTGTATTATCAGATCTTGCCGAGGTTCTGTGAAATCTAATTGCAATTTGTATTGGTTTGTTAGTTCTTCCGTATAAAAAATAGGGTCCTCTTAACATGTGCAGTAAGGGCACATGCTAAACACACAATTCAAGAGAATATTTTTTTGAATTATATGCATATTCCCTTGATTTTTGTATTTATACCAAGTTCAAGAAAATATACACACAATTCAAGGGGATATTCCCTTGAACTGTGTGCTTAGCATGTGCTCTTAGACATATGTTAAGAAATTCCTAAAAAATACTAGGAACAAATTAATAAATTTAAATTAATTAATTACACATAAAATAATGAGAAATGATACGACCAAAATAACGTGGCGCTGAACTGAGGTAAGGGAAAACGCGTTATTTATAGTGATTCATTCACGTCATCACGGAGAGATCAATGTTCAATCTAGCGTAGCAAGTTATTGGCATGTCACTTCCACGCTTTTATGCTATTACTCTTATCGAAGTCTACATAACTCGAAGAGTCCGAAACTCTATAAAGATCACACCATTCTTTGTCCAATACTAATACATAATTTCGACGTTGGTGGAAAAATTCGGGTTGGGTCAAATTCGAATCTTTCTCTCTTTCTAAGTTTTGTTTACCCTTATTCTTATTATTGTGAAAAAGATTTTGAAGAATTTTTTAGAAAAAGGCAAACATGTATCATGTCGACGATTTAAACGTTTTACAAAGTCGTCAATTGGTAGTTTTGAAATGGTTGTACCAACTCAACCGAGTTGTGTTTGAAAAGGAGGCCCAATTGCTGGACACTGTCGAAACTTGATCTTTGAAACCGAAGTTTTGAGTTCGGGGGCTTGGTTAAGTCTGGGGAAGGTGTTAGGCACCCCATAACTCTCGTGTAAACACAGTACCGCATCTTTTTAATTTTTTTTTTTAAATCTGCAATGTGTGTGTGAATGCTGGAAGAAATTGGGCCTATGTTTGATTTGATTTGAAAGTAATGCCTTGCTTCATTAAACCTATATACGAAGGGTTTGATTTGATTTGCAAAAGTCTCTTTTTAGACAAGATTATTAAAATGATGTTTTGAAAAACAGGTTTTCAAACCCTTACGCACACATAGGAATTGAAGCCTATTGATACTTTTATTTTTTATCTTTTTAACCTTTAGGTTCAATTTGAATGGTGATTTGTCGGGCTGCGAAGCATCCTCGACCACAACCATATATACAAGTGTCGGTCTCCTCATGAGCATGATAGCCATTGGAGGGACTCTGACACAACAAACCATTATTCTCATTATATTGAGACCTTAAACCCGGATAACCGTTTTAAGGTCTTTCGGATGTACATTTTATAGAAAAATTGGCAGGGTACATTTGTAAAGGGGAGTTTGTCCATCATGAGAATCAGATTCTGATCAGTTTGATCATGAATCCCACGATTCCTAGGCTCACAGAGGGAGGCCAATAAAACCTGCACAGTTCAAATATGTACAGAAATATATATTTACATCTAGATGTCGCCAGGACCAAGGATTTATCAGTAAATCCTGGCTCGCAATTGGCCGAAGCATCTCGTTCCCACTAGACAGCGATCTAAGGGCAGTGAGGTAGCTTTTATAACTAAAACTAAAAAAATACTAAATTTAAGTAAATCTCAGCCATTTTAGCTTCCCGGTTCTGTCTGAACTTATTTTGAACCGTTTGAAATCCCTTTCCTTGGGTTGAGTAATGAATTCAAACACTACTTTCTGACCCAAGTGTTCAGTTGTTAAACCATTATTACTAGTAGTAAATGGATCTAATAAATATATAAATGGAAGTCCTAAAATAATCTTATCTGTCAAGTAGCGAATTAAAACAAAAGAAGTTTTAAAACACATATTATCTTGACAAATATGAACTTTAGGAAGTTTATATTTTATTTCCATCATACTACCATTAGCAGAATTTAATCGTTCACTAGTTTTTTTATAAAACTTAGTAGGTATTAAACCTTCTTGAATGCAATTAAGATCTGCACCAGTATCAACTAAAGCAGGAAGTTGAATTGCAAAAATTTCATCAATGACTAGACGAACAATAATGTACCATTTTTGAATGGTAATGTCTTTTAATCTTTTTAAAGAATTACCTTGAACCATAAGAATTGACTCATCATCTTTGACATTAGAAGATTCAGCAGCTTCTTCTTCATTATCTGACGAATCAGTAATGTGAAGTTCTGAACTTTTAGTAGCCAAAGTAGCCATTTCTTTACGTAAATCAGAAATTTCAGTCTTAAGACCAGAAATTTCCTTCTTAAGTTTATTAACTTCTTGGTTTAATTCTGGAAGGGTAATTTCTCTATCCGAGGTTTTAAATCTTTTTAAGGTTTTATTAAGGCAGATAACAAGTTTATCTTTACCCTTAATAACCTTATTTTTACCAGAATTATTTTTAGAAAACAAATCTTTTAACTGTTTCTCTTCGTCAATAAGTTTACTAATTAACTCAATTAACAAAGAGCTCTCTTGGTCGTCTTTGCTAAGAACATTAATAGTCTTACAGCAATCAGACCTGCAGTTATCAGTACAAAGAGTAACTTCGTTTTCTTCACTAGGAGTTTGATTAACTTCTTCATTACCAGAGGAATAAGGAATATCAGAATAATTGTTGCTATCAACATCATTCTCTATCCTTATTAACTTTAAAATTTTATCAGTGTCTTCGACAAAAATATTCAACTGACTCAATTTCTGTTTAATTTTACACTCACTTTTGTAATGTCCCTTTTTACCACAATTATAACAAGTAATCTTAATTTTATCTTGAGACTTAGAAGTAGGTTTTTTACTATGAGACTTCTTTCGTGACTTGGGTTTTTCATAATAATTGTCTTGATTTTTTGACTGACTAGACCGCTTCTTATGATGCTTACGCGTTTTGCGTTTTTCAATTTGCTTTTTCCTATGCTTCCTTCTGGAGGGAACAATGGGAGGCAAACCATATTGTTCGCAAAATGTGCCAAGCTCATATTTAGCTTTTTTCTTATCTTTAGCAGCTTATTTAGCAATTTTAAAATCAATACACATCTTTAACCCAATCTTTTGGATATAGCTAATTATGTCACCATAAGTCAGGTTATCATAATCAATATATCCAAGAGTTTTGCTAAGTTCTTCTCTAACTTTGTGAGCAAATAAATTAGGAAGACCATTAACAAATTTCTCTTTCCAAAAAGGTTTATTACTATCACTAGTTTTGTCAATTGACTAATATGATTGCGAGTGATAACTGATTTATCTTTGGCTGACTCAAGATTAATTTCTTCAATGGAAGAATAAAAACTATAATTCCATTTAAGGATCCATGGAATTTTATATTTACTAATAAATAGGAGAATAACTGGGATACACTCATTTTTAGGATTGTTGGGAAAACGACAACAAAAATGAGTAAGAACAGACTGGAGCTCAATAGGCAAAACGCTATGGGTGAGACCAAATCTTTCCCACCATAGAGTAAACCAATGAGGAATTTGACTTTTAAATTTGTGGTCAAACTGAATGTACCACGAATGACTAAAAGAAGGAGTTTGGAACAAAAAGACTCTATTCCAAGCTTCTATATAATCATAATCGCAGAACTGGCTATCATGATCATTTAACTGACAAAGATCAGACGGATGATTACCCCAGTCAGACATAGAGATAATCTGTTTAATATATAGGGAATGATAGATGACCTTAGAACTGTCATTTCTATCATAAATGGGCTTGACTAGAATTGACTGTGTTTGCAGAAGAATGTCCTTATAATACACAAGGGATTTATAAGGAGCAAGAGAAAGAAAATGCCAACCAGTTGGGAAGAACCGGGTAGCCAATTTAACTGGATCGTCAATAGATTTCATATGGGATTCAATATGAAATAGATTGACTGAAAAAATGGGGACATACTGGGAATGAGTATGTTGACCAGGGTTAGGGTTACTAGAGGAAGAAGAAGCAAAAGGATCAATGGGCCGTGGTGACTGGGCCAAAACCGTATTATAAGGCCTTGGGACAGTACCAAGAACAGTATATCTATTAGCTACATCAACAGGAGTAGCTGGGGTAACTGGATGAGGGATTACGGCTCCCAAGGACCTTTGACTAGGGCCTGAAGAAGGTCGAACAATCAAGTTGTTTCCACCTCTCACACTCATTTGTCTTGAGTACCTGAATTAATAAATTCTCTAGTAAGAAAATCAGGAACAAAATTTTGACTTCCTTTAATATATTCAATATCAAAATCAAAAATGCTTAAAAGAGATTGCTATCGTGCAAAAATATGATTTGCATCAATGTTTTTAACATCTTTTTCTAAAATATATTTAGCTGACTTGCAGTCAATTCGAACCAAAAATCTTTGATTTAATAAATCGTTTTGAAATTTACTAATACATAAAACTAAAGCTAAAATTTCCTTTTTAATTGTACTATAATTAACTTGAGCCTGATTCCACGCACTAGAGTGAAACCGAACAATTTGTTCAGAGGAAGCAGGAGTTAATTTTTGCTTCAGAATGCCACCAAAACCAATTTCTGAGGTATCAGTTTCAACAATCTTGAACGCAGATTCATTGGAAATGCCAAGGCAAGGCAAAACCTTAACATATTTTTTAACTTGTTGGACGATGGAAGTATGTTCATCAGTCCAAGGAGGAGGGTTTTTCTGTAAACGGTGAAACAAAGGTTTACAGATTTTTTTAAGATTTTGATAGAATTTATCAACATAATTCAGAGATCCTAAAAACCGCTGAAGTTGAGTTTTGTCAATGATTTTATTTGGAAATTTATCAGCGAATTGAATTATTCGTTGAATAGGGCGGACTAGACCGCGATGAATATCATGGCCTAGAAATTTGACTTTTGTTTGGAATAAACTACATTTTTGTAGGGGACAGAACCAAACCATTTACTTTAATAGCTTTGAAGAACGAGTTCAAATGTTTGAAGTGTTCATCGATTGACTTGGAAAAAATTAAGTAACTCAATGTAATCCAAAAGATTGGGTTAAAGATGTGTATTGATTTTAAAATTGCTAAACAAGCTGCTAAAGATAAGAAAAAAGCTAAATATGAGCTTGGCACATTTTGCGAACAATATGATTTGCCTCCCATTGCTCCCTCCAAAAGGAAGCATAGGAAAAAGCAAATTGAAAAACGCAAAACGCGTAAGCATCATAAGAAGCGGTCTAGTTAGTAAAAAAATCAAGACAATTATTATGAAAAATCCAAGTCACGAAAGAAGTCTCATAGTAAAAAACCTACTTCTAAGTCTCAAGATAAAAGTAAGATTACTTGTTATAATTGTGGTAAAAAGGGACATTACAAAAGTGAGTGTAAAATTAAACAGAAATTGAGTCGGTTGAATATTTCTGTCGAAGACACTAATAAAATTTTAGAGTTAATAAGGATAGAGAATGATGTTGATAGCAACAATTATTCTGATATTCCTTATTCCTCTGGTAATAAAGAAGATAATCAAACTTCTAGTGAAGAAAACGAAGTTACTCTTTGTACTGATAAGTGCAGGTCTGATTGCTGTAAGACTATTAACGTTCTTAGCAAAGACGACCAAGAGAGCTCTTTGTTAATTATTCTTTAAAAAGATTAAAAGACATTACCATTCAAAAATGGTACATTATTGTTCGTCTAGTCATTGATGGAACTTTTGCAATTCAACTTCCTACTTTAGTTGATACTGGTGCAGATCTTAATTGCATTCAAGAAGGTTTAATACCTACTAAGTTTTATAAAAAAACTAGTGAACGATTAAATTCTGCTAATGGTAGTATGATGGAAATAAAATATAAACTTCCTAAAGTTCATATTTGTCAAGATAATATGTGTTTTAAAACTTATTTTGTTTTAATTCGCAACTTGACAGATAAAATTATTTTAGGACTTCCGTTTATATATTTATTATATCCATTTACTACTAGTAATAATGGTTTAACAACTGAACACTTGGGTCAGAAAGTAGTGTTTGAATTCATTACTCAACCCAAGGAAAGGGATTTGAAATTTATTCAAGATGAATCTATTTCAAAATCTTTAAATTTGTTAAGATGTAAAACTTCACAGTTAAAATTCCTAAAACAAGAAATTAAATATAAAAAGGTTGAGGATCTTCTCCTTCTTGAAAAAATTCAAGATAAGATTGAAGAACTTCGAGTATTTATGACTAAAAACCTCTGTGCTAATTCTCCTAATGCCTTCTGGCATAGAAGAAAGCATGTGGTTAGGCTACCTTATGCTAAGGAATTTAGAGAACACTTGATTTCTACTAAGGCTAGACCTATTCATATGAATCATCAGCAAATGAAACTTTGCAAACAGGAATTAATGACTTGCTTGCAAAAGGTTTAATTAAACATAGTAAATCGCCTTGGTCTTGTCCAGCTTTTTATGTTAATAATGAAGCTACGAAAGAAAGAGTTGTCCCCAGATTAGTTATTAATTACAAGCCCCTTAATAAGGTCTTAGAATGGATTAGGTACCCTCTGCCTAATAAAGAAGACCTCCTTAGTCGACTTAGTAATGCAACAATTTTTAGTAAATTCGACCTCAAGTCAAGATTTTGGCAAGTTAGTATTCATCCTAGCGATAGGTATAAAACTGCCTTTACCACTCCCTTTGGTTATTATGAATGGGTCGTTCAAGCCTTTGGTCTTAAGAATGCCCCTAGTGAATTCTAAAATATTCTTAATGAAATTCTGAATCCTTTCAGTCATTTCATCACTGTCTACATTGATGATATTTTAGTTTTTTCCAAGTCAATCGATGAACACTTCAAACATTTGAACTCGTTCCTCAAAGCTATTAAAGTAAATGGTTTGGTTCTGTCCCCCCTACAAAAATATAGTTTGTTCCAAACAAAAGTCAAATTTTTAGGCCATGATATTCATCGCGGTCTAGTCCGCCCTATTCAATGAGTAATTCAATTTGCTGATAAATTCCCAGATAAAATCATTGACAAAACTCAACTTTAGCGGTTTTTAGGATCTCTGAATTATGTTGGTAAATTCTATCAAAATCTTAGAAAAATCTGTAAACATTTGTTTCTCCGTTTACAGAAAAATCCTCCTCCTTGGACTGATGAACATACTTCCATCGTCCAACAAGTTAAAAAATATGTTAAGGTTTTGCCTTGCCTTGGCATTTCCAATGAATCTGCGTTCAAGATTGTTGAAACTGATGCCTCAGAAATTGGTTTTGGTGGCATTCTGAAGTAGAAATTAACTCCTGCTTCCTCTGAATAAATTGTTCGATTTTACTCTGGTGCGTGGAATCAAGCTCAAGTTAATTATAGTACAATTAAAAAGGAAATTTTAGCTTTAGTTTTATGTATTAGTAAATTTCAAAATGATTTATTACATTAAAGATTTTTGGTTCGAATTGATTGCAAGTCAGCTAAATATATTTTAGAAAAAGATGTTAAAAACATTGCTGCAAAGCATATTTTTGCCCGATGGCAATCTCTTTTAAGCATTGTTGATTTCGATATTGAATATATTAAAGGAAGTCAAAATTTTGTTCCTGATTTTCTTACTAGAGAATTTATTAATTCAGGTACTCAAGACAAATGAGTGTGAGAGGTGGAAACAACTTGATTGTTTGGCCTTCTTCAGGCCCTAGTCAAAGGCCCTTGGGAGCCGTAATCCCTCATCCAGTTATCCCAGCTACTCCTGTTGATGTAGCTAATAGATATACTGTTCTTGGTACTGTCCCAAGGCCTTATAATACGGTTTTGGCCCAGTCACCAAGGCCCATTGATCCTTTTGCTTCTTCTTCCTCTAGTAACCCTAACCCTGGTCAACATACTCATTCCCAGTATGTCCCCATTTTTGCAATCAATCTATTTCATATTGAATCCCATATGAAATCCATTGACGATCTAGTTAAATTGGCTGCCCAGTTCTTCCCAACTGGTTGACATTTTCTTCCTCTTGCTCGTTATAAACCCCTTGTGTATTATAAGGACATTCTTTTGCAAACACAGTCAATTCTAGTCAAGCCCATTTATGATAGAAATGACAGTTCTAAGGTCATCTATCATTCCCTATATATTAAATAGATTATCTCCATGTCTGACTAGGGTAATCATCCGTCTGATCTTCGTCAGTTAAATGATCATGATAGCCAGTTCTGCTATTATGATTATATGAAAGCTTGGAATAGAGTCTTTTTGTTCCAAACTCCTTCTTTCAGTCATTCGTGGTACATTCAGTTTGACCACAAATTTAAAAGTCAAATTCCTCATTAGTTTACTCTATGGTGGGAGAGATTTGGTCTCACCCATAGCGTTTTGCCTATTGAGCTCCAGTCTGAGGAACTCATTTTTGTTGTCGTTTTCCTAACAATCCTAAAAATGAATGTATCCCAGTTATTCTCCTATTTATTAGTAAATATAAAATTCCATGGATCCTTAAATGGAATTATGGTTTTTATCCTCCCACTGAAGAAATTAATCGTGAGTCAGCCAAAGATAAATCAGTTATCACTCGCAATCATATTAGTCAATTGACTTATGTGACTCGTGAGTTTTCTATTTAATGGTGGGATAAATTTGATATTTATAGCATCATTGGTCAGGTCCAGAAAGAATTCCCAGTAAATTCTATTCCTATTAAATCGGTTCCTCTCAAGGAATCTTCTTCTAGTAAATCCAAAAAATCTTCTCAGACAAAATTAGATTTTGCGGATATTGATCATTGTTCCAATGTTGAGTTAAAACAGTTAGCTAGGCTCATTCAATAACGAGTTGATAAGCTTAGTGAAAATAGTGTTCCCTCTATTTGCTCATCTTCCTCGTCAAAATCCAGTCAAGAAGCTCTCAAGGAATCTTCTTTTAGTAAATCCAAAAAATTTTCTCAGACAAAATTAGATTTTGCGTATATTGATCATTGTTCCAATGCTGAGTTAAAATAGTTAGCTAGGCTCATTCAAAAACGAGTTGATAAGCTCAGTGAAAATAGTGTTCCCTCTATTTGTTCATTTTCCTCGTCAAAATTCAGTCAAGAAGCTTCTAGTCCAAATGATCCATACGGCATCATTAGCCTCTAGGATGCTCAGGATCCTTTCGCCTAGGATGCCTACAGTCACATTTTAATTCAAGCGGCAGACAGAGACTGTTGCTTTCAAAAATAGTCATTAGCGCGTGCTCCTTTTTCAAAAGTAGCCGAAAGATAAAGTAAAGTCAGTTTGTATTTTAGCTGAGTCATGTTTTCTTTGTCAGCCATCTGGTCGTTTTAGTTAAAAGTTGTAATAATGCGTCTGTATTTTATTCAAAAATTTTATTATTGCGTCTGTATTTAGTCAAAAGGTTCATTATTGCTTATGTCTTTTGTAAAAGCATTACTGTTCTTAAATAGTTAAAGATGTTTTGTAATTATTGAGTTGTAATCAGTTTGTCTTTTCTTATTCTATATAAGAGAAGCGGAGTTATTTGTAGAATGTAGGATTAGAAATCCAATAGAGAGTTTTGAAAGACTCAGATTCCCATCTGACTAATCTTTAACCCTCTTGCCTTCTTCTTAGTTATATCATGTTAGGCTTTCTATAATCGAGTCTACTTGTAAGTTATCTTCAGTTATCTGGTTGTAAATCTTTTCATTCAATTAAAGTTTATTTATTTAAAACTTTTATTAATTCATATGAACTGCTGTTATCATTTCTTATAGTTATACTATAGTTTTATTTAAAATTGTTATTAATTCATATGAACTACTGTTATCATTTCTTATAGTTATACTATAGTTGTGATTCAGATTTGTATGCACCATTCTCTTCCTTTATCTTCTCTCATCATGTATCAATTATACGTACGCCCTCTTGGTATCAGAGCCATGTGTTGTTTGTATTACTAAGTGTTGATCTTAATCTGCTTAATCGTAGTCATTTTTGAAAATCAAAAGTTTTTGATTTTTCTTTGTTCAATAAATCACCTAAACTCTTTCTGTAGAACACCGTGTTCGCCCCGGTCTTTTTGCCCTTTGTAAGTCTCAGTGTGGAGCAGTGTCGGGTGTTTGACCTAGGAAATAGGTATGCGTCTGCTTAAGGAAAGAAGGGTATGTATGGAAGAACATAGAATTATTAAAAATTTTAATTTTTAAAAAATGAGTAGATTATTCAGGTCTAGTTCTTCAGTTAGTAATAGATCAGCCCTACCTTCGATTCCAGACATAGTCAACCAGGAAGAACATAATTACAAAAACATTAATCAAACCCTTAATAATTGGAATATACCTAGTGTGTCTCCTAAAGAGATTTATCAGTCAACTTTTATTGATAATTTTAATACTGATTATAATGTTAAAACGGTTGAACGTGTCTATGCAATCAACAAAGAATATGAAAATTGTAATCTTCTTTCTTCTGATGTTATTAACAAACATAGAAAGAAAGGTTATAATTTTATTCATATTGGTTTAGTTCAGGTCGCAGTCAAGCCTTTATCTATTAAAGAAATAAACTCAACCATCTTTTTATGTCTTAGAGATGAACGATACCTTAATTATGCTCCTAGCATCATTGGTATCATGGAATCGAGTTTGCATGATGGACCAATCCATTTCAATTGCTTTCCCGATCTCCCTCTGAGTTTAAGTGATGTTAACTTGTTAAAAGCTTTAACTCTGAATATTAAGACTGCAGGTGAGATAACTCATATGATTGAGGGTTCATAACCTATAGCCTTAATTTACAGAATTTATTATAAAGTTATGAAAACCAACTTAAACATTCATGCTCTTAATAAAAGCCCAAAAGATCATACTATTTTAATTCAAAGCAGTACTAGTAATGCTAATATTCAAACCCCAAGGACCATTCTTTGGAAAGATATTACGCTACCTAGTAAGTGGATTTTATCTCAAGAAATTCCACAAAAACCCGTTATTAATAATTTGTTGAATTTAGAAAATATTAAACAATTTTCTGATGGTACTGTCAGAGTTAATTTTGAACGTACCAGAAGACCTTTGATAATAGAAGAATTTACTAATTCCTCAGTTCCTTCGGCTATTTCCAGAAGAGATACTGAAGTCTTAAGTAATTTTTCTATTCTTGATATTAAAATGAAAGGAGTTTTAAATCAAGGTCAAACCAGTCATCCTTGTTATACTCCTACTAATCTAGTAGAAGAAGAACAAGATATTTCTCCTACTACTTTTGTAGGACCGACCCCTTTGAATTTTGAAGCCCCTATTAATCATCAGTTAAGAGTCATTACTAAAGTTTTTAAATTAGATTGGGATAATCTGGTTGCAGATTTTAATTCCATATCTAATAAGGAAAAAAGGCATGCTTTTCGTAATAAATACGATAAGCATGACATAGATAAAATTGTTAATAAATGGAAAAAATTTATAAAAATTAATCAAGAGAACTTTACATTTTGTGATTGGTATGAGAAATATCATTCACAATGCAAAGTTCTTACTAAAAGTCAGTGGATGAAAGAGGATAAATCTAAGATTTTAACAAGTCATCCTCTTTTGGAAACTGTTCTTTTACATGTTAAAAATACTTCGGTTGTTGCCAGTCCATTCAAAGTTGTTGATGGAAAAGCTGATGAAAAGAAAATTATTGAACAAAATAATTTTACTAATCAGTATTTGGCTACAATTGGTAAATAGTTAGATAAAATAGAAAAAAAATTTGATCATTCTATGGTTAAAAATCCTGATAAAAAATTAGATCAACCTTTATTAACTCTCCCTTAAAAAAGAGAAGGAATGGAATTGCCTAATAAAGATTCTGATCTAGTTAAAACTATTGATAAGTTACTTAAAAAAATTGGTTCCAGTACTGGTGAAACCAGTGGAACTGTTGCTATCATCGATCAAGTTGAAGAATCTGATAATGATAGTAATAGCCAATCAGAAATTAATTCTGAAGCTGCTTCCATCCCAGATCTTACTGAACAATTAAACAAATTAACCTTTAATAACACTAGTATTACAAAAAATTGGTACTCTAGGCCCACTCCTCCTGATCTCCAGTATGAGAAAAAGAATCTAGACAATCAATTTTCTGTTTTTTCTAATAAAATTTACGAGTGGAATATTGATGGTTTTAGTGAACATCAAATTCTTACCAAAATGAATCATTTGTCTATGGTTGCCAATAGTTATATTACAGCTTTCAGCAGTTTAACTCAGCCTAAAATAGTTGAAATATTAACTAATGGTTTCACTGGTGTTCTTCGTTCTTGGTGGAAAAAATACCTTGATGAAGATGCAAGGAATTCTATAATTCATGCCCGCCAGTTAGATGACAATGGTCAGCCTATCTTCAGAGAAGATATTGGTTTTGGTATACCTGATGGTATTAATACATTAATTTTCACTATAATAAAACATTTTATTGGAACCCCTAGTAATATCACTGAAAGAATTCATGATCAGTTAAGTAATCTCACTTGTCCCACTCTAAGTGATTTTAGGTGGTATAAAGATGTTTTTATTTCCCGAGTCATGATGCGTAGTGATAGTAATAAACCTTTTTGCAAAGAGAAATTTGTTAATGGTCTTCCTAATTTATTTGCTCACAAAGTTAGAGAAGAACTTAGCAAAACTCTTGGATATATTGATTATGATAACCTGACTTATGGTGACATAATTAGCTATATCCAAAAGATTGGGTTAAAGATGTGTATTGATTTTAAAATTGCTAAACAAGCTGCTAAAGATAAGAAAAAAGCTAAATATGAGCTTGGCACATTTTGCAAACAATATGGTTTGCCTCCCATTGCTCCCTCCAGAAGGAAGCATAGGAAAAAGTAAATTAAAAAACGCAAAACGCGTAAGCATCATAAGAAGCGGTGTAGTCAGTCAAAAAATTAAGACAATTATTATGAAAAACCCAAGTCACGAAAGAAGTCTCATAGTAAAAAACCTACTTCTAAGTCTCAAGATAAA
Organism: Panax stipuleanatus; assembly: GCA_020205555.1. Classification (NCBI taxonomy): domain Eukaryota; kingdom Viridiplantae; phylum Streptophyta; class Magnoliopsida; order Apiales; family Araliaceae; genus Panax; species Panax stipuleanatus. The sequence continues at coordinate 39,430,013 of CM035117.1, forward strand.
AGTAAGATTACTTGTTATAATTGTGGTAAAAAGGGACATTACAACAGTGAGTGTAAAATTAAACAAAAATTCAGTCAGTTGAATATTTCTGTCGTAGACACTAATAAAATTTTAGAGTTAATAAGGATAGAGAATGATGTTGATAGCAACAATTATTCTGATATTCCTTATTCCTCTGGTAATGAAGAAGATAATCAAACTCCTAGTGAAGAAAACGAAGTTACTCTTTGTACTGATAACTGCAGGTCTGATTGCTGTAAGACTATTAATGTTCTTAGCAAAGACGACCAAGAGAGCTCTTTATTAATTGAGTTAATTAGTAAACTTACTGACAAAGAGTTAAAATTGCAATACATGAAACAGTTAAAAGATTTGTTTTTTAAAAATAATTCTGGTAAAAATAAGGTTATTAAGGGTAAAGATAAACCTGTTATCAGCCTTAATAAAACTTTAGAAAGATTTAAAACCTCGGATAGAGAAATTACCCTTGCAGAATTAAACCAAGAAGTTAATAAACTTAAGAAAGAAATTTCTGGTCTTAAGACTGAAATTTTTGATTTACGTAAAGAAATGGCTACTTTGGCTACTAAAAGTTCAGAACTTCACATTACTGATTCGTCAGATAATGAAGAAGAAGCTGCTGAATCTTCTAATGTCAAAGATGATGAGTCAATTTTTATGGTTCGAGGTAATTCTTTAAAAAGATTAAAAGACATTATCATTCAAAAATGGTACATTATTATTCGTCTAGTCATTGATGGAACTTTTGCAATTCAACTTCCTGCTTTAGTTGATACTGGTGTAGATCTTAATTGCATTCAAGAAGGTTTAATACCTATTAAGTTTTATAAAAAAACTAGTGAACGATTAAATTCTGCTAATGGTAGTATGATGGAAATAAAATATAAACTTCCTAAAGTTCATATTTGTCAAGATAATATGTGTTTTAAAGCTTTTTTTGTTTTAATTCACAATTTGACAGATAAGATTATTTTAGGACTCCCGTTTATATATGTATTATATTCATTTACTACTAGTAATAATGGTTTAACAACTGAACACTTGGGTCAGAAAGTAGTGTTTGAATTCATTACTCAACCCAAGGAAAGGGATTTGAAATTTATTCAAGATGAATCTATTTCAAAATCTTTAAATTTGTTAAGCTGTAAAATTTCACAGTTAAAATTTCTAAAACAAGAAATTAAATATAAAAAGGTTGAGGATCTTCTCCTTCTTGAAAAAATTCAAGATAAGATTGAAGAACTTCGAGTATTTATGACTAAAAACCTCTGTGCTGATTCTCCTAATGCCTTCTGGCATAGAAGAAAGCATGTGGTTAGGCTACCTTATGCTAAGGAATTTAGAGAACACTTGATTCCTACTAAGGCTAGACCTATTCAAATGAATCATCAGCAAATGGAAGTTTGCAAACAAGAAATTAATGACTTGCTTGCAAAGGGTTTAATTAAACATAGTAAATCGCCTTGGTCTTGTCCAGTTTTTTATGTTAATAATAAAGCTGAGAAAGAAAGAGGTGTCCCCAGATTAGTTATTAATTACAAGCCCCTTAATAAGGTCTTAGAATGGATTAGGTACCCTCTGTCTAATAAAGAAGACCTCCTTAGTCAGCTTAGTAATGCAACCATTTTTAGTAAATTCGACCTCAAGTCAGGATTTTGACAAGTTAGTATTCATCCTAGCGATAGGTATAAAACTGCCTTTACCACTCCCTTTGGTCATTATGAATGGGTCGTTCAAGCCTTTGGTCTTAAGAATGCCCCTAGTGAATTCCAAAATATTCTTAATGAAATTCTGAATCCTTTCAATCATTTCATCATTGTCTACATTGATGATATTTTAGTTTTTTTCAAGTCAATCGATGAACACTTCAAACATTTGAACTCGTTCTTCAAAGCTATTAAAGTAAATGGTTTGGTTCTGTCCCCTAAAAAATATAGTTTGTTCCAAACAAAAGTCAAATTTCTAGGCCATGATATTCATCGCGATCTAGTCCACCCTATTCAACGAGTAATTCAATTCGCTGATAAATTCCCAGATAAAATCATTGACAAAACTCAACTTCAGCGGTTTTTAGGATCTCTGAATTATGTTGGTAAATTCTATCAAAATCTTAGAAAAATCTGTAAACCTTTGTTTCTCCGTTTACAGAAAAACCCTCCTCCTTGGACTGATGAACATACTTCCATCGTCCAACAAGTTAAAAAATATGTTAAGGTTTTGCCTTGCCTTGGCATTTCCAATGAATCTGCGTTCAAGATTGTTGAAACTGATGCCTCAGAAATTGGTTTTGGTGGCATTCTGAAGCAGAAGTTAACTCCTGCTTCCTCTGAATAAATTGTTCAATTTTACTCTGGTGCGTGGAATCAGGCTCAAGTTAATTATAGTACAATTAAAAAGGAAATTTTAGCTTTAGTTTTATGTATTAGTAAATTTCAAAATGATTTATTACATCAAAGATTTTTGGTTCGAATTGACTGCAAGTCAGCTAAATATATTTTAGAAAAAGATATTAAAAACATTACTGCAAAAGCATATTTTTGCCCGATGGCAATCTCTTTTAAGTATTTTTGATTTCGATATTGAATATATTAAAGGAAGTCAAATTCTGTTCCTGATTTTCTTACTAGAGAATTTATTAATTCAGGTACTCAAGACAAATGAGTGTGAGAGGTGGAAACAACTTGATTGTTTGGCCTTCTTCAGGCCCTAGTCAAAGGCCCTTGGGAGTCGTAATCCCTCATCCAGTTACCCCAGCTACTCCTGTTGATGTAGCTAATAGATATACTATTCTTGGTACTGTCCCAAGGCCTTATAATACAGTTTTAGCCCAGTCACCAAGGCCCATTGATCCTTTTGCTTCTTCTTCCTCTAGTAACCCTAACCCTGGTCAACATACTTATTCCTAGTATGTCCCCATTTTTTCAGTCAATCTATTTCTTATTAAATCCCTTATGAAATCCATTGACGATCCAGTTAAATTGGCTGCCCAGTTCTTCCCAACTGGTTGGCATTTTCTTTCTCTTGCTCCTTCTAAATCCCTTGTGTATTATAAGGACATTCTTCTGCAAACACAATCAATTTTAGTCAAAGCCCATTTATGATAGAAATGACAGTTCTAAGGTCATCTATCATTCTCTATATATTAAACAGATTATCTCCATGTCTGACTGGGGTAATCATCCGTCTGATCTTCGTCAGTTAAATGATCATGATAGCCAGTTCTGCTATTATGATTATATGAAGTCAAATTCCTCATTGGTTTACTCTATGGTGGAAAAGATTTGGTCTCACCCATAGTGTTTTGCCTATTGAGCTCAAGTCTGAGGAACTCATTTTTGTTGTCGTTTTCCCAACAATCCTAAAAATGAGTGTATCCCAGTTATTCTCTTATTTATTAGTAAATATAAAATTCCATGGATCCTTAAATGGAATTATGGTTTTTATTCTCCCACTGAAGAAATTAATCTTGAGCCAGCCAAATATAAATCAGTTATCACTCGCAATCATATTAGTCAATTGACTTATGTGACTCGTGAGTTTTCTATTAAATGGTGGGATAAATTTGATATTTATAGCATCATTGGTCAGGTCCAGAAAGAATTCCCAGTAAATCCTATTCCTATTAAATCGGTTCCTCTCAAGGAATCTTCTTCTAGTAAATCCAAAAAATCTTCTCAGACAAAATTAGATTTTGCGGATATTGATCTTTATTCTAATGCTTAGTTAAAACAGTTAGCTAGGCTCATTCAAAAACGAGTTGATAAGCTCAGTGAAAATAGTGTTCCCTCTATTTGCTCATCTTCCTCGTCAAAATTCAGTCAAGAAGCTTCTAGTCCAAATGATCCATACGGCAGCATTAGCCTCCAGGATGCTCAGGATCCTTTTCGCCTAGGATGCCTATAGTCACATTTTGATTCAAGCGGTAGACAGAGACTGTTGCTTTCAAAAATAGTCATCAGCGCGTGCTGCTTTTTCAAAAGTAGCCGAAAGATAAAGTAAAGTCGGTTTGTATTTTAGCTGAGTCATGTTTTCTTTGTCGGCCATCTGGTCGTTTTAGTTAAAAGTTGTAATAATGCGTCTGTATTTTATTCAAAAGTTGTATTATTGCGTCTGTATTTAGTCAAAAGGTTCATTAATGCTTATGTCTTTTGTAAAAGCATTACTGTTCTTAAATAGTTAAAGATGTTTTGTAATTATTGAGTTGTAATCAGTTTGCCTTTTCTTATTCTATATAAGAGAAGCGGAGTCATTTGTAGAAGGCATGATTAGAAATCCAATAGAGAGTTTTGAAAGACTCAGATTCCCATCTGACTAATCTTTAACCCTCTTGCCTTCTTCTTAGTTATATCATGTTAGGCTTTCTATAATCGAATCTACTTGTAAGTTATCTTCAGTTATCTGGTTGTAAATCTTTTCATTCAATTAAAGTTTATTTATTTAAAACTATTATTAATTCATATGAACTGCTGTTATCATTTCTTATAGTTATACTATAGTTGTGATTCAGATTTGTATGCGTCATTCTCTTCCTCTATCTTTTCTCATCATGTATATATATATATATATATATATATATATTTATAAAAGCTGTATAAAAGCTACAGAATGATCCAAGTTGGACATAATGTAAATATATATATATATATATAAAAGCGGTAAAAAGGTCACAGAATGATCCAGGCCAAACTGGAATATAAATAATAATCTATATAGTTAATATATATATATATATATATATATATATATATATATATTAAAGCAATAAAAGGCCACAAAGTATAAATCCAGGCCCAAATAAGTCAGAAAAATTATATATATACAGTTATATATATAAAAGCAGTAAACTACCCCGGATTTGACATCCAGGCTTGACAGAATTGAAAAATTAGTATATATACAGTTGAATATACACATTGAAAAGCCAAACTCGGACTGGAAAAATAACCCAGTCCGGCGAAGTTGCTAAAAACGAAGATATATGTATATAAAAGCTGTTAGAAGCGACAAATCGACGATCCGAGTTGTAAAAATGCCAGAAAATGCGTTTATGTACTAAAATATACAAAACGTAAGCAAAAACGGCCACAGAACTGAGTTCCAGGCATATTCAGAAAGTGAAACTTAATGTGCAAGTGTATAAAAGTGCAATGAAGTAATATGAACTTTCTGATCGTAAAAATACTGGTAATGCACTACTACACGGGATTTTTGCCAAATCGTAGGCTTTAAACGTCCGTTTCTACCGAATAATTTTTGATATGTGGTAGTATGTGGGTGTATCTACATGTTAGAGTGAAAAAATTTGGGTTTGAAGGATAAGAAAATGGCTGAGAAACCAAACGTGCGGCAGGAGAAGCAGCTCTACCTGTCGCAGCCGCAGGTAGAGGTGCGGCTCCACGTGGCGGGTCCCGTTGCATTGAAGTACATGCACTCTGAGCAACGCGAGGTCAGATTCAAAACTTTCTAACTTTTGATCGGAGCGTCCATTTGAGGCGTGCTGTACCATTCCGAAAAGCCCTCGCCGAGCGGGTCGCAATGACATGGGATAAAATATTTTTAGAGTCCAAAAAGACGGGTTCATAACTAGGTCTTTGATTCCTCGCAGTTTGTCCGTTGAGCCGTCTTGCGCTGTTTCCACTCGGGATCATTATTATGGTTTGTTCTGACATTAGTGGTATCAATTCGGCTTGAGTTTAACCGAATCAGCTTCAAGTTGGTAAAATAACCGTTTTGCCCCTCCTGGGGTTGCCCTTAATGCTGGCATGGCCTTCGGCTGACTTCCTGGGGTTGTTTCCAAGGTTTAGATCCCAGTTGATTCTGTTTGTCCTCATGGTTGTCTCTGAGGTTGACTTGGTCCTTCCAGGTTTTCCTCTAGATATGTTATGAGGTTACAGGATTATTTTTGAAGTTGACTTGATCTCTCGGGTTGAGATCGGGGCTGCCTTGTACCTCCTGAGTTGAGATCGAGGCTGACCTGTACCTCCTGGGTTGAGACTAGGGCTGACCTGTACCTCCCGGGTTGAGACCGGGGCAGACCTGTACCTCCCAGGTTGAGATCGAGGCTGACCTGTACCTCCCGGGTTGAGACCGAGGCTGACCTGTACCTCCTGGGTTGAGACCGGGGCTGACCTGTACCTCCTGGGTTGAGACCGGGGCTGACCTGTACCTCCCGGGTTGAGATCGGGTCTAACCTGTACCTCCCGGGTTGAGACCGAGGCTGATTTGATTGCCCGATATTGAGACCGGGGTTGAGTTGATGGCCCGGTATTGAGACCGGGGTTGAGTTGATGGCTCGGTATTGAGACCGGGGTTGCTTTGATGGCCCGGTATTGAGACCGGGGTTGCTTTGATGGCCTGGTATTGAGACCGAGGTTGATTTGATGGCCTGGTATTGAGACCGGGGTTGATTTGATTAGACAGTTTTTCCCTCCTACAGGGTTAGTAACAAGGACACAAAATTTTGAGTGTCTATAGATGCCCCCTTTATCATGTTCATGCAATGCAATGGAATGAACAGGATAAATATTGCTAGACACTAGAAATGCAAATGCAAAGGCAAAGAAATGCATGGGATGATATGTGATGAATGTTAGATACCTGCGAGGGATAGGATTATCATTGAATGTTCACATCACTCTCTGCTGGGGATACCGTCATTCATAATAACCCTTGGGGAAGCACTGTCAGGCGGTTACTGGTAGAATATCAGATTTAAGCTATCACAAAATGCTTTTGTCACTTTTTGCTAGGGATGACGTTATCTGTGATAGCTTTGTCGACTCTGATGGGGATGACAGTATTGATGCTACCTTGGTTTGAGACCAATGGTTTCCCACGTCTGTCAACACTCTCCTAAGGTATGTTTCCCTTCGACTGATGCCATTGTACATTTCTAAAGGCTCCTCAACTGGGGATATCTCTGTCGTCGAGTTACTTCAACGGGTGTTCCCGATACATATCTTAACGATAATTTGCACCGGTAATTGGCTACATGAGGTTGAATCATCAATCCTTCTTGGTGCTCTTTTTGAGGATGTGTATATCAGATTCCATCATTTGTCCCTTGTGGGGATAGATTGATATACTATTTTCACCACCGAATTATGCTGGAGTTGTTGCCAAAGGCTGAACTGTCATCGGTCAGTACCCGATGCTTCACTGGGGTTGAGCCAATGGCAGAACTGTCACCGGTCAGTACCCGATGCTTCGCTGGGGTTGTGCCAACGGCTGAGCTGTCATCGGTCAGTACCCGATGCTTCGCTGGGGTTGTGCCAACGGCTGAATTGTCATCTGTCAGTAACCGATGCTTCACTGGAGTTGAGCCAACGGCTGAACTGTCACCGGTCTGTACCTGACGCTTCGCTGGGGTTGTGCCAACGACTGAACTATCATCGGTCAGTACCCGATGCTTCGCTGGGGTTGTGCCAACGGCTGAGCTGTCATCGGTCAATACCCGACGCTTCGCTGGGGTTGTGCCAACAACTGAGCTGTCATCAGTCAATACCCGATGCTTCGCTGGGGTTGAGCCAATGACTAAACTATCACCGGCCAGTACCCGACGCTTCGCTGGGGTTGTGCCAACGGTTGAACTGTCATCGATTAGTACCCGACGCTTCGTTGGGGTTGTGCCAACGGTTGAACTATCATCGGTCTATACCCGACGCTTTGCTGGGGTTATTCCAACGGCTAAACTGTCATCGGTCAGTACCCGACGCTTCGAAAGTGGTAGTTTTTTGGTAATTTTTTGGCAGTTTTCATCATTGGTCCTCGGATATTGCTTCGGGATGAATACTAATGGTTTTCAGGAAGTTCCTCCTTCTGTCAGTATATCGCTGCTTAAAAGCAAGATTTTAGGACAAACCGCTCAATCGCGTAGCAATTTTTTCTCAGATTTGACTTTTTAGCTCATATAAACTCCGTTTCAACTCGAACTAGACCAAGACGGAGGGAGTGGGCCCCACCCTGAGTAGCCCCAGGTAGGGGTGCGGCAGCCGCAGGTGGTCTCGCTCCTTCCTGCGATTTTATATTAGGCAACGGGGAGCTCATAAACTCATTTTTAGTTTTGAGTTTCAAACGGAATCCGTTTTTCTTTTTCAGATCTACCGAGTTCAGGCAGCTTTTTATAGATTTCGTCAGCGGCTATGCGTTCTGCACATCTCAAATAACATTTAGATCCTTTCTTTTCAAGTTTTGACCGTTAGAAGTATATAACCACGTAGGGTGTTTTTGAATGCAATGTATCAAAATTGTACGCCTATATGACCTGCTAATTTTTTTTAACTTCATAAGTATGCATATTTTACTTCAATGCACGTTTTGTTGTAAGAAAATTTAGATTCTGAGACAGTCAATTTCAGCTCTTTTTGATCAGTTTACTCATCCTTTTTGAGGCCTAGCGAGCCTGGATTTTAAACTAAAAATGTCCATGGTAATTTGGCTACCATGTGAACTTTATTTTTGATTTTTTTCATAAATATGAACTGTTTCTATTTTTGGGAAGGTGTGCTACTGAATGGCCATCTAGACATGCCTGTGTGCATGTGGACAGTCCATTTTATAAAGGAGACTCTGGCGAAATTTTTCAAAAGCCCGAGCATTTAATAAATATGCAGTTTTGACTCTACTGGAGATTTTTGACTGACCCATGCATTTTTTAGGATTTAGCTTTTGAAACATGCAGTTTTGACTCTACTGGAGATTTTTAATTGACCCATACATATTTTAGGACTTAGAAATGCATCAAGTACTAATTTAAATTAATAAGCCACATGTTTTAGGCTTACCACACCCTTTTGAGGTGATTTGGAGACTTTATTCTGGCGATGGACCGAGATAGACCTGGGATTGCCAGCATGGTCGTTTTAGGAGTTAGACGGAAGAGAGCCTCCGATGTTCCTCAGCCACGGCCAGCCCGGCCGCCTCGCAAGTTAGTTGAGTAAGTGATTTGTCCGGCCCAGGATGAGCCGTCGGTAGATATAGACGACGAGGATGCTCCATTTGTCGCTCCTGCCCCAGCTCAGGCTCCACGTGCGGAGCTTCCAGGCATTGTTGTGCCAGTCCAGGATCTACTGGGAGATTTGAGTTGTCATCCCTTGAGGTTCCTCCATGCCAACGAGGTGACTGAAGCTTTTTCTATTTTTAGAATTTTTTTCTTCCTTTGCCATTCTCGGGGACACAGGTTTTTTGACATGGGTTGGCTTTTTTGATGTAGGTTCCTGGCTTTATGTAGCCTAGAGGGAACTGGTTTAACGTGTATTCCCTGTACCACACTCTGCACCAGGACTACAGGGACATTGTTGACACCTGGGGGTTTCAGGCATTCTTTTCTATTCTTCCCAGCCGCTACCCCTGGGGTTTTATGAGGGCTTTATCTGAGTGCTGGTTCCACCAGCCTCAGTCTCTCTTTTTGTTGGACTGTGAGGTGATGATGACCCCTATGGACTTGAGGTTCATCACCGGCATAGAGTTCGAGGGTGAGCCAGTGCCTGTCGTGGCAGACATTACATCCACTGCCGTTCGATCCCTGCTAGGAGTTCCTGCGATGGCGATCAAGGGTCGGATGGTCCGATCTGGTCCCTTGAGCGTAGATGCCCAGAGTGGGGCTTTTCTTGAGTCTCTGCCTGATGATCAGAGGGTTAGGGATCGCATTCTGCGGCGATTATTTCTGGTGATCATCAGGGATTATTTTCTTGCGGACAACTCACCGACGGTGTCCTTTGCCCTGGTCAGTGCCACTCGACATGTGGAGCACCTCAGTGACTTTGATTGGGGTACCTATACCTTTGCCTATTTTCTCCGAGGTATGCACATGTGCTCGGAGGGTGTGACGGAGGCTTGGCTAGGGTTCTACCCATTCCTACTGGTGAGTACATTTTTCTTGTACCTTTTTAATTTCTACATTTACATTTGTCAGTCTTGGTCACTGAGGACTTTTGATATTTGCATGGCTAGTTTTGGGCATATGAGAGGCTTCCTTGCCTTCGTCCCGCTACCACTTTAGGCTTGGATACTTATCCCCGGGGGCTGCGTTGGCAGCACTCCACACTGACTGAGGTCCCCGTAGTTGAAGGATTCACCCACTCCCGCCTGCAGCTTGAGCTTTTAACAGTAGGATCGATCTCATGGGTACCGTATACCTCAGACTTTTTGACAGTCAGGTTTGAAGGCAGTTTTCCCACTGGCCGGGAGTTTGCATTGTCGACCTGCAGAGTCCCATTTTTGACAGAGGGAGGTTGGGAGCTCTATTTAGGAGAACGTGCTATTAGAAGCATCACATAACAGATCTGTATTCCCATTGTTCCTCCTGCTTTGTACCATTGGCCACTAGTTCAGCCACTCACAGACATTCCGATGGAGGGCATAGATGGCTTTACCCTATCAGATGGTCCATACAGCCAGGAGGCATTCAGCAGCTGGTGGAGTCCTCGTACTATTAGGGCTCAGACTCGCGCTACCCAGTTTATGGCAGATATGGTGCCGGGATTTGTGATGATGATATACTGGATAGCTTCCCTCAGGGAGCCTACTCACTTGGACCAGATTATAGGACTGACCCAGCAGTTGGAGAGAGCTCATTTATTTATCAGACATCTTGGCCGAGATCCATCAGAGGTATCTTCTTTTTATCCATCCAACTTCGGAGCGGGCCCTTCCACAGGTCCATTTTCTAGCAGTTATACAGGGGTTGATCCTCCCTTATACCGCCCTGACATTCCTAATGGCCAAGACTTTGTGTCCACAGAGGAAATGGAGCAGGATAACCACCTGAGTGTAGACATTTTAGATCTTTTTGGATAGCTATTGTTGCTACATCTTTTAGTTAGCCACTGTTTTAGCTGTTGGGCTGCTGTGCTCCATTTTGATAGACCACTGTTAGTAGTTGGGGGTGTGCCCCATATCCATGTACTTTTTATTTTGTATTTTATTAGCAAACAGAGATGATGCTTGCAGTAAATAGTTTATTGTAGATATGCATGATATTTCCTATCTATTGTATCATGTTTATCATTGTCATTATATATGTATTATGTCATGGATATGCATTTAGACAAATGAGTTCAGATTTGACCCCTGGATGGTCTTGTGATACGGTAATACAGATGTCGTGGTCCATCGTCAGCCGTATTGAGCACTCGCCACCATCCTCGGTGGCATCTTCATTGCAGTCGTGGTATAACAGTCTGCCCCTCACAGCTAGAGGGACAGTAGACCAGAGGCTAGGATATTCTCTAGCCCTTTCAACTTTCTAGGTTCCGTATGGGTTTGTGGATGGCATCTTATCATGTTGGATACCTGATCGATAGATTTTCCATTTTGGGCTCCACGAGTTGACTCCTACCTTAGAGGAGTATGAGCGTCTTACAGGCTTGGCACTGGATCTGCCTTACGCTCGTACAGCCATTAGTGACATGCGTAGACCATTTATGACTATGTCAGGTCTGAGACGCCGAGTTATCATTGAGGAGATTATTGCCGGACATGTGATATCCATAGACTTTCTAATCGATCGCTTCGACCGGCTAAACAGCTATGAGCGATATTCTGGGGATTTTATCACTTCGGTAGATGAGTGGCAGATCGCTCATGTAGACGTCTTGTTGATGTGCATCGTGGCCTATGTTTATATGCCAATACCCTTGGACCACTTGGACGTCGATTTAATGGTCGTGGTTCGGGCCCTAAGACAGGGTTGCACCATCTTGCCTATGATATTGGCTGAGACACTGAGGTCATCTACCTATTGTCGTACCCATCCAGAGGGGTTTTTTTAAAGGTAGCTCTATCTTGTTGTACATGTGGCTCATGTCCCACTTGCTCTCGATTGGCTTCTTCAGACACCAGGGGTATTGTTTCACCCATGAGATAGCCATGTTATACTCATTTCAGCCGGCGGAGTGTTAGGATGTAGAGACATGATCAGCTTTTTTGTCTGATATTGTGCATCTTTTTTCGATTCTGCTATGCTCTGGGCTAGTCTCCCTTTATAGCTTCATCACCCATGCATCTGGCATGGACTACCTGCCCCTAGCGGGATTGAGAGGAGTGACCACTTACTATCCATTAGTAGTTATGGGTCAGTTTGATCAGTTCTAGAGCCTGAACCATTTTGAGGGGGCTATTGATCAGCGGATGTCAGCTTCTTCTATGTCATCAGCCGACCTGATCAGGATTTATGAGTGTTGAACTCATAGGGAGAGGGCTGATTTCTCCACTAGCCACCCGGATCGTTCTCCAGAGTACTCAGCGTGGTTGGAGGCCGATATAGCATTAGCTGTATTCACCCAGTCAGCTCCGATTGTGGATTCAGATGAGGAGGAGCCTATGGAGGATCCTGATTCTCCTACGGAGGATGATTTGTTCATGGATCTGACAGTAGCTTTAGTTAGTGACCCGCCAGCCATTCCTGCTGGGACAGATCCAACTTTGGCAGATTCACTAGCTAGGATGACCTTTGAGAGAGATCAGGCTAGGGCGCTGATGTTAACTGCCCTGTCTGGCTGAGATATAGCTTTTACTGATAAAGATGAGGCTTGAGCCACTCGGGATACGGCATTGGTTGAGAGAGATGAGGCTCGATCTTCTCGAGACGCTGCTTTTATCGAGATTGAGGAGACATTGATTGCCAGAGATGCAACTTTTGTAGAGAGGGATGAGATTCGATCTGCCAGAGATGCGTCCTTTGAGGAGGTTTTGATTGCCAGGGATGCTGCTTTTGTAGAGAGGGATAAGGCCATAGCTTCCCTAGATTTCCATATTTTCAACAGTACTGCTCTCCGATCATATACTCATGGCCTAGTTATCGAAATGAGTGTTTACATTAATGATCACAGTGCCACTATGCAGATGGCTGTGGATGTTTTGATCCCTATGGAGGCTGAGGGTTTTGCACTTGCAGCGGCTCCTCCATCCTCAGAGAGAGATGCCATGTTGGCACTTCTGTCCCATTTATCTTTGGGTCCATAGACTAGCTTTATTTTTCGTGCACATACTAGATCAACCATTTTTGTTATGTACAGGACACAGTGTATATATCAAACAATATTATATATCAGAGAAATATATTTTGATTCACTTCCCTGTTTGGTTATGTATTGTCATTGCAGAGTAATTACCACTTCTTTCATGACTTGCTGTTGTTGATGTATCATGAGCTTCTTGATAGATTGGCAGTGAAATGTCGAAGAATATCTCATATGGGCCAGTTGACCATGAAGGATTGATAGAATTTAGGCTTTATATGGTTTCGGTGTCTTGGGACTGGTTTTTATTGGCTTTTTGTTTTTTTCTCGAAGGTCAAACAGCAGCATGAATGGCTGCCTACGTACTCCCTGGCTGAGGGAGATCAGGTCATTCGTAGTTCAATTTTGTATGAGAGAGGGTTGAGAAGTGTCTCTTTTGAGTTTAGTTTGATGAGTTTTTGAATTTTTTTATTTGGTTTGACCTCATCAGGAATGGCTACATACGTACTCCCGGGTTGAGGGAGATCAGGTCATTCGTAGTTCCGTCTTCTGATGAAAACCGAAACTGATTTGATTCAAAAGATCAAGATGGTAGTGTGCATGTGTTTCAGACATAGTACCTTTTCACGGTGTCTGAATTGATGAGTTGGGGAAATTCGCTCCCATCCATCTCTTGCAGTCTGATAGGTCCTCCTGTCAACACTTCCTTGACAATGAAAGGGCCTTCCCAATTTGGGCCGAACTTTCCTTTAGCTTCATCTTTATTGGCCAAAACTTTCTTCAGCACCAAGTCGCTTTCTTTGAATTACCGGATTCAGACTTTCTTGTTGTAGGATTGAGCAATCCTTTGCTAATATAACTGCCCGTAGAAAATGGCTGTAGCCCTCTTTTCATCTATCAGGGACAGTTGATGATACTGCTCTTGCAACCACTGGTCTTCTTCCATTTGAGCATCTATTAACACTCTGAGGGACTCCATTTCTACTTTTATGGGAAGGACTGCTTCCATGCCATAGACCAACGAATAAGGGGTAGCCCCAGTTGAAGTACGCATTGACGTCCTGTATGCTAACAGCATTAGAGCCAACAGGTCAGGCCATTTTTGTGATTGGCGAACATTTTCTGCATGATCTTCTTGATGTTCTTGTTGGCCGCTTTGATAGCACCATTCATCTTGGGCCGATAGATGACGGAATTGAGATGCTTGATGTGGAAGTTGCTGCATAGTTCTCATTTCATCTGATTGTTTAGGTTCTTGGCATTGTCTGATACGATCACCTCCGGTTGTCCATATCGACAGACGACATTGTTTCTGATGAAACCAATGATGACCTCTTTGGTGACTTTGGGAAAAGAGGCAACTTTGACCCACTTGGTGAAGTAATCGATCATGGTGAAGATGAATCAATGACCATTGCTGGCTTTGGGTTCCACTAGGCCTATCACATCTATTCCCCACATGGAGAAAGGCCATGGCGAACTCATGTTGTGAAGCTCATTTGAAGGAGCGTGGATGACATTTCCATGTACTTGGCATTGAAAGAATCTCCTGACATGATCGTCGCAGTCAGCTTTGAGAGAGATCCAATAATGCCCTGTTCTTAATATTTTCTTGGCCAGCAGATGACTGCTCATGTGTGGACCACAGATTCCACCGTGGACTTCATCTATTAATCTTTGGGCTTGCTCTTTATCGAGGCATCGTCACAGGCCTATTCCAGCATCCCTTTTGTAGAGTGCGTCTCTGCTCAGATAGAACTTTATAGCCATTTTGTGAATCCATTTTAGTTCAGCTTGGCTTGCCCCAGCAGGTGTAGATCTATCTCGAAGATATTCCTTGATGTCTTGATACCAAGGCTGTTTGATAGGAGGTATTTCATCTAATACTTCTCCAATGTAATTCCCGTATGTTGGGGTCTTTTGGCTTGTGAATTTGATGTCGGGAATCCCACTCCTATTGGATATATGGATCAAAGAAGCTAACGTTGCCAATGCATCAACGAAGTTATTCCTACCCCAAGAAATATGAATGAAAGTTATATCTTCAAACTCCATGGATATTTTAACAACCTGCAGATGATAAGGCAACAAATGCAGCTCTTTGGTATGATATGCGCCAGTAGTCTGTCTAATAACCAATTCAGAGTCTCCAAAGACCAATAGATGCTTAGCGCCCATGGACTGGGATAATTTCAACTCCATTATACAGCCTTCATATTCAGCCGTGTTGTTGGTGTTGACATACTACAGCTTGGTGGCCACAGGATATTATTCTCATGTACTAGAGATAAAGACTGCCCCAGCTCCGGCACCTTTCATGTTTACTGCTCCATCGAAATACATTTTTCATGGTTGGACTGTATTTTCTTCAAGACCTTGCTAAATTGTCATAATCCCATCATTCGGGAAATAAGTTTCCAGGGGTTCAAACCCTCCTGACGGTGCTTCGGCTAGTTGATCTGCAATGCCTTAACCTTTGATGGACTTCTGAGTTACGTAGATAATGTCGAACTGTTGGAGGATCAACTGCCATTTGGACAGTCGACAATTTAACATTGGCTTGTTGAATATGTATTTCAGCGAATCCATGCGGAAGATGAGGTAGGTCGTGTGCCTATGCAGATAGTGTTGCAACCTCATGGCGGCCCATGCTAATGCACAGCATGTCTTCTCGATCAGGGTGTACTTTTGGTTACTGCTGCTGAACCTTTTGCTGATGTAGTAGATAGCTTTCTCTTTACTACTATCGTCCTTCTGACCCAGCATACATCCCATTGCATTGGCATTGACGGAGAAGTACATAAACAGTGGAACTCCATCCCTTGGGGGTACCAAGATTGGTGCCTCGATCAGCTGCTTCTTAACGGCAAGGAAGGCTTTTTGGCAATCCTCATTCCATTTCCTGGAGGAATTCTTCCTTAGTAGCTTGAAGATGGGTTCACAAGTTGCTGTGAGCTAGGAAATGAATCGGCTTATGAAATTGATCCTTCCCAGGAACCCACCGATCTCCTTCTCTATTCGAGGTTCTGACATCTCAGTGATGGCTTTAATCTTGGTAGGATCCAACTCAATGAGTCTGTTGCTCACTAGGAATCCTAACAACTTGCCTGATTTGACGCCAAAAGCACATTTGGCTGGATTCAACTTGAGGTTATACTTACGCAACCTGTTGAACAGCTTCCTGAGATGGTCAATGTGATCGTCCTCCTTCTGGGATTTGATGATGATGATGTCATCCACATAGACCTCTATCTCTTTATGCATCATGTAATGAAATAGGGCCATCATGGCTCGCTGATATGTGGCTCTGGCATTGATGAGGCCGATGGATAGTCGTCCATAGTAGAAAGTTCCCCAGGGAGTGATGAAAGCTATTTTCTCCCGATCTTCTTCAGTAACCATGATTTGATGGTAACCAGCAAAGCAATCCACAAAGGAATACATGTCATACTGCGCCATATTATAGATCAGGATGTAGATGAAAGGTACCGGGATATTGTCCTTGAGACAGGCTTTGTTCAAATCTCTGTAATCCATGCATACTCGTACCTTCCCTTCGGGTTTAGGCACGAGAACTATGTTTGATAGCCACTCCGGGTATGTTGATACCATGATGATTCCGGCTTTGAATTATTTGACCACTTCTTCTTTGACTTTCAGACTCCATTCGAGTTTCAATCGCCTGAGCTTTTGCTTGAAGGGCTTGAATCCATCTTTGATGGGCATTCAATGGATGACAATGTCAGTAGACAGGCCAATCAAGTCTTCATGTGACCATGCAAACACATCCTAGAACTGTGTTACAATCAGATCGGTTTTTTTTATCTTGGGTGAGGTCTAGGCCTATTTGGATTTCTTTGAGGTTTTTGGAAGTTCCTATATTGATAGGAGTGGTTTGGTCAAGGTTTGGTTTGGGTTTATCTTCGACCCATTCTTTGATCTCCTCAGGCACCTTATAGTCATCTTCCTCCTCTTGATCAATATCCATCAAGTCGAAGTTCATCTAAACATCAAAGTTATAGTCACTGTGACAGGTTGACATCTCATCAGCAGGGACAAACAAATCCAATTTTGGAGTCCTGAAAACAAAATGCTTTCACTTGAATATATGAAACTGCTTAACTATACAAAGTATTGTCAAAGCATGACAAAAGTTACTGTTATAGCAGTGCAATCAAAAATAAGCAGTAAATGAAAGCATGTTACAGGGAAGACAGACTCTCTACCCTTTTACCCTTTTTGAGTGAGGCAAGGGACGCTGCTCCAGTTATCCAGGGTCAAATCCTTATGAATAGGAAGGATACAAGATTCACGGTTGTCTGCCTCATCTCTGATGATGACTAAAACATCCTTTAGATTAGAGACGGGGTTTTTCTTCGAACTGCCCCCCTTTTCTTTCTTGATGCGAGGAATTTGGATCTGATCCTCCTCGTCACTATCTGGGATATCATTGTTCATTCCCGCGTAGTGTATAAGAACACGCATGTTAGCAAATGGGTCTCGTCCTTCATACAGGAAATTTTCTTTTCCCTTTTTGCTATCCCCCTCAAGCTTTGGGGTCTTTCTCTCACTTACCGGTATGATTGGAGGAAATAACATGGCTGATACAACAGCAGGGATCTTCCTCATCGGCTTCACAAATCCAACATCCATGAGGTTTGGCAATAGTATGTTGGCAGCATGAGCCTTAGGATGCTTATGTGGGTTAAAACGGCTTGACCCGGATGAATAACCCAATCCGGCTCTCCCTGACTAGCTCGGGATTTTGTACTGGACTCTTAATACTTTGTTGATTCTTTCCAAACCCTTTTCTAGGGTGAAAACCTAAAGATACCATCTCCTGGCCCACTGTCATCACTTCGGGAAAGACTTTAGGTTTCAAAGCTGGTGCCCCCACTGGTAGGTAATGAGTATCGCTTACCTCCAATGCTTGAAAACTAGCAGGTTCAATCCCTGCATCCAGGCTGATCACCGGCATGTCTCCCTGTATGCAAACAGGGTATTCCGGTTAGACATTCACCGTAATTAGGTTGTCATAGACAGGGTATTTCGGTTCGGTATTCACCATAATTAGGTTGTCGTTGATAGTGTATTTGAGTTGCTGATGGAGGGTGGATGGCACTGCCCCTGCCATATGGATCCATGGCCTACCCAGTAATAAGTTGTATCCGGTGGATATGTTGAGCACCTGAAAAGACACATAGAAAGTGTGCGGACCAATCTCTAGCGGAAGCTCTATTTCTCCCATAGCTTGTCGACGAGACCCATCGAAAGCCCGTGATAAGTAGGTTTTATACCTACTTATTGAATATCAACTTGCTATGATTATGGCTTAAACTCAAGTATTTTAGTGTCTTTTGATATGTTTTATCTTTGTTTTGTAGATTTCAGTAAGGAAGCTCAAATGGCAAGAAATAACATTAAAATGGCATGGTTTGGCATAGAAATGGCAAAGGCTAGGTGGGATCGTAAAAAGATGGCTTGGCAAGAGAAATCAAAATAAAGGCATGTGCAAATGGTCCACAAGCAGTAAGGAGTGAAGGAGAAAGAAGCAACATAAGAAGCAATAATGCACCAAAACACCAGTAGAAAAACACAGCCCTGCGCAGCCGCGCCGGGTTAAAGAAGGAAAGTCGCATGCCCACGTTAATTAGCAGAGTCCAGAGACTCCTCTGGAGAAGTGCGCGCCCGCGCCCCAATTACATTATGGGGACGCGCGGCCACGTCGGTCAAGAAATGTTGACTTTTTATTTTATTTTTCTGCTGAGTGTATTGGATATATATTGGTGTATTTGCAAGAGACGGAAGGACAATCATTATCAGCATTTATAACTTAGTTTCATTTTCCTATATTCGAGGGTTAGAGAGCTAGAGAGGGTTTTGGGAGACTAACTCTTTCTCTCATCTAGTTGTAGCAGATTTCATTTTCTAGGTTTTCATTTTGGGTTTTATTGTGGTCTGAACTTGAGCTTAAAAGTTTCTATTGAAAGGAGAACCATCAGATTTGCATTTCCCATCTCTTTTTCTCTCTTCACTTTCATATTTGGTTCAATGCTTTGCTCAAATTCCATAACGGTTTTTGGTTCAGAGATGAACTAACCACCATTATGGGATTCTAATGAATCTTATTGCTTAGTCTAGACTTGTATTCCTCGTTGATATGTATTAATGATTAAATGTGGGTTGCCTAGCATGGTTGTGTGTTTTGAATAGATGCTTGATCACCATCTACTATAATAGTTTATATGGAATTGAAAGAGGAAGTATAAACTTAGATTTTGCCATGCTAGCATATGTTCGTGAAATTTGCATGTGATGAATTTTATGATTCGTAATCCGGATAGACATATACCAGCCTACCATATGTAGCCAATTGGAAGCTTGCACTTAAATTGATATTGCTTGTAAATCACAGATATATAGTGATTTAGGTTTTATTGATGTTCATATGAATTCTATCTCTTTTGTGGATTTTATATGATATGGACTTGGTTTATTGAAAAATAGTCATTTCTCACATTCGTGCTCTCAACTAGCAATCCTAAGTAATTAATTATGCTTGACATGAGGTATGTAATCTGGACGACGCAATAGGTGAAGTTAGGATCCCATATTTCTCCAATTTGAATCCCTCGTCTGTTAATTAGTTAATTTTACTTTAAAATCATTCTAGTTATTAAATCACAATTTGATACTCGTTTGAGTAGCCTGAAATAGCTATAGAATTGTTGCATGATTGTTTAAACTTAATTGCTTTTCTCCGTGGGAACGATCTTTACTTATCTTATATTACTTGTTGACCGTGTATGCTTGCACGCGTGTGTGTCCGTGTGTGTCCGTGTGTGACCGTGTATGGACTGTAAACAAGCGCTGGATGGGAGGCACCCCATCATCTCTCTCTTCCCTTTCTCATATAATTCTTGCATCATATTTCTATTTCTCCCTCATATATAATTCTGGTTGCATGACTTTACATTTCCCTCCCCCTGTTTAATTCTAAGCATTATGAAAAGTTGAGATTTTTTTTAAACAGTTTTGGTTTTAGAAGCTCATTGCCTACATTTTTGAACTTAGGCATTATTGCATATATTGTTGGGAACTAGGAGCTCATTGCCTATATTTTTGGACATTAGGCATTTTTGCATATATTTTTGGAGTTGGGAGCTCATTGAACATATTTTTGACGTATTATCATATTGCATATACGCACAGATAGTAATTTTTGGGAATTCACATACATATGATTCACTTACATAGCATTGCTAAGGATTTAAGCGTACGTACATCTTATACAAGAAAATTGTGATTATGGAATCAAGTTACATCTTATTTTTAATTGCTATGTGTGCAGGAAAGAAGAAGTGCTTGAAGTTGCTGCTTAAGCCTTCACATCAATGCTGCAGGAAAAAGAAAATTTTTGGCCAGGCTCAGGGCAGCGCGGCCGCTCCAACCTCAAGGCACATTTCAGCGCGCCCGTGCCAGTGTTCAGAATTTCCAGAAGTGTTCTTGACCAGCACGACCGCGCCCCACATAGAGTACCAAGCAGCGGGCCAGCGCCCGGCCCCAGCAAACTGACGGTTTTTAATTTTTAAAGTCTGATTTCCAGCCCTAATTCTATATCTATCTTGATCGACCCTTCCTCTCAAGAATACAAACACCCTATTGCCGATTCCAACTTCTCCTTCTACCCACAAACTCTACCCCTATCTAATCCCTCTGCCCACATTATATCTCCCTCTCTTCCTTATATATGCCTAGCCTCCACTCCCATACCATCACTCTCCAACAAATTCTGTCAAAGTTAGGGTTTGAGGTTCTGATTTTTAGAGATTGCAAATTGGGGGAATCATGTTCAAGTTAGGGTTTGTTAAATCAATTGCAGCGATAGAAGTTTGGGGGTTTTCTTCGACAAGCAAAATCAAGGGTTTGCAAGCAGTTTGTCTGAATTATCAATGGGGCCAAAACAAGCACGTTCTGCCGCTCCCGCATCACCCGCTCGCAGTGAATAGGGCGACGACATGGTGGATTTGAATAGGTTCATTAGTCTTGATGCCCAACTGGAATACTATCGGATCGCGGCCAAGACAGTTTTAAAGGAACGGGGTTTGAAGCCGGCGAAAGAGGATGAGCAGTTGCTTGCCATGATCCGAGAGATGGGTTGGCAAGGGGTCTGTGCAACACCGCCACCTGTGCCATTAGCCATTGTTCGCGAGTTTTATGCCAACACCAAGGAAACGTAGAGTGGCTTGTCTTTTGTTCAGGGCAAAACCATTGACTATCGTCCGGCGGCGATTCGAGAAGTGTTAAGCTTGCCTCCAAACCCGGCTGGTCAAGTGAATTGGGTCTAGGCGGAGTGATTTGAAACTGACCTAGACCAGTTGCTCCTTTATTTGTGTATGCTAGGCACGAAATGGAAGTACAGAGCGGGCACCGATGAGCATACCACTTTCCCCGCCTCCAGTCTGAACAAATACGCCAAGGCATGGAACCTGTTTTTATCTACAAATCTTATGCCATCCTTTCACCAACACGAGATTACAGCCGAGAGGGCTATCATTCTTTGGGGGATCATCACTAGGAAGCATATTGATGTCGGCCATTTGCTCCATCAGAATATGTTGCGCTTTATGAGAGGCAGTACCACCGGGTCAATTCCATATGCATCAGTGGTGGCTCATCTGTGTGCTGAAGCAGGCCTCGACTTGGATGATGAGCAGGTTTAGATGCCGAGTGGGGATGTCAATCATGCCACAATCAAGAAGTTCAAAGATTGTCCTGGTCGCACAGTACACCCCTGAGGAAAAGGGTTCATCTTACCGCCTCCTCCAACAGTTCCTCCACCGCAGCCACCGCAATCAAAGGCTGCTGCCCCTCCTCCAGCCAGTGACATACATCAGGATCGCAGGATTAGGCGATTGGAGAGGAGGATGGACGCATTGCACGGCAACTTCGCGGCGTTTACCGATGGTTTATCACATTCCTTGGTTGAGGCCTTTACGCAGCGGGGATCTATGGTGGAGTGGCCTGTCTTTGGTTCTGCCATGCCATACCCGCCGCCAGATTCACCACCCGAGGAGGGTGGCTATGCCGATACATAGGGGAGTTTCCTAACCCTTTACTTCCAATGCGGACATTGAAAACTTTAAGTTTGGGGGTATTGGGTGTAGTTAGTAGTAGTCGCATATAGTTAATTGCATATAGTTTTAATTGCATGTTTAGGTTGCAGAGTAGTTGCATTCTAGTGCTTGTCAGTAGTTAAATTTTGGCATATAAATTTTTTTTTCAGTTCTAGTTTGTTCTGTTTATTTATTATGTATTTAGTTGCATTGCATAGCATAATCCCATGTTTTTAGCCTGTTGAATTCCAGTTTGGCCAATGATGACATTGAGATATGATAGATTTTTAGACTATGTTAATAGCTTAAGCTCAGTTATATTTTTATATGTGATGTAATCTATGCCTATTTCTTTAATGTTACCGGATAGCACGGAATTGTTCTTATTTGCTTGTTGGTCAGATTAGTACATGCCTGTCTTCTGAGGGGAAAATTTTATTTTTAATGCTAGAATTATGTAAGAAAATGAATGATGACCTTAATGACACAGAAATACAAGTTTGGGGGAAAATAGTGGGTATGCATGCTAAAAAGAAAGAGAAAAAGAAAAAGAAAAGAAAATAAATTGAGAAAAAGAAAAAATAGAATAAACACCTTGGCTAGCTAAGTCTTGTGGCCTTTGATACTCGAGCAAGTAAGCCCTAGAGGATTGTCACTACACCCAGCACCCTAAGGCCTTTATGGTTTGGGAGTCGTTGGTTGAAAGCTCATTAAATGGGTATCATTGAAAAGCCTAAGAGGGCTTAGAATTGCACAGTCGGGTGTAACCACGGGAAAGTACGAATATTGCCCTCGTGTGTGAATAAAAGCATAATAAACCCTTGTTGCACCTTATCTTATATCTATGTGTTGGTTTGGTCATTGTTTTGTATATATGAAAAATTCTTGACTTAAAACCTCAGTTTTCCTTCCTTAGAAGTATAGCATGTGGAATCTTTGCCTCTGTCAAGCTCGTTTGTGACATAGCACACACACACACACACTACATCGTAGCAACATGTTATGATTATGGATTGTATGTCTTTATAATTGTAGCTTGAGTTGATACTATGTTCATATTTCTTGTTATTTCGCTGAGGCGCATCTTATTGGAATTCACAGCATGGCTGAAGCTTTAGGATTCATTTTCATATAGTTTAGTTGCATAGCATGTAGTTTGCATTTGTGTTTGTTGCTTGAGGGCAAGCAATAGTTCAAGTTTGGGGGTATTTGATAAGTAGGTTTTATACCTACTTTTTGAATATCAACTTGCTATGATTATGGCTTAAACTCAAGTATTTTAGTGTCTTTTGATATGTTTTATCTTTGTTTTGTAGATTTCAGTCAGGAAGCTCAAATGGAAAGAAATAGCATTAAAATGGCATGGTTTGGCAAAGGCTAGATGGGATGGTAAAAAGATGGCTTGGCAAGAGAAAGCAGGATAAAGGCATGTGCAAATGGTCCACAAGCAGCAAGAAGTGAAGGAGAAAGAAGCAACATAAGAAGCAGCAATGCACCTAAACACCAGCAGAAAAACATAGCCCTGCGCGGCCATGCCGGGTTAAAGAAGGAAAGTCACTCGCCCACGCCAATTAGCAGAGTCCAGAGACTCCTCTGGTGAAGCGTGCGCCCGCGCCCCAATTGCATTACGGGAACGCGCGGATGCGCCGGTCAAGAAATGTTGACTTATTATTATTTTTTACTACTGAGTGTATTGGATATATATTGGTGTATTTACAAGAGACGGAAGGACAATCATTATCAGCATTTATAACTTAGTTTCATTTTCCTATATTCAAGGGTTAAAGAGCTAGAGAGGGTTTTGGGAGACTAACTCTTTCTCTCATCTAGTTCTAGTAGATTTCATTTTCTAGGTTTTTATTTTGGGTTTGATTGTGGTCTGAACCTGAGCTTGAAAGTTTCTATTGAAAGGAGAACCATCAAATTTGCATTTCCCATCTCTCTTACTCTCTTTACTTTCATATTTGGTTCAATGCTTTGCTCAAATCCCATAATGGTTTTTAGTTCAGAGATGAACTAACCACCATTATGGGATTCTAATGAATCTTATTGCTTAGTCTAGACTTGTATGCCTCGTTGATATGTATTAATGATTAAATGTGGGTTGCCTAGCATGGTTGTGTGTTTTGAATAGATGCTTGATCACCATCTACTATAATAGTTTATATGGAATTGAAAGAGGAAGTATACACTTAGATTTTGCCATGCTAGCATATGTTCGTGAAATTTGTATGTGATGAATTTTATGATTCGTAATCCGGATAGACATATACCAGCCTACCATATGTAGCCAATTGGAAGCTTGCACTTAAATTGATATTGCTTGTAAATCACATAGACATATAGTGATTTAGGGTTTATTGATGTTCATATGAATTCTATCTCTTTTGTGGATTTTATATGATATGGACTTGGTTTATTGAAAAATAGTCATTTCTCACATTCGTGCTCTCGACTAGCAATCCTAAGTAATTAATTATGCTTGACATGAGGTATGTAATCTGCACGACACAATAGGTGAAGTTAGGATCCCATATTTCTCAAATTTGAATCACTTGTCTGTTAATTAGTTAATTTTACTTTAAAATCATTCTAGTTATTAAATCACACTTTGATACTCGTTTGAGCAGCCGAAAATAGCTATAGAATTGTTGCATGATAGTTTAAACTTAATTGCTTTTCTCCGTGGGAACGATCTTTACTTATCTTATATTACTTGTTGACCGTGTATGCTTGCACGCGTGTGTGTCCGTTTTGTTAACACAGAAACGGTGCAACAGCTCGGATGACCACATGACTGGTTTTGATCCGGTTCGGGTTAATCTTCATCCTCTCCAAGGTTTCATAAGGACAGATGTTTAGAAACAATCCTCCATCTATCAGCAAACCTCCGATCACATACCCTGATGACATCAACGCTATGTGCAGTGACTTGCGATAACCTGTCCCCTCTACAGGTATATCATCGTCAGTGAAAGATATCACATTGCTGTTGAAAATGTGTTCTACCACGTTACGAAATTTCTCAGCATCCATGGTATGTGGTAGATTGGCTTCTTCTAGTACTTTCGCCAGAATGTTCCACCGATGATAAGACCAGATCTAGGATGGACATAAGTTTGGGTGCATCTTTTAGGCTTTGCACCACTTTGATTTCATTGTGTCCCATTTTACTAAGAAACTCTTCGATTTTCTCTTCAATCACCTTTTCTTTGGCCTTGATGACTGGTTTAATCACCCGCTGAGGTAGGTACAATGGATTCTCTTTTGGTACAATGGCAATGTTGTTAGAGATGGAACCTTCATCATTCCCGTAATTTCATGGGACTCTCTTCAGACTGATCACTGGATACTAGGGTCTGAATGGTAATATCAAAAGCTCGGGCGCAGCCAACTTCATAGGATTTTGTTTTTCTTGGCTCCTTTTCCCTGGTAGCATTAGGGGTGTGAGGGCTGGCTCCTTCTCACAGGAAATAACAGCCACTGTATCCTGACTCCATGCAGTGGGAAAACAGAGAGTTTCTTCATCTGGGAGGCCATAATTTTGATTCCCTTTTATCAGTTCACCACTTTCAACCATGTTCTAAATTAAATGACGAAGTGCCCAACAGTCCTCAGTATCATGGCCAGGTGCTTTGAAGTGGTACTGGCAGATTCAGTCAGATTTGAATTTCCTGGATCGCGGATTTACTGAGGGTAATAAGTCTGCAACCATTCCCTCATTGATTAACATCTGGAGGATTTTCTTCATCGGCTGGTTTAGGTTGGTGAAATTCCTCTGGAAAGTGAACTCCCTATCAGCCTGGAACTTCTCTTCTTTGGCCATCTTGTCGGCCCAGGGTTCATGCTGATGAAAATGATAATGGTCTCTCATAAGAATGAGACTGATTTCTGGTGTGGAAGGATTGGCATCAGACTGGTTGGTCTGGTTTATCAGTTGTCTGGTGACCTGATGTTGGTATACGACTAGTTCTGCTAACTGTCCAATCTGCTCCTTGATAGACTTGATCTCCTGTTCTATCAAGAATCGCCTTTTTGAGACTTCCCAACTGTCTGGGCTGGATTGAGTTAATTCTCCAACGTATCGGAGGTAGTTGGATCCTTCTCCATTTTGCGTGCTAATCATGTTGACACCCTCCTCTTTGTGCTGAGGGAGGGGATTATCCTGCACGTGCGGTTGCTCCGATTTTGTTACCACAATCTCTCCGTTGTCAATCAAGTCTTGAATTTTATGCTTGAGAGACCAACAGTCTTGTGTATCATGTCCCGGGGATCCAGAATGGTAAGCACATTTTTTGCTTGGGTCAAAATTTTGTCCACCTGTATTGGTTGGTGGGAGGAGTTGCACAATCTTTTTCTGTGTCGTCAACAGTTTCAGCACATTCTCGAGTGAATCCCCTAACGGGGTGAACGTTCTCCGATGTCTGGCCTCCAAATTTTTCTGAAATGGAGGGTTAGAAGGTTGTGCAGGAGCTTGGAAAGGGGAAAAGTTTCTCCTCTGAATGGGCATGTTGCTTGACTCGCTCCTCTGATTCTGTCCTTGCAGTACTAAGGAAACTTCTTCGTCTTTCTTCTTGTGTGTCCTCCGGGGATTACTCCCATAATTCCCGGACTGGATATGTTCAGCAACAGCTTCTAAGGCAGTCAAATCCTTTATCTTCCCAGATTTGAGCCCCATTTCTGCCATCTCACCGTGTTTGATCATCTCCGAGAATGGTTTTCCTATGCCTGCTAGGACCCTTTCATAATACGGGGCTTCTTGAATGTCGATGAAGGTCATGACTATCTCGAACTCAGTCATAGGTGGAGTGACTTGTGTTGCCATTCGTCTCCAGCGTTGAGCATATTCTCTGAAGGACTCTATACTTTGTTTCTTGATTTTGGTTATTTGATATCTGTCCGGAGCCTGTTGAGACTGGAAACTGTATTGACTGAGGAAAGCATGCGCGAGCTCTTCTCAGATGTGAATTTTAGAGTTGTCTAGACGGGCATACCATACTCTAGCCTCTCCGGTCAGACTTTTCTGGAATAACTACATTCAAAGCTTCTCGTCCTCTACATAGGATCCGAGTTCTCCAATGAACACCTTTAAGTGAGTGTAGGGGTCTCCCAATTCATCGTATTTCTCAAAATCAGGAGCTCTAAATTTTTCGGGATAACGAGCCCCAGGGAAAATGCATAAGTCATAATAATTGACACTGCCAAATGCCCCAGTCCCTTTGATAGACCGGATGGTTTCTTCCATCTGTTAGACTTTCTTCAGAATGTCACCAGCTTTCTGTTCTTTGTTAAGCACGGTGATTTCAAGGGTTTTGTTGGTTGTATCCTGATTCTGTGTCTTAGGACCTTGAGTATCCTTTTTCCCAGTATCTTGACCGCCACCGGGTGTTCCTGGTTCTGTGTGACCCTGTGCTTGTTTCCCTTTAAGGGCTTTACTTTGTTCTCTAAGGAAACTGGCCAATTCGGCTATCTGGTTCTTCAGTCCTTCAAACTCCTCTCTAGAGACATGGGTGGATTCTGGCTGAGCACTTGAAGCCATGTCCGGAGATTGACTTGCTTTCTTAGACTTAGATCTAGTGACAGGACCAATTTTTCACCTACAACAAAACATAGGCGTGTTAATTTTTGAGACAGGTAGGGATAGGATGTATGCCATGATGTGTTTTTGAGGTTTTTTAGTCTTATCCTGCAAAACAGAGGTCAGTTGTTTTGATGACAGGATAATATGACAGGATGTATACAACAGGGAATGTATATTTACATTATGCTAATTACATTGGAATTGAAAACTTGACATTGAATTGAAAGAGGAAGGCATGAAGAGGCTTTCCATCGGATTTGGTTAATCAGAGGCTGACCTATCTTAGGCTATTCTCGCTGCTTTTTCGGCATGAAGGTCCCCAGATCATCGCAATCTACTAGAGGGGAAATTAATCTGATCTTTTAACTGGAGCAAATCTGAGTGGTGCTTTTTCATGAGCCCCGAATACTTAGCCATCCTCAAAGACATTACTCTGTCACCGACGGGTTTGCCTCCTGGTGGAGGAATCACACAACATACATTCACATACATCGCATCTCACCGTATATATATGATGACATTGGTGCGAAGCACTAATATTTGTGCGAAGCACTAATAAAACAGGAAAGCATTCATTCACATTCATTCAATGTAAAGATGCAGCATTCACGCATTCATTCAATATAAAAACGCTGCATTTCACACATACGCAGATATGAAAGGGAAATTTTGAAAAGATTTGAACGCGGACTAAGCCCTCTACTGTCCCCAGCGGAGTCTCCACCTGTCGACGTCGGTGGAAAAATTCAGGTCGGGTCAAACCCAGATCTTTCTCTCTTCCTAAGTTTTGTCTACCCTTATTCTTTTTATTATGAAAAAGAATTTGAAGGGTTTTTTAGGAAAAGACCAACATGTATCATGTCGACGATTTGAACGTTTTACAGAGTCGCCAGTTGGTAGTTTTGAAATAGTTGTACCAACTCAACCGAGTTTTGTTTGAAAAGGAGGCCCAATTGCTGGACACTGTCGAAACTTGATCTTTGAAACCGAAGTTTTGAGTTCGGGGGCTTGGTTAAGTCTGGGGAAGGTGTTAGGCACCCCGCAACTCTCGTGTAAACATGGTACCGCATCTTTTCAATTTTTCCTTTTAAATCTGCAATGTGTGTGTGAATGCTGGAAGAAATTGGGCCTATATTTGATTTAATTTGAAAGTAGTGTCTTGCTTCGTTGAACCTATATACGAAGGGTTTGATTTGAGTTGCAAAAGTCTCTTTTTTAGACAAGATTATTAAAATGATGTTTTGAAAAAATAGGTTTTCAAACCCTTACGCTCACATAGGAATTGAAGCATGTTGATACTTTCATTTTTTTATCTTTTTAGCCTTTAGGCTCAATTTGAATGGTGATTTATCGGGCTGCGAAGCATCCTCGACCACAACCATATATACAAGTGTCGGTCTCCTCATGGGCATGATAGCCATCGGAGGGACTCTGACACGACAAACCATTATTCTCATTATATTGAGACCTTAAACCCGGATAACCGTTTTAAGGTCTTTCGGATGTACATTTTACAGAAAAATTGGCAGGGTACATTTGTAAATGGGAGTTTGTCCATCGTGGGAATCAGATTCTGATTAGTTTGATCATGAATTCCACGATTCCTAGGCTCACAGACGGAGGCCAATAAAACCTGCATAATTCAAATATGTACAGAAATATATATTTACATCCTAATGTCGCCAGAACCAAGGATTCATCAGTAAATCCTGGCTCGCACTTGGCCGAAGTATCTCGTTCCCACTAGATAGCGATCTAAGGGCCGCGAGATAGCTTTTATAACTGAAACTAGAAAAAATGCTAGATTTAATTAAATCTCAGTCATTCTAGCTTTTCGGTTCTGTCTGAACCTATTTTGAACCGTTTGAAAGCTAGAGTTGGCGAGATTTAAAGAAATCTAGTTCGCCCGTAGAAATGTCAGTGCCGATTCATATCAAATGAATATTTAAAGCAATAATTTAATCAAAATGAGTAAAATAATATATATATGTATAATTATATATATACAAAAGCTGTAAAGGGCGATGGGTTTTCACTCCGGTGCCCGGACTGGAATGCAATATATATATATATATATATATATATATATATATATATATATATATATATATATATATATTTATAAAAACTGTAAAAAGCCACGAAGTAATCCAGGCCTGAATGAATAAATATATATATATATAAAACTGTAAAGGGCAATGAGTTTTCACTCCGATGCCCGGACGGGAATGAAAATATATATATATATTTATAAAAGCTGTAAAAAACCACGGAGTAATCCAGGCTGGACAGAATTGAAATATATATATATATATATATATATATATATATATATAAGCGGTAAAGGACGGTGCGTTTTCACTTCGAGGCCCGAACTGGAATGGAAATATATATATATTTATAAAAGCTGTATAAAAGCCACGGATTGATCCAGGCAGGACAGAATGTAAATACATATATAAAAGCGGTAAAAAGGCTACAAAATGATCCAGGCCAAACTGGAATGTAAATAATAATATATATAGTTAATATATATATATATATATATATATTAAAACAATAAAAAGGCCACGAAGTATAAATCCAGGTCCAAATAAGTCAGATAAATTATATATATATATATATATATATATATATAAAAGCAGTAAACTACCTCGAATTTGACATCCGGACTTGACAGAATTGAAAATTTAGTATATATACAGTTGAATATACACATTAAAAAGCCAAACCCGGACTAAGAAGATAACCTAGTCCGGCGAAGTTGCTAAAAACGAAGATATATGTATATAAAATCTGTTAGAAGCGACGGATCGACGATCCGAGTTGTAAAAATGCTAGAAAATACATTTATACACTAAAATGTACAAAACGTAAGCAAAAACGGCCACGGAACTGAGTTCCGGGCATATTCAGAAAGTGAAACTTAACGTGCAAGTGTATAAAAGTGCAATGAAGTAATATGAACTTCCTGATCGTAAAAATACTCACAATGGACTGCTACATGGGCTTTTTGCCAAATCGTAGACTTTAAACGTCCGTTTCTATCGGTTAATTTTTGATATGTGGTAGTATGTGGGTGTATCTATGTGTTAGAGTGAAAAAATTTGGATTTGGAGGATAAATGGCTGAGAAACCAAACGGGCAGAGGTTCAGAGCATTTTTGATTATCAAATGAGCTGGGGGTCACCTCATATATATAGACCCAGGAGAAGAAGCTCTACCTGCGGCAGCTGCAGGAAGAACTGCGACTCCACGTGGCGGGTCCTATTGCATCGAAGTACGTGCACTCCGAGCAACGCAAGGTTAGATTCAAAACTTTCTAACTTTTGATCGGAGCGTCTGTTTGAGGCGTGATGTACCCTTCCAGAAAACGCTCGCCGAGCGCGTCGCAATGAAATGGGTTAAAACATTTTTCGAGTCCAAAAAGACTGGTTCATAACCAGGTCTTTGATTCCTCGTAGTTTGTTCGTTGAGCTGTTATGGTTCCACTTGGGATCATTGTTATGGTTCGTTCTGATATTAGTGGCATCAATTCGGCTTGAGTTTAACTAAATCAGCTTCAAGTTGGTAAAATGACCCCCTCCCGAGGTTGCCCTTAATGCTGGCATGGCCTTCGGCTGACTTCCTGGGGTTGTTTCCAAGGTTTGGATCCCAGTTGATTCTGTTTGTCCTCATGGTTGTCTCTGAGGCTGACTTGGTCCTTCCAGATTTTTCTCTGGAGATGTTATGAGGTACTAGGATTATTTTTGAAGTTGACATGACCTCCCGAGTTGAGACCGGGGCTGGTTTGTACCTCTCGGGTTGAGACCGGGGCTGACCTGTACCTCCCGGATTGAGACCGGGACTGACCTGTATCTCCCGGGTTGAGACCAGGGCTTACCTGTACCTCCAAGATTGAGACCGGGGCTGACCTGTACCTCCCAGATTGAGACCGAGGCTGACCTGTACCTCTCGGGTTTAAACCGGGGCTGACCTGTACCTCTCGGGTCGAGACTGGGCTGATCTGTACCTTGTAGGTTGAGACCGGGACTGACTTGTACCTCCCGGGTTGAGACCGAGGCTGACCTGTACTTTCTGGACTGAGACCGAGGCTGACCTGTACCTCTAAGGTTGAGACCGGGGCTGATTTGATGGCCCGGTATTGAGACCGGGGTTGAGTTGATGGTCCGGTATTGAGACCGGGGTTGAGTTGATGGCTCGTTATTGAGACCGGGGTTGCTTGATGGCCCGGTATTGAGACCGTGGTTGATTTGATGGCCCGGTATTGAGACCGGAGTTAATTTGATGGCCCGGTATTGAGACCGGAGTTGATTTGATAAGACAGTTTTGCCCTCCTATAGAGTTAGTAATAGGGACACGAAATTTCGAGTGTTTACACATAATATAATATTTCTCTCCCACATGATATGCATGTAAGTATCACAAAAAATACCAACACAACTTTCACTCTTCATCTTGTTAACAGGACAAAGCCTTCCAATATACTATAACAATTGTGCAATGGTGAAGCACCATACTAATGTGGAGTAAATGTTTGAAAAGTAACTCATTTATGATTAATTGCTCCTAATATAAATATCCAACCAATTCAATGGAGTAATAATAAAACATTTATGATCCTCATTATTAATATTATATTATATTAAATGTATTAATTTTATTAAAATATCTCCAACTGTTTGGTTATCCTTGGTGGCTGTGCAGAGTTGAGTTTTGATGCCTGATGGCTGATCGTCCGATGTCGAGTGAAATGGTTCGTTTCCTCTTTTGCTTAGTGGCCAGCATATTCATACAGTTGTGATGAGATGCTAGTGTCCCTCCAAAATTGGTTTTGGTGTTTGTCATTTGTTTCTTGGTTGTATGTCTGTTATAAGGGCAATTTATGTTTGTTTTTTTTTGATAACCGGCAGTTTCCAATCACAGTCAAACTAATCTCCCGCACTCTGATCAGTCTTTTCATATGGGCTTACGCTCGTGTCCTCATGATCTCATGACCATTTCTGACTTAACAAATTGTTGCGGGTGGGAGTCGATCCTAGAATGTCCGAGTTGACGGCTCATCTCAGAGCGACCTTGAACCACTACGTCAACTGAAGGGTTAACAATTTATGTTTAGGCCTGTGGTTTGTTTTTGTTTTGTATTTGGTATTTTTCATCTGGATAGGATTTAGGATTTGGGTGTATTGTATATTTGTATTTCATAATCCAAGCCTTTTGGATTGTGTACTATCATTAATACATCGTCTTCTTCTTATATATATATATATATAAAAAAGCATTCCTCAGCAGGGGCGGATCCAACTTTTTTGTTTAGTAGAGCTAAATTTTTTTAAAACGTTCTCACAGTATAAAAATATAATATAATAAATCACTAAACTAAATAATACTATAATATTGTTACAATAATATTTTTCGAGACTTTATTGATAGAATTGTTACATGATAGCTTTACTTTTAATAGTTGTAAAAATATCATATTCAATATTAATGTAGGTTACTAAGCAATCATTCATCCATTTATCTCTGAATTTTTTTTCTTTTATGGGTTGACATTGTTAAAAAAAAATATCATAATATATAATCTCATTTTAAATAGTTGAAAAAAATTCACAAGCAATTACTAAATTTGTAAAATTATATATAAAAATTGCAACATACCTGAAGAGGTTCTCTTTGATTAGTGGACATTGTGGCGAGAAGAATGGAAGAGAAAGAGCAAAGTAGGTACAAATTTGAGACATCTAGTAATTTTTAAATTTGAAATCTCATATCTTTATCCAACACTTAATATATATAAAAGAATATTATATAAAAAAAGAGAAAAGATTGTCCTCTCTGCCCCTAAGCTAGATTTGCCACTGCTTGACAGGTTGATTGAAGTGAAACTTAAAACTCATCTTGATGAATGCCTAGTTTTATTTTGAGACTAAGGATATATTCGATTACCATTGTTTATAGAGTTTGCAGTGCTAGCGTTTGGAAGTCCTAATACCTACACCACTTTTGAAGTGTTGCGTTTGCATCCCAAAAATACAGTATTTGTGAGTTAAATAAGTTATGTTTGAAATAAATTGTCTGTAAACGAACAAGATTCTCAACTGTATTTGTTGCGTTTGGAACCTTTAAACGCACCGAACGCCGATAGACAAATAAATTATAATTTATATCATATAATTTAGGTTTAATTCAATTTTCACCCTAACATTATTTTTGACTAAAAGTATCCTTTAAGTTTTTAGCAATCCTTTAACTTTTTAGCATTTAAATAATTTTCACCCTCCGCAATCTCAGCATCAAAACAATTTTTAGCCTTATATCGTAAGATTAAGAGTGTTTTGCTAGAAATAATGTTTAGAGTGAAAATCAAACTTATGGTCTGCTAATAGAACTATGAAGTGATCAAATGGAGCGTAGGTTCTACACGAGGCTATTTCGATAATGAAGTCTAAGACTAAGGGGCTGTTTAATTAGTATTGAATGACTGAATGACTGATCGATTCAGTCATTCAGTGCGTTTGTTTCGAATAAAAATCGTCTGAATGGCTGAATCAGTCAGCCATTCACAGACGATTTGGGCTGAATGGCTAGGTACTATTTTTTGGCTGAATGGGCTGAATGACGCCTAAATGAATATTTTTTTTACAATATTAACTATTATATTAAGTAATATTAAATAAATTTACGACAATT
The DNA here is from genome assembly GCA_020205555.1 of Panax stipuleanatus. Lineage (NCBI taxonomy): Eukaryota > Viridiplantae > Streptophyta > Magnoliopsida > Apiales > Araliaceae > Panax > Panax stipuleanatus. The sequence continues at coordinate 39,464,383 of CM035117.1, forward strand.
TTGAATTTTTTCAGAGGGATAAAATAATAAAAATTTGTTATTAAGTTATTTCAGACATGTCAATTATCAAACAATTTTTTTCATTCAGATTCAGATTAAGATCCTGCTCATTAAGATTCAGATTCAGGTTCATTCAGTTTTTATATAACACCTCTAAGTGGGGATGACTTTAGGATAAATAAAAATAGACATAATTAAATAGGTTGAAGGACTTCGACCTGAAAGTCTGTATTATTTATTGGTGATTCGATCAAAGGTGTGACATGTGACATTTTATTGGTAGAGAATAACAATCAAGTGAACAGGGCCGGCCCTGAAGGGGTGCAGAAGGGGCGACCGCACAGGGCCCCCAAATTTAGAGGACTCCCGAATTTTATTTTTTTTGTGTATATGTAGAAAATTGATTATGGAAGTTTGATTGATGATTTTGCAGCAAAAAATGCAAGAATAATGCTAGCGATTGTGTGAAGTTTATTGTCCATTTAAGTTTTAGCTACCTTTTCTTTTTAATTGATAATTTATTGAAGTTTTAGCTATATTTTTTTTCTAATTAATAATTTTGTTACTCGACGTTGACATTTATTATTTTAATTAATAATGAATTTTGATATAAATTGTACTTTATATATTGGTGTTGATAAAAATTAGTATTTTTATATGCGAGAGGATTCCTATTTTTTTATCGCACAGGATCTCCAAATTCTTAGGGCCGACCCTGCAAGTGAAAATAATAGTAAAGAAGAAATTAAAATAATGACAATTATACACAAACATAAAATTTTACGTTTAAAGATTGAGTTTCTCTATAGTCCACGACAAAATTATTTCAGACAATCGTACTTCGTACATAATGCAGGACCGATCAGCTGGTGACCTACCCTTCGGGTTTATGAATAAGCTCATCATCTTTTGAATAACTTTACAGTTACCTTTAAATCAATATCGAATCAGATTTCACCTACATTTATCACTTTATATACCACAAGATTTTTTTTTTGCATACCAATAAATGTGCATGTCTTAGACACAAGTTAACTAGTTTATATGAAAAATGTGTTCTCATCATGTAATAATGTAGAGGTGAGCAAAAAAACCGAAAGAATTGGAAAAATCGTAAAATCAAACCACAAAAAATTGTAATCAAGGAAAAATTCAATAAACCAAAATAAAAAAAAATTTTGAACCACGTATTTGGTTACAATAATGATTACTAGAGAGAGAATACTATACCAAATTAACCGAACCGCGCCAATATATATATATATGGAGGGGTGTGTGTATGATGGGTTAAAATATTTAAAGTTTTGATGATAAAAAAATAGTAAAATAAAAGAGGGAATTAGAAAAAAAAATAAAAAAAATTCATTTAGAAAACTTAGGTTAGAATCCTCTTCATAGAAACATAATTACATTACATATTTTGTGCTAGTGTGCTTATACTAGGGGTTATGAGTTGGTTTTGGTTTACAAAATTTGGTTATGGTTCAATTTAAGAATTAAAATCATATTAACTATTTTTAATATGAGTTGTGTGAGTTAAAACCATATATTTTATGGTTCAAATATAGGTCAATTCATATTTTAAATTTTAAAATTACCATTATTATGATCCAATTAAATAAATTATTAAATTGAAATTATTATTAGATATATTTTGTATACATAATCACTAATTATTTTATGTTTTGACTTTTTAACAGAACTTTTGAAAAATAAAATTGTGATCTTTACATTTAAATTAATTAAGTAATAATATGATAAAAAAATTATTAATATAAATGATAAAATGGTTAACCGGTTTGAAATATGATAAATGAATATAAATGGTTAATAATTTGTCACACATGGATTTATTATCTAAAAATTAATTTATGCTCAAAACTCAAAAGTATACTTAAAGTGAGGTCCATTTTTTTAATATAAATAAAATTTATTAGTGTACTTGTAAGACCTCAAATTTTATGAATAAGATTTAATTTTCTTTATATATTATTTTAAAATAGTAAGGTGTTGATTTGATAAATGTGATAAGTTATAGGTGAAATGTGCAAAATTTACAAAGTAAGTAAGTGGTTATAAAATATTCGTTGTGTCGGGGAATATTCGTTTAGTCGAGGAATATTCTTTTTGTCGAAAAATATTTGTACGACGACACAGTCATTGGTGGACCCCACAACAGAATGAATGTCGGATATAGAAAGAAACAGAAGTAATTTTTTTTATAAAAATAACGGTAAAACTGTTACCATTAGTACTGTTGAAATACTCGGTGGTTAAAATACAGTAATACGCGGTGTTGCACGGTAGCACACGGTATTGTACAGTATTTTAAATTATTGATTCTTACGTAGGAAGGCACTTACTCAATTATTGTTACAGTAATTACTGTTCAATATTTTATATTATTGATTCAATAATTGCATAATATTTTATTGGTTCAATATTTGCTACGTTGATATTTTATATCAATAAGTGCTACTTTGCTATTTTATATTATTGATTCAATAATTGTCATTGCACATTATTTTAAATTATCAAATCAATAATTCATATTATTTGAATAATATTATTAGATAGCATTATTGGCAATATCTAAGGAAGTTCTGTTTAGGAAAGGGGTTGATTAATTGCGCGTCAATAAGGAGAAATCCTTATCGGAAGACCCACTCTTTCCTGAGAACGATCTGGTTGTCAATATTGTAGTTCTGTAATATTATTTGTGAATAATTAATTTTTGATATATATGATAAGAAAATATTTATTCAATGTGAATTTAAACGGAGAAATTTTTAACATGTGACATTTGTTGAAAGTTGGTATTTTATTTTATCCAATAAAATAATTTATTCAAATATATTATTATAATATTATATTATAGTAGTATGATGTGATTATATAATAGTATGATTTTTATAATTTGAATGGTAACATTATTATAGTAAATTGATGGTATAAAAGTTAAACGAGGTGGAAGAGTGCAAATTGAATTTGAACTCTTATGATGCAAACAATGATGTCATCGGAGCGATGAGATAAGCAATGATGTCATCGGAGCGATGAGGCAAGCAATGATGTTATAGATCGATGATGTAAACGATAATGTCATACATTATGGCGAAAAGACTATTTTACCCTTACTCTGCCGAGCCTATAAATAGAAGCTCATTTCTTTATTATTTCTCACAAATTCACTAAAGCTATAGAGAGAGAAAGTATAGAGAGAATAAGAGAGAAAGAAGAAGAGTATTCTGCTATTACACTAGTGCAGTCTCCAAATTTTTATTAAAGTAAGGGGTATTATTTCTTTCGTATTCATGAAGAGAGTTATTTTCTTTCAATACTCGTAAGGGTTGTTATTCCATTCTTTATTATTCTGTTGGAATAACCTGTCTACGCGGACTATCGCATGCATGGGTGAAATCCTGTTGTTATTCCATTCTTTATTATTCTGTGAGAATAACCTGTCTACGCGGACTACCACATGTTTGGTGAATAACCCTTCGTATTCAGTTGTTATTAAATTGTGAAAATAATCTTTCTGAGCGAACTACCGTCAGACGGGTCAAAATTCAATTGCAGTTTCGTATATTGTTTCATTTTAGATTCCTAACTCTAAATTTATTACGGTAAGTATTGCTTCTATAATTCCTGAAATTATCAGATATTACTTGAGTTTTACGCTTCATCTAATATTATTTCACTGGAATATTGGTTTGAACTTTCTTGTAAAATTTTTATCTTTTCATGTCGAGTTACTATTCACGAGTTACTATTCATGATAAAAAAAAATATTTTTTTTCTTCCAAATCATCTTTGATTGGATCCAGATTTTGATCTTCATTCTTGAACTCTGAATAAATTCTCTAATATTTGTCCTTTATCTCACTGGATCCGTTATTTGTATTATTTTTCATCATCCTCAGTTCTAAATAGTGATATAACTGAATATCTTTGGCCTGTAGTGCAAAGATGAATTATTACGTGATAATATCTTTGGCCTGTAGTGCAAAGATAAATGATTACCTGATGAATATCTTTGGCCCGTAGTGCAAAGATAGACAGGTGTTGAGATGAACATGACCAACTGATGATACAAATGAATATCTTTGGCCCGTAGTACAAAGATAGATATTTGATTCGAGATGTATATTGATTAATGTTACAGGGATAAAATATTGATGATGGACTTTTAAATCAAAGAGGATAGTAGACATCATTCTCTACTTAATTCTTCTAATGAATGATTATTTCTCCTGCGAATATTGATCTAAAATTTGTTGTCCATAATATTTTATCTGATTTATTGAAGGCTAATGATAATTTATTTTTCATTATCTTATTCATAATATTCTTTACTGGGTTAGTTGGGCTCACCCTTTTCTTCCATTGTTCTCTTCAGGAAATGAGAATATCGCGAGTACTAGTCGGAGAATGGAGTGATGGTCCGAGTTAGAGCTGTAGAAGCCCTCATTATTTTTTTATTATTATTTAAAATAGTGTGATAATAAATGTAATAAGGACTTAGTTTGAATGTTAATATTTTCTACATGTCTGTATTGACACTCACAGTTGTGTGGTCGTATTTTGCACGACCATGTGATATGAAAAATTGTATTTGAATTTTATTGAGTGTATTTGGCGACTCAAAATGAATTGAGTATTGAACCTATTTTAGGGGCGTCACAGTACTTGTATAAGATTTACTATGAACAACAATTATACTTATTTTATATTTTTTCTTCACTTTTAATTTTTATAATTTGTATAAAATTTATACTTTAGACATTCTTTTAAAAATAGAGGAAGTAAATTTTAATCATGACATGATGATATTAAATGAATTTTTTTATTCATATACATAGTGAAAATGATTACTTATATTATAAAATTTTTGTGAGACTTACAACGGAAGATTGGTCACACACATGTTTGACCTGTGTTTTTTTTTAAAAAAAATTCTTTTATTCTATAATTTTAAATATATTATTATTTTATCCTTTTTAATATTAATTTTTGTATCTTTTTAGTTATTTTTTAAAATTCTATAAAAATTTTATTTTATCCGACATAATATATATAAGCAACTAATGTGTGGTAGTCGGAGGGAGTATTACTCCTTTTGACGTGTTAGGAGTAGGCATGGCTAATAGACCAAAAAAATAATTTATTTTTTTATTAAAAATAAACAGATAAAAAAACGTAGAGTATTAGTGAAGGAATATTATTCGTAGATAAAACTGAAAAGGGCAGAAGTGACATTTGAAAACACACCTAAAATCTATTCACAATTTCTCAAGTACCAATATACCTATCTATAATATAATAAGATATAACCCATTTTGAATTGATTTGGACAGAAAAGCACAAAGACGATTCAGATTTATTCTAATTTTAATTTAATGACCTAGATTTTATCTCAATTCTTTCAACTTAATCTAGAGACTCACATTTCATCTCACATAAAAAAAATCCCGCCCAAATCATGGCCACCCCCTACCCGCTACTGTATCAGGGCTAAATTGAAAAGGGTCAGATTTTACTGGGTCTACGCCTGTGCAAATTATGAAAAGGTTCCAAAGAGAGAGAAGGTGAATTAGCCAGTAGAAAGACAAGGATCTAGTGAGGGAAATACTGAGAGAACAGAGGCAATAAGTAGAGAGAAAAAATAGAGAGGGCGGAGAAAGTGGGCCGGCTAGAAAACGAAGGTGATCGGAGAAGGTGGAGGTAGCGGTGGCCGTGGAGAGAGAGAGAAGGAAGAGAGGAAAGGGTGGTGGGAGAGGAAGGAGGAGAGAGAGAAAGAGAGAGAGAGAGAGAGGGAGGATTTCGTTACGACGTGCCTTCAGGCACGGACAATTACTAATTACTTGATATATCACCACTGGCAGTAGTTGTTGTTAGCTAAACTACCCCACTGCCAAATGTTTGTGTCATCACATAATTGCTTTGTTTATATTAATTAATTAAGTAATTATTTAAAATATGGGTTGAAAAATAGTTAACCGATTTAGGCCTATATTTTTTTTAAAAAAAATATGGGTCTAAACTGTAACCAATTTAAATAAATAAAAATAGTTAACCAACCCATTTGATTCCAGTTAATATAGGTTGACCCAATAGTTAACCAACTATATCGTCAGGTCTAGCTTATACATATATATTTAAATTGTGTTTTCAAAAGGGCCAAATAAACCTTGAGCCAAAAATAAAGTTCATATGGACCAAATTTATTTGGGCAGAAAATTGCCTCTCATTAAATCTGGGGTCCTTTACAGTACTATATAACAATTAGAAAGTAATTACAACATCAGTACATCAACAAAATAATTACAAAAATAACTCAATAAATTCAAACCACCTAAAATCAAGGAGAAAATAACTGTCATAATTAATAATTCGAATTCAAATATTTGGGATCTAACAATAAAAATAAATCCATAATTCAAAATTCAAATCAAAAGGAGGAAAAATAAAAAATTATCTTCTCTTTCTTAATATTCATCTCCCTCGTCGTCATCTTCCTCCGCCGCCTCCGCCACGAATCTAAGCAGAAAAATTCATAGGTCGTCAGTTGTCATCTTCCTTTTCTACTCTTTTCATGGCGACCCAACTCCCCTTCTCTCTTCTTCCTATCTTTCGCTCCTCTGTTCTTCCGGCGGCTTCGCCGCCTCCGACCCTGCCCTCATCGCCCTCTCCTCCCGTTCATCATCCTTCTCCGTCGCGAATCTCCGAAAGTACCTGAGTTACTATTCTGAATTTTTTTTGACGATTTGGTTACCCACAAAAACTAAAATGGTTACCTTTGTATGAAGGGTTGGCTACCAACTGCATCACATTAAAAATAAATTTATAACCTAGTAAAACTGAATTTGTTACCTTGATTTGAAGTTTTGGCAACCAACTGCATGAATGTTTGGCTACCAACTGCATTACATTCAAGATAATTTAGTAAACTAATAAAACTGAATTGGTTACCTTGGTATGAAGGTTTGGCTACCAACTGCACTATGAAAAAACTGCAGGTGTGTAGGTGGATTGGTTACCTTGGTATGAAAGTTTGATTACCTTAATATGAAGGTTTAGTTACCTTGGTATGAAGGTTTGGTTACCTTGATATGAAGGTTTGGTTACCAACTGCATTATGAAAAAATCGCAGGTGTGGAGGTGGATTGGTTACCTTGGTATGAAGGTTTGGTTACCTTGGTATGAAGGTTTGGTTACCTTGGTATGAAGGTTTGGTTACCTTGATATGAAAGTTTGGTTACCAACTGAACTTGATACTTCAACCAGTACAAGGTGAAAGCCCAATACATACTTTGAAAAACGCAATATTAGGGAAAGAATTATGCGACTCTCGGTCATCCGTGGGATTTCTTCTTTTACTTCCACCATTTCCATAATAGTCAGATTGAAAATGAGACCTCTTCGCATAATCATTCTTCTGACCAGCCATTACTGAGACACTCTATTATTGCTATTATAGATCCAAATTCAAGCAACTGAGAACTGCAGCAACAGAAATAACTTATAAGGCAGGAATAATTGCTCACATTGTTTGAACCCGACATGTCCAGTGCAATCGAATTGACAATTAATTGAAGAGAAAGCTAGTGCATCATCTTGTTGAAACAGAGAGAGAAAGGGAGAATGTGCAGCAACAGAGAGAGATTGGTTACCTTGATATGAAGGTTTGGTTACCTTGGTATGAAGGTTTGGTTACCAACTGCATTATGAAAAAACTGCAGCTGTGGAGGTGGTTTGGTTACCTTGGCATGAAAGTTTGGTTTCCTTGGTATGAATGTTTGGTTACCTTGGTATGAAGGTTTGGCTACCAAGTGCATTATGAAAAAACTACAGGTGTGGAGGTGGTTTGGTTACCTTGGCATGAAGGTTTGGTTACCTTGGTATGAATGTTTGGTTAGCTTGATATGAAGGTTTGGTTATTTTGGTATGAAGGTTTGGTTACCTTGGTATGAAGGTTTGGTTACCTTGATATGAAGGTTTGGTTACCTTAATATGAAGGTTCGATTACACAAGCATAATGATCTGCAGTGTAAGTTAATCCATGTTTCTCTTTTATTGAGTGGAAATATTCCAACCTCGGTCAACTAAACCAGCATGGGTGCAAGCAGAAAGAACCCCAACGACAGTAACGTGATCAGGCTGATTACCATATTTGAGTAGCAAATCGAATAACTCAAGAGCTTTGTGGGGTCGACCATTCTGAGCATATCCATTGATTCGAGAAGTCCATGAAACCAAATCAGGATGGGGTATCCTTTTGAAAACCCGGTCTGCTATCTCAATGTTCTCGCACTTAGAGTACATATGAACTAGCGCACTTGCAGCAAATGACAACAGATCAAACCCAATTCTGATCATGTGCCCGTGAACTTGCTTTCCCAAATATTATGCTGATTGATTTGTACATGCATTCAAAACCCCAGCAAAAGTAAACTCATTCGGTCTAATCCAGACCTCAACAACTCAGCTAACAACATATGCGAGAGATAGAGATATGCAAGAGATAGAGATATTCCCATACATATGCGAGAGATAGAGATAGAGAATGGGTCTCTTGTGTTTGAATAAGAAAATAATAATTAACGGGAAGAGATAAGGGAGAGAATCGTGGACCACGATTAAAGGATATCCAAATGCATTAATTTTGTAAATAAATATGGGAAAATGTGTTATTTTTGTAATTATTTTATGGATGTACTGTTGTTGTAATTTTTTCTAAAAATGTACTAGAATATGTAATTCATCCTTAAATCTGAGTATCGGCCTAACTTAATCTTACATTCATTGGAATATGAGCTATGTTATATTTATAGCTATTGGACCTAAAAATAGTTATACTTAAATTCAATAGTTGCACTTGGGCCAAAATTCATGAGCTATAAAATTTTTCAAAGAAAGCCAAATTTATGTATGATCCTTACATATATATATCTTCCTATAAAAACATATACATATACATAATATCTTCTTAGTTGGCAATTTTTTTAAAAAATCAAAAGGACAAATTGTCCTTAATTGCTAACTCGGCCAACAAAAAGAACAAGGAATGGGAACATGTATTCAGGGGCAAAGCGTGGAGTAGGCTTTTGGGGCTATAGCTCGGCGCAATTTTTTTTTATACTAGATATACTATACGAATATGTAGTCCAAATTAAATAAGTTGGAATAGCCTTGGTCAGCCTAGTCCAAATGTATAATTTTGGCATTATAATATCCTTGGTCCGCATAACCCAAATGTACAATTTTGGCATTATAATATTTTTAGCCCATCCCAATTTTTATTCCTGACTCCGCCCCTGCATGTATTTTATCTTAGTTGGCAAACAAAGGAAGATACTTCAATACAAATATATATATATATATATATATATATATATATATATATATATATATATATAGGGCAATAATTCATAGCATATATTTGTTATGGATCAAAAATAGGCAAATAGCATCATAATCGTGCATTCCAAAAGACAACGACTGTGATTGAAAAATTTGACACGATGTCCGCTAGAATTTCTAGCGGACGGAACTAATGCAATTTTTAGACAATTATTCCCGGATTATACCCCCATCAGCAACACTCTAAAGCAACACGTGTGTGCGTTAACAGGCCACATATCAATATTAACATTGAAGCAACATTATAAGTTTTTTCCCGTCTTTTTACCTCATTCTAAATCAAGCTGTAGTTGTTTACGCGACATTCCTGTTAAAACTTGGAAATTTTCCAATCTATTTTGGCATACAACACTTCTTCATGATTTTCCTAATAATTTATAATTCATGAAGCTTTCTTACCTGATCCAAGAGGTTAACCAGCTGACTGTTACATCAATGTTTCTATCGAAGAATTACCACCACTAGCATGAAAAGAAAATGTTGGAACTTGAGATTAATTTTTCATATGGAAATCCTATTTTATTTTGATTCCATAAACCCCTGGAATTAAGAACACCATGTGTTGACGACAAAGAGCCTCCTTTGCTGAAAACCTAAAGCATTATGAGTTGAGAAAACTTTTATTTCTTTAGGATGAATGTGAAGCTCGTGACAACGAAGTACTGACATTGGCTGAATCTAATGACTTTTATGTTGATGCCAAGTCTCTTGTGTAGACATTCAAAATTTTTCTTGCCCCAATACGAACACTGTAGGCGGGCAAAGCCGTCAATCAAATCGACCCCGGCCACCAATGCTGGTAAACTCAAATTCGATCCGCAATATCCGTACACCATTCAAATCCGGCAACCAATGCCGGTAAACTCAAATCTGATCCCCAATATCGGTACTCCATTCAAATTTGATCATTAATGTCGGTACTCCAGTCAAATCTGATATCCAATCGGACCGTCTATCTAGCTCTGATCTCCAATCGGATCGTCTAACCAGCTCCGATCTCCAATCAGACCGTCTATCCATCTTCGATATCCAATCGAACCGCCTATCCAGCTCCGATCTCCAATCGAACCGTCTATCTAGCTATGATCTCCAATCGAACCGCCTATCCAGCTCTGATCTCCAATCGAACCGTCTATCCAGCTTCGATCTCCAATCTGACCGTCTATCCAGATCCGATCTCCAATCGAACAGTCTATCCTGCTCCGATCTTCAATCGGACCGTCAATCCAACTCCAATCTCCAATCCTACCGTTTATCTAGCTCCGATCTCCAATCGGACAGTCAATCCAGCTTCGATCTCCAATTGGACTCCAACTCCGATCTCTAATCAGACCGTCAATCCAGCTCCGATCTCTAATCGGACCGTCTATCCAGCTCCGATCTCTAATTGGACCGTCTATCTAACTTCAATCTCCAATCGGACCGTCAATCCAGCTTCGATCTCCAATCGGACCGTCTATCCAGCTCTGATCTCCAATCGGACCGTCTATCCAGTACCGATCTCCAATCGGACCGTCTATCTAGCTCCGATCTCTAATCGGACCATCAATCCAGCTCCGATCTCTAATCGGATCGTCAATCCAGCTCCGATCTCTAATCGGACCATTTATCCAGGTTTAATCTCCAATCAGACCGTCTATCCAGCTCCGATCTCCAATTGCACCGTCTATCCATCTCCGATATGCAATCGGACCGTTTATCCAGCTCATGCTGGATAAGGAGCCTTGGAGGGTCGCAGAAAGCGACTATCCAATCGGACCGTTTATCCAGCGTGGGAGGGAAAGTGCAGCTTGATGGCAGTTCCTTTGGATGACTTTGATCTCATCCTAGGAATTAATTTTCTGATGACGACGAAGTGCATGGTGATGCCTCATCTTGGAGGACTAATGATCACTGATGACAAGATGCCGGGTTTCGTGAATGCTATATACCCAAATCTGGAGAAGAAGGAAGGCAAGCAAAAGACTGGTTTGTTGTCTGCGGTGCAGCTTGAGTCTGGGCTTAAAAGTGGCGAAGAAACCTATTTGTGTGCTTTGATTGAGATCAAGCCGGGTGTAGTCCAAGAGGTGCCAGATGTTGTTGCTAAGTTGCTGGACAATTTCAAAGATGTGATGCCTCCAGAACTACCGAAGACCTTTCCTCCAAGACGTGCTGTTGATCATAAGATAGAACTGGAGCCGGGTGCAAGACCCCCTGCTCAAGCCCCTTATAGGATGGCGACTTCTGAGTTGGTAGAGTTAAGAAAGCAATTGACAGAGTTGCTAGATTCTGGCTTTCTGCGACCCTCCAAGGCTCCTTATGGTGCACCTGTGTTGTTTCAGCGGAAACAAGATGGCTCGATGAGGATGTGCGTGGAACCCATTATGGGTTTGTACGTAACGCAATCATACAATCAAATCACATAAATAGGGCGGAAGCGTAAAAAACTAGGTTTTCAAAAATTTATACAAACCCATTACCATGATCATTCTTGTGCATCAATTATCAGTGAATGAAAAAGGAGAAAAACAGAATTATACCTTTGAAGATCCAAGCTTCCTCAGGTACAAATTCTACTCCTTTGATTCCTTTGATTCCTCTGTAGTGGCTCCTTCCCTTGATCAATGTCAGCCACCCAAATGTTTGGCCTCTAACGGTGATCCACCAAGGAAGATGAAGAACTCAGTAAGATGGGTTATTGGCTTAACCCTTGTTTCTATCTCTATAGAATATGTGTACTCCCAACTCTTGAAAAATTCACGTACCTTATTTCTGATATAAGACTCTCTTATATAGATATTAGGTTAACCCTCCTAATCCAATTAGAATAGGGTTTTATTTAATTAATTAATTAAATACTTTTAATTAATTTATATCCTAATCTTTATTAGGATTGAGAGAGAGTACTGATATTATATTAATTCCTAAACTCCTTTAGAATTAAAATAATAATAATAATAATAATATTAATAAGACTCCTCTTATTAATTTATATTTAATATTTCTAAAATATTAAATAATAAACATTAAGCTATTTAATTTATTCTATCATCATAGATAAAATTAATTATACTTAATGCATTATTACTATCATGCCATTTTCTTCTTAAATAATTCTTCTTCTTTTTATGGTGTGACCCTTTAGGTTCTCCATATTAAACCGGTTGTGAATAAATCAATTAGAACAATTCTAATCTTATTTAAATAAACAAATTAAACTAATAATCTATTTAAATAAATAACATTTATTCTACAATAGGGATAAGCCTCCCTAGCGATCAACGACTTTCCAGATAATATAGATTTCAACATTAATCATAAAAGAACCTGTGAGTTAATAGTTACCGTACAATTCAATCCTTCCACCATACAATGTCCCAATTAAATATAAGACATGGATTTACTATCAAGTCTTAATTTATTTAATTATATGTATTTCGATTAGAAAATGCACAACTCCAAATAATACAAATTAGAAACTTCTTTCTAATTTCATTCTACCTTGGCCAAGGATTCCTGGGTTGTCATTTAACGAATCACATAGGACATATCTCCTCTTTTACTAGAGGTGGTAGATTCTTTATTGATCATTCATTATCTCCATATGTAACTCATTACACCCAAGCATACCCTATATATGCCTTAAAAGGCCTTAAGGAATTAGTCAAAGTATAATTTGTTACATACAAGATACTATGATGATCTAAAGTCCAAGGATCACATGTACTACTATCACATTAGGAATTCCTATTGACAGGCGAGTAAAACTCCATTAGGTATTCCATAGCGAGTCACGTTCAGTGAACTTATTTTCCAATAAGCACCTACATACTTGCTTTAGTGTCTCCACACAAATGACCATGAGATCAGTCATCCTCATCCAATGAGCAAGCAACATATGTACCAATCTATCCGGATTTACTAATCCCTATTTTAGTAATCCCACAATTGGGAACTATTTTAGTTTTTAAGCTTTCTAAGAATTTAGATCTCATTATCATGATCTCATCATGATTCTAAAAGCATTGCTTAAAACTATGGGTTATTTACATATTATAAAAACAGCACCATGTAGATAATTATATGCCTTAAATGAATATTTTATTAATAAATAAATAAGATTGTTTACAAAGTATGTGCTTTGTCATCATACATGATTGGCTTGTATGCACACTACTATCAATCTCCCACTTGCACTAAAGCCAATCGCCATGGTATCTCATACCCATCTTCTCTAAGTGACGATCAAACTGCTGTTGTGTTAAAACTTTAGTAAATGGATCTGCAATGTTGTCTTGAGAGTCTACACGCTCCAAGGTGACGTCTCCTCTTTCAATGATCTCCCTGATCAAGTGAAATCGCCGCAACACGTGTTTAGATTTCTGATGAGACCTGGGTTCCTTAGCCTGTGCAACCGCTCCGGTGTTGTCACAGTATACGGGAACTGCTTCTCCAATGCTAGGAACCACACCAAGTTCAGTTATGAACTTCTTCATCCAAACAGCTTCCTTTGCAGCTTCACTTGCAGCTATATACTCTGCCTCTGTCACTGAATCAGCAACCGTTTGCTGCTTGGAACTCTTCCCAACTCACTGCACCTCCGTTCAAGGTAAACACATACCCTGAAACAGATTTACTGTCATCTTGGTCTGTTTGAAAACTTGAGTCCGTGAATCCCTCGAGTTTTAATTCAGACCCACTGTAGACAAGAAAAATATCTTTAGTCCTTCTCAAGTACTTTAGGATATTTTTCACTGCCTTCCAGTGCTCTTCTCCTGGATTCGACTGGTATCTGCTTATTACACTAAGTGCGTGAGCAACATCCGGTCTAGTACATATCATACCGTACATGATAGATCCTATTGCAGAAACATAAGGAATCTTACTCATACGGTCTCTCTCCTCAGGTGTCTTTGGGGCATGTTTCTTGGAGAGATTTATTCCATGGCTCATCGGCATGAGACCTCTTTTGGAATCTTCCATGCTAAACCTCTTTAGCATCGTATCAATGTACGTTCCTTGGGATAAGCCGAGCATCCTTTTAGATCTATCTCTATAGATCTTTATCCCCAAAATATAGGATGCTTCACCCAAGTCCTTCATGGAGAAGTTTTTAGATAACCAGATTTTAATGGATTGTAACATAGGAATGTCATTCCCTATCAGTAATATATCATCAACATATAATACAAGGAATGATACTGCGCTCCCACTAACCTTCTTGTATACACATGGTTCATCCTCGTTTTTGATAAAATCAAACTCTTTGATTGTCTCATCAAAACGAATGTTCCATCTACAAGAAGCTTGCTTCAACCCATAAATGGATCGTTGTAGCTTACAGACTTGATTTGTTCCAACTTTTGAAATAAATCCCTCTGGCTGTGTCATATACACATCCTCCTCAAGTTTCCCATTGAGGAAGGCCATTTTCACGTCCATCTGCCAGATCTCATAGTCATTGTAAGCTGCAATCGCAAGCAAAATCCGAATGGACTTGAGCATGGCTATTGGTGAGAAGGTTTCATCATAGTCAACTCCTTATCTTTGTTTGAAACCTTTTGCAACCAGTCGGGCCTTATAGGTCTCTACCTTTCCGTCTGCTCCAGTCTTTTTCTTAAAAACCCATTTACACCCAATAGATTTAATACCTTCAGGTGGTGAAACCAAAGACCATACTTTGTTTTCATACATGGAGTCCATTTCGGATTTCATGGCTTCAAGCCATTTCCCTGAGTCTTTATTACTCATAGCCTGTTCGTAATTCAATGGATCATCATCATTCATGATGTGTACCTCATCGTTATCCTCTATAATGAATCCATACCTCTCAGGTATCTTCGGTACTCTTCCAGATTTACGAACAGTGTGGTACAGTAGGTTCTTCTACTTGGTTAGGTACCTGACTTTGGTCCGTGGTAACTTGTGGTTCTTGAACTTCTTCAAGATATATCTTGCTCCCATTGACCCCTTCATGGATAAACTCTTTCTCCAAGAAGGTAGCATGTTTCGCAACAAACACCTTTTGATCAGTTGGATGATAGAAATAATACCCTATGGTTTCTTTAGGGTATCCCACAAATCTACACTTATCGGATTTAGTCTGTAGCTTATCATTTTCAAACTTTTTGATATAAGCTGGACAACCCCAAGTCTTAACATGCTTAAGATTTGGTTTCCTCCCTTTCCACATCTCATATGGAGTCTTTGGGGCGGATTTGGTAGGTACCTTGTTAAGTAGGTATGCAGCCGTTTCTAGGGCATATCCCCAGAAGGAAATTGGAAGGTCGGTAAAACTCATCATGGATCGAACCATGTCCAATTGTGTTCGATTTCTCCTTTCAGATACTCCATTTAACTGTGGTGTACCTGGAGGAGTCCATTGTGAGATTATACCATTTTCTCTGAGACAATTGAGAAACTCACTGCTTAAGTATTCTCCACCTCGATCTGATCGAAGTATCTTAATACTCTTGCCCGTTTGTTTCTCTACTTCACTTCTGAACTCTTTGAACTTTTCAAATGATTCTGATTTGTATTTCATTAAATACACATATCCAAATCTTGAGTGATCATCAGTGAAAGTACTAAATAAGAATACCCACCCCGTGCACTTGTTGTCATAGGTCCACAAACGTCTGTGTGAATCAATGCCAACAACTCTGTAACTCTCTTTCCTTTTCCACTAAAAGGAGATTTAGTCATTTTACCCATGAGACAAGATTCACAAGTTGGATATGATTCATAATCAGATAGCTCGAGGAGCCCATCTTTATGCAACTTGGATAATCTTGTTTCATTGATATGACCGAGTCTACAGTGCCACATATAGGTATAATTAATATCATCTCTTTTCCTTTTCTTAATTTGTTCAATTTGAAATATATTTTCTTGTAAGTCAAGTGTATAAAGTCCATTTCGCAAATTTCCAATACCATATAAAACATCGTCTTTATAAATAGAACAACCATTGTTCTTTATAATAACGTCAAAACCTTCCATATCCAATACAGAAATTGAAATAATATTTTTAATAATATTCGGAACATAATAACAATTATTAAGATAAATGGATTTGCCCGAAGGCATTGCTAAACAATAAGTTCCTACAGCTAATGCAGCAACTTTTGCTCCATTTCCCACTCGTAGGATCACCTCATCTTTGTTCAGCTTTCTATTTCTGACCAGTCCCTGCACAGTATTACATATGTGAGAACCACAGCCGGTATCCAATACCCAAGTAGAATTATGACTTTAAGAAACATTAATTTCAATCATAAACAAACCTTGATTGGAAGTCGAAGCTTCTCCAAGCTTCTTCTCTGCTAGAAACTTCTTGCAGTTCCTCTTCCAATGTCCCGGCTCATTGCAATGAAAGCACATTCCTTTAGCTGGTTCAGGTTTCTTTTGCTCCTTTTCTTTCCCTTTTCCCTTAGCCTTCTTAGATTTCTTCTTTTCAGAAGACACCTTGGGCCTCTTCCTTTTATTGGAAGAATCCACCATCAAGACATGGTTCTTCTTGGATGAGAAGTGACCTTCTGCAGTTTTCAGCATGTTAAGCAGCTCAGGTAAGCTGACATCTAGCTTATTCATGTGAAAATTAACCACAAACTGCGAGAAGGCCTCAGGGAGTGACTGCAAGACCAAGTCTTGACTCAACTCCCCATCCATGACGAACCCAAGCTGTCTAAGGCGTTCAATCAAATTGATTACCTTCAGAACATGAGTCTCGACGGCAGTGCCCTCGGTCATCCGAGATCGGAAGAGCTCCTTAGATATCTCATATCTAGCAGTCCTACTCTGTTCACCATACAACTCCTTGAGGTGAAGCAGCATAGCAGGAGCATCCATTTTTTGGTTCTGACGCTGAAGCTCGTTATTCATGGATGCGAGCATGATGCATTGAGCCACAGATGCATCATCTTGCCACTTATTAAAAGTAGCAATCTCTTCCTCAGAGGCTGTTTCTGAAACAGATTCAGGGATAGTGGAATTTAGGACATAAGAAATCTTTTCAGCAGTGAGAACAATTCTCAGATTTCTTAGCCAGTCCTCATAATTCGGGCCGGTAAGCTTATTTGCATCAAGTATGCTTCGTAGTGAGATTAGTGATTTTGACATTTTTAAAATTCTGCATGTGAAAAGACAACATTTTAGCAAACATTCATTTTATTAACTTTTCATACCAAAATAAATTTAGGTCTTTATTTTAAATTGGTATCTCCCACTATTTTCATCAAACTATATTACCCTCACTCATATAGTTCGGCAACATCTAATTAAAGATTTGCTAGTGAGATTAAGGATCCCATTTCAAATGTATATAACCTTGTGGATAGCACAACAAGTGATATACAAATAAATATGTAGACAACTCTTGTCAATTACATCACCATGTAACTCCTTTTATTTTGCCTCTTAAATTATAATGGTCATGTGTGTGCACATCCGAACTAAAATGATTTAAGTTAAGTCCAGCCTAGCACTTCCATAAATTCAAAAAAGAAAAATTTTCGTCCTTGTGGATAGCACAACAAGACTAGATCGTTCAATTTTCTTGATAAGCATCAAATGTGATTAATTAACATCTTAAATATTCAATACTCGCCTTGTGGATAGCACAACAAACTCATATTAAATATTTAATACTCTATTAACTAATCATGCTAGAAGGCGACGTTCGATATTCCAAATATCATTTGAACGCTTCAGACTTAATAATATTTCTTTAAGGGGTTTGTTATTATTTGTCTCATCTTTTTAAGCGCGCATGCACATATATATATATAAAATACGCGTCATTTTATTAAACATGCGAAGCACGTTTGTGTAAAATATAATATATATAATATTTAGCATGCAATATAGAATACTATATTCTACCCGGATTGATTATGGACTTTTATTCTAGTTTGGTTCACTAGAGCCACCAAGTGAACCAAAAGGTCAAACCTAGGAGTGCAAGAATTTAAATTTAAATATAACTATTACATTTAAACCCTGGCTCCATACAAATGAGTCTTCACGCGTTCCTTGCTCCTTGGTCTCCAATTTCTTTAAAATAATTATAACTATCTCTATTACATTAACTATTTAAAATTAAATAGAAACCTTGATCAGCAGTCAAGGGGAAGTACATAGAAAGGAGATAGAATTTACATCGAGAATAAAACTAGAGAAGACGAGGTACGCAGACCCCATTTTATAAAATCCATTCATTCAAGCATTCAACCAAAATAAAATCCAATCACATTGGTCATAGTCCATAATCAATCCCTTTTATTACCATACATATCATCATACGTATCAATAAAACTTATTCATCTCATGAAAATAAATTCATTCCATATATGTATTAATATCAGTTAATGGGCAAAAGTTTGCTAAACTTTGTTTTTGGAAAAATAAACTCCTTTATTTCATTCAAAAACAATTCCAAATTAAACTCTTTAATTTTAGCAATTCTGAAATCTCATTTCATATAAAATAAACATCTTTATTTTAAACCTTTATTAATTAAATAAACCATTCATTTAATTAAATAAAACAAAAAAAAAATTTCAGTTCCTGTCTAGTGGCGCAGCTGCGCCAAGAATGTAAAGGGAACCGGCGCAGCATGAAAACCAGGAACAACACCCGGCGCAGCTGCGCAGCAATATTGCCTTGTACCTGCGCAGCTGCTCAGCTTCGCAGAATCTGAAAAATTTTTGTTGCCCGGAACTCGATCCAATCGCATATTATACATGTATGGAATCACATAGACTGATAATTAGCACAAGATTGGCTCTGATACCACTGTTGGGCTTGTACGTAATGCAATCATGCAATCAAATCACATAAATAGGGCGAAAGCGTAAAAAACTAGGTTTTCAAAAATTTATACAAACCCATTACCATGATCATTTTTGTGCATCAATTATCAGTGAATGAAAAAGGAGAAAAACAGAATTATACCTTTGAAAATCCAAGCTTCCTCAGGTACAAGTTCTACTCCTTTGATTCCTTTGATTCCTCTGTAGTGGCTCCTTCCCTTGATCAATGTCAGCCACCCAAATGTTTGGCCTCTAACGGTGATCCACCAAGGAAGATGAAGAACTCAGTAAGATGGGTTATTGGCTTAACCCTTGTTTCTATCTCTATAGAATATGTGTACTCCCAACTCTTGAAAAATTCACGTACCTTATTTCTGATATAAGACTCTCTTATATAGATATTAGGTTAACCCTCCTAATCCAATTAGAATAGGGTTTTATTTAATTAATTAATTAAATACTTTTAATTAATTTATATCCTAATCTTTATTAGGATTGAGAGAGAGTACTGATATTATATTAATTCCTAAACTCCTTTAGAATTAAAATAATAATAATAATAATAATATTAATAAGACTCCTCTTATTAATTTATATTTAATATTTCTAAAATATTAAATAATAAACATTAAGCTATTTAATTTATTCTATCATCATAGATAAAATTAATTATACTTAATGCATTATTACTATCATGCCATTTTCTTCTTAAATAATTCTTCTTCTTTTTATGGTGTGACCCTTTAGGTTCTCCATATTAAACCGGTTGTGAATAAATCAATTAGAACAATTCTAATCTTATTTAAATAAACAAATTAAACTAATAATCTATTTAAATAAATAACATTTATTCTACAATAGGGATAAGCCTCCCTAGCGATCAACGATTTTCCAGATAATATAGATTTCAACATTAATCATAAAAGAACCTGTGAGTTAATAGTTACCGTACAATTCAATCCTTCCACCATACAATGTCCCAATTAAATATAAGACATGGATTTACTATCAAGTCTTAATTTATTTAATTATATGTATTTCGATTAGAAAATGCACAACTCCAAATAATGCAAATTAGAAACCTCTTTCTAATTTCATTCTACCTTGGCCAAGGATTCCTGGGTTGTCATTTAACGAATCACATAGGACATATCTCCTCTTTTACTAGAGGTGGTAGATTCTTTATTGATCATTCATTATCTCCATATGTAACTCATTACACCCAAGCATACCCTATATATGCCTTAAAAGGCCTTAAGGAATTAGTCAAAGTATAATTTGTTACATACAAGATACTATGATGATCTCAAGTCCAAGGATCACATGTACTACTATCACATTAGGAATTCCTATTGACAGGCGAGTAAAACTCCATTAGGTATTCCATAGCGAGTCACGTTCAGTGAACTTATTTTCCAATAAGCACCTACATACTTGCTTTAGTGTCTCCACACAAATGACCATGAGATCAGTCATCCTCATCCAATGAGCAAGCAACATATGTACCAATCTATCCGGATTTACTAATCCCCATTTTAGTAATCCCACAATTGGGAACTATTTTAGTTTTTAAGCTTTCTAAGAATTTAGATCTCATTATCATGATCTCATCATGATTCTAAAAGCATTGCTTAAAACTATGGGTTATTTACATATTATAAAAACAGCACCATGTAGATAATTATATGCCTTAAATGAATATTTTATTAATAAATAAATAAGATTGTTTACAAAGTATGTGCTTTGTCATCATACATGATTGGCTTGTATGCACACTACTATCAACCGTCAATCCAGCTTCGATCTCCAATCGGACCGTCTATCCAGCTCTGATCTCCAATCGGACCGTCTATCCGGTACCGATCTCCAATCGGACCGTCTATCTAGCTCCTATCTCTAATCGGACCATCAATCCAGCTCCGATCTCTAATCGGATCGTCAATCCAGCTCCGATCTCTAATCGGATCGTTTATCTAGGTTTAATCTCCAATCAGACCGTCTATCCAGCTCCGATCTCCAATTGCACCGTCTATCCATCTTCGATATCCAATCGGACCGTTTATCCAGCTCCAATCTCCAATCAGACCATCTATCCAGCTCCGATCTCTAATCGGACAGTCAATCCATCTCCGATATCCAATCGGACAGTCTATCCATCTCCGATATCCAATCGGACAGTCTATCCATCTCCGATATCCAATCGGACCGTCTATCTAGCTTCGATCTCTAATCGGACCATATATCCAGCTTTGATTTCTAATCGGACTGTCTATCCAGCTCTGATATCCAATCGAACCGTCTATTCAGCTCTGATATCCAATCGGACCGTCTATTCAGTTTCGATCTCCAATCGGACTGTTTATCCAGCTAAGATCTCCAATCGGATCGTCTATCCAGCTCCGATCTCCAATCGGACCTTCTATCCATCTCCGATATCCAATCGGACCGTCTATATAGCTCCGATCTCTAATCGGACCGTCTATCCAGCTCTGATCTCCATTCGGACCGTTTATCCAGCTCCGATCTCTAATCGGATCGTCTATCCAGCTTTGATCTCTAATCGGACCGTCAATCCAGCTCCGATCTTTAATCGGACCGTCTATCCAGCTCCGATCTCCAATCGGACCGTCAATCCAGCTCCGATATCCAATCGGACCGTTTATACAGCTCTGATCTCCAATCGGACCGTCTATCCAGCTTCGATCTCCAATCGGACCATTAGTTCAAACCCCGATCTCAATATTAGGCCTTCAAGTCAGCCCCGGCATCAACCCGAGAGGTACAAGTCAACCTCGACATCAACCTAGGACATGTCGAGTAATCCCGGTCTCAGTCCGGGAAATGCAGTTCAGCTCTAGAGATGACCCTGGTAAGCTAGATCCACCATGGACCACCCTGGGAGGGGCAAAAAGGTGATTTTATCAACTCTCAGTCGATTCATTCAAACTCAAGCTGAATTGATGCCATCGAAGTCAGAATGAACCATAATGACGATCCCGAGTGCAAACGGCACAAGACAGCTCAACGGACAAACTGCAGGGAATCGAAGACCTGGTTATGAACCCGTCTTCTGGGACCCGAAAAATGTTTTATCCCATGTCATTGCGACACTCTCGGGAAGGGCTTTCTGAAAAGGTATTGCACGCCTCAAACGGACGCTCCGATCAAAAGTTAGAAAGTTTTGACTTCTACTGCGCATTGTCTGGAGTGCACGTACTTCGAGATGATAGAACCCGACATTGCGGGTCCCACCAGAGGAGTCGCACCTCTACCTGCGACAGCAACAGGAAGAGTGGAGGCTCCCTGACCTATAAATAAAGGTGCCCCCCTTCATTTCCAAAAAAAAAAACACAGCGAAGCTCTACCAGTTCAATTTTCTGACTTTTACACCTCTTTCAAACCCAAATATTTTCACTCTAACACATAGATATACCCATATACTACCACATATCAGAAAATAAACGGTAGATTTGGACGTATAGAGCCTACGATTTGGCAAAAAGCCCGTGTAGCAGTCCATTGTAAGTATTTCCACGATCAAAAAGTGAATATTACTTCTTCGTACTTTTATACACTTGCACGTTAAGTTTCGTTTTCTAAAAATGCTCGGAACTTAGTTCCGTGGCCGTTTTCGTCAAAATTTGTTACATTTTTTGTACATATACTGATTTTCTAGCATTTCTACAACTCAGATTGACGACCGTCAGCTCCAGCAGCTTCAATGCACTAGCACACACGTTTTGACAACTTCGCCGGACTGAGTTATCTTTCCAGTTTGGGTTTGACCCTTTTTTGTATATATTTAACTATATATATACTAACATTTCAATTCTGTCAAGCCTGGATGCCAAATCCGAGGTAGTTTACCGCTTTTATATATATTTACGCATATATGAGCGATTTTCACCATAACTGGGTTCTCTTTCCAGTATTGGTTGACTACATTTCTGTCAATATATATATTTCAATTCTAGTCCGGGCACCGGCTTGAAAACCCATCGCCCTTTATACTGTTTTTGCACTCTTCGCCATACTGGGTGATCTCCCCAGTCAGTGGTTGACTACTTTTCTGCAATTTACATTCCAGTTTGGCCTGGACTATTTCGTGGCCTTTATACTATTTTCGCACACTTCACCATTACTAAGTTATCTTCTTAGTCTATGATTAACTACTTTACTGTATATTTACATTTCAGTTCGCCCTGGATCATTCTGTGGCCTTTTTACTGCTTTTATATATATTTATGCATATATAAGCAGCCTTCACCATCCACTACTAAAATAATGGTCATTTGTGATGGCAAAAATCCATCACAAGAACTAAAAAAACCATCATGAAAGGTTTACGTGATGGCTTTAAGCATCACAATGGTCGTCTTGTATACGACCATCATGAAAGGTTTTAGTGATGGTTTTGGCAATCACGCAAATGCTTAGTGCTTTTGTGATGATTAATACAATCATATTAACACATAATCTATTGTGATTGTTAAAGTCATCACACAAAAAAATACGACTTTAGGGATCAAAGGTAAAAACGTGAATCTCTATCTACGGATAATTTATTTCACTATATTAATTGTCTCAAATGATACTTGTAGGATTCGAACCCCCCCCCCCCCATTTGCAAACTAAATAACGAGTATTGCCACTACACCAAAGCCCAAATCATGATTATAGTTTTAAAATAAAATATAAAAGGAAACATATGTTAGTTGACTTATTAAATAAAATTACTTTCACATAAGATTTGGTTATTGCAATTGCAGTCACAAATACTCTATAATGATGGTAAACTTAGTCATCACTGAGAGTCATCATAAATTTTATTATTTTGTGATGGCTTTAAAATTCCATCACAAAATTCCTTCTTTTTGTAATTGCAAATAAAAGTCATCACAAAAATTTATCTTTTTTAATGATTGTTATGGTCGTTATAAAATATTGTGTTGATTATTTTTTACATTGAAATATTAGTGATAGCTTAAATGCAATCACGAAAAAGGGTATATCTATAAGTGATGACTTAGTGCGTCACAAAAATAATATTTATTTTACGTGAAAATTTTGGTGATTGACATGGCCATCACAATTATAATACATTGATGGCAAAATTAGCCATCACTAAAAGCCATCATATATATTATTATTTTGTGATTGCTTAAAAAGTCCATCACAAAATACTATCTTTTGTAATTATTTTTAAAAACTGTCACAAACTTCCTTCACGTATTCTTATTTTTCTAGTAGTGATCACTGGTCCTCTTCCCAGTCTTGGTTGACTACGTTTCTGTCAATATATATATATATATAAAAGCTGTAAAGGGCGATGGGTTCTCACGCCGGTGCCCGGACTGGAATTGAAATATATATATATATATATATATATATATATATATATATATATATATATATATATATTGCTCTACTCGCTTTCTATTCAACTACTGGTTTAAATATTCATTTTATATGAATTGGAACTGACATATTTGTAAGCGGACTAGATTTATTTAAATTTCGCCAATTCTAGTTTTTAAACAGTTTAAAACCTCCAGACTGAACCGAAAAGTTAGAATGACTGAGCTTTTCTTAAATCTAGCTTTTTTTTTCTTCTAGTTTCAGCTTCAAAAGGCAACCTTGCGTCCCTTAGATTGCTATCACTACTAGAAAATTGATCTATAACAACAGTCGCCGACCCTCGCTATAGGCTAAAAGACCATCGCTATAGGCTATAGCGACGGTCGCCGACCCTCGCCTTAGCTGCCGTCGCTAAAACCTATAGCGACGGTATTACATATCTATACCGATGGTCGGATCGTAGCTAAAAGCAACCCAAAAACGCGTTTTGAAGGTTTTTATCGACGGTCAATATATATCAATAGCGACGGTCCCGACCGTCGCTATATGATGGAGCTATAGCGACGATCGCCAACCTTTGCTATAGCCTTTTTAGATTTAAAAAAAAAAAATAGTGCTGCAAATATTTATTGAACAAATATAATACAATATAAAATAAAACATAAAAAAAAATTATATATATCAATAGCTCTAAAGAAGTGTAGATATCACACTAATCGTATATTTTCAGTAATTATTGTTTACATCTCATCCAAACACAAACACCATGAAACTAAATTCCTACTATGAGAAGAGCCTAAAAGTCCAATTGCAATTAAGTTCTTGAAACTCCAGAAGTAGCATCAGACCCTTAGATTTCTCCAGAGCTGCAAAAGAAATCAATGTCATCAACAAAAAAAGAGCAACTCTGTAGATAATGGTAGCAAGAAGGGGAAAAACAAAAAATACAAAAATTAGATTAAACAAAAAAAATAAACACTCAGGTGAAATTAACAAACACTCAGGTAAAACATAATCAATAATATACAATAAATGTAATCTACCAAGCTTATACAAATTACACTAGTCAAAAAAGGAGTGTCCTACAATAGCATAAAAAGGAACAGATTTAAGCATAACATATAAAGTCCTACAATAGCATAACAAGGAAGCAACGAGATTCCCGTCACTGTAGTTGCCAATGATCAGATCTGGAACACCTTGTAACTCAGTAGAAATTTCGCTTGCCGCACCCAGATAAATACCCATATGCAGATGAGATGTTACACAAGAAAAACAAGAATTATGCAGTCACTGAACCTTGGAGAACAAATCATAAAAACAAAAGTTAGTCAATTTGGGATTGTAAGTTCCCTATGTTTCACAAAGTACAGTTAAAATCAAAGGTGATCCTAATCATGGAACCTATTATATCCTTGGGCGCAAAAATATCATGATAGTTAAACGCAGTGGCAGGACAATCTGCCGACAAAGGGTAGTTCTGCTTCTGTAAAGGTGGCATGAATGAACCTGATCTGGTAATTAGGAGAAGCTTAGCAGTGTAGATATAATGTTCTAAAACTATTCTTAATATGTTTCATGATCTCATATTTGAATTGACAATTTGTTAACATGCCATTGCATCATTATGTGGTAGAAGAAAGAAATAAGTCAGTAGGATTCTACAACAAGTAGAAAATCAAGGAGAAACAACTGCTTCTACCTTTGAGTTCCATCTAGTTTGCGAAGTCCATGTTTATTCAGTTGTGTACTTGTATCACAACTTACAAAATTAAAGCTGGTTCATTGAAATATTATAACCATGTATGCTAAAATAAATTATAGAACAACTAATATTGCATTACTAGCATCATTTACTGACAGCTCTTCATTCATAATAATAATGTGTTCTTTACCCTACTTTTAAAATGCAAGTACAAGCTATAGTTGTAAAGCCTTCACGGACAGACCATCCGTGTACTAGTATGCATTCTGAAGCCCCACTAGTGGATGATTATATCAACTTCACTTCCAACCTAACAGAGAAGTAATTTGCTAAAACTGAAAATTTCTAGGTATTACCTCTGTAAACTTCTCCAGATAGAGCCATACATCAAATCTTGAGATCCACTTACGAAGAATTCCATGCTTCGTTGTGAGAGGAACACGTAAAATATGTGTATGTTCTGTTCCACTAACTCTTTCCAACCGCTGGTTGCATGTGGTACCTTTTGCATCAGGTATTAACCGGGTGACCTTGGGCAATCTGGGCATTAAAATAATATCATACACTTCAATTAGCAGTGTTTTACTACTAGCAAGCATCAACATACCTAATAAATTGTAACCATTAATGGGATTATATCCATATGTATAATATAAGCACCCTCCACCCCTTGGGGAACGAACACATCTGGTAAAGCATTGGCATAAAAACACTTTTCATTTGAAAATTGCTATTAACAATATTAAATAATTAATACCTGGCCACCCGTGTCAGGCAAGCCTAAGACATTTGCTTGGCCGAAGTATCCATGTACAGATAAAATGACAACATTACATTTGCTTGGCAGGAAGATTAGGTCGAGAGTTTAGGAGAATAGAAAAGTAGGGTTTTGAACGATTTGGGAAAAATGAAAATACGGTATTGGAGTTTATATAGATGTTATGTACCATCAATCCATCTGAAATCCTAAAACTTTTTGAATTCTAGCAGATCAGAGCCAGCCATGCATCTTTAGATCTTGAGATTACCTACAAAAAAATGATGAGAAGTAAGTGAATAGCTATTTCCTCCACATAAATTAAATAATAAGGGGTTGTCTCTTACTTTTCTCAACGACTGAATCAACTACGGAATAGAAAGAGTCAAATTGATTGCATATAAAACATACTACCTCCGTCCCATAATAAGTGTTTTTTTAGGCTTAACATTTTTTTTCAAAATAAGTGATGTGTTAGAATTCCAATATAATTTTTACAATATTTTTTCATATGTGCCCTTATGCCACCAATGATATTTATTGGGAAGTTGAAAAGTTGAAGAAAGAGAAAGAGAGATCAAAAGGCAATAAAAAAGTCTCAAACAAAACAAATAAAAGTATGTTAAGGGTATTTTTGTCATTTTAGCTTGTGTATTGGTATGTGTGATTTAAGTTAAAAAAGCACTTATTATGGGACGGAGGTAGTAGTATTTAATAAGTAAACTCGTGACCGCAATCGAGCATACTCGGATTGATTTCATGACGAACCCTTCGAAGGAATTCGAGCTGTTCATGGAGAGGACAAGCAGAGTAATGGGTTTCTCAAATCTGACTTGTGACACCCCCAAATCCAGTATCTTAATTTCCATAGTATTTAGTGTTCACTGTTTCAATATCATACAACTATCTACTCATAAATAATGAAATTCATTTATTAGATAAATAAATCATCATCTTACATCATCTAACATAATAATACATCATAAATCTCAGGTTATACTTAACCTTAAATCTCTGTTGCGGAAACGTAAATAAATAAGTCTTAAATCATCACACATAAGTCTTGAACTTTAACATTGTTAATGACAACACAAGTCTTCATCACTTGTTAGATTTTTCTTTTCCCTTGCTACTAGAAGGCTCACCAGACTGTTCATTCTTATCTGCAATGTTATTATGCAAGAGTGAGCACGAATGCCTGCAAGTATAAAAACATGACATAATAATAACATGCGAATAAAAGAATTCTGAATAACAGAAAGCTCAACTTTTGAATTAAGAATATTAATCGAGAATCAAATTACTTCTGAGGGTCATTAAGACCTTGAACCGAGTCTTAGGTTGTCAAGTATATTAACCTTTCAAACCTTTAACAATCATAAGACTATAGACTTTACTTCTCGTACTTAGGGAGATCAGCCCTTTGTACTGATACTGTGCATACTATCTTAACGCTTAAAGCATCTTCATTAATCTCCTATATTAGGGTTGTTCATCTCAGTTTGACATCAGAATTCGCACCAAATAAACTTGATTTGGATAACTCAATAAATGATATTCAAATTGAATATTAAATTCTCAAGGTATACAATCGAATAAGTATTGTACACTTAAATGATATTTTTAAAAAAATCATGACATCTCATGTGAAATTCTAAACTTGGATATTCAAGAGTAAGAATTTGCTCAACAATAGTAATTAAGCATATCAATTGCTCAATTTAAAGAGTTTAGTTTAGGAAACTTGCCCAACAATAATAGTAAGTTAGGGATAGAAAACTTGCCTCGTGCGCAAGTTATAATTATTACTCACTTCTTTAATTACTCTTACTTATCACACATTTACAATATCAATTAATCACAGGTTCGATATGATTATTGATTTACAATAGTATTCTTCGAACTCATTATTAGGTTTTTCAATAATGGTTTACGTTGATTAATTAATTTATTAATTAACCACATAACTTAAGTTATTAACTTGTATTAACAACTTATTACATACATGATATGTCTTCATGTTTATTAGACTTAAAATAATGTCTTAATATTTATAACACATTATTTAGACTTGACAAATAATAGTTTAAGTCACGTAATTAATTTATTAATTAATCACTTAATATAAATTATTAAACTTGTATCAACGTCTTATCATATATATAACATGTTTTCATGTTTATTGGATTCAAAACACATTTCTCAAATTCCAACATTTAACAAAAAAAATTTCAAAATTTGTTGACTGGCGCGGCTGCGCGCAGTTTGGCCTTGCACTCTTCGTGTCCGCTCGGCTGCGGAATCTTAGAATCTGAAGTTCGGGAACGAACACAGATTTTCTCCCATTTTCCCCAATTTACATCATTACACTGATTTATAACGTTACCCATAAAGTATAAACTTCGTAGAAACATTATACAACACTTATATCATGTTCTTAACAATTATAATCACATAGTTACACAATCTAACATTTTTAATTTCACTGTTCTTCAACATTTTGCAAACTTTAAAGAAAATATAAAATTTCTCATTGCGGATTCGTTACTACACCGAATCCACTCATTTCAATTCCATTTTCTTTATTTTAACACATACAATCAATATCATGTGTCAATTTTAATTAAAACATATAATTACAACATGTATTTCACCCATATGGGTTACTAACCCATATTCAAGACTCTATCTTATTTAAAACCCATTTATTAACAAAATTACTTAGTGTAATCACTGTGAATCATGAATGTATAGCTTAAATTATATCATGGACATATGTTAATATATATATATATATATATATATATATATATATATATATATATATATATCCATGAAATCATCAATTGTCAACTTTCTCCATTGACAGAGGACTTTTACAAAACTCGTATATAAAAAACTCTGTAAATCTTTGAAAATCCAATTAAAGGCCAAATTATATAAGATTAATCCTTTAAAACATGATTATATGTTAGAATACACGTTATGATCACATACCCCTTCTAGATAAAGTCATATCATAACCCAATTGGGAAACCCAATTTCATAGAAAACCAAAAGTACGTAAATGAAAACTTTGGAAAATATAACTTTTGAAAACTTAAAAGAATGAATTACCCTTAGTAATGAAGATGATATAATCAAAGATAATTCAATGATCTCTCAAATCCTCTCAATTTCCTCTTCATTTCTCTCTGAACTTTCCTCTGACAATTTCTAACTTTGAATATGAAAAAGTGAAATACGTCTGACGACGATATACATATATAATATATAATATATCCGTTGCAATATAACTCCCACACGGGCTTTGTTTGGCAATCCTCCTAATTTCTTTTCCATTTATTTTAATTAACTAGTTTAGTATATAGTTAATTGTAACACTTTAATTAATCAATTAACTTTATTTAAATCAATTAAATAAAATAAGATAATTCACATTAAATCACATTGTCACATAATTAATATTTTTATTTATTAATTATGTTAATTCATTAATTCTTTAATTAACTATTAAATTAATTAAAGTAACATTATGCTTATTTAATTAATTCATTTAATCAAATAAACTCAATTAATTAAATACTTTGAACTATTAAATTACTACACATTAATTTAATTAATGTAACATAGATAATTAAATTAATCTACCATAAATTCTTGAATTAATTATTTAACTCAATAATTAAATCATTAAAAATATTTATTTATTTCAATAAATATTCAAATATCTTTACAAAATTCTCGTTCGTCACATCTTTCCCCCCTTAAAAGGATTATGTCCTCAGAATCACGGTTTGATTATTTCGTCTTTCGTCATAGTCTCCCCCCTTACAAAGATTCTGTCCCTAGAATCGAGTTCACCTATTCAAGAAAATAAGTGGGGATAATTCATCATCTCTTCGAGTTCCCACGTAGCTTCTTTAGCGTTGTGGTTCCTCCAAATTACCTTAACAGAAGGTATTACTTTGTTCCTGAGAACTTGCTCTTTCTTGTCAACAATCTGAACAGGAACTTCTTCGTATGATAAATCTTTCTCAAATTGTAGGGGTTCATATTCTATCACATGTTTGTAATCGGGTTTATAACGTCATAATACCGACACATGGAAAACGTTGTGGACATGTTCCAGTGCCGGAGGTAAAGCTACCTTATAGGCTACTTCTCCAATTCGTCGTAATACCTCAAAGGGTCCAATGAACCTCGGGCTCAATTTTTCCTTCTTACCAAATCTGATATTTCCTTCCAAGGAGAGACCTTCAAAAATACAAAGCTACCCGATTCAAACTCTACATTCTTGCGGTGTGGATCGGCGTATTTCTTCTGCCTATCCTGAGCCGCTACTAATCTTGTCCGAATTACTTGAACTATCTCTGCCGTTTGTTAGACTAACTCTGGTCCTAGCAATTGTCGTTCGCCAACTTCATCCCAGTACAGTGGAGTTCTGCACTTTCTACCGTATAACGCTTCGTAAGGCGGCATACCAATACTAGCGTGGTAACTATTATTATAACCAAATTCTACAAGCGACAAATGATCATCCCAATTGCCTTTAAAATCCATTATGCATGCTCTCAGCATATCCTTTAATGTTTGGATCGTTCTTTCACTTTGCTCGTCAGTCTGAGGGTGATAAGCAGTGCTCATCCTCAACTGTGTTCCCATGCATTCTTGCAGTCGCTTCCAGAAATTTGATGTGAAGCGCGGATCACAGTCAGAAATAATTGACACTGGCACCCCGTGCCTCTAAACAATCTCTTTTACATATAACTTTGCCAATTGTTCTAGGTTAAATCTGATTTTGATCGGAAGAAAGTGTACGAATTTTGTTAATCGGTCGACGATAACCCATACTGCGTCATAGCCTTTCTGGGTCGTCGAAAGGCCAACAACAAAATTCATTATAATATGTTCCCATTTCCATTCTGGGATTTCTAAAGGTTGTAACAAACCACTTGGTCTTTGGTGTTCTGCGTTGACCCTTTGGCAAGTGAGACACTTGGCAACACAATCGGCAACGTCTCTCTTTATATTTGGCCACCAAAAGTGTTGTCGTAAATCCTGATACATCTTGGTACTTCTGGGGTGAATGAAATACCTTGAACTATGAGCTTCGCTCAGAATGTCCTCCTTGATTTCTGGTATTGGCGGTACCCAAACTCTACTTTCAAATCTCAACAATCCTTCGCTGTCCATTTTAAATCTAAGTTCAGTCCCTTCAGATATCTTTTTCTTTACTTCCTCACATTCTTTATCTAGTATTTGAGCTTCCTTAATCTTATCCAACAAAGTCGTACCAGCTTGCATATGGAACAACTTCTCATCAATCTCCATTGGACATCCTACTTCTAATTCCAGCTTTTCCATTGCTGAAATCAATTCTTCCTGTGCTGTCAACATCATCAACTTTTCCCGACCCTTTCTGCTTAAGGCGTCGGCTACAACATTCGCTTTGCCTGGGTGGTATAAGATATCACAATCATAATCCTTTATTAACTCCAGCCACCTTCTTTGGCGCATATTCAAGTCTTTCTGTGTGAAAATATACTTCTGACTCTTATGGTCTATATATATTTCACACTTCTCCCCATAGAAATAGTGTCTCCAAATCTTTAAAGTAAATACCACCGCAGCCAATTCCAAATCATGGGTTGGATATCCCTTCTCGTAATCTTTTAGTTGTCGTGACGCATACACAATGACTCTGCCGTTTTGCATAAGCACACAGCCTAGCCCTTTATGCGACGCATCACTATATACCACAAAATTTCCTGTGTCATCTGGAAGGGACAACACAGGTGCTGTACTTAACCTTCTCTTAAGTTCTTGAAAACTTTCCTCACACTTCTCCGTCCAAACGAATTTCATAACTTTCCTAGTCAAATTCGTTAATGGAGTGGCGATCTTGGAAAAATCTTGAATGAATCTTTTGTAATAACCGGCTAATCTAAGAAAACTTCTTACTTCCGACGGTGTTTTCGGCTGATCCCAATTCATCACTGCTTCGACTTTGGAGGGATCCACCGAAATTTCGTCCTTATCAATCACGTGTCCGAGAAATTGCACCCTTTCAATCCAGAATTCACACTTTGAGAATTTGGCATACAACTTCTCTCTTCTTAATACTTCTAACGTCAACTTCAAATGCTCAACATGTTCTTCCTTGGTCTTAGAATACACCAATATATCATCAATAAAAACCACTATGAATTTGTTCAGAAACGGCTTGAACACTCCATTCATTAGGCCCATAAATGCTGCAGGCGCATTTGTTAGACCAAATGACATAACCAAAAATTCGTAGTGACCATATCGTGTCCTAAACGCTGTCTTCGGGACATCTTCTGGCCTCACCTTCAACTGATGATAACCACTTCTCAGGTCTATCTTCGAGAAATATCTCGCTCCTTTTAATTGATCAAACAGATCTTCAATCCTTGGCAACGGATAGCTATTCTTAATGGTAACCTTATTCAATTCTCTATAGTCGATGCAGAGTCGCATCGTTCCATCCTTCTTCTTAACAAATAATACCAGCGTTCCCCACGGTGATACGCTCGGTTGAATATATTTCATGTCCAACAGCTCTTTTAGCTATACCATCAATTCCTTCATTTCTACCGGAGCCATCTGGTACGGTGCTTTCGATATTGGAGTCGTTCCTGGCACCAAATCGATAACAAAATCTACTTCCCTATCAGGCAGAAGTCCTGGCAGATCCGGGAAAACATCCACGAAGTCTCTTACGACTGGTATTTCTTCTAACTTTGGATTCTCTTTACGACTATCGACTATGTAGGCTAAATACCCCACACAGCCTTGTCTTAATAACTTCCTGGTCTGCATCATCGTCAGATAACTCGCTTGTCTAGGCGACTTACTGCAATAAAACACAACCTTTGATGGAGTCATAAGGTTAATACATTTCTTCTTACAATCAATTACTGCTCCATAATTGAATAACCAATCCATTCCCAGGATAACGTCAAATTCCCCAAGTTTAATCAAGATAAGATCTACATTCATAACGTTACCCTTAATATCCACTCTACAGTTCTTGAGTACATACTTAACATGAATTACTTTCTTATTTGCAATCTCTATGTTCATAGGGATTTCTAATTCATCTTTAAGCAATTCTAAATTCTTTGCAAAGTCATCGGATATAAATGAACAAGTAGCACCCGAATCAAATAAAACATAAGCATTGACTTTATTGATCGGAATGATACCTGACACCACATCACGAGACTGTACAGCGTCTTGTACGGTCATGTTAAATGTCCTTGCAGTTGGTCGGTTTGTCGAAGTCGATCCGGTAATGGTAAGAAGATTTCCACTATTATTTCCTTTATTTCCACCTGACCCTGCCCCTCCAGATGCCTTCTTTGGGCAGTCTCTAGCCAAGTGATCTGGCGTGCTGTTGCAGACAACCAAAAATAAACCTTACTGCGAACGATAATAATGTAGTAGTGCAAGTAAGAGTCGATCCCACAGAGACTGATTAATCTATTTTTATATACTTTGTATTCCAAAAGAGGGGATTTTTGAATATTATTAATTAAAATAATCTAAAGTGTAAAATACTGTAACGAATTAAATCAAGAGAATAAACCTTGGGTTAAGTCAACTTCCACCTTAGCAATATACACTGATCATTGACTCAAGCATACACAATTAATATCTTGAATATTCATCGTTAGAATTAATTCCATGTCTTTATTTAATTTTAGTTAGATAGAAACAAGCGATCTAAATAACCCTAACTACTAAACAACTTCAGACAAGTGCTAAAAGTTTAATCTAGTAGAAGTTTTAAGAATTAGAAAAACCGATGAAGCTAAACAACACAAGCACAAGCGGTTGCATTTAATTTAGTTGAATATTTTTCCTAAGATATAATAATCTCGTGATCTGCATTCAATCATTAATCTTAGTTGCTTCGCAAATTAGAGTGACCAAACAA
The DNA here is from genome assembly GCA_020205555.1 of Panax stipuleanatus. NCBI lineage: Eukaryota > Viridiplantae > Streptophyta > Magnoliopsida > Apiales > Araliaceae > Panax > Panax stipuleanatus. Next base: position 39,499,383 of record CM035117.1, read on the forward strand.
TTACGGATTCGATATCTAATTTAGCAGTAGATTTCAATGAATAATAAACTAGTATGCACCTAGCAATTAAACAAATCAATCATATAATTCAAGTACAGAAAAATAATCAATACTCTAAATAATAATTGAACAATTAAAATCAATTAGATCTCACAGTGTATTTAATCCAAGGCTTCCGTCTCCTTAATCCAAGAATAATAAATTAGCTATCCATAGCCATAGAAAAACCAAGAATTATAGAGAAGAAGAAGTATATTATTGAATGAATATAAACTATGAGGTGCCCCCTATTTATAACAAAAACGCAGCCCTAATTATCTCCCTTCTATTGCAGCAAAATCCAATTCGCACAAGGTAATTGGCAGCAGATTTCCGCCTCCCCGCTGGGGCGGAAGGCTCCTTGTGTAATGCCCCGCTGGGCGGGTTAAGCTACTGTTTAGCACTACTTTATTTCGTGTGTTCCTCTTTTTCTTTCATACTTGCTTCCTTTATTTTCTTAGCAACATGAATTGCGGGCCCATCCTATGCAAGCCACTCATCCAAACCGTTAGCCCCCATGTTACCTATGCAAGCTGCTAATTTTCTTTATTTCGTGGGCCCATTATGATGTAAATGTTGTGCATGAAATACTTTTGCAAACTCTTCAATTTGTTCTATGTCAAAGGCGTGGCCCCCACTTGATTATTTCATGATCTGGTCCATTTTAATATGCTAAAAAACGTGGCTGCTCCCTTTTAATTTCCCATGCCAATATCCTTGATCCATGAGCTGCTTATTATTTGTTTCCACCTTGGCCCAATTCGTGACCCATGCTTGCTAACCGTGGGCCCCATTCTATTCTAAAGCAAGCTGCTGATTCCAATTTCATGTAACTCCTTGCATGGGCTTGACCCATTCCTTTTGCAAGCTTCAATTCGTGGCTGATCTTGGAATCTTTTACTTGATAAATTCCCTTCCTTCCTTAGCTCAATTGTTGAACCGTGGGCCCCTTTTTACTTCCTTGGTTCAATTGTACCTAAAATAAAAATATAAGAACAATAAATGTATTTAGGTACAAAATAAATATAAAATATTAAGTATTAAGGGAATAAAATATAACATATTTCATTCTCATCAAATTCCCCCACACTTATCTTTTGCTTGTCCTCGGGCAAAATAAAAATTAAACTATAACACAAAAAATTCAACTAAACAGATACGTCAAACTTGAGCCACGAATTAATACGAATTTCAACCTTGACCTCAAAGATTCAAAACAATAATTCTGAGAAACTTCAAAATAATGTATCATCTGAAACCCAACTTTATTTATCAATTTTACTTTATTCTCAACCCATTGTGCGTGTGTGAATCCACATGTATCAAATCAATCAAACCACATAAAAATTTATAAAATCGAAGCCTTAAAAAAAAAGAAAGATAAACTCAACCACTTGTTCTCCCACCAATTTTCAGTTAACATCAGCAGATAACATCAAAGGATCAAAAGGCTTTTCTTTCTTTTTATATTTTCTTTTTCTTTTTCTTCGGTAAGTGCATTTTATGCTCCATCTTACCAGCGAGTGCGTTTTACGCTCCATCTCACATGTCATGTGTTTATGAGTGAGTGCGTTTTACGCTCCATCTCATCCCACCACATGAATCATTTCTTTTCTCTTTTAATTTTTTTTTCTTTCAATCTTGCAAACTTCGCCTAAATCATTTCCCTTTTCTTCAATAGTACCTCATATCAACTTCAAGTGGTGATCAAACAATTGAGAGAGTCTAAAATTTCTTCCCTAGACATTCAATCAGATAAATTTCTTCCAAGTTAAAACTAGGTCGAACAAATGGATATGTGCTTAATAGTGAAGGGTCTCAAATAAAGTAATGATCAATAAAGAAAACTTGAATTTAGATTACCCAATGTCTATCAGTCTTCCAAGAAGTTATCACAAAGAAATCAAAATTTTATCATTGGTCAAAAATTAAAATTCAAATTAACTTATTTCTCGAGTGACACATCCTAAAACTACTCCCTTTTCGTAGGAAACACGATTGCACTTAGCATGTGCAACAAGCCTTTAAACCCCAAAGTTATCCTAAGTGGACGAGTTTTGTCTCGTGAGGGTTTGCAGTGAATATACCCACAAAATTCAAAATAAATATAATAAAAAATAAAAAATTTGGAAAATATCTAAATGCTTCCCCCCACACTTAAAACTTACATTGTCCCCAATGTAAACTAAAATGCAAAGAAAATTAAAGAGATACTCCCCTATGGGTTGCCTCCCATGCAGCGCCTTTGTTTATGGTCGTTGGCTCGACCCAACGCTTTCTTTGTTAGTATAGACCGGATCCTTCAAGGTCCACATTTTCCACCTTTTTTTCTCTGGAACCCTCATAGAAATATTTAATAGCCTAGGAAGAGGCTTCAAATCCGGAATTGGTGTCTGCAAAACAGAGGGTAAAGACTTCTCGTTAGAAATCGGCACTTTATCATAAAATTTGTTACCTGTTTTCGGATCGTCAGACAGAGTTGTTACAGTTGCTTGCAACTCGGTGTTCAATGTCAAATTCGCACTTTCCAATTTATCCTTACCATCAAGTTCACCGATTTCCTGTACTAAAGAGTCAATCACATCAATTGAATAAACAGATTTATCATCAGTGGGGTATTGCATGGCATCATAAATATTGAATTTAACAATTTCGCCATCAATTTCCATTGAAAGTGTTCCACTATGAACGTCTATTTTAGTCTTTGATGTATTTAAGAATGGCCTTCCTAACAAAATAGGGGCATTTTGGTCACCATTTTCCATATCAAGCACATAAAAATCAGTAGGAAAGATCAAATTATTGACTTGCACAAGAACATCCTCAATTACACCTTTGGGAAAGACATTAGATCTGTCAACCAGCTGTATTACAACTCTAGTTTTATTTAAAGGTTCTAGTGATAGATTAACATATATAGAATATGGCATGACATTTATCGAGGCTCCTAAGTCTAACATGGCTTTTTCAATTTTAGCGCTACCTATCGTGCACGGAATAGTGAACATACCCGGATCTGGGCACTTAGTAGGTAGCTTTCTTTGGATGACTGCAGAAACATTTTCTCCTACCCTCACCTTTTCATATTTTTTCATTTCCTGTTTCCTCTTATGTGTACACAATTCTTTCAGAAATTTAGCATAACGAGGTACTTGTTTAATAGCATCTAACAATGGAATATTTACCTCACATTTACGAAACGTTTCATACAAATCTGAATTTTTCTCGTATTTTCTATTTTCTGTTAAAGCAAGAGGGAAAGGAGGTACCGGTTTATATTCAGAGAGAGGAGGAAATTTACGCTTAGGTTCATCCTTGTCATGCAGAACACTGCTGTCTGCTTCTTCTTTTTCCTTAGTCATATTGTTTTGATCTTCTGGTGTAGGCACTGTCTTTTCTGGTATTGTTATCTCTTTACCATTCCTCAAAGTGATTGCACTTACATTTTCTTTTGGGTTCACCACTGTTTGGGAGGGTAATTTTCCTGAACTTTGTGCCTCCAATCGACTAATCACAGTCGCCATTTGTCCCACTTGCGTACCCAAATTCTGAATACTTGCTCTCGTTTCCTGTTGAAAATTTAAAGTGTTAGTGGCAAGTGTTTTAACAATATCTTCTAAAGACATGCTAGGGGTCGAAGATTGGCCCTGTTGTTGTCTATTGGGATACGATGGTTTGTACTGCTGCTGATTTGGAAAAGTTTGAGGTGCTGGTTGACTTACTTGTGGGTTCCCGTAGCTAAAGTTAGGATGATCCCTCCATCCATAATTATATGTATTTGAAAAGGGATCATATTTCCTTTGAGGTTGCCCCGGAAACCCTCCTACTGCATTTGCATGTTCAACGGTCTCCTCTTGGAGAGTTGGACACATATCCGTCGGATGACCGATTACCGCACAAATTCCGCAAACTTTCACCTGTTGTGTGTTACCTGCACCCATTTGACGAACAAGAGAAGTCAAACTCGCAAGTTGTTGTTCAATAGAAGAAATTTGTACCTCACTAGCATTCCTAGGTGCAGAATCAAGTCTAGTGCCAAATTGTTGAGAATTAGCTGCCATATTAGCAATTAGATTTCTTGCAGCCTCGGAAGTCTTATCCACCAACGCACCGCCACTAGCAGCGTCAATCATGCTTCTCTCGGTACAACTGAGACCTTCATAAAAATACTGGATAAGAAGCTGTTCACTGATTTGGTGATGAAGGCAACTAGCACACAATCTCTTGAAGCGCTCCCAATACTCATGTAGGGATTCTCCGTTGTTCTGCCTCACGCCACAAATTGACTTTCGAATATTGGCTGCCCTTGAAGCTGGAAAATATTTCTCTAAGAAGAGTCTTTTGATCTCCTCCCATGTGGTGATACTTCCGGAGGGTAGATAGTAAAGCCAATCCTTAGCTGAATCTTTCAGAGAAAATGGGAAGGCTCTTAGCTTGATCTGTTCTTCAGTTACTCCGGTAGGTTTCATACTCGTACATACCACATGGAATTCCTTCAAGTGTTTGTGGGGATCTTCACCTGCCAAACCATGAAAAGAAGGTAGAAGATGTATCAGTCCAGATTTTAATTCAAAATGAGTGTTAGTATCAAGATTAGGGAAAGTTATGCATAAGGGCTGTTGGTTCAAATCAGGAGCCGAAAGCTCTTTCAGTGTTCGATTTGCTGCCATGACTTCCTTTTCTTCACGAATTTCCCGAGCTTCCTTCCTTAATCTGCGACAAGTTCTCTCTATCTCTGGATCAAACTTTAAATCACCTTGATTAGTAGATCGAGTTTCAGGCATAAACAATCAAGGAGATTCAAATTACTTATAAAAAGAAATTAAAAATAAAATAAGAATTACAAAAAAAATAAATAAAAATAAAAATAAACTAAAATCAGTCCCCGGCAACGACGCCAAAATTTGGTGTGCGGTCGCAGACAACCAAAAATAAACCTTACTGCGAACGATAATAATGTAGTAGTGCAAGTAAGAGTCGATCCCACAGAGACTGATTAATCTATTTTTATATACTTTGTATTCCAAAAGAGGGGATTTTTGAATATTATTAATTAAAATAATCTAAAGTGTAAAATACTGTAACGAATTAAATCAAGAGAATAAACCTTGGGTTAAGTCAACTTCCACCTTAGCAACATACACTGATCATTGACTCAAGCATACACAATTAATATCTTGAATATTCATCGTTAGAATTAATTCCATGTCTTTCCTTAATTTTAGTTAGATAGAAACAAGCGATCTAAATAACCCTAACTACTAAACAACTTCAGACAAGCGCTAAAAGTTTAATCTAGTAGAAGTTTTAAGAATTAGAAAAATCGATGAAGCTAAACAACACAAGCACAAGTGGTTGCATTTAATTTAGTTGAATATTTTTCCTAAGATATAATAATCTCGTGATCTGCATTCAATCATTAATCTTAGTTGCTTCGCAAATTAGAGTGACCAAACAATTACGGATTCGATATCTAATTTAGCAGTAGATTTCAATGAATAATAAACTAGTATGCACCTAGCAATTAAACAAATCAATCATATAATTCAAGTACAGAAAAATAATCAATACTCTAAATAATAATTGAACAATTAAAATCAATTAGATCTCACAGTGTATTTAATCCAAGGCTTCCGTCTCCTTAATCCAAGAATAATAAATTAGCTATCCATAGCCATAGAAAAACCAAGAATTATAGAGAAGAAGAAGTATATTATTGAATGAATATAAACTATGAGGTGCCCCCTATTTATAACAAAAACGCAGCCCTAATTATCTCCCTTCTATTGCAGCAAAATCCAATTTGCACAAGGTAATTGGCAGCAGATTTCCGCCTCCCCGCTGGGGCGGAAGGCTCCTTGTGTAATGCCCCGCTGGGGCGGGTTAAGCTACTGTTTAGCACTACTTTATTTCGTGTGTTCCTCTTTTTCTTTCATACTTGCTTCCTTTATTTTCTTAGCAACATGAATTGCGGGCCCATCCTATGCAAGCCACTCATCCAAACCGTTAGCCCCCATGTTACCTATGCAAGCTGCTAATTTTCTTTATTTCGTGGGCCCATTATGATGTTAATGTTGTGCATGAAATACTTTTGCAAACTCTTCAATTTGTTCTATGTCAAAGGCGTGGCCCCCACTTGATTATTTCATGATCTGGTCCATTTTAATATGCTAAATAACGTGGCTGCTCCCTTTTAATTTCCCATGCCAATATCCTTGATCCATGAGCTGCTTATTATTTGTTTCCACCTTGGCCCAATTCGTGACCCATGCTTGCTAACCGTGGGCCCCATTCTATTCCAAAGCAAGCTGCTGATTCCAATTTCATGTAACTCCTTGCATGGGCTTGACCCATTCCTTTTGCAAGCTTCAATTCGTGGCTGATCTTGGAATCTTTTACTTGATAAATTCCCTTCCTTCCTTAGCTCAATTGTTGAACCGTGGGCCCCTTTTTACTTCCTTGGTTCAATTGTACCTAAAATAAAAATATAAGAACAATAAATGTATTTAGGTACAAAATAAATATAAAATATTAAGTATAAAGGGAATAAAATATAACATATTTCATTCTCATCATGATCCACATGTGTAGCAGGCGCCCTTCTTAGGGTTAGGGCAGTTAGGTGCTATGTGGCCTTCCTGACCACAATTGTAGCAAACTCTTTTTCCTTTCATGCAGACTCCCAAGTGAGTCTTCCCACTGGTTGGGCATGGTTTTATCCTTTTCTTCTGACTCCCTTGCTAGTTTACGGACGACGAGTTGTCATTCCATTTTTATTTATGATTTTTAGTTCCTCTTGTGTTACTGCCACTAGCCTTATTATTCCCTTCAGTTTCATTCTTCTTCTTCTTTTGATCCTGATTGTACTTAGACACTGCCTCGCTTCCACCTTCAGCGAGGATGGCCTTCTCCAAAACTTCAGCAAAAGTGTTCAATTGAAACATTGACACCTTGCTATACAACTAGGGTTTCAGTCCCTGTTCAAAATGCCTAGCCTTTCTTTCGTCAGTATGCACCTGATATTGGGCAAACCTAGACAATTCATTAAACTTTATTGCATAGTCGGGCACAGACATATTCCCCTGCTTCAACTCCAGAAACTGCACCTCCATTTGATTCTGCGAGCTGCTGGGGAAATACATCTCGAAAAACATTTCCTTAAACCTTTCCCAGGTTATTACACCTTCTCCTCCCCTGACCTTATTTGTCTGCCACCAATAGCTGGCCTCTGATTTTAACATAAATGTCGCGTAGGCGGTCTTTTGGTCCTTCCTAACTCGTGCAACCTCGAAAACTTTCTCTATCTCCATAACCCAAGTCTGAGCTTCTATCGGGTTCATGGAACCCTTAAAATCTGGCAGTCCCACTGCCTTAAAATCTTTAAACGAAGTGTTCGGTGGAGCTTGAGGCTGATTGTTCATCGCTCCAGCTAACAGATTTACCAACTACTGAACGGGGTTCGCATTGGCATCATTGTTGTTATTGTTATTGGTTGACCCTTCTTGGGCTTGTCGACGATTTTGTCTCCTTCTTGGCGGCATATTTCTGTTAAGAATATACGCTCATTAGATCTTTATTTAATCTCTTAAATACTTAAGACTTTAACTCAAATATTTGACATAATCACTTTAACTCTTTTCTTTTCAAATAACCTTTGATATTCTATTTAAATCAAAAGTTTTAAACATAGTACTATAGCATCTCTGCCATTTACTTCAACTATCCCAAGATAAAGAATCTTCAGGATTTAGTTTCTCAAAATATTCCTTTGTTTTTAATCACATCGGAATTTACATTAACTACTCCAAAGAGTATCACATAATGTTAAATACTTTAACATACTCACTTATCCCATATCATCTTGAACACACTTTATTATTTTATTAAAACCAAAAGCTTTTAATACAATACGATAGCATTTCTGCCATTTACATCAACTATCCTGAAATAAAGTTTCTACAGGATTTACATCATCACAATATTTCTTTGTTTATAATCACATCGGAATTTACATTATTTACGATTATTTAAAAATTAACAATATCATATTGTCATATCACGGCCTACTAAGGAGTCGGACAGCTTCACGACGCTTCTCCTCTATAATGCGGGACATAGTCCTGCGATCTAACATATACCCAGGCAGTCCCTCGAACTGAATTGGATATCTCATAACTTGGTCCTGGGCCTCATCCATTGCCCTCAGAAATGTGTAGCACGTCTCTGCAACCTTAACTCTCTTCGCACGCGCATCATCCTCTGCCAGATCTGCACGTCGTGCATTTCTCACCCAAGCTTCTTCCACTATGGCGAGTTTTTTAGATTTCTCTTTCAACTCATTCTTTAACTTTTCTATCTCCTCTGTCTTCTGCTCAGTTTGGCCCTTCTCATGAACCAAATCCCACTTCACATTGCTAAGACGGGTGTGGAGTGTCTCAATCTCACCACCCTGAGCAACTGACTGCTCCCTCAACTCCTGAATTGTATCTCGTAACTCTACGTTGTGGTCATACAATAAATCATACATATCAGCACTAACAGAGTTCGGTGGGAACTCTTCAGGGTCTTCCTCCTCTTCTTCCTCCTCCTCGGCTGCCTCAGCCGAAATCTCAACCTCTTCAGGGTCCTCATCTGAGTCAGTCTCTGGCTCATGTTCCTGACCAAACTCTGGAACCATAGGAGATGGCTCTGGCTGTACTAACTGCTCCCAAACAGTATGTATGTCCTGGGGCTCCTCATCTCTAGTCTTTAAGGGTACAACATCCCTGGGCTGACTAGCTCCTCCAGTATCTGACATCCTGACAAAATAAGTTTTAAGTCTTAGTTTTTACGTGATGCTAATCAATACTCTAACAAGTATGAACACATAAGCACATAAGGTAATTTTATTATCTTTCTTAGAACTCAATCAGAGTTATCATTACTATCTTCACGAAGGCTACTATCCTAAGATTTTTTTCCCACCTAAGGTTCATAACCTACGGCTCTGATACCAACTTGTGACACACCCAAATTCGGTATCTTAATTTCCAAAAGATTTAGTGTTCACTGTTCCAATATCATACAACTATTTACCCATAAATAATGAAATTCATTTATTAGATAAATAAATCATCATCTTATATCATCTGACATAATAATACATCATAAATCCCAGGTTATACTTAATCTTAAATCTCTGTTGCGAAGACGTCAATAAATAAGTCTTAAATTATCACACATAAGTCTTGAACTTTAACATTGTTAATGACAACACAAGTCTTCATCACTTGTTAGATTTTCCTTTTCCCTTGCTACTAGAAGGCTCACCAGACTGTTCATTCTTATCTGCAATGTTATTATGCAAGAGTGAGCACGAATGCCCGCAAGTATAAAAACATGACAGAATAATAACATGCGAATAAAAGAATTTTGAATAACAGAAAGCTCAACTTTTGAATCAAGAATATTAATCAAGAATCAAATTACTTCTGAGGGTCATTAAGACCTTGAACCGAGTCTTAGGTTGTTAAGTATATTAACCTTTCAAACCTTTAACAGTCATAAGACTATAGACTTTACTTCTCGTACTTAGGGAGATCAGTCCTTTGTACTGATATTGTGCATACTATCTTAACGCTTAAAGCATCTTCATTAATCTCCTATATTAGGGTTGCTCATATCAGTTTGACATCAGAATCCGCACCAAATAAACTTGGTTTGGATAACTCAATAAATGATATTCAAATTGAATAGTAACTTCTCAAGGTATACAATCGAATAAGTATTGTACACTTAAATGATACTTTTAAAAGAATCATGGCATCTCATGTGAAATTCTAAACTTGGATATTCAAGAGTAAGAATTTGCTCAACAATAGTAATTAAGCATAGCAATTGCTCAATTTAAAGAGTTTAGTTTAGGAAACTTGCCCAACAATAATAGTAAGTTAGGGATAGAAAACTTGCCTCATGCGCAAGCTACAATTATTACTCACTTCTTTAATTACTCTTACCTATCACACATTTACAATATCAATTAATCACAGGTTAGATGTGATTATTGATTTACAATAGTATTCTTCGAACTCATTATTAGGTTTTTTAATAATGGTTCACGTTGATTAATTAACTTATTAATTAACCACATAACATAAGTTATTAATTTGTATTAACAACTTATTACATACATGACATGTCTTCATGTTTATTAGACTTAAAATAATGTCTTAATATTTATAACACATTATTTAGACTTGACAAATAATAGTTTAAGTCACGTAATTAATTTATTAATTAATCACTTAACATAAATTATTAAACTTGTATCAACATCTTAGTATATATATAACATGTTTTCATGTTTATTGGATTCAGAACACATTTTTCAAATTCCAACACTTAACAAAAAAAAATTCAAAATTTTTTGACTGCCGTGGCCGCGCGTCGTTTGGCCCTGCACTCGGCGCGGCCGCGCGGCTGCGGAATCTCAGAATTTGAAGTTCGCGAATGAACATAGATTTTCTCCCATTTTTCCTAATTTACATCATTACACTGATTTATAACGTTACCCATTGTCGATGCCGGGCGGAAAATCAAGTCCTCGGTCTCCCTTTTGTTGAAGGAGGAGGTCTCTTTTTTCTCTTTTGGAGTTGTTTGCCCTCGTCTCTTGTTCGTGGGACGAGAGAGGAGTGCCCCGATTTCCCTATTTTATTCTTTTCCCTTTCGTTTTCGCTTTGTCTTTGGGGTTCCGTTTTAAAGGGTGAATTTCATAGGAAACCGGTACCGACATATGTGTCGACGATTTTGAAAGATTGATTTTATTGATTGGACCGATTGAGGCAGAGTCGCCAGTTGGTATTTTGGAAATGGATGTACCAACTCATTCGGGTTTTAATAGTTTTTTGCAAGATGGTCCAATGCGTGACTCTTTGATTTGGTCTTGAAACCCGAGATTCGTGGAATCCAGGGGCTAGGTTAAGCGGGGGGAAGGTGTTAGGCACCTCCCGACTCCAGTGCAAGCACGGTACCGCATCTTATTGATTTTCTATGCAAAAGTGTGTGTGTGTGTGTGTGTGTTTGTGTGTGTGATTTTGAAAGCTTTATTAGTTGGTTTCTAAGTCTTTTTGGTGACTTGAAAGTAGCGCTGTACCTCTTTTGCGCCTAGGTACGAAGGATTTGATTTAGCAAAAGATTTAATTTTAACAAGATATGCAAATTGAAATGTGGTTTTGGAAAGTAATGTTTTCAAATTCTTTACCCGACTAGGAATCGAGGACTTCGATACTTCCTTTTATTCTTTACATTCATTACGTGATCTACCCCGAATCGCTTTATTTTTCATCAAAAGCTCTTTGTGGTTTTCTTTGAGAAATTATTTTGATGATATGTATGCTAAAACGTTAAGAAGGTATCATCATCGGGCATAAAAGCCATCTCGATGAACCGATCTCCCGTAATGAAGGTTTTCACTATCACGGGATCTTGAATCTGAGCTCTCGAGACTAACCCCTCGAGTTCGTCTTCAAGATCCAAATATTACATGCACATTGATATTTACGGTATTTAAAGCATTTACAACGTAAAAATCAGTCCATCGTGGGAATCAAGTCGGATCCGTTCGGGGATCTCGACACTGGGATTCCTAGGCTCACAATATTTGTACCATTTCATATATACATAACGTCCACGGCTTCATTACTAAGTGATTTCATCGGTTGAAATCACCGTTCAGGCCGATTCGGCCCCCCTTTCACCTCTAAATATATATTTAGGGCTATACGGGTTAGCCGAAACCATTTACAAGTAAATACATCCATCGATATACCACGGATCTAAGCCGTTCTAGCTCCCGGGTTGAAGCATCATGCTAACAACCTCTTGGGAACTAGCTTAAGCTTAGCTTGAGGTATATCTAGCTTCCAAAGCTATATACAACATATTAAAGCAATAAATAACAGATAGAAACATTAAAACTACCAACTATTATACAATATGCTTATAATATAACAAATATAGCTTGATTCAAACAAGATCCTTCATTAATTTACAAAGAAAACGAAGCTAGAAGTGCGTTATTTCACCTTGGGGGACAAGTGAAATAAGAACACTAAGATGGCTTCAATGAGATGCTAGATGGAAGAAATAAGCTTCAAGTTGCTATGTTGATGTCCAACCCGAGCCTTTCTCTCTCTAGAAATATCCTTCTCTCTCTATATCTCTCTCTTCTTTTTTTTTTAAAATGAACTATGTGGGGGGTTATAACCTGTCCGGGGCAGCCGCACATATGTATGCGGCTAGCCATATACATGGTGGAGGCTACCCAAGTGGGACCCTCTAGGCTTGGTTATGGCTCCTTCGGTCTCGATTCAGCAGAAGTTGACGTCTGCCGTTTGATCTTTCAGACCGACGAACGCAGCGAGATATGACCGAGTCCGACTGAGTTAGGGTTCAGGAAGTTGATACTCATAGCTGAGATACCTTCCAGGTCCAGATATCAGTCTGCAGGCTTATTTCTTGATGGCACGTCGTTCGAGGTTTGCTGAGGTGGTTTCCGATGATCACTGTCTCAGCTCGTCGATCTTCGATCGGGTTGTGGTATGTTCGGACTTCATTGGTCATCTTCATCATTCCTGGAGTTGTCTCCGAGATGACCAGGATCTTTTGCCCTACTTCAGGGTTGTCTTAGAAGTAAAATGATACTTTTACCCTCCTGTAGGGTTAGTACGACAAAAGCAAAATTTTGAGTGTCTACAGATGCCCCTCTTTGTCATGTTCATGCAATGTAATGGAACGAACATGATAAAGATTTAATAGACACGGAGAATGCATGACAAGGTATATCTGATGATGCAATGTCATGTATGATCGATGCAATGATATATGAGATGTATAAAAGGGTTACTTCCCCGGCTGGGGAAGTTAAGGATTACGTTGTCGGGGTTGAGTCGACCTGCGTTGAATTGTAGTCAACGGATTGCACCATCGGGGTCATGCCGATTCCTTCACTGGTTTGTTGCCAACGGACCATACCATCAGGGTTGAGCTAACGCCTTCACTGGGTGGTAGCCAATGTATTACATCATCGGGGATTTACCGACCTGCGTAGGGTTGTAGCCAACGGATTACATTCATCAGGGTTGAGTTGATTCCTTCACTGATTCATTGTCAGTGGATTACATCGTCGGGGTCAATCCGACGCCTTCACTGATTCATTGTCTATGGATTACATCGTCGAGGTCAAGCCGACGCCTTCACTGATTCGTTGTCGGTGGATTACATCGTCGGGGTCAAGCCGACGCCTTCACTGATTCATTATTGGTGGATTACATCGTCGGGGTCAAGCTGACGCCTTCACTGATTCGTTGTCGATAGATTACATCGTCGGGGTCAAGTCGACGCCTTCACTGATTCATTGTCTGTGGATTACATCATCAGGGTTTTGTCGACCTGCGTAGGGTTATAGCCAACATATTACATCATCGGGGATTTGGCGATGCCTTCACTGATTCATTATCGGTGGATTACATCGTCGGGTTCAAGCCGACGCCTTCACTGATTTGTTGTCGGCGGATTACATAGTCGGGGACGCCTTCACTGATTCATTGTCGGTGGATTACATGTTGTAAGGTTGATTTTGATTGATTTCCTGGTCTTCTGGCATTCAACGTCGGGTTGTCTGATCTTCGCCGAACTTCTGCTATTTCGGAGGATTTTTAGGGTTTTTGGGGTTTCAAACTGTCCCGGAAAGGCATCATTTTTCATAATGTGACCATTCTGAACCCAAAAGAACACGTTCTGGACGTCGTGTTGCCAAACGGAATGCTACGGGACCCACTTAAGGTAGTCGCATACATGGTTGCGGCTAGAGCAACCATGTTCAAGGATACCCGCGTTCGAGCTTATACCTTCGGGAGGCCTCATTTTCACCCATTCCATTCTGATTTCATCTTGTTTCTCTCAACAAAATCGAGTGTTTCTTCATCTATACTCGATTCCGGCTTGATTTGGAGCGATCCGCCACCGTACACTCCTTCTTCGAACTATGGGTAACGTCTAAACTCCGTTCTTTCATGTTTTCGTTGGTGGAAACAAGTATTTCCTTTCTTAAAGGCAATATATCTAACATATATGCATGTATAGATGGATAAATGTGTTTATGATGCAGTGCATGTATACAAATCATCCTATGGATTGTATGAATGCGAGATATTGCCATTTATCAGTTAATCTAGACATACATTGTACATATGTGTTAGAATAACAGTTGAAATTGATGTTTGCATGCTTGGTTGTGATGATGTACCCTTATAGGGTGATTTAATACATACTTCGGGCATGTGGATAGTCCGTTTTATAAAGGAGACTCTGGCAAAAAAAATTCATAAACCAAATGTCCAGGTCATAGATACATTATAGATGTACTAAGATGCAAATGACATACACATTTAATGACACATGTAAGACATGCATGATGTGATGATCATATTTTATGGGTTTAATTTGAAATTTGCAAATGATAAGAATATACCTGACTTGGCTTTAATTCCTACGAACTCATTGTTCAGACATGGATCCTGAGGAGCTTAGTCGTGCCACTGGACGGCCGATTTCATCGGGTGTTTGGGGGCGTAGGACCCCCTTTGAGGTTCCGGTTCCACGTATTAGCCGACGGGTGCAGCGTTTAACTAAGACCGCTCGCTTGTCGGCTGGGGAGGATCAGCCACTCTTGGACGAGGACATTCCCGAGCCTGAGGTTCCGCCTCCACTCCCTACTGCGCCTAGATTTCTTTCGGGTATTAAAGTAGAGGTCCCAGATTTGCTGGGCACGGATTTGAGCCACCATCCGTCCATTCACTTGCAGGCGAATGAGGTATGGGATTAGTTGTTTTTTTTTGTTTTTCTTTCTGATATAGACGGGTTTTCTTAACCTTGACGTCGTACAGGTGCCAGAATTTACCCAGCTGAGGGGTAACTGGTTCAGTATCTACGCTCTGTATCAGTCGCTACATCCCGAGTATAGAGAGATCGTAGATTCTTGGGGATTCAGGGCCTTCTTCACCATTGTTCCTCGTCGTTGCCCTGGGGGCTATTTACAGGCTTTGGGTAAGAGATGGTTTCACCAGAGTCAGTCGCTGCATCTATTGGATTGTGAGGTGATGATGACTCCTATGGATTGGAGGTACATCACTGGCTTGGAGTTTACCGGGGATAGGGTGCCCTTGGAGCAGTCTATCACCGGGGCTACTGTGCGTGCCCTCCTAGGGTTTTCTCCTCAGGAGCGAGCCTTCAAGGCTCGTAGTATTCGATCAGGATGCCTGGGCATTGATTCAGCTCGACGCACCTTACATCAGGAGTTGCCTGTTGATTTAGCGGAGAGGGATCGCATCTTGCAGCGTCTGTTCCTGACCATCATGAGGGGTTGTTTCATAGCGAACAACTCCTCCACTGTGCCCTTCAGCATGGTAGGGGCTGTTCGATATGTAGACCGTATTGGGGACTACGATTGGGGGTCGTTCGCATTCGCTCTTTTCCTGCATGGGATGCGACTGCGATCCGAGGGAGTTACCAACGCCTGGGTTGGATTTTTCCCGTTTCTTCTAGTAAGTGTTGTTGACCGAATTTCATTTATTTGCCTTTTGATTGATTTCTCTTTTCCCACAACTGATGGAGGGTTTGTTTGAATTGACAGTTCTAGGCTTATGAGAGGCTTCTCTGTCTTCGCCCTACCTCTGTCTTAGGCTTGGATACTTATCCCCGGTGACGTAGATGGCATCAGTCTATTCTGTCTGAGGTCCCGGTCGCGAAGGACTTTGCCAATGCCCGTCTTCAGTTGGAGACGTTGCTTGCTTGAGACATATTATGGACCCCATATTCTGGAGAGCACTTGGCCGAGGGATTTGAGGATGGCGTGCCGACAGGACCAGAGTTCTATTTATCGACTCGCCGAATTCCACTCCTTTTTGATGGAGGTTGGGAGCTCTACCTTGGAGAGTGCGCTATTCGATGCATTACTGGGGAGATTTACCTGCCGTATCTTCCTCCAGCCCAGCGCTTTTGGCCTCTGACTTCATCAGTTGCATCGATTCCCACCTTAGGGTTTGATGGCTTCCTCTTGTCTGAGGGTCCGATTTCTTCGACGGACTTTATCGCTTGGTGGGTTCGACGCACGATAGGAGCTCAGACCCGGGCTACCCAGTTCTTGGGTGATTTGGTTCCAGGATCCCTTATGATGAGGGATTGGATATCGTGTTTTCAGGAGCCGTCTCATCAGGATCAGATTGTTGCCTTGAGACTTCAGTTGGAGGAGTTGTCGGCCTATTGTAGTTACAATGGCTTGGACCCGTCCTTGGCTCACACTTTTACTTCTCGGGGTCATAAGGCTGGACCGTCAGGCGGTGGTGGCTCCCATGGTGCTGGACCCTCAGGTTTTGGTGGCTTCCAGGATAGAGATGTTCCCTTCATCGTTCCCCCGGATATGCAGGAGACACCTTGACGGCCGGATCAGCAGGATGCACCCACTCCAGGTCGACGACCTCAGGTTGATCAGTTTGATGAGACCCTCACCTTCTTGGATGATTTTGATGAGGGGGCGAGTCCATAGGTCCTTTGTTAGTCATTGGGCATTTGTGCCCCAATATCCTGTACTTTTTATTTTTAGTTTTCACATGTATCATAGGTATGACAGTGATGTTTATAAAACTAATGTACTTGGCAGATATTTATATATGATGCTTCTTATTTATTCATCACATATGTTGTTTTATCATTCGTATGATGCATGCTTCAGATATATTTAAATGATTAGATAGAGATTGATCCCTATATGGTATTATTGACACAGGTTTTAAAGATGTCGTCCTCTGCAGTGGTACGTTTGGACCACCTTCCTGCTAGCCATATAGCTACCAGCTTGAGGGTTTGGTATGACCAGCTGCCATCCACCGATCATATCGATGTCAGCCGCATGCTGGGCCACTCCATGTCTTTACTGTCCTTCTAGATTCTGGAGGGATTTATTGCCGGGATACTCAGGTATTGGACTCCTGAGTGTCATGTCTTCCGATTCGGCTCAGCCGACTTGACTCCTACATTAGAGGAGTATAGTCGCATTTCAGGATTGTCGATAGAGGGGCCATGTGCTCGAGTGGCTTTGGGCCATATGCGCCGCCAGTTCATGACGATGACTGGGTTGAGGAGAGCAGTTGTGATGGCTGAGGTGGGTGGTAGCCACATCATCACCATGGACTTTATGTTTAGGCATTTTTCTTCCGCGGATAGCTTCGCTGTTTATCACGGAGACTTTGCCATTTTGGAGGAGCGCTAGTACGTTGCCCGCCTGGATGCCTTGGTTATATGCCTCGTAGCTTATCTATACATGCCATTTTATACCGATCATCTGGATGTGGCGATGTCGGTGGCTGTTAGGGATCTTCGAGAAGACTTTACTATATTGCCCCTTATCCTGGCAGAGACATTGATTTCAGCGTCTATCTGCCATGATGCTGGTGATCAGGAGTTCAGAGGTAGTCCAGTGCTTTTATACATCTGGTTGATGACGCACTTCCGACCTATAGGGCGGCTTCGCCGTTATGGTTTCTATTTTGGACATGGCCTGTCTCAGGTTTATTCATATCACCCGACTTCTTGCGTCGATGAGGCATCCTGGACTTTATTTCTGGGTGCCATGGAGGAGCCTTTTGCTATAGTCATGTATTCTGGGTACTGCTCCTTTATGAGTTTCACCACCCATGTCACTGACCTGGATTTCCTCCCTTTGGCGGGTTTGAGGCGTGTGACGACCAATCATCCTCTGGCGGTGATGGGTTAGTTTGATCAGTACCAGGAGGTCCATGCATTTGAGGGGATTGAGGATTATCGATTCCCCATCTGCTTAGTTACCGAGGCTGATTTGGCTCGGGTTTATGGGTTCTGGTCTCATCGACAAACAACAGAGTTTAGAGATTGCCATCCGGGTTGTTCTGCAGAGTATTCAGCTTGGCTTGAGTCGGATTTGGCACCAGAGACCGCAAATCAGGTTGGTACAGGATCTTTATCTAATGACGATGGTTGGTCCACGGATGCGGCGGAACTGATGGAGGATCCTATATCTTTGACTGAGGATGTGTTATTTACAGAGTTGACAGCTTCTTTAGTGAGCACCGTCCCGCTTTTGGCCTTAGTTTCTATGGAGGCAATGGATAGACAGCTTCAGCTGGTGACATTTGAGAGAGACCAGGCTCGGGCTCTATTGTTGACCACCGTAGCTGGTAGGGATACTGCTATCACTCAGAGAGATGCAGCCCGTGCTTCCAGAGATTAGGCCATCATTGATAGAGATGCAGCTTAGACTTTCTCAGATGGACTCATCGATCACGTACAAGGTGTAGTGCAGAGTCAAAAGGAGATTTTCCTCATGGCAGCGGAGATGCTGAGGAGGGTTGACATGTTGGAGCACGAGCTCAGAGCTGCTCCCTCGAGACTATAGAGACTGCTGGATATTTATTGATGTTGGCTCGTCTTACCACTGATTTATAGCTCTGTTTTATTTTCCTGTAGAGACTTTGTTATTATCACTTGTCATAGGTTAAAATTAACTTTTGTATTCTAAACAGTTGTATATATTAAAAAGAAGCAAGTTTAGTTCACTTCCCTTATTTGCGCATGTCTAACCATGTCCACTGTTGTCATTTTTGCTTCATAATTTATTATGTCGACATGGAACTAGTCTCGTCATGTGGCATTAGATTCGGCAGGAATGATGATGAGATGTCGCTAGGTCATCTCCGCATGAGCCGTCGATTGGTTTGGGCTTGATGGATAGGTTTTGGATTTCTGTATAGAATAGGAAAGTGTTTGACTTTTTTGAAGGTTAGACCGCACCATAAATGGCTGCCTACATACTCCCACAGATAGGAGATTAGGTCTTTCGTAGTTCAGGCTCAGACCTGAAAATTTTGAAAGGGGTTTATTTGGGGTTTGAGTTTGATTTGATAAGATTTTGATGTTTTTTGGTTTGATTTGATGAGGTTTTGGATGTTTTTCAAGGGTAAGATTTGATAGGATTTTGATGTTTTTCCAGACCGCACCATAAATGACTGCCTACGTACTCCCATAGATAGGAGATCAGGTCTTTCGTAGTTCAGGCTCAGACCTGAAAAACTAGACTTGATATATTTTTCTTTTTTTTTTCTTTTTTTTATCAAGACATAGCAGTCCAGTCAGAAGGTGAAAAGGGGTCTCAGACATAATACCGTTTCACCGAGTCGGAATTGATCAGTTGCGGGAATTCTTCACCGTCCATCTCTTCCAATTTCAAAGTTCCACCTGATAGGATTGCTTTGACAAGAAAGGGTCCTTCCTAGTTTGGGGCAAATTTTCCCTTAGCTGCATCCTGGCCCGGAATGATCTTCTTCAGTACCAAATCATGCTCTTTGAATTCTCGAGGTCGCACCTTCTTGTTATAAGATCGAGACATTCGTTGTTGATAGAATTGACCGTGAAATATAGCAGCAGCTCTTCTTTCATTTATTAGGGATAACTGATCGTATCGATCTTGTATCCATTGACTCTCCTCTATCTGGGCATCAAGGATCACTTTTAGTGATTCCATCTCCACTTCGACAGGAAGTACAGCCTCCATACCATATACCAATGAGTAGGGTGTTGCTCCAGTCGAGGTTCGAGTCGACGTTCGATATGCAAGTAGGGATAACGACAATAGCTCAGGCTATCCCCGGTGATTTGCTGACATCTTCATCATTATCTTCTTGATGTTTTTGTTAGCCTCTTCCACCGCGCTGTTCATCTTTGGACGATAAATAACCGAATTTAGGTGTTTGATATTGAACTTACTGCACAGTTCCCTCATTATCTCGTTATTCAGATTCTTCACGTTGTCTGATATAATAACCTCGGGTTGTCCATACCGGCAGATGACGTTGTTTCTAATGAAACCAACGATGACCTCTTTGGTGACCCTGGGGAAAGAAGCTGCTTCCACCCACTTGGTAAAGTAGTCAATCATAGTGAAGACGAATTGATGACCGTTATTGGCTTTAGGCTCAACTGGTCCTATCACGTTCATTCCCCACATGGAAAATGGCCATGGTGATGTCATGCAATGCAGTTAATTTGGAAGCGCATGAATAATGTTGGCGTGGATCTGGCATTGATAGCAACGCTTGACATGATCATCGCAATCCACTTTGAGGGATATCCAGTAGTGTTCTGTCCTCAGAATCTTTTTGGCAAACAGAGGTCCACTCATATGTGCTCCGCATACTCCACCATGTACTTCATTTATAAGTCGTTGTGCTTGCTCCCGGTCTAGACATCTCAGGAGGCCTACACCTGGATCTCTCTTTATAGAGAGCATCTCCACTTAGGTAGAAATTCATAGCCATTTTCTGTATTCGCTTCTTCGCGGCTTGACTCATCCCTTCCGGGGTTGACTGATCTCCCAGATATTCTATTATATGGTGGTACCAAGGTAGCCCCGCAGGTAGTATCTCATCTCCCTACATTGTTCCCATATGACGGTGTCTTCTGCACAGTGAAAGTGATGACAGGCATCCCCCTTCTTGCTGACAGGTTCACCAGTGAAGCTAATGTGGCCAATGCATAGGCAAAATCTTTTCGGTTCCGGGGGATATGCATGAAGGCAATGTCTTCAAATTCCCCTGCCAATCTGAGAACATGTCGATGATACGGTAGTAGATGTAGTTCTTTGGTGGTGTAGGCCCCGGTAGACTGTCTGATGACTAGCTCCGAATCTCCAAACACCGCTAAACGTTTCACTCCCATGGACTGAGCCAGCTTCAACCCCACAATGCACCCTTCATATTCTACGGTATTGTTGGAGTTGTTGAAATGCAACTTGGTTTCCACGGGGTATTGATCTCCCGTGATCGATACCAGGACTGCCCCAGCTCCGGCACCTTCAGCGTTTGATGCGCCGTCAAAGTACATTTTCCAGAATTGACCTTGATCCTCCTTATCAATCAAGAGAACAGTCAACACTTCTTCCTCAGGGAAATATGTTTCCAGAGGCTCAAAACTCCCTGTTGGTGCAGCCGACAGGTGATCCGCAATCCCTTTCCCTTTGATGGACTTTTGGGTGACATATATGATGTCGAACTGTTGAAGGATTAACTGCTACTTGGATAGACGGAAGTTCAAAATTGGTTTACTGAAGATGTATTTCAAAGGATCCATCCTCGATATGAGATAAGTGGTATGGCCATGCAGATAATGCTGTAACCTGGTGGCTGCCCAAGCTAATACACAGCAGGTTCTTTCGATCAAAGTATATTTCTGTTCTCTGCTGCTGAAGCTCTTACTGAGATAATAGATTGCTCTTTCTTTCTCCATGTCATCTTTCTGCCCCAGTAGACAACCCATAGCATTGGAGTTGACCGAGATATATATGAACAATGGAATCCCATCCATTGGGGGTAACAAAATAGGTGCTTCAATCAACCTCTTCTGGATGATATGAAAGGCTTTTCGGCAGTCTTCATTCCATTTTCCCGAAGAGTTCTTCCTTAATAGTTTGAAAATGGGTTCATAGGTTGCTGTCAACTACGATATGAACTGGCTGATGAAGTTGATTCTTCCCAGGAAACCTCGGATTTCCTTCTCGGTCTTTGGTTCAGGCATTTTCGTGATGGCTTGGATTTTGGCAGGATCCAACTCAATGCCCCGGTTGCTCACCAGAAATCCCAGTAGTTTGCCGGATTTCACCCCAAAAGCACACTTTGCTGGGTTTAACTTCAAATTGAACTTGCAGAGTCGTTCAAACAACCTCCGAAGATGGGTGCAATGGTCATCAGCCTGCCGGGACTTTACGATGATATCATCCACATACACCTCGATTTTTTTGTGCATCATATCATGGAATAATGTCATCATGGCTCTTTGATAAGTAGCCCCAGCGTTGGTAAGGCCAAAAGCTAGTTTTTGATAACAGAAGGTTCCCCACGGGGTAATGAAGGCGGTCTTTTCCCTGTCTTCTTCAGCAACCATGATCTGGTGATATCCAGCAAAGCAATCAGCGAAAGAATACATCTCGAACTGTGCAGTATTGTTGATTAATACGTGGATGAACGGCACTGGGAAGTCATCCTTAAGGCTGGCTTTGTTGAGATCTCGATAATCCACACAAACTCGCACCTTTCCCCCAGATTTCGGCACTGGGACTACGTTGGACAACCATTTAGGGTACGTTGACACCATAATGATTATGGCTTTGAACTGTTTGATAATTTCTTCTTTGACCTTTAGGCTTCATTCTGGTTTCAACCGTCTCAGTTTCTGTTTGAATGGTTTGAACCCTTCTTTAATTGGTAGTCGATGGACGACGATATCGGTGGATAGACCTATCATGTCTTCATGAGACCAGGCAAAAACATCCTTGAATTGTGTTAAGAGTTGGATTAGTTCTTTTTCTTGGTTAGAGGAAAGGTTGGTTCCGATTTGTATTTCTTTGGGATTGTTGGGGGTTTCGATATTTATGGTGGTGGTTTGATCGAGGTTTGGTTTAGGTTTATCTTCGACCCATGCTTTGATTTTCTCGGGCACCTAGTCATCATCCCCTTCCTCCTGCTCGATTCCCATCAAGTCAAAGTCCAATTGTATGTCAAAATCGTAATCATTACTCAAATTTGGCAAACCATGGACGTGGCTAGAGACATGCAAATTTGGAAACCTGATACAAAAACTTGATTGCTAAATATATACAAGTAGTCGTCAATTACAAAAAGATTTATCAGTTAATATGACAACTGGCAATAACAAGCTACAGATGAAATAAAATAGACATAAATATAGATAAAGGTGGAGCTCCCTGTCAGCGGTCGCTTCTCGGTTTTTACCCTTTTTGGATGATCTGTGGAGTGATCGTCCAATTGCTGGTCTACAGTTCCTGGGGAGTCGTTGAGATAGACGCGCTAATGGAGTCGCAGTCTTCCAAGATGGCCATAACTGGTTTGGACCTGGTCCCTGGATCACTGCTTGGGATGTTTACATTTCCCCAGTTAAGTGTCGGGAGGTTAGGTTGATCACTTGACAGATCTGCCTCGTCGGACTTCTTCAGGTCCTCTTCAGAGAGGCAAAAACTGCTCATGAATTGCAATTGGATCTCTTCCAGAAACTTTTGGTCTTTGGCCTTCTGGGCCGCATCCTTGAGAGCATTTTCATCCCCGTCCGTCTGATGTCCTCTTTGATCGACTTTAGGAATCAGAAGGTTTGAAATAATGAGGGGGATCTTCTTGAGTGGCTCTTTAAATCCGATTTCACCCAGGTTTGGCTTGAGGTGAATTAACTGATTAACTGGTTGACGCCTTTGAGGATTCTGATGCTTGGATCCACCATGGTATTCGAGTCCAACCTTTCCCAACTGCGTGGGTATACGGATTGGGTTCCTAATTCCTTGGTCATTCTTCCCCAGTCCTCGGCCTAGTCGATGTCCTTGGGACAACATCTCTTGGCCAACTGCCATCACCTCTGTAGATATCCGGGGAATTAAGACCGGGGCTCCCACAGAGTTATATCGCAGATTATTGATTTCGAAGGCTTGAAAACTGACGGGCTCGACCCCTTCATTCACATCGATCAGGGGCATATCTCCCAGGTCATGAATAGGGTAATCAGGTTCTGCACTGACAGTCGCCAGATTGCCGTTGACGATATATTTTAGTTGTTGATGAAGAGTTGAAGGGACGGCGCCAGCCATATGGATCCATGGTCGTCCTAACAACAAATTATACTCGGTAGTGATCTTCAGGATCTGAAAAGGTATGTTGAAAGTGAAAGGGCCAATCTCTACAGGAAGTTCAATCTGCCCCACGGTATCCCTTCTTGATTCGTCAAACGCCTGTACCACGACATGGCTGTCCCGAATTTGGTTTAGGTTGATCTTCATCTTCTCCAGAGTATCTTGTGGACATATGTTGAAAGACGACCCTCTGTCCATTAGCACGCCACCTACCACATATCCTGATAAAACGACAGCGATATGCAATGGTTTGTGATGCCTAGTTCCTTCGGCTAGTATATCGTCGTCAGTGAAGGATATCACATTACTGTCCAGTACATGGCTGATCAAGTGCTGGAATTTCTTAGTATCGATAGTCTTGGGTAAGTGTGCTTCCTCCAATACTTGGATCAGAATTTGATGATGGTTGTCAGATTCTAATACCAAATCCAAGATAGAAATTTGATGGGGTTCAGCCTCCAATTGCCTCACCGTCCTGGCTTCACCGTGTCCCATTTTGTGGAGGAACTATGTGATCTTTTCAGTAGATACCTTCCCTAATACCTTGGTTGCCGATTTCGCCAAACGCCCCAGGAGGTAACATGTATTCTCCTTAGGTATGATGGCGGTACAGTCAGGTGCCAACTTTATCCCTTCTCCATAATTCCACGGTACCTTCTTTAGGCTAAGAATTGGGAGTTGTGGCCAAGGGGCCAACATCAGTGGTTTAGGCGCTGGTATCTCGAGAGTGGCTTTATTTCTCTGCTTAGGCACCCCTTATATGGTTATGGGTCCGCTGGATATGCCTTCCATGCAAAGGATAACGGCTATCATACCTTCTACGTTCCTCGGTCCCGGAGGGTAGTATATTTCTTCCTCAGGGAAGATCTCAGCTTTGTTTATTAAGTCCAGCTCTCCGGATTCAATCAAGTTCTGGATTAGATGTCGCAGAGCCCAACATTCTTCCGTGGCATGTCCAGGAGCATTAGAATGGTAAAGGCAGGATGTGGAAGGATCGAAACACTTCGATCTCGTATCTGGGGGTGGCAGAAATTCTGTAATCTTCCCCTCCTCGATCAAGGTATAGAGAATCTCCTCCCTGGATTGCCTCAACGGGGTTGAATTTCCGTTTGGCGGCAAAATCTCGACGACTCTGCAATCTAGCTTCTTGAGCCATCTTTTCAGTCCATTTGTTCTGCTCTGGGCAACGGATCTGATCCCTCCTAGAGGTGGAAACATCTTGGACAGATATGGGGTCATTTGGCTTTAATAAGACCTGGTCGATGAGCTGTCGGGTCAACTGGTGTTGGTATACCACCAATTCAGCTAGCTGATCCACCTGCGCTCTGATTGAAGCCAATTCTTGTTCTACCCCATAATTTTCTTCAGGGTATCCCCATATTGCAGGGTCATGTGCCGAGGGTAACTCTCCCATCTTCCTCAGGTATTTACGGTTTTCCCTGCTTTTGGCACTGATCATGTTGACTCCTTCCTCCGCATGCTGAGGCAGAGGGTTGTTGTTGACATTCGGCTGCTCAGGCATTTTGACTATAATCTCCCCGCTGTTAATTAAGTTTTGAATTTTGTGCTTCAGAGTCCAACACTCCTGAGTATCATGCCCCGGTGAGTTGGAATGGTAAGCGCACTTCTTACTGAAATCAAATTGCCTTCCATTTGGATCGGAAGGTGGAGCGAGCTTAACGATCTTCTTCTGGGCGATCAATAGGGCTAATATATTTTCCAAGGAGTCTCCTAAAGGAGTGAATATCCTTCTTCACTTGTTTTCCCCAACTTTCATTGCTGTAGGATTTTAAAAATTTGCTGGATGAGGGTTCTGCCTCTGGATAGGTGAGTTAGGGCTCTTGTTAGCAGATTGTCCTTTCAATACTAACAAGACATCTTCTTCCTTCCTCTTTGATCCTCTCTTGGGAGCGCTTGCACAATTTCTCGACTGTATGTGCTCGGCTACAGCTTCCAAAGCAGTGAGGTCTTTGATATTTCCAAACTTCAAACCCATTTTTGCCATTTCCCCGTGTTTGATCATTTCGGAGAAGGATTTTCCTAACCCGGCGAGGACTCTCTCATAGAAAGGGGCTTCTTGTATATCAATGAAGGTGGTCACCATCTCACCCTCATCCATTGGTGGGTTGACTTGGGCCGCCATTCGCCTCCACCGCTGCGCGTATTCTCTTAACGATTCATTGCCCAGCTTTCTGACTTTGGTAACCTGGTAGCAATCAAGTGCCATCTGGGATTAAAAACTGTATTGGTTGAGGAAAGCATGGGCCAAATCTTCCCAACCTCTGACTTTGGAATTGTCTATCCGTGCGTACCACGTGCGGGCTTCACCTGTAAGGCTCTTCTGAAACAGCTGCATCCTGAGGTTTTCATCCTCAGCGTAAGTTTCAAGTTCACCTATATAGACTTTCAAGTGAGTGTACGGGTCTCCCAGTCCGTTGTATTTCTCGAACTCGGGGACTTAAAACTTATCCTGGTATCTTGCCTTTGGGAAAATACACAGATCCGAGTAATTCACGCTCCCGTGGGATCCCGTCCCTTTCATAGACCGGATAGCGTCTTCCATCTGTCTAACTTTCTTCCTAATGTCTCTAGTGTCTTTGTCCTCCCGGAGGTTTGTGATGTCCCATGTCGTCTTCTGGATCGGGGCCTCCTTGGGTACTTCAACATCGAGGGGAGATATAGGTGTGGACGTATGGGTATCACCTTCCTTTTCTGGTACTTTCATATCTCCTTGCACAGAGGATTCAGTCGAACTCTTGTGCTTAGATTCTTGAGATACCTTGCACTGTTCTTTTAACAGGGTCGTCATCTCGGCCATTTGCTTCTTAAACTCCTTGAATTCATCTCGAGATACTGGGATGGGTTCTGATGAACTTGTTTTAGCCATCTGGACTGGTGAAAGGGCCTTTTTTGCTCGAGATCGGGTTTTAGGACCAATCTGCACAACAACCGATATCTAGTTTAGACTGGATACTGGTGGATAGGGATGCATGATATGCTGTGCATTAGTTTAATGGTTTTTTAATCTTTTCCTGCAATACAACGAGTTAGTCGAATTGATGACAAGGTGTGAAAGATGTATGTATGACAGTTCAAGATAACGGTCATTTATATACGCGAAAGATTTAAATGGGGCGTGAAGAAGCACATCGCGTGTTTGGTTTATCAGAGGCTGACCTATCTTAGGGTTACTCTCACGGGCTGTTTGAAATTGGTTCCCAGATCTTCGCAATCTACTTGATGAAAACATCCATGTTTCGATTAGAGCAGATCTGAGTGGTGCCTTTCCTGAGCCTCATAATGAAAACATCCATAGGAGTCCAATAATAAACAACCGACGGGATTGCCCCCTAATGGAGGTACCACACAACATACATTCACATACATTCACGTCCTCACCGCATATAATATGATGACATTGTGCGAAGCACTAATATATTGTGCGAGGCACTAATACAAAATGCTAAAAGATTGACAAACACAAAGATCATTCACACAAATGCATATGCAGAATGAAAATCAAAACGTTTGATCGCGGCTTAAGCTCTCTTTGATCCTCAGCAGAGTCGCCACCTGTCGACCCCGGGCGGAAAATCAAGTCCTCAGTCTTCCTTTTGTTAAAGGAGGAGGTTTCTTTTTTCTCTTTTGGAGTTGTTTGACCTCGTCTCTTGTCCGTGGGACGAGAGAGGAGTGCCCCGATTTCCCTATTTTATTCTTTTCCCTTTCGCTTTTGCTTTGTCTTTGGGGTTCCGTTTTAAAGGGTGAATTTTGTAGGAAACCGGTACCGACATATGTGTCGCCGATTTTGAAAGATTGATTTTATTGATTGGACTGATTGAGACAGAGTCGCCAGTTGGTATTTTGGAAATGGATGTACCAACTCATCCGGGTTTTAATAGTTTTTCGCAAGATGGTCCAATGCGTGACTCTTTGATTTGGTCTTGAAACCCGAGATTCGTGGAATCCGGGGGCTAGTTTAAGCGGGGGAAGGTGTTAGGCACCCCCCGACTCCCGTGCAAGCACGGTACCGCATCTTATTAATTTTCTATGCAAAAATGTGTGTGTGTGTGTGTGTGTGTGTGTGTGTGTGTTTGTGTGTATGATTTTAAAAGCTTTATTAGTTGGTTTCTAAGTCTTTTTGGTGACTTGAAAGTAGTGTTGTACCTCTTTTGCGCCTAGGTACGAAGGATTTGATTTAGCGAAAGATTCAATTTTAACAAGATATGCAAATTGAAATGTGGTTTTGGAAAGTAAGGTTTTCAAATCCTTTGCCCGACTAAGAATCGAGGACTTCGATACTTTCTTTTATTCTTTACGTTCATTACGTGATCTACCCCGAATCGCTTTATTTTTCATCAAAAGCTCTTTGTGGTTTTCTTTGAGAAATCATTTTGATGATATGTATGCAAAAGCGTTAAGAAGGTTCGGATCATCATCGGGCATAAAAGCCATCTCGATGAACCGAGCTCCCGTAATGAAGGTTTTCACTATCACGGGATCTTGAATCCGAGCTCTCGAGACTAACCCCTCGAGTTCGTCTTCAAGATCCAAATATTACATGCACATCGATATTTACGGTATTTAAAGCATTTACAACGTAAAAATCGGTCCATCGCGGGAATCAAGTTGGATCCGTTCGGGGATCTCGACACCGGGATTCCTATGCTCACAATATTTGTACCATTTCATATATACATAACGTCCACGGCTTCATTACTAAGTGATTTCATCGGTTGCAATCACCGTTCACACCAATTCGGCCCCCCTTTCACCACTAAATATATATTTAGGGCTATACGGGTTAGCCGGAACCATTTACAAGTAAATACATCCATCGATATACCACGGATCTAAGCCGTTCTAGCTCCTGAGTTGAAGCATCATGCTAACAACCTCTTGGGAACTAGCTTAAGCTTAGCTTGAGGTATATCTAGCTTCCGAAGCTATATACAACGTATTAAAGCAATAAATAACCGATAGAAACATTAAAATTACCAACTATTACACAATATGCTTATAATACAACAAATATAGCTATATTCAAACAAGATCCTTCATTAATCTATCATTTGAACATAGTTTACAAAGAAAACGAAACTAGAAGTGCATTATTTCACATTGGGGGACGCGTAAACAAGCGTTTTGACTCCTGGGATGAAGTAAGAACACTAAGATGGCTTCAATGAGATGCTAGATAAAAGAAATAAGCTTCAATTTGCTATGTTAATGTCCAACCCGAGCCTTTCTCTCTCTAGAAATGTCCTTCTCTCTCTATATCTATCTCTTCTTTTTTTTAAAAATGAACTAAGTGGGGGGTTATAACCTGTCTGGGGCAGCCGCATACATGGTGGAGGCTACCCTGGTGGGACCCCCCCGGCTTGGTTATGGCTCCTTCTGTCTCGATTCGGCAGAAGTTGACGTCTGCCGTTTGATCTTTCGGACCGTATTTGACGAACGCAACGAGATATGACCGTGTCCGACTAAGTTAGGGTTCGGGAAGTTGATACTCATAGCCGAGATACCTTCTAGGCCCAGATATAAGTCTGCAGGCTTATCTCTTGATGGCACGTCGTTTGAGGTTTGCTAAGTTGGTTTTCGATGATCACTGTCTCAGCTCGTCGATCTTCGATCGGGTTGCGGTATGTTCGGACTTCATTGGTCCTCTTCATCATTCCCAGGGTTATCTCCGAGATGAGATGGATCTTTTGCCCTACTTCGGGGTTGTCTCCGAAGTAAAATGACGCTTTTACCCTCCTGCAGGGTTAGTACGACAAAAGCAAAATTTTGAGTGTCTACACCCATGAAGTATAAACTTCGTAGAAACATTATACAACACTTATATCATGTTCTTAACAATTATAATCACATAGTTACACAATCTAACACTTTTAATTTCACTGTTCTTCAACATTTTGCAAACTTTAAAGAAAATATAAAATTTCTCATTGCGGATTCGTTATTACACTGAATCCACTCATTCCAATTCCATTTTCTTTATTTTAACACATACAATCATAATCATGTGTTAATTTTAATTAAAACATATGATTACAACATGTATTTCACCCATATAGGTTACTAACCCATATTCAAGACTCTGTCTTATTTAAAACCCATTTATTAACAAAATTACTTGGTGTAATCATTGTGAATCATGAATGTATAGCCTAAATTATATCATGGGCATATGTTAATATATATATCCATGATATCATCAATTGTCAACTTTCTCCATTGACAGAGGACTTTTACAAAACACGTATATGAAAAACTCTATAAATCTTTGAAAACCCAATTAAAGGCCACAAATTATATAAGATTGATCCTTTAAAACATGATTATATGTTAGAATACACGTTATGATAACATACCTCTTCTAGATAAAGCCATATCATAACCCAATTGAGAAACCCAATTTCACAAAAAACCAAAAGTACGTAAATGAAAACTTTGGAAAATATAACTTTTAAAAACTTAAAAGAATGAATTACCCTTAGTAGTGAAGATGATATAATCAAAGATAATTCAATGATCTCTCAAATCTTCTCAATTTCCTCCTCTTTTCTCTGAACTTTCCTCTGACAATTTCTAACTTTGAATATAAAAAAGTAAAATACGTCTGACGACGATATATACATATATAATATATAATATATCCATTGCAATATAACTCCCACAAGGGCCTTGTTTGGCAATCCTCCTAATTTCTTTTCTATTTATTTTAATTAACTACTTTAGTATATAGTTAATTGTAACACTTTAAT
The DNA here is from genome assembly GCA_020205555.1 of Panax stipuleanatus. Classification (NCBI taxonomy): domain Eukaryota; kingdom Viridiplantae; phylum Streptophyta; class Magnoliopsida; order Apiales; family Araliaceae; genus Panax; species Panax stipuleanatus. Next base: position 39,529,941 of record CM035117.1, read on the forward strand.
TAATCAATTAACTTTATTTAAATCAATTAAATAAAATAAGATAATTCACATTAAATCACATTGTCATATAATTAATATTTTTATTTATTAATTATGTCAATTCATTAATTCTTTAATTAACTATTAAATTAATTAAAGTAACATTATGCTTATTTAATTAATTCATTTAATCAAATAAACTCAATTAATTAAATACTTTGAACTATTAAATTGCTACACATTAATTTAATTAATGTAACACAGATAATTAAATTAATCTATCATAAATTCTTGAATTAATTATTTAATTCAATAATTAAATCATTAAAAATATTTATTTATTTCAATAAATATTCAAATATCTTTACAAAATTCTCGTTCGTCACATGACTAGTTTGAGACCTCGAGTAGTTTATATTTGCTCAAATTCGCTTCATTTCCTTCGCGAACTCGAGTCCCGTTTACCTAGAAGCACTAGAAGTTTCCAATAGAGAGGAGAGCGAGCGGCAGAGGAAGAGCAACGAGAGAGAAAATGTTAGAGGAGACAGACGACCGGAGAGGCGAAGATTTGGGGGAAAATGATGCTAAAATGATTTGGGAGAAAGAGTTGGACGATTTTGTCTAAAAAACCTCTATAACGACGGCCAAGCGATGACCCTCGGAACAGACTATCTTTAGAGGCATGTACTGACGGTCACCTCATGACCGTCGCTATAGATACCCTATAGCGACGGTTCTGTGCCGACCGTCGCTATAGCTCGTTGCTATACGTCGAATTTCTAGTATTGTAGTGGGAACGATATGCTTCGGCCGTGTGGACCAGGATTTACTGAATGAATCCTCGATTCTGGCAATATTAGGATATTTATCTATTTTTGTACAAATTTGAACTGTGCATGTTTTGGCTACTCATATGTGAGCCTAGGAATCGTGGGATTCACATTCAAAACGATCGGAATCTGATTCCCACGATGGACAAACTCCGATTAACAAATGTACCCTGCCAATTTTTCTGCAAAAATATACATGTAAACAGACCTTAAAACGGTTATCCGGATTTAAGGTCTCAATATAATAAAAAATATTGATTGTCATGTCAGCGTCCCTCCGATGGTTTTCATACCCATGAGGAGACCGGCACTTGTATATTCTGTGGTCGAGGATGCTTTGCAGCCTGACAAATCACCATTCACATGCAGCCTTAAGGCTATAAAGATAAAATTAGAAGTATCAACAGGCTTCAATTCCTACGGCAGCGTAAGGGTTTGATAAACCAGTTTTCAAAAGAAAATCAAATTAAATGCTTTTGCAAATCAAATCAAAGACTAATTCTCAAATCAAATCAAACCCTTCGTATATAGGTTCAACGAAGCAAAGCACTACTTTCAATTAAACAAATCAATAGGCCCAATTTTCAAACAGCATTCACTCACGCATTCCAGTTTTAAAGGAAAATATTAAAAAGATGCGGTACCGTGTTTACACGGGAGTCGTGGGGTGCCTAACACCTTCCCCACACTTAACCAAGCTCCCGAGCTCAAACTTTGTTTTCAAAGATCAAGTTTCGACAGTGTCCAGCAATTGGGCCTCTTTCAAACAAAACTCAGTTGAGTTGGTACAACCATTTCAAATCTACCAACTGGTGACTCTATAAAATATTCAAATCGTCGACATGATACATGTTGGCCTTTCTCCTAAAAAACCCTTCAAAATCTTTTTCCTAAATAAAAAGAGTAAGGGTAGAGAGAACTTAGGAAAAGAGATTAAAAGATCCGGGTTGTGACCCGACCCGCGGATTTTTTAAACCAACGTCGACAGGTGGCGACTTTGCTGGGGACAGTAGAGGGCTTAGGCCGCTTTCAAATCTTTTCAAACATTTCCCTTTCAAAATTATTGAATACGTGAAATTCTGCGTCTCCACAGTCAATGATTGAGTGAATGCTGCGTCTTTATTGAATGTATAAATGCTGCGTCTTTACATTGAATGAATGTGAATGAATGCTTTTCTGCTTGTTAGAGTTTCGCACCCATATTTAGTGCTTCGCACCCATGTCATCATATACACAGTGGTGAGGCACGATGTATGTGAATGTATGTTGTGTGTCCCTCTCACAAGGAGGAAAACCCGGTCGGTGATAAGTAATGTCTCTGGGGATGACTAAGTCTCTGGGGCTCATGAAAATGCACCACCCAGATTTGCTCCAGTTGAAAGATCGGATTAATTTCCCCTCTAGTAGATTGCGATGATCCGGGAACCTTCATGCCGAAACAAAAGTCGCAAGAGTAACCTAAGATAGGTCAGCCTTTGATTAACCAAATTCGAAGGGAAGCTTCTTCATGCCTTCCTCTTTTAATTCTATGTCAAGTCTCCAATTACCGAGGAGCACAATGTAAATGTCATAATAAAAGATTTACTTTCCCTGTCAAAATACCATGTCATCCTGCCATCAAAATAACTAACCTCAATTTTGCAGGATAAAATCTAAAAAACACATCATGCATCCTGTCCTTACCTACATCAAAGAATTGACACGCCTACGTTTTGTTGTGGGTAAAAATTGGTTCTGTTACTAGGTCTAAATCTAAAGCACCCAGTCCATCCACGGACATGGCTTCTAGTGCTTAACCAGAATCCGCCCCGGTATCCAGGGAAGAGTTCGAAGGACTGAAAAATCAGATAGCCGAGTTAGCCGGTTTCCTATGAGAACAAAGCAAGGCCCTTAAAGGAAAACAATCTTAAGCTCACACAGAACCAGGAGCATCTGGTGGTAGTGCTGGCGGTCAAGAGACTGAAAAGGCCGAAACTCAGATTCCTGGACCACAAAACCAGGACACGACCAACAAAACCCCTTAAATCACCCCCTCGTTAAAGAAAAGGAAGCTGGTGACATTATTAAGAAAGTATAACAAATGGAGGAAGCTCTCCGATCAATCAAAGGGATTGGGGCATTCAATAGTGTCAATTACTCCGACCTCTGTATATTCCCCGGGTATAGTTATCCCGAAAAATTTAAAACTCCAGACTTCGAGAAGTATGATGGAATTGGAGATCCTTACACACACTTAAAAATATTCATTGGAGAACTCGGATCCTATGCAGAGGACGAGAAGCTTCGAATGCAGCTATTTTAAAAGAGTCTAACCGGAGAGGCGAGAGCATGGTATTCCCGTCTAGACAATTCTAAAATCCACAGTTGGGAAGAACTGGCCCACGCCTTCCTCTGTCAATAAAGCTTCTAATCTCAGCTGGCTCCAGACAGATACCAAATTACCAAGATCAGGAAGAATAACACTGAATCATTCAGAGAATATGCCCAGCAATGGAGACGGGTCGGAGCACAAGTCACCCCAGCCATGACTGAATCTGAAATAGTCATGACCTTCATCGACATCCAAGAAGCGCCTTATTATGAGAGGGTCCTAGTAGGCATAGGAAAACCATTCTCTGAAATAATCAAACATGGCGAAATGGCCGAATTGGGGCTCAAATCCGGGAAGATAAAAGATCTAACTGCCCTCGAAGCTGTCGCTGAGCATATTCAGTCTGAAAATTACAGGAGTAATCCTCGTAGGGTCCACAAGAAGAAAGATGAAGAAGTCTCCTTAGTGTTACAAGGACAGAATTCGAGGGGCGAGTCAAACAGTATGCCCATTCAAAGGAGGAATTATACCCCTTTTCAAAATGCAGCACAGCCTTCAAACCCTCCACTCCAGAAAAATATGGAGGCTAGGCGTCGAAGAACTTTCACCCCTCTAGGGGATTCACTCGAGAATGTATTCAAACTTCTGACAGCTCAGAAGAAGATTGTCTAACTCCTTCCACCAACCAACACTAATGGTCAGAATTTTAACCTAAGCAAGAAATGTGCTTATCACTCTGGATCTCCAGGCCATGACACCCAAGACTGTTGGTCTCTCAAGCATAAAATACAAGACTTGATTGACAGCGGAGATATTGTTGTCACAAAGCCTGAGCAACCCCATGTGCAGAACAATCCTCTGCCACAGCATAAAGAGGAGAATGTCAACATGATTAGCACCACAAATGGAGAAGGATCCAATTACCTCCGTTATGTGGGAGAATCAATTCAATCCAACAACACCAGCCCAGATAGTTGGGAAGTTTTTGAAAGGCGGTTCCTGATAGAGCAGGGGATCAATTCTATCAAGGAGCAGATCGAGCAGTTAGCAGAACTGGTCGTTTACCAGCATCAGCTCACTAGGAGTATGGTGAAACAAATTAACTAGTTCATTGTCGATCATCCTCCCACACCGGAGATCACTTCCCCGAGAAATCAATACCAGTCTAATGAGAATGATCTTTGGGCCAACAGGGTGGCCGAAGAAGAGAATTTCCAAGCGGATGGGAAATTCCTATTTCAGAGGAACTTCACCAACCTACATCAATCAATGGAAGAAATTCTCCAAATGCTAATCAACAAGGGAATGGTTGCAGACTTGTTACCTCTATTGAACCCTCGAGCCAGAAAATTCAAACTTGACCAAATATGTCAGTACCATTCAAATTCACCCGGCCATGATACTGAGGATTGCTAGGCGCTTCGTGACCTGATTCAAGACATGATTGAAAATGGGGACCTGATAAGGGGAAATTAAATCCTCGATCCCCCAGACAATGACACTCTCTGGATCCCCACTGTATGGAACCAAAACATAGTGGCTGTTATATCATGTGATAGGGAGTCGAATCTCAAACCCTTAGTACTGCCTGGGAAAGGGGTTCAAGAAATACCAGATCCTGTAAAGGTGGCAGCTCCTCATCCTCTAATCTTGCCCTTCAGACCTCAGTATCCAATCATCGGTCTGAAGTGTGTCCTATGGAACTACGGGGATAATGAAGGCTCCATTTCAAACAACATTACCGTTGTGCCGAAGGACAATCCCTTATACTTACCTAGCGGGTAACTAAACCAGTCATCAAAGCAAAAGAGAAGGTGGCTGAAGAGAAAATCAAAGAGTTCCTCAACATAATGCGACACAATGAAATCAAAGTAGTGCAAAGCTTAGAGGAAGCACATATAAAAGTGTCCATCCTCGACTTGGTCCTATCCTCAGAGGATCATCTCAACATTCTAGTGAAAGTACTAGAAGAAGCTCATTTGCCACATACAGTGGATACCGAGAAATTCTGTCACGTGATAGAGCACATCTTCAACATCAATGTGATATCTTTCACTGACGATGATATCCCGGCAGAGGGAACAGGCCATCACAAGTCGCTGCATGTAGCTGTAATGTCCTCCGGATATGTGATCGGAGGTGTGCTCATCGATGGAGGATCATCCCTCAATATTTGTCCATACGATACTTTAGAAATGATGAAGATCAATCCGAATCGAATCAAAACCAGTTATATGGTCATCCGGGCCTTCGATGGATCTCGCCGACAGGCTATGGGGGAAATAGAACTTCCTCTAGAGATTGGCCCACACACTTTCTACGTATTTTTCCAGGTGCTCAACATCGCCCCTGGATACAACTTATTGCTAGGCAGACCCTGGATCCACATGGCAGGGGCAGTGTCATCCACCCTCCATCAACAACTCAAGTACATTATCGACGGCAGCCTCATCACGGTGAATGCCGAACCAGAATACCCTACCTACATACATGGGGATATGCCAGTGATCAGCCTAAATGCGGGGATTGAACCTGCCAGCTTTCAAGCTCTAGAAGTGAACGGTACTTAGTATCTACCTATCGGGGCACCAGCCCTAAAACCTAAAGTCTCCACCGAAGTAATGACAGTGGGGCAAGAAATAGTATCTTCGGGTTTCCAACCTGGAGAAGGGTTGTGAAAGGATAAGCAAAGTATCAAGATGCCAGTCCAAATCCCAAGTCAGACTGGGAGAGCAGGATTGGGATATTCATCCGGGTCAAGCTGCCGGAACCCACATAAACATCCCAAGGCTCATGCCTCCACAATTCTGCTGCCAAACCTCACAAATGTCGGATAGGTGAAACCTACGAGGAAAATCCCGACTGCGATATCAGCCATGCTATTCCCTCCAATCATACCTGTCTATGAAAGAAAAGCCCTCAAGCCTGAGGTAGACAGCGAAAAGAGAAAAGAAAAGATCATGTACGAAGGACGAGACCCATTCGCTAATATGAGGGTCATTATCAACTACGAGGGTATGAATGATGAACTCCCAAACAGCGACAACGAGGATTAAGTTCAAATTCTTCGCATCAAGAAGGGAAAAGGGAGCAGTTCAAAGAAGATCCCTGGCCCTATTACAAAGGATGTCTTAGTCATCATCCAATACAAGACAGATAATCTCAAATCCATGATCCTCCCGGTTCATAAGGATCTAACCTTGGACAACTGGAGCAGTGTCCCTTGCCTCGGTCGAAAAGGGTAAAGGGGCAAAAAGTACATCTACCCTTTAAACATGCTTTCATTACTGCTTACTTTTTCTTGTACAGCTATAGCAGTAACTTTTGTCATGCTTTACAAATGCTTTGTATGTTTAAGCAGTTGTATATATTAATGAAAGCATTTTTGTTTTCAGGACCCAAGCATTGGATGTGTGTGTCTTTGCTGATGAGATGCCAACCTGTCAAAATGACTACGACTTTGATGTAGAACTGAACTTTGAATTGATGGATATTGACCAAGAGAAGGAAGATGACTATGAGGTGCCTGAGGAGATCAAAAAATGGGTCGAAGACAAACCCAAACCAAACCTCGACCAGACCACCACCATCAACATAGGAACCTCCGAAAACATCAAAGAAATCCAAATAGGTTCAGACCTCACACCCAATCAAAAAGCCGACCTGATCGAACTCCTAAAACAGTACCAAGATGTATTTGCATGGTCACATGAAGACATGATTGGCTTATCTACTGATATTGTCATCCATCAAATGCCCATCAAAGATGGATTCAAACCAGTCAAACAAAAGCTCAGGCGATTAAAACATGAGTGGAGTCTGAAGTCAAAGAAGAAATTGTTAAACAATTCAAAGTCGGAATCATTATGGTATCAACATACCCAGAATGGCTGTCAAACATAGTTCCCATGCCTAAGCCCGGAGGGAAGGTACGAGTCTGCGTGGAATACCGGGATTTGAACAAAGCCTGCCTCAAGGACAATTTCCCGATACCGTTCATCCACATCTTGTTCGACAATACTGCGCAGTATGTCATGTATTCCTTCGTGGATTGCTTTACTGGTTATCATCAAATCATGATTGCTGAAGAGGACCGGGAGAAAATAGCTTTTATCACTCCCTGGGGAACCTTCTGCTATAGACGACTATCCTTCGGCCTTATCAATGCCGGAGCCACGTATCAGTGAGCCATGATGGCCCTTTTTCCTGACATGATGCACAAAGAGATTGAAATTTATATGGATGACATCATCATCAAATCCTGGAGGGAGGATGATCACATCGACCATCTCAGGAAGCTGTTCAACAGGTTACGTAAGTATAACCTCAAGCTCAATCCCGCCAAATGTGCTTTTGGTGTCAAAGCAGGAAAGCTACTAGGATTCTTGGTTAGTAATCGGGGCATCGAGCTCGACCCTGCCAAGATCAAAGCCATTACTAAAATGCTCGTACCTCGTACAGAGAAGGAGATACGGGGATTCTTGGGAAGGATTAACTTCATAAACCGTTTCATTTCACAGCTCACAGCAACCTGTGAACCCATCTTCAAGCTGTTAAGGAAGAATTCCTCCACCAAATGGAATGAGAAGTGTCAACAAGACTTCTTTGCCATCAAGAAGCAGTTGATCGAAGAACCTATTTTGGTACCCCCAAGGAATGGAGTTCCCTTATTCATGTACCTGTCAGTCAATAACAACGCAATGGGCTGCATGTTAGGACAGAAGGATGATAGTAGTAAAGAAAGAGCTATCTACTACATTAGCAAAAGATTTAGCAGTGGTGAACAGAAGTACACCCTGATCAAAAAGACATACTATGCATTAGCATGGGCCGCTATGAGGTTGCAACACTATTTACATGGGCATATTACCTACCTCAGATCCCGCATGGATCCACTCAAATATGTATTCAACAAACCAATGCTGAATTACTGACTGTCCAAATGGTAGTTGATTCTACAGCAGTTCGACATTGTCTACGTGACTCAAAAGTCAATCAAGGGTCAAGGCATTGCAGATCAATTATCTGAAGCACCTTCAGGAGGGTTTGAGCCCCTGGAGACATATTTCCCAGATGATGGGATCATGACAATTCAACAACTCCAGTCAGAGAATATAGTCCAACCATGGAAAATGTATTTCGACGGAGCGGTGAACATGGAAGTTGCCGGAGCTGGGGCAGTCCTCATCTCTAGTGCAAGAAAGCAGTATCCTATGGCTACAAAACTTTAATTTGGAAACACCAACAACACGGCTGAGTATGAAGGCTGTATAATGGGGTTGAAAGCCCAATCCATGTCTATCAAGCACCTACTCGTCTTCGGAGATTCCGAGTTGGTCATCAGACAAACCACTGGCGCGTATCTCACCAAAGAACTGCATTTACTGCCCTATCATCGGCAGGTCCTCAAAATATTCTGGGAATTCGAAGACATAACCTTCGTTCATATTCCTCGGGGTCGGAATGACTTCGCTGATGCATTGGCAACGTTGGCTTCATTAATCCGCATATCCGATAAGAGTGGATTTCCCAACATCAAGTTCACAATTTAGAAAGCCCCAACATATGGGAGTTACGTTGGAGAAGTATCAGATGAAATACCTCCTGTCAAGCAGCCTTGGTATCAAGACATCAAGGAATGTCTCCGTGATGGATCCACACCCACTAGGGCAAGTCAATCCGAGCGAAAGTGAATTCACAACATGGCCATGAAGTTCTATTTGAGAGGAGATGCACTTTATAAAAGGGATACTGAAATATGCCTGTTAAGATGCCTCGACAAAGAGTAAGCCCAAAGACTTATGGATAAAATCCATGGTGGAGTCTGTGGTCCACACATGAGCGGTCATCTGCTGGCCAAGAAGATAATCAGAACAGGCCATTATTGGATCTCTCTTAAGGCTGACTGCGACAATCACGTTAAGAGATGTTTTTAATGCCAAATACATAAAAATGCCATCCACGCCCCTCCGAATGAGCTTCATAACATGAGTTCACCATGGCCTTTCTCCATGTGGGGAATGGATGTGATAGGTCCAGTGGAACCAAAAGCCAGCAATGGTCATCGATTCATCTTTATAATGATCGATTACTTCACCAAATGGGTTGAAACAGCCTCCTTTCCCAAAGTCACAAAAGAGGTCATCATTAGTTTCATCAGGAACAATGTCGTATGTCGATTTGGACAACCGGAGGTGATAGTATCAGACAACGCCAAGAACCTGAACAATCAAATGCTGAAAGAATTATGCAGTAAGTTCCACATCAAGCATCTCAATTCTGTCATCTATCGGCCCAAGATGAACAGTGCGGTCGAAGCAGCCAATAAAAACATCAAGAAGATCATGCAGAAAATGTTCACCAATCACAAGGAATGGTCTGACCTACTTCCTCTCATCTTGTTAGCATACAGGACGTCTCTACTGGGGCTACCCCCTATTCGTTGTTCTATGGCATGGAGGAAGTACTCCCCATAGAGGTAGAGATGGAATCCTTGCGAGTATTGATCGATGCTTAGATAGACGAGGATCAGTGGTTGCAAGACCAGTATAATCAACTGTCCCTGATAGATGAAAAGAGGGCTACAACCATTTTCCACCGAGAGTTATACCAGCAAAGGATCACCAGATCCTACAACAAAAAGGTCTGAATTCGGCAATTCAAAGAAAATGACTTGGTGCTGAAGAAAGTCCTGGCCAATCAGGATGAAGCCAAAGGAAAATTCGCCCCTAACTGGGAAGGCCCTTTCATTGTCAAGGAGGTTTTGACAGGGGGAGATATCAGACTTCAAGAAATGGATGGGAACGAATTTCCCCAACTCATCAATTCAGACACCATCAAAAGATACTACGCCTGAGACACATGCATACCCGCATCCGGTTCCTACGAATCAAATCAGGTTCAGTTTTTCACTAGAAAGCCGGAACTACGAATGACCTGATCTCCCTACACCTAGGAGTACGTAGGTAGCCATTTCTGGTGTGGTCAAACCAAATAAAAAACTCAAAAACTCATCAAACCAAACTCAAAACCCAAGATAAATACTTTTCAAACCTCTCTCCAATCAAACAGCCTGAACTACGAATGACCTGATCTCCCTCAACCCGGGAGTACGTAGGCAGCCATCTACGACACGATTTGACCTCCAAGAAAAAATGAAAAACAAATAAAAGACCAGTTCCAACACACCAAAGACAAATAGAAGCCAAATGCTATCAAGCTACCCTGGTCAACAGGCCCATCTGAGATACTCCCTGACATCTCAACTGTCAGTCCTTCAAGGAGAAGCTCAAGATACATCTATAATTACGAGTCATGAAAGAAGTGGTAATCACTCAGCAATGACGGTACATATCCAATCAGGGAAGTGAATCAAAACTATATTTCTCTGATATATAACACCGTTTAATATATACATAATGCCCTGTACATGACAAAAATGGCTGATCTAGTCTGTGCAGGAAAAAATAAAGATAGTCTATGGACCCAAGGACAAGAGGGTCAGTAATGCCAGCATGACATCTCTCTCTGAAGATGGGGGAGCAACTGTAAGTGCAATCCACTCAGCCTCCATATGGCTCAATACCTCCACGGTCATCTGCAAGGTGGCATTGTGGTCATCCATATACGGACTCATCTCGGTGACCAAACCATGGGTGTAAGATCGAAGAGCAGTATTATCAGCAATGTGGAAATCACGGGAAGCTATAGCCTCTTCCCTCTTCGCAAAAACTGCGTCTCGTGAAATCAAAGTCTCCTCGATCTCAACATATGCTGCGTCTCTAGCAGAGCGGATCTTGTCTCGCTCTACAACAGCTGCATCTCTGGCCGATCGGAGCTCCTCCCACTCAATCCAGCATCTAGAGCGACCCTAAGTCCATCTCTCTCAGCCAAAGCTAAATCTCTGTCGAACAAGGCAGCCAACATCTGCGCTCTAGCTGAATCTCGCTCAAAGGTCATCCTGAATAGTGAGTCCGCTAATGCTAGATCCGTCTTTACAGGAATAATTGACGGATCACTCATTAGAGACGCTGTCAAACTCGTGAACAGCTCATCCTCGGTAAGAGAATCTGGATCCTCCATAGGCTCCTCCTCATCGGAGTCCACAATCGGAGATAAACGAGGCTCTACTGCTGCAACTGCTGTCTCTACCTCCAACCATGCAGAATACTCTGGAGAACACCCGGATGGCTACCAGAGAAATCAGCCCTCTCTCGATGAGTTCAACACTCATATACTCTAACCAAGTCGGTGGACAATATAGAAGAAGCCGACGTCCTCGGATCAGCAGACCCCTCAAAATGGTGCAAACTCTTCAGCTGATCGAACTGACATATGACTTCCAGGGGATGATAGGTAGTCACTCCCCTCAAACCTGCTAGAGGCAAATAATCCAGGTCAGAAGCATGGGTGATAAAGCTATATGGGGACGCTATCCCTAAGCATGGCAAGATCGAGAACGGATGCTCAATATCCTATAGAAATGCCAACCATGACTCTGCATCAATGCACTTCGCAGGCTGAAAGGAGTAAACTGTGGATGTCTCGTGAGTAAAGCAAAAACCTCGAGGCCTGAAGAATCCAATCTGTCGTATATGGGACATCAGCCATATATACAGCAAGACCGAGCTGCCCCTAAAAAACCCCTTTGGATGGGTACTACAATGTGTGGTGGATCTAAATATCTCAGCCAATATCATCAGGATGATAGTGCTACCCTGTTTAAGGGCCCTAACCACAACTACTAATCCCACATCCAATTGATCCAAGCAAAGCGGCATATAGACGTATGCCACAATACACATAAGCAGAATGTCTACCCTGGCCAAATGCCATGCCTCTTCTAAAATAATAAAATCTCTGACATGGTGATCATAGCTGTCGAGCTCGCCAAATCGATCGATTAGGAAATCAATCAAGATCACGTGTCCAGATACAATCTCATCCCTGATCAAGCTCTAACGGAGACTAAATATACGGGGAAACGGTCTCCTTATATCACTAATAGCCTTACGAGCATACGGCAGATCCAGAGCCAACCCAGTAAATCGCTCGTACTCCTCAAAAGTCGGCGTTAACTCATGCCGCCCGAAGCAGAACACCTGTCTCTCAAGTATCCAGAAGGGTAAAACGCCATCAACAAATCCAGATGGCACCCAAAAATCTGCAAGGGCCAACGAATGCCCCAGCATGTGGTCCACTATCCCTCTAACTTGGTAGGGTAGGCTCTCATACCATGACCTCAATGATGTGGCCACCTCAGACGGTGGTGAATGCTCAATACGGCTGACCGCAGACAACGTCATCTGTAGCACCGTATCACAAGACCATCCAGAGGTCAAATCAAGTCGCAGCTGTCTGAATGCATACACATGACATAATATATGCATGATGATAAATATAAACATGATGCGATAGATAAAAAAGATCATAAATATCTATAACAAACTATCTACTGCAGGACATCATCCCTATCTGATAAAACAAAGCAGAAAGGAAAATACAGGGAAATGGGGGCACCACCACCCAACTAATACAGTGGTCTATCAAAATAATGGCACAACCGCCAAATAGCCAAAATAGTGGCTGACTAAGAAGTATAGCTACAACAGCTATCAAAGGAAGTCGAAGACATCAGTATCAAAGCGATCGACTTGCTCTATCTCCTCGGTGGATACAAAACGCCTGCTATCAGGCATATCTGGGCGGTACAAGGGAGAATCTGCCCCTGCAAAGATGCTGCTAAATGGACCTGAAGAGGGGCCTGCTCCAGAGCTGGACGGGTCAAATGAAGATGCCTTTGACAGATCTCGGCCAAGGTGCCTGATAAAGAAGCAAGTCTGCTCTAACTCCCTGATCAGATCTACTATCTGGTCTGCATGAGTAGGCTCCTTGAGGCAAGCTATCCAGTCCTTCATCATCACGGACCCTGGCACCTTGTCTGCCATGAATTGGGTGGCACGAGTCTGAGCTCCAATAGTACGAGGACTCCACCAACTGCTAAATGCCTCCTGGCTGTACAGGCCCTCTAATAAGGCGAAGCCATCTATGCCCTCCGTAGGGATATCTGTCAATGGCACGGGCAATGGCCAATGATGCCAAGTAGGAGGAGCAATGGGAATGCGGATCTCCCCCGTAACGCTCTTAATGGCACGCTCTCCAAGATAGAGTTCCCAGCCTCCCACCGTCAACAAATGGACTCTGCGGGTCTACAAAACAAACTCCCGACCTGTAGGGACGCCTCCCTCGAATCCGACGATCATAAACTCAGAGGTATACGGCGTCCAGGTGATTAAACCCGCCGTCAAAAGCTTCAACTGCAAACGGGCGTGAGTGAATCCCTTAGCAACAGGGACCTCCGTCAAAGTGGAGTGATGCCAACTCCGTCCTCGAGGATAGGTCTCCAGACCTAGGGCTGAAGCGGGCCATAGGCAAGGAAGCCTCTCAAATGCCCAAAGCTGATCATGCAAATATCAAAAATCCTCAGTGACCAAGACTGACAAAAAGGGTTGCTGAAATCAAAAAGGTACAGAAAGATGTACTCACCAGCAGAAATGGGTAAAATCCTAACCAAGCCTCCGTCACACCCTCCGAAAGAATGCGCATGCCATGGAGAAAATAGGAAAAGGTATAGGAGCCCCAATCATAGTCATTGAGGCGCTCTACATGTAGAGTGGTGCTAATCAAGGCGAAGGACACAGTAGACGAGTTGTCCGCCACAAAACAACCCCTGATGATTAACAAAGATAATCGCCTCAGAATGAGATCTCTAGCCCTCTGATCATCAGGTGGGGGCTCCTGTAAAGTCCCATCTTGGGCATCTATACTCAAGGGACCAGATTGGACCGTCCGACCCTTGAATGCCGTCGTAGGGACTCCCAGTAGGGACCGAACGAAAGTGAGCGTAATGTCAGCCATGACAGGCACTGGCTCGCCCTCAAACTCAATACTGGTGATAAATCTCCAATCCATAGGAGTCATCATCACCTCGCAGTCTAGAAGATGAAGGGACTGAGTCTGGTGGAACCAGCGCTCAGACAAAGCCCTCATATACCCCCAGGGGCAATGGCGGGGAAGGATCGAGAAAAAGGCCTGAAAGCCCCAGCCATCTATGATCTCCCTACAATCTTCGTGTAAAGTGTGATACAGGGAATACACGCTGAACCAGTTCCCTCAAGGCAGCTTAAAGCCGGGAACCTGTATCAAAAATCAACCATATCAAAAACCTATGCCCCGAGAATGGAAAAAAGAAGAAAAAGAATTCAAGAAGAGAAAAACTTCAAGTCACCTCATTGGCATGAAGATATCTCGATGGATAGCGACTAAAGTCGCCCAACAACTCCCGCGTTTGCACAATAATGCCAAGAACCTCCGTATGTGAAGCTTGAGCGGGAACAGGAGTAGCAAAAGGAGCCTCCTCATCGTCAATATCAAGTGGATGTTCGTCCTGTGCTGGACGAATCACCGCCTCCACCAATCTACGAGGCGTCCGAGCTGGACGAGGCTGGGGAACTTCAGAAGCCCTCCTCTGTCTGATACCTGAGGATACCCTGCTGGAACTGCCGGGTCTATCGCGATCCATCGCATACACCAATATTACAAATCACCTCAGAAAGGGTGTGGTAAGCCTAAAATTTGTGGCTTATCATTTTCAATCAGTCCAGCATATATCTCTAGGTCCTAAGACATGCATGGGCCGGTCAAAAATACCCAGTAAAGTCAAAACTTCATGTTGTCAAAACCTAGAAGCTAATAACCTGCATGGGTCAATCAAAAATCCCCAGTAGAGTCAAAAATGCATGTTTTTCAATGTCTAAGATTTTAAATTTTTTTTGCCAGAGTCTCCTTTGTAAAATGGTCTGTCCACATGCACACAAACATATCTAGATGGCCATTCAGTAGCACACCTATCCAAAAATAGAAACAATTTATATTTATGAAGAAAAATCAAAAGTCAACCTCACATGGTAGCCAAATTACCATGGACATTTTTAATTGAAAATCCAGGCGCACTAGGCCTCAAAAAGAATGACTAAACTGGTCAAAAAGTGCAAAATAGCACTGTCTCAGAACCTGAATTTTCATACAACCAAACGTGTATTACAGAAAGATATGCATACATATGTAGTCAAAAGAATTTTAACAGGTCATATAGGTATACATTTTTCATACATTGCGTCTGAAAGGCCCCTAAGTGGTTTGCATGCTTTTAACGGTCAAAACTTACGAAAAAGGACATAAAACGTTACCTGCACTGCGCTGAACGTGTAGGAACTGACGGATTTAGAAAACGGTTGTCCAAGCTCCGTAGATCTGAAAAAGAAGATCGAAATTCATTTAGAACTCAAAACTGAAACTTAAAAAATGAAAATCCCGCAGCCCATTAAATAGCCCAAGTGGAAGCGGGCCCACCTGTAGCTGCCGCATCTCCACCTGTGGCACCCCAAGGAGGGTCCCACTCCCCCGAGGTCAGTTCAGTTCGGGTCAAAACGGAGTTCTTATGTGCTACCGAGTCAAATCTGAAAAAAATCGCTACTCGATTGAGTGGTTGTCCTAAAAATCTGCGTTTAAGTAGCGGGAATCTGACAGAAAAGGAACCCCACAGAGACCCTTGGTATTCATCCCGGAGCCATGTCCGGGAATCAACAAAGTAAACTACGAAAAATTGCGCAAAAAACTGTGCAAAACTACAGAAAACTGCCACTTTTAGAGCATCGGGTACAGACCGAGGTCAATTTCAGCTATTGGTTCAACTCCAACGAAGTTTAGGTACAGACCGAAGTCAAGTTCAATCGTTGGCACAACCCCAACAAAGTTCGGGTACAAACCGAAGCCAGTTTAACCGTTGGCACAACCCTAGCAAAGTTCGGGTACAAACTGAAGCCAGTTCAACCGGTGGCACAACCCTAGCGAAGTTTGGGTACAGACTGAAGTTAATTTCAACTGTTGGCACAACTCCAGTGAAGTTCGGGTACAGACCGAAGTCAAGTTCAATTGTTGGTTCAACTCCAGCGAAGTTCGTGTACTGACCGAAGTCAAGTTCAACCGTTGGCACAACCCCAGCCAAGTTCGGGTACAGATCGAAGCTAGTTCAACTGTTGGCACAACCCCAGCGAAGTTCGGGTACAGACCGAAGCCAGTTCAACCGGTGTCACAACTCCAGCGAAGTTTGGGTATAAACAGAAGTCAGGTTCAATAGTTGGTTCAACTCCAGCGAAGTTCAGGTACAGACCAAAGTCAAGTTCAACCGTTGGCACAACCCCAGCGAAGTTTAGGTACAGAACGAAGCCAGTTCAACCGTTGGCACAACCCCAGCGAAGTTCGGGTACAGACCGAAGCTAGTTCAATCGGTGGCACAACCCCAACAAAGTTTGGGTACAGACCGAAGCCAGTTCAGCCGTTGGCACAACCCCAACGAAGTTTGGGTACAGATCGAAGTCAAGTTCAACCGTTGGCACAACCCCAACGAAGTTTGGGTATAGACCGAAGTCAAGTTTAGCCGTTGGTTCAACTCCAACGAAGTTCGAGTACAGACCAAAGTCAATTTCAACCGTTGGCACAACTCCAGCGAAGTTCGGGTACAGACTGAAGTCAAGTTCAACCGTTGGTTCAACTCCAGCGAAGTTCGGGTACAGACCGAGGTCAAGGTCAACCGTTGGCACAACCCCAGCGAAGTTCAGGTGCAGACCAAAGTCAATTTCAACCGTTGGCATAACCCTAGTGAAGTTCAAATATAGACCGAAGTCAAGTTTAACCAATTGCTCAGCCCCAGTAAAGCATCGGGAATGATCTGGTGACGGAGGCAATTTTAGTAATCCATCATCAATGATGGAATCTGTTATACACATCCTCAAAAGAGAATGAGGTAAAAGATTGGATATTCCTCTCTCTACTGCAAGCTGCCAAGTGGAACCTGTCGTTCGGATAAGCATCAAAAGATCCCAACAAGGTGACTCGATACCTGAGGGATAACCCCGTCAGAGGAACATTCAAAAACACACAAAGGTCTCGTCGTAGTCAATGCCTTCTTCTTGAGAATAACCTTTGGCCACTAGTCTTACCTTATTTCTTATGATCACCCTATCTTCATCCATTTTGTTTCTGAAGACCCATTTGGTGCCAATAATTGGGTGATTCCTTAATCTAGGAACTAATCTCCAAACTTTGCTTCTTTCAAACTGATTCAGTTCCTCTTGTATGGCTTCTATCCAACTCGAATCTTCCATTGCATCTTTTATCTTCTTGGGTTCCATTTAGGACAGAAAGCTCAGATAGAAACATTCATTCTGGGTGGCAGACCTTATTCTTATTCTTGTAGTTAGATCTCTAATTATCAGGTCTACAGTGTGATCTCTTGCCCATCTGTTCCCTATTGGAACATCTGTTCTGGTGCCTTCCTGTTTGAATTCTTCAAGATCAACTTCTGTCTCTTGTTGCAGAGGTTCGTCGTCTGGTGTAGCTCTCTCCATGATTTCTTTTTCGAGCTCGACGATTCCACCTTCTGGGGCTACAGTCGTGGTGTTGGGATCGACCACCTCATTTGTAGTGTCTGAATCATCGATTGCAGTGCCTTGTGGTACAGACTTGTCTGATTTTATTTCATCAAAGATGATGTGAATCGAGACTTCAACACTTAGCGTCTTCTTGTTAAACACTCTATAGGCCTTGCTGTCTGTGGAATATCCAAGAAAGATTCCTTTGTCTAACTTGGGTTGGATCTTAGTCAGATATTGTTTTCCATTATTGAGAATGTAGTATGCACAGCCAAACACATGAAAATAGCTGACGTTAGGCTTTCTTCCTATCCATAGCTCGTAGGGAGTTTTCTTCAATGTAGAGTGGACAAGAGACCTGTTCTGAGTGTAGCACGCTGTGTTGATGGCATCTGCCCAAAAGTATTCAGGTAGATGAGCTGCTGCTAGTAGAGTCCTTCCTGCTTCGATCAACGTTCTGTTCTTCCTTTCAGCTACTCCGTTTTGCTGTGGAGTTCGTGGAGCTGAGAAGTTGTGACTGATGCCATTGTCTGCAGAGAACTGGTCCATTTCTTAGAAGTCGAACTCTCTGCCATGATCACTCCTTATGGCCTTGATCTTTTCTCCTTTTTCGTTCATCACAAGCTTGAACATCTTGATCAGTTGAGAGTTTGTTTCATCTTAGAGTTTAGAAAGAACTCCCATGTGAATCTGGTGTGGTCATTCATTACGATTAGTGAGTATCTCTTCCTTCCAAGACTTACAGTTAGAATTGGCCTGAAAAGATCCATGTGAAGTAACTGAAGGGGCTTATTAATTGAGTTGACTGCTTTGCCTTTGAATGAGCGCCTTGTTTACTTTCCAAGCTGACAGGCATTGCATGGCCTTTCTTTGAAGAAGTTGAACTTGGGTAAGCCTGCTACAAGATCTTTGGAGGCCAGTTTTAACATGCTTTTGAAGTTGAGATAAGATAACGTTCTATGCCATAGCCAGCTCATTTCTTCAGAGGCTTTCGCAAGAAAGCATATTGTCTCATCAGAACTCAGTTAAGCAAGATTAACAGTATAGACGTTTCTTTTTCTTGTTCTGGTCAGCTTAATGGAGGAGGTCTTTAGATCTCTGACTTGGAATTGATTGTTGAGAAAGGTGACTTGATGGCCTTTGTCGCAGAGTTGGCTGATGCTCAAAGGATTATGCTTTAATCCATCCACATAGGCCATTTTGCTGAAGAACACTGCACCATTTTCAGCAGAGCCATATCCTCTAGTCTTGCCAGAGCTGTTATCTCTAAAGATGACTGTTGGTCCCTACTTTTCAGTGAAGTTAGATAGGAGGTCTTTGTTCCCGGTCATGTGACGTGAGCATCCACTGTCCAGATACCATGTAGTGATCGTGGAGCTCCATTCCTGCAGAAGGGTTAAGCTTTCATTTTGGTACCCAGACTTGCATGGGTCCTTCTTTGTTAGTACCCTTAAGAACCCAGATTTGCTTGACTTTGGGTCCATTATGCAGAGGATTATAATAGCATACTGCAGCCTTATAACCATATCTATCACATACAAAGCATCTAGCATTATGTATGCTTGTGTGTGTGTGTGTGGATTCTTTCTCCATTTGGACTTGTGTGGATACTTGGTGGCCTTTTCCTTATGTTGATTCTTCTTTTTCCATGCATCCTTGTGATTCAGAGCTTGTGATGAGTGAATCTTAACTCCACGATTCCTTCCTGGTTGGTTCGTGGAGTCGATTTTGCTTGACTCCACGACCCTTCGAGGTTGGAAAGTGGTGACTGAGTTACTCTTCACCTTTATGAATCCCAGGCCAACATGAGATCCGTTATGTCTTGGGACATAACTTGGATCAGAAGAGCAAGGATGCATTGATTCTTCCTTCTTTGTGGATTTCACAAATATAATGCCTCTATTAAAATTTAAGGCAATAATAATGTTAGTTTCCTTTCTTTTCCACACATGATTCTGAGGTAGACTCCCCAAAACCTAAACATGTTCTGTCAGAAACATTTCTCTGACTTGAGATCAGAAAGTCCATGGATGAAGAAGATCTATTCCACATTAAGATTTTCTTTTCTAGCTCCTCAATCTTAGAGGTTAGATTTAACTCTCTTTGTGTGCTCAGTTCATTGGTCTGTCTTAAGAGTTTATTCTCAACTTCAAGTTTAGAGAGAGAGGCAGTACTGAGTAGATCTGTTTCCAGTTCTTTTTGAACTTTCTCTTTCTCTTTTTGAAGACCAGAATAATCTTTAGACAGAACTCTGAACCACTTTATATATTGATGCAGATCAGATGTTATGTCATAAAGAGTAGTTCTTAAATCATCAATGTCTACATCAGGAGAGTTAAAGTCAAATACCTCATCGATGCTTACTTCATGATGGTCATTGCTTTTCTTGTCTTTTGCATCTTTGGCCATCAGACACAGATTTTCTACTTGAGGCTCTTCATCATCTCTAGACTCAGGATTGGTGTCGTTGTCTGAGTCACTCCATGAACCTTCGCTACAAGACTTTTGTCTTTCTTCTGAAGCTTTTTGTAGCCTTTGAACTCTTTCTTTGGATTCGTCTTTCTTTTCAGCTCTTCTTTGATAGGTTTGTTGCAGTTTGCAATGAAGTGGCCAGGCTTCTTGCAGTTGTAGCATAGCTAGTTGATCTGTTCCTGACTGCTGTTGTTGTTAAATCTCTTAGGTCTGCTGCTTCTACCTTTGCGCATTAACCTTTTGAGTCTTCTCACCAGCATTGCAATATCCTCATCATCATCTTCCTTAGAGGCAGATTCATTTTCATCAAGAGCTTTGGTGGTGGCTTCTGTTGCTTTGAGAGCAACTCCTTTATCCTTCTTTATTCCTTCAGATAGATTTTATGCATGTTGGGCCAGCTCTAGTTCATAGGTAAGAAGGTTGCCATAAAGTTGTTGAACTATCATCTCATAAAGGTTCTTTGATTCTCTGATTGCAGTGGTTTTGGCATCCCACTTGCTTGGTAAGGACCTCATGAACTTAATGATAAGATCTTTGTTTGGATAGATCTTTCCAAAAGCTCGAAGAGAGTTGAGCAGCATGTTGAATCTTTCATAGGTGGAAGTGACGTTTTCTCCTGGAACATGGGTAAACATCTCATACTATTGAGTCAGAAGAGATTTCTTGTTCTCTCTGACCTCTTCTGCTCCTTCGAGCATGATGAGCAATGCTTCCCAGACTTCTTTGGAAGTCGTGCAGTTGACCACATTTTCGAACAGATCATCTTCTAAAGACTGGAACAGAATATTCTTGGCCTTTTTGTCTAGTTGGACATTCTTTTTCTCGTTGTCAGTCCATTCTGATTTGATCTTGATCTGTATTCGGTTTGGATCTTCTGGAGTTGATGCAAGCTTTATTGACACGTAGGGTCCATTTAGAACTGTTTCAAATAGATCTTCATCTATTGAATCCATGTAGGCTTATATACGAACTTTTCAGTTGGCAAATTTGTCTTTGTTGCACGTTGGTGGCTTGCTGCCTCCACCGGTCTTGGACTCGCATATCAGATGTGCCATAAGATCTACTCAAGCTTTGTAGGCTAGTTGAGAGAACCCGCTCTGATACCAATTGTTAGTACCCAGAGGCACAATAGTTATCTAGAAGGGGGGGTTGAATAGATCTTTGAAAACTTTTTCTTTCTCAAAATACTTATCAGGTTTGTTAACCACAGCGGAATATATGATTTGTTTGTTTTCCTTGTAGATAAACCAAGTTTGGTGATAAGCAGTTATAGCAGTTTATAACAAATATAGCAGTTATATCAGATATCAGACACAGTGATTTTAAGTGGTTCAGAGCACATAAGGCTCCTAGTCCACTCTTCTACTCCACGAGTAGGAAATCCACTAAGGATATCTTTACAATCATTGAATCACTTAGATTCCTTCAAGACCATCAGTCTTGGAACTTCTTAGTTCACTTAGAACTCTTCAAGTCCAGCAGACTTGGAATACACTTGATTGAGAGTTGAGTTCCTAGGTTGTGCTACTTAGTTGCTGTTAAGCATAAGTTCGAAAGAACTGAGTAGCTGTGCAAGCTTTTCTTCAGGATCGTAGAGTTTGGACATTGAGTGTTCTTGAGCTTTTTAGTTCTTGCTTGTTTTTTTCTGAATCTATGTCTGATTTGCTTATGAAGGAGCCTTTGAAATGTTTTCGTTGAAGGCATTCGTTGCAGCATTAAATGCTTCAAACGTTTCTGAGCACTGATGTTGACTTCATGCAAATCTGCTGTTCTGCCGTCTGGTCCACTGACATAGTAGACTGCTTTCTCACCTAACACCTGAGAAGGTGTTTTCAGCAGGCATGCAGTCCTTTCCTTAGCTTCTTCAATACGCTTCTTCGATGCATACTAAAGATGAATGTTGGATCATTGAGACTCCCAAAATGGCAACGTCTATAATCTATTCTCCATTTGTAATACTTTCTTCTTCAGCAGATAGACGATTCTGAATCTTATTGGAGAGATACCACGATCATTGTCTTTGTACCATGATCGTTGTGTCTTATCATGCTCGTGCTTGATTCAACTTTTATCGTAGGGAACACTACGATTTCTCTTAAACTCTGATAGACTACGATCTCCACTTGCTTATTTTGCAGACTCCACGTTTCTGAGAGCTGACTGCGATTCTTGACTTAACTCGGTAGGTGCTTGGATTATCTCCATGATTCTGAAAGTGGCTTCCAAGACAGACTACGATTCTGAGGCGACTTCTACAGTACACCACGATTCTGCCTTGGCTTCTTTTAAACTTCTAGTTGGCTCGACAAACTACGATTCTGTTGAGGCCTAACAATTACATCTTAAAATCGATCAACCTAACAGCTTTGATCTTTCTTCTATACATTCACTTACAGAATGATAAACATTAAGCACAGATCAACCCAACAATTTTGATCTATCATCTAAGTCCTTGTACATATGTTCTTTGAAGGACTTTACACATAAGCATATATATTTACTTTCAACATCAAATTTGAATATGCAATTCCCAACATATTTGTAATTTGTTGTTAATAAACATATTGAGACGAAATTGAGATGACTTCTTCTTGTCTCAAAAATGTGCGTTATTGGCCCTAAATTTGACACGAATTTTGAGACGGTTGCTGTCAGTCTCAAAACATGCTCACTAAAAAAGTTTCAATGCCAAAGTTAAAACTGCATTGAGACGGATAATGTCCGTCTCAAAAATTCAAGGGAAAATTGGTGCTACCAATTTTGATACGGATTTGAGACGGAATTTTCTGTCTTAAATTATGTGTGCCAAAAAAAAGGTGCCAATTCAGCCCACGAAATTTCAAATCAGCAAAATTGGTTTCAAATGCCAGCTCCCCATGGGTCAATTTTGAGACCGATTTGAGACGGAAAATGTCAGTATCAAATATTCTGCGACGGACAGTATTCGCATCTAAAGTTTCTATTTTAGATGGACATATTAGCGACGCAACCTATTGACACAGAATTTGAGACGGATCTCAAAATCCGTCTCAAAAACGATTTTGAGACGAATTCTACTATATTTGACACGGATTTGTCCATCTTAGATGCCCAAAATTTTGGTAGTGAAGTTATCTCTCTTCTACTCAAAGTCTCAATCATTTGTCGAAGAGAAAATTGGTCATAGTATTTTAGATAAGTTCTTAAATGATTTATTTGAATTATCTTATACTTGTTTGTATTTATATATATACAAATATAAATTATTATACACATTTATATATACATATATATATATATATATATATATATATACACACGATAAGGATCTTAAGTTCACCCAACTAAAAGCTCACCCAACTCACCCCTTTTTAGCGACGGACCGAGCGACGGTTTGTCCGTCGCTATATATACAACCGTCGTCTATATGTTGTCTGTCGCTATATGTTGTCCGTCTCTAAAAGCTAAGACAACGGTTGTATATATAGTGACGGACCAAACCGTCGCACGGTCCGTCGCTAAAGGGGGGTGAGTTGGGTGAGCTTTTAGTTGGGTGAGTTGGGTGAGCTTTTAGTTGGGTGAGTTGGGTGAGCTTTTAGTTAGGTGAGCTTAAGATCCGGACTGTATATATATATATATATATATATTATCTACTTATATCTTATAAAATGTTCGTACTTAGACACCGATAAGGTAAAATGCAAATGTGGCCACTGAATTTTAGGTTTTTTTTGGTATTGAGCCCTTTTTTTATCAACGCAAATCGAGCCCCTTTCTCTTCAAAAATTTAGATATTAAGCCCCTAGCTGCCACATGTGCGTTGACCTGCTTATGTGGCACACGTGGCGGCGCTGACATTTACTTTTTTAAAATGAATTCTGAAAAATATGTTACTCTAAAGAATTGAACCCACGACCTCCAATTTGAAATAAGATTATCCCAAGAAACAAGATTTGTACTAAATCAATCCATTGGTTATAATAATAATAATAATAATAATAATAATAATAATAATAATAATAATAATAATAATAATAATAATAATAATAATAATAATAAGAAATAATTCTTAATAATAATATTGAAGAAATAATTCTTTATATTGAACCGAATGATGAAAAATGGATGAAAGATCCATGGGAAATTAAGAGGCGCTATTTAGTGACTCAGCAATTTCCTACCCATTTTGATCAATACCGTTACATCTATGAACAAATAATCATAGAAACCGCATCGATGGATATAAAGCATACGCTTCATGATCCATCTAAGACTACCAGCCCTATTTCCTACAGTAAAACAACTATCAGAAACATTATGCCCATTGCTACTTGGGGCATTCACCCTCATACAACCCGAACTGTTGATTCCAGAAACACAGAAACCAGGTATAGTTATTGGGATTATATTGATTCCTTTACCTACCTTTTCTATTACCAGAATCCTGTTCATAACCACTCTTGGTTTATTCGAATTTGCCCGGATGTTCTACGAAACGAAATACCTAACTGGTTTTTCGTTTGGTGGGATAAGTTTGGTATTACCATGGAAACAATACCAGAATCAGTTCTAACAGTATTCAAGGATTGGCAAGTTGCCTATTCCCATATTCCAGTAAACAAGGACTTGTCCATGACAAAACTTTTTATTCATTTTATTATCCGATTTCAAATTCCATGGATATGGAAATGGGATTTAAAATGTGATTATCAGAATAAGATTCCTTGCTTAAAAAGAATTTTCTTTACCCGTTGGTGGGACAAAGGTCTTAATCCAACTCTACCAGAATTATTAAAATCTATTCAGGATCATACTCAAGCATGTTTTGATGCGGTCCCTAAGATTCTTCCTGAACCTCATAATAATCCATTTATTAAAATTCAAGAAGAATTAAAACAGAAATTCCCAAATCTTTCAAGAGAAGATTTAATTGTAAAATCTATGGATTTTATGAAAAATCAATTCCTAAAATCTATGGAACAGGATAAAGATGACTCATCAATGAAAACAGTGAGTTCTGATCAAGATGATAATGAATTCAATGTATTAGCCGGAGAAAGTCAAGAACCTGATGAGACAGAAGGCACTATAGGAGATTTTTGGGATTCTCTTACAACCGTTATCTCTGAGAGAATGGAACAAAATAAAAAAGGGAAAGGTAAAGCTTGATGGTACCTGTCTCCCTCCATTATCAGTAAATGACAAGCTAGCTGTCGCCCCACTACCAGTAAAGGACACCAGCTGTCCTCCATTATTTCCTCCATAATCAGAAGCGAATAATAACTTTATTAAAGTTATCGCACAGCTGTCCCTTTTAGATAAGGTTTTGCAGGATATCTGTCTCTTCCACTCGGATTTCGCCACCTGCCCCTTTTCTTTTCTTTCCTTTTGTATTTAAGGGAGCCTCCACCCTCTTGTTGAAGGCAGGTTTTTCTTTGGAGAAGTTCTCCTCTTTGTATTTTCTCTCTATAAATAAAAGCTAAGGTTTAAAGATATCATCGTCTCCATTTGCTCTCTGTAAGTATTGCTGATATAAATTATTATGTTTTCTTAGTTAATCTTTTATCTTATCATCAGGATAATAGTAATC
The DNA here is from genome assembly GCA_020205555.1 of Panax stipuleanatus. NCBI lineage: Eukaryota > Viridiplantae > Streptophyta > Magnoliopsida > Apiales > Araliaceae > Panax > Panax stipuleanatus. Next base: position 39,555,594 of record CM035117.1, read on the forward strand.
GATATAGAACAGAAATTATTAACGCTGTAGATAATCATAATCGTTCTTACTTTACAGAAAGATTATCTGAATCTGAAATTTTGATTAATAAAACTAAAGAGGCTCTACAGGAAGAGACCTGTCGGTTGATCGTGGTGGGTAAAACCCCCCATCAACAGTAGTTTATGAGATCATATATGTAGTAATTTAGAATTTATATATTGTTAATATAACTTTAAACTATTCTGGCCTTACTGCTATTCTGATTCAAGAACTTGAATAAGTGGTACGTCACCCAAGTCGCGTTGAGGGTTTAAGTCGTTAGCCGGGTAGGGTGTTTGACTGTTCCTCAGAAATCGTTGACAGACGTGCTTATTTTGTGTTCTTGGCCCCCCTATGGTATCAGAGCCATACTTAGTTTATTGTCATATTGATAAATATATATCTTTTAAATTATGCATATATGGTCACCTTCCAATATGACTGACCTTTCTTCCACATCTGTAACTACCGTAGCTAATACTGTAGCTTCAACTTCAGAAGCCACTGAGCTTATTGCCTACCAGGATGTTAAAGAAGCTTTAGATAAATGGACTATACCTAAAGTTAAACCAGAAATGATTTACAAAATTGGAACTTTTGATTTTACCAGTAAAAGAATAATCAAAACTTTTGAACATGCTGTTCCCTTACAGGACAATGATACTATTGTTTATTTACTTCATATTGAAGACCTGTATCCCTTTATGCAAAAATATAAATATGTGCATATAGGACTTGTTCAAATTGCTTTTAAACCTTTGACCTTACTTGGTCAAAATACCAGTATTCAATGCACTCTAAGAGATGGTAGATGTCTGAACTGGAAAGCATCTCTTATGGGAGCTATTGAAACTAGCCTTGCCCATGGACCTGTTTATTTTAATATTTACCCAAATTTGAGCATTTCTCTGACCGACAGTAATTTGTCTAAAGTCCTTGAAATGAGAATCATATCCCATGGATATGAGTATTTACCAGGATCCCCTCCTTTTGCTATTTTATTTAGAATTAATCTTAAAGTTTTGACAACTTTAAATCCGTATATTAGAAAGCAAAGTCTACAAGGTCATACTGTCCTTATTGATTCTAATCTCTTCAGCAGCCAAGTGGCTATACCCAGAATGATTCCTTGGGAAGATATAACTTTTCCCAAACAATGGCAGATTACTAATGCCGTTCCTACCAGACCCTTAATTAGACAAGCCATAGAAGACGTTATCCAGACTCGTGAGGGAAATGTCTATATTAGTTTCCAGAAACCCTTAATCCGCAGCCAGTCTACTAAGAGTTTCATTCCTTATAATATTGATCTTCCCGAATCTACTAGACATTCTGTGTCTGAGCCAGTAGAGTCTGTCTATCAAGGATCTACCAAGGCATCTAGCAACGAATCCATTAAAATTGAGGACCATATTAAAGGCCTTCATATTTCTGAAAACCAGATACCTCATGGTATCTATGGACCTAGTACCTCCAACAGAAGACCAAATAGTCCTACCGCTAGTGATATGCACTTTGAATGTTAATGGATTTTACACCTAATAGCAAAATTCGCACTCTTTTAAACCAGGAATTTATGCAGGATAAATATCAAGATTTTAGAACTTGGTATTTTAAAAATCATGATAAAAATAAATTAGCAGATTTAAAATCTGATTATTATTTTTATTTAAATCAAAACCAGTGTATTATATCATTTATTCAATGGTATTTTGATTTTATTAAACCTACTGAAATTCTTGATAAAGATCAATTAAATGTTTTAACTAGTATCCAAAGAGAATGGATTACTACTACCGGAGGTATAATTAGATCTGTTCATCCTCCCCCACAGTCTTTAGAACTGAGAGCAGGAAATGAGAATTCAAAACCTTTAATTATTAATCCGTATGTTGAGATTTCTGAAGACAATTCTAATCTTCAAAGAAGTATGAGGTATGGGGATATTATACCCATTACTAAACAGAATAATTATACTAATTTATTCTTTCAAACTGTGGGAAAACAGTTAATCAGAATTGAGGACCAAATCATTAACATTAATGATATTGGAAAACAGCTTACCAAAATTGAGGATCAGGTTAGTAACTTAAATTATAAATATCAAATGATTCCTAGACCTGCTAACCTCCAACCTGTCACTATCAAACCCCCTCTTGAAGTTACAAACTTTAAGATGCGATCTACTAAAACAGATGACGATTTTATTGAAAATCTTCTTACCAAAATGAAAGATTTAAAAATTTCTACAGGATCATCATCTCAAATTAATGTTATTTCTGATAAGCCTTTCCCATCTCAGGATATTGATAATATTCATGAAGATAACAATGATGATGAATCAAATCTTACACATATATTTGAAATCCAGAATAACTTTCAGGATATTGATTCTTTTAATAAGGTTGCTTATAGTCAAAAACCTGTTCAAAGAACTAGTTTTTCAGCACCCAATAGATATTATTATCATAGACCTACACCGCAGGATATCCTTTATGAAGAAGACTTTCTTCATTCCCAGAAGTCTTATCATGGTAAAACCATTTATGAATGGAACATAGATGGTAAAACCGAATACCAGATCTTTGAAACCATACATCATATGATGATGTATGCTACTGTATGTCGGCAGAATAATAATACTGATCATCAGATCTGTAGATTTCTTGCTGCTGGTTTTACCGGTATTCTTAAAGGATGGTGGGATAACGCCATCACTGATGTCCAGAAGGAAGAAATCTTAAAATCCTTTAAGACTGAAATTGACCCTATTACAGCCGTTGAAATTAAAAGAGAGGATGCCTGTTATACTATGGTACAATCCATCCTCCACCATTTTGTTGGACCAGGACTTATGAATGCTGATAGAGGTAGAGAATTATTACAGAATCTTAGATGTCCCTCTTTAACCCATTTTAGATGGTATAAGGATGTATTCCTTATGAAGGTCATGCAAAGAGCTGATGCTAACAGTGAACATTGGAAAGCCAAATTTATTGATGGGCTTCCTACTTTCTTTGCTGAAAAAGTTCGTAAGAAACTTAGGGATAAACATGACCAAATGAGCATCCCTTATAACCAGTACTCCTATGGTCATTTAGTTGCTGTCATTATTGAAGAAGGACTATCATTATGTAATGATATGAAACTTCAACATCTGATGAAACAACAGAATCTTACCAAAAGACATGAGTTAGGAGAATTTTGTGACCAATTCTCTTATGAAACCAAAATTCAGTATCCTTCTAAACCTAGGAAACAGCAAAACACCAGGAAAACTAAAACATCTAGAAAGAGATCTTCCTCTAAAAAGGAGATCACTGGAAAAGCTCCTAGAAAGAAGAAAATTAACAGAAAAGATAAATCTAATGTTAAATGTTATAAGTGTGGAAAAACAGGACATTTTGCTAATAAATGTAGATCTAAGGTAAAACAGAAACTTAAAGAATTATCTATAGATGAAGATATTCAAATAGAAATTCTTAACTGTCTGTCTAGTAGTGATAATGAAGAATCTGATCAGGAGATTGATGAAATCTATTCTTCATATGAAGAAGAAGATGAACAGGAACCACAGACTTGTGTCACATGTTCTCCTGATGGGTGTGGTACATTAGCTGAGACTAATTACTGGAAAGCCATTGTTGAAATGAATGGTTTAGACATTGGTGGCCTTGCGGGTCCCAGCATAAATGTTTTAACCAGTTCTCAACAATCTATGCTTGATATGGCTGATCTCATAAAAGACCCTGAAATTAAATTAAAATTTCTTGAATCTTGTTATAAGAATCATAAAACTGAAGATGACATTCTTCCTATAGAACAATACAGTATACGTGAAGTTATGAAAAGAATGCAACAAACCTCTTCTGCAGAAAAACCTGTTACCATTCAAGATTTAAAAGGAGAAATAAACCTTTTAAAAATAGAAGTTAAACAACTTAAAACAGCCAATATTATTATTACCACTGATTTAAATAATATTAAGCAACAGTTAAATAATAAGCCAGAATCTTCGACAGTTAAGGGAAAAGAAGATGCTACTGATAACCAGTATTTAATGCTTATGAATCAGGTTATTTTCCAAAAATGGTATATCCGTATTACTCTTATTATAAAACCAGATTTTATTTTAAAGGATGCCATTGCTTTGGTTGACAGTGGTGCTGACATGAACTGTATCCAGGAAGGATTAATTCCTACTAAATATTTTCAGAAAACCACTCAGTCACTAACTAGTGCTAGTGGAAATACTATGAGAATAAAGTATAAACTCTCAGAAGCTTTTATCTGTAATCAAGGTATTTGTCTACCTACTTCTTTTGTTTTAATCAGGAATATGAGCCAAAATATTATTTTAGGCACTCCTTTTCTTTGTCTTTTAATGCCTATTTTAAAAATTGATTCTTTAGGTATTCATTCTAATCTTAACAACAGAAATATTATTTTTGAATTTATTACAGAACCCTACACTAAAGAATTAAATCAAATTAAGAATATGATTTATTTTAAAGAAAAACAAATAAATTTTATTCAAAAGGAAGTTGTATTTCTCACTACAGCACAAAGGATTTTGCAACCTTCTTTACAGGATAAAATTAAATCTATTCTAAATAACCTACAAACAGAAATTTGTAGTGATGTTCCTAATGCTTTTTGGAACAGAAAGAAACATATGATCTCTCTTCCTTACATACCTAATTTTAATGAGAAAAATATTCCTACTAAATCTAGACCCAGTCAGATGAAGAAGGAATATCTTATTCTCTGTAAGAATGAAATAAAATCTCTTCAACAGAAAACACTTATTAGACCTAGTAATTCCCCTTGGAGTTGTACTGCTTTTTATGTTAATAAAAATGCAGAAATTGAAAGAGGTATACCTAGGCTAGTTATTAATTATAAACCGTTAAATGAGGTTTTACAGTGGATTAGGTATCCTATACCGAATAAAAAAGACCTCCTTGATAGATTGCATGATGCAATTATCTTTTCTAAATTTGATTTAAAATCAGGATTTTGGCAAATA